>JABWTJ010000011.1:1571559-2289059 GCA_016801875.1 Solanum sitiens | reverse complement strand
AAGGTATAAAATCTTCTTGCGATGTATGAATATTAACTCGCGATGCATGATCTTCATCGATACATGAATATCGCTCTTGATGTCATCATTGGTGACAACTGAAAATAGTGCTTAAGTTGAGCAACATATTGATTTTCTGGATAATCATATCGTCTCAATTGAAAATAATTCTTCAGATAGTGTATTGTCCTGATCGACAATAAAATAAATGACCCCTCCGGGTAGTGTATTGTCTTGATCGACAATAAAATAAATGACCCCTCCGGGTAGTGTATTGTCTTGATTGACAATAAAATAAATGACCCCTCCGGGTAGTGTATTGTCTTGTTCGAAAATAAAATAAATGACCCATCCGGGTAGTGTATTGTCTTGATAGACAAAATAAGTGACCCCTCCGGGTAGTGTATTGTCTTGATCGACAATAAAATAAATGACCCCTCCGGGTAGTGTATTGTCTTGATCGAAAGTAAAATAAATGACCCATCCGGGTAGTGTATTGTCCTGATCGACAATAAAATAAATGACCCCTCCGGGTAGTGTATTGTCTTGATCGACAATAAAATAAATGACCCCTCCGGGTAGTGTACTTTCTTGATCGACAAAAATAAATGACCCCTCCGGGTAGTGTATTGTCTTGATCAACAATAAAATAAATGACCCCTCCGGGTAGTGTATTGTCTTGATCGACAACAAAACAAATGACCCTTCGGGTAGCGACACTATTATGTCTGATAATGTGATGCAGATGCCGTCAACGACGAAAACTGTAAATTATCCTTTTCGAAGTTTTTATTTGGTTCATCTTTGAGATTAGATGGTCGCTTATTATAGACTTCATGTTTTTGAGAATTGAATGAAATAAACCAATCACATTCCCAAATCTTCGATATAAGCAATATAAAATAATTCCTGCATCCACAAAAATTACGTTAAATTTTGGGAGAACTTTCTCCTCCCTTTACTTCTCCGTATTCGTCGATCGGAATAATTTGCTGATATCAAAGCAAAGCTATAAACCTGCATCCACAAAAAAATTGTTAGTTTTAAAATGAACTGATCTGTGCCGATTTCTTCAGTTGTCTGCTCCTTGTCATGCTATCTCCGATTGATCTCCCTGATCTCCCAACTATTGATAGATAAGATAAAATTCTTTACGCCAAAACAAAGGAAACATAAAAGGAAAAATTTTAAGAAAATAAATTTTTTGAAATATAAAAAGATCACTACCAAGTGTAATGTCACGTCAGACTTAGCAAACTTCTCTGAGCCTAATGCTTGGAGGTATATCTCATTATGCGATGGGGAGTATTCAAAGCCAATCTAGACTTGTCGATAAATCCATGTTTGAAATTTTGAGGCCATCCTCAAAATTTCTGTCCCAGTTAACAGTATCGGCTTATCTTTCAACTGTCGCTAAGCAAATCATGGAATTTTGAGATCCTCTCAAAAATTTTGATCCCAGTTGCAAATATCGAAATATCTTTAGTCTTGACTTGTTGAGGATTCGGAGATATCATTGCTTGTTTTTTGCATGGCAAACTCTGGTGATCTTTGCAACAAACAAGCTAGCTCAATAATTATCCAACTGTAACGAGGTGGATGTCTCGATAATATTCCAACTGTAACGAGGTGGATGGCTCGATAATATTCTAACTGTAACGAGGTGGATGCTCGATAATATTCCAACTATAACGAGGTGGATGCTCGATAATATTCCAACTGTAACGAGGTGGATGCTCGATAATATTCCAACTGTAACGAGGTGGATGCTCGATAATATTCCAACTGTAACAAGGTGGATGCTCGATAATATTCCAACTGTAACGAGGTGGATGCTCGATAATATTCCAACTGTAACGAGGTGGATGCTCGATAATATTCCAACTGTAACGAGGTGGATGCTCGATAATATTCCAACTGTAACGAGGTGGATGCTCGATAATATTCCAACTGTAACGAGGTGGATGCTCGATAATATTCCAACTGTAACGAGGTGGATGCTCGATAATATTCCCACTGTAACGAGGTGGATGCTCGATAATATTCCAATATAATCAAGAATAAGAACCTAAAATGGAAAAACAAATATATGAACCACTTATGGGGTGGATCGCCCAACAAAACTATATGTTAAAGTCTTTGATTGGCCAATCAAAACACATAATCCACTTATGGGGTGGATACCCAACAAAGTAGGAATTTTGACTGTGACATCGTTAAGAAACATGTATGCCTAAATTGCTACACGACAAACGTACTAAAAACTAAATTGACGTATATGCACGTCGCGATTATGATTCTCTCTTTAAAGACAGAATCATCGAGGTGAATAACTTAATTCATTCACATGAAGATTAAAGACACTTTTGCCTTCCATGACAAACTCAACAAATTTAAGTTTGTTGTTGACGTTTCCAATTGTTAACAAAGACTTGTAACAATTCGATAACTTCGACTATCAAGGAAATATTGCGGGTCACCAACATCTTTGTGATGTGATGAACTCGATGATTTTCCCTTGCAACACTTCTAAGTTAGTGTCACTTTTGATCATCTGTCGATTTCATATACGATACTGGCTTTACTCATACTATCACCTGCAAAGCTCGACGCCAAACGTTAGTATCGATGATGAAGTAAAGAAATTGAGTCACTTGGCTTATCGAGATTAGGCTTTAATGTGCCCAACTGTAACTTTGATTATGACTTGCCACTAGCGACCCTCTCACACATTGTTTTCTTAAAACTTTGACATAATATGTCAGCGTTTGTCTTCAACATTCCTGCAAAATAAAAAAATTGTTTAAAAATCTCTTGAGGCAACATAGAGATAAAATGAGATGGAAGGTTTTCTAAGTCTTGTTGATGAGGCCACGATGGGTGCAAATGACGCTTTTTGACACTCTTGATGTCTTTATATAGCCATTTTTGTGACTTCGATGTTCCTGCATCCAAAGAAAAATTCTTAGTTTGAAAGACTGATTTGTGTTGATCTTGTCTCCACGCTCCTTCATGCGGTTGGCTTACACGGTCGCCCATCCTTTGTAAGACAGTCTTGATCTGTCTCAGTCTGAAATATATTTAACTCTAGTAACTTGCTTTATTAATTTTGAGGTTGCTCATTCTGGAATTTTGAGGCCCCTCCTCAAAACTCTGTCCCAGTTTGCCTCGATAGTATAAGACTTTTAACAACGGACATGGTTGTGTGGAATTCTTGAGATCATCTCAAAAATTTATCCCAGTTGCACATTTCAACATGATTCTCCATAAAATATCATCTTGGAATTTTGAGATTCACCCAAAAATCTACCAGTTGCATTTTGGTATTTCAGTGTTGACTTGTTGAAGAAGTCCATCTTCAAATGAATTTTTGAGATCCTCTCAAAAATTCTGTCCCAGTTTCCATTATAAAGTGAAAAATGGAAATCTTGCTGGGAATATGACCGAGCCATTGTGGCGCCTACGTATCCCGTTGAGGCAGGAATCAGGTCAAACGTAGTTCCCCCCTCAAAGGTTAACCGAAAACAAGCTGGTATTCTCATTATTCTCAGTCATTTTTCTTCTTTCTTTCAATAAATTTTGATTGGGAAAGTAATCTTTGAAAACTTTAAATGTTCAACAACTAATCAACACAAATCAGTTTCGAGTACCTGACAAAGAAAAATAACTCAAACAACAAATGTGTTAGTTTGTGTAGGTAGTAGGTAATACAAAATATCACACAAAGCTGTAAGCACACAAAAGTCGCTTCATTTGAATAAAGACTAACCCACATAAAAAAAATGATTAGATAGACAGAAATTTGTCTCTCTGATTTTTAGCTTTGTGAGTCAAAAATATCGACCTGAGTCAGGACAAAGTCGATTGATTCTTCTGGTTTTTGATTGAAATGTAACTCTAATTTTTTGTAAGAGTTGAAAAGATAAAATTTCTCAGAATGGGGACCGAACCTTGAAAGGCTGCCTACGTATCTCACAAAAGAGAATTCAGGTCCTACGTAGTTCGACCCATTCTTGAATCTTTTATATTTTTTTTTGTTGATATGAGAGTATTTTTTGAAAAATAAAGTTCGAGTTTATTGGGAGACTAAAGACTCGAAGAGTATTTGGACGTACTTTCGATAGTGATTTGATATTTATGCTTAAGGAGTTCTAGAAAATAATTTTCGAGAATGAGTAGGCTAAAATATCTCCAAATGAAGCAACATAATCATACAAACAATTATAACACATAAACAGTTATTGCGCGTTCTAAACAGATATGTGACCCTTTTATGCCAAGGGTAGGCCTAACGATTTGAAGGATGTATATGTCATTTGAAATATCCCATTGTCCCAAAACCCAAATTTATACAAATTTATTAATAAAACTTAAATGGGGATACATAATTGGGAGAAATGGGATACAATATAATCAGTCCCACGCAGGGGTACAATTCTGAACTATGCTTCCATAGAAGGTCCTTCCCTCTTCATTTCTTCTCTTCTCCGGGTTCCCGCGTCTTAGACTAGTAAATTGTGAGCTTCTTTTTTTTTTTTTTTTACTAGAATAAGCTACAATCTACTCCCAATCCCGAGGACAATGATTTTTTCAGATGATGTATATATCCTTCAAATTTAAACAAATAAATATAATCACCCGTTCAGGCCGTAGACCCTTTTGTACTCAAGGTGGTCTATCTAATGAGCCCAACACTCCTTGGGTGTTGGGTCGTCTTAGGCCAATGCGCTATTTTCGGGATTGGGTTTCGCTCTATCTTGGTTTAACTAAGAGTGGGTTGTATTTAGAGTGGAAAGGGTAACCCAAGCGGACTACTTGGAATGGGACAGTTAACGATCGTTGACTATCAAGTAGCCAACTACGCTCGTCAGGGTGTCCCGAGAAAATATTTGGTTAACGAACGACTGCGAACCCGCATAATCGTCCTTTAGTGAAAATGAAACAATCGTCGTTTGACGGAATTATGATATGCCATGAATGCAACAGTTTAATAAAGCAATAAATAAACAGATAAACAGTTAACTCACATAGCCAAAAATACGTTAGTTTTAAGGTTAGAATCCTTCTAGTCCCCAGCGGAGTCGCCATTTCTGTTTTATCGAAAATTTAACCTTTTATAAGGGTTTTCGGCTTTTTAGAGTCGCCACTTAATTTTTGAAGAAAAATCAAGAAAACTATTGTTTTCAAATAACTTAACAGAGAAAATTGCTTGAAAACATTTAAAGAGTTCGGGGATTCAAATTAATGTTTTAGGAAGGTGTTAGGCACCTAAAACATCCGTCTAAAACGGTTTTCCAGCAACTAACAAATTTGGCTAAAACTTTGCTTTTAACTTGACTTGAATAAAATATTTAGAAGTAGAGAGTTGAAATACTAACTTATTTTTTAGTCATTTTCATTTTTTGTAAAATTATTTTAATTTTGAGTCGATAAAAACATTTACGGCATTTGCGGGGATTCGGATTTTCTAACTTTAAAATTAACGACAAGTATGCAAACAAATAAGCAAATAAAGTAAAAGAGAGAAATAGAGAGAGAGAGAGGGAAAGAGAATTGGGTTCAAAATCGGGTTCTCTGTCCGCCTTGACCGGTTTTTGGACCCACCTGTTTTGGGTTTTTGACCCATTTCCTTTCGTACCTGTCCTAGACTAAGCAAATAATTAATACTAAATAAATACAGTAAAGTAAAAGACGACAAGGGCTAATGCCTTAAAATAGATACAATACGAAATGCAAAATATAAAACGGGTCTTCTAATTCATCTTTTCCGACTTTCTTCAATTCTTTAAATCTTGGGACCCGTCCATCGGCTTAATAGGTTGACTGGAAAAGAGGAACTTTTAGCCTTTACGGCTCTTCTCATGGAATGCAAAGGAGAGAGTGAGAGTTCACGTTGAAACTCGGACGAATTTTACATGCAATGAAGAACAAAAATAAAAATTAGCACTTGAAAATAATATCCCTAAATCATATCTTAAAGAAGATTAAACGATTTTAAAATAATGAATGTACCCAAGCAGATTACAACTTAACACCTAAAGCAAAAATGAGTAAATAAATAAATAGATTGGATAGGAGAAGCCAATGATGTCGTTAATTTTATCTAAAAGCACACATAATAGATAAGCAGTAATATCCAAAATATGTAATAATCTTAGAATTAAATATAACAATGATGCATGAATAACTAAATAAATATATTAGATCATGATGTGAAACGAATCCAATTTGCTATGGCAAATTAATACACACATAGAAGTATGATAGTAATAGCAACTAAACGTTAATACTAATTAAACTTAAGATCTCAATAGTTAGCAAATTGGGTAATTGACAAATTATATATATGTATACATATATGCAAAATAAATAAATAAATAAATAAATAAATAAATAAATAAATAAATAAATAAATAAATAATAAATAATAAATAAATAAATAAATAAATAAATAAATAAAATAATAAATAAATAAATAAATAAATAAAAAATAAATAAATAAATAAATAAAAAATAAGAAATTACCTGATTCTGGGCAGCGAACCGAGACTACGAGTTTGACGGAGACGATTCCACCACCTCTCCAAACTCAAACAGCCGCAAAAAAATATTTTATAAATATTAAACTATGGAACCAAGAATTCCCGAAAATTTCTGGGTACTCTTTGGTCTCCTCCCTATATCTTTCTTTGGTGTAGTGAAGAGAGGCTTATATAGGACCAATTTTTTGTCCAAAAAAGATGTGGGAAGCAATGTGGGACAAATGCAAAAATTTCAAAATTTCTATTTGAATGGTTCAGAGTAATTGATTAATAGTATGAATTTACATAAATTAATTTAGCAAGCTTCTTAATCTTAACAAAAAAATAAAATAATTAATTTAATTGTAAACTTAGTGATTCAAAAAAAAAAAAAAATAATATATATATATACATATATATATAGATATAGATATAGATATATATATAACTATGATTTAAACAAAACTAATTTAAAAGACTACTTACTAAATTTAAAATATTTTGAGATGATTTTTGGATAATCATAAAATATACTAATTATATACATAATTATGTAAAATATAGATATTATCTAAAAACTTTAAGAAATGGCAAAAATTATTATTCAAAATAACGCAATCATTATGTTTTTCCTAAATTCACAAAACTAATTATTTTAGTTGTTTGAGAATTTAAGAAGCTCATGAATTAATTTCTATTGTGGAAGTTCAAAATTGGGTGTCAACAATCCCACTTGTAAAATTACACTAGTATGATGTTGTTATCGATTTTTTAAAAGTGACGATTATTTGGACCATTTATTTTTAGCAATCACGAAAACTAATGTAACAAATCCAATAACGAGACCAACGCAATTCAAATTCAAACAACTGATAAATCTATTCACTAACTCATAATTGAAATTACAAAGGAATTTAAAAACTGAAAGGGGATTGAAGAATACATGTAGAAGAAAGGGATGAGAAGTAGAACTCAGAGAAAATGGATGAGAGAATTAGACATTTTTTTTAACAATTTGCATAAACTCTTCTTTCTCATCCGTAATTCTTTATACCCTTTGTAAAAGCCTTTCAGTTATGTTACTTCTTCTTGGTCCAATAACTAGTTATGTGACATCCGAGTAGATGTTGACGTTGGGCCGAGAATGATTCATAACAACTAAAATGGACCTCAACAAACACTACACCCAAGTAGTTTTCATAGCTAAAAAGCCTTTAAAGAGATACAATAACAGTGAAATTTTCTCTAAAATGTGCAATTTCTTCATTGATGGAGCCAATATCACAAGTTCGAATTCCAGAAAATAAATGGTCTATAGCTTCTTTCATCATTTTCCTTTTCTTTACAATGACAGTAAAAAAGAAAAATACAGTGTATAACACTACATTGATCATTCATCTTTTGATGTACATCTTATCGACAAATATGTTGTACAGAGATCAATTGAAAAATGGAACAAGCTCTGCAGTGTAACGCGGATATTACTTCACCTCTGAGCAATTATTCGGACCAACTGGTTCTCTCAAGCAGCTTGATATAGCCATAACAGCAGCCTCAATAGACGTGTCTTCACCCTGTTTCACACATTAGATTCACATAAGAGTACTCAAACTTCAAAATCTCCGAAATACAACTCGAGGGAAAAGGAAAAAAGTAAAGAGTTCTACCTTTTCTTTCCAATAAAACATGTTTCCGTATGTCCCTGCCAAACGGCTCCAGAAGCTACGTGGAATATCGAGATCCACTGTAGCTCCAACGTTGAAATTCAGTATGTTTCCTGAATAAACACAGTAGCACAAGATGATAATTCAACAACACAGATTTTATCTGGGGAAAAAAAGAAGGATTTCTGGCATACTATTTACCAAATGTAGGATCAGCAACAAAAACTATAGTCCTGTCGTCCACTTGCCAAAAATCTTTAATAGCTAATCCTGTGAACATAGCAATCAAACATCACCATTATACTTTTAAAGAAGTTAAGTACCGATAGACGAGAGATAATTAGACACCAATATTAGTATATGTACCAGGCGTATCAGGATAGTTCTGAGCTAAAACTCTCAGCTTAAAACCAGTATCCTTTTCTATATCTGAGATCTCTTGTGCAAGTCTTTTCTCCTGTGAACAAATAATAATAATCATGAGCATTTTTGTTCCTTTCATATGAAATAACAGCTATCTCAGTTCAGGTATACATTAGTGCGCATAGGAAAAGATAAAAGGGCAATATTTTTTAAACCGCGTATCAAAAGTCTTTTAGCAGAGAAAACAAATTAGAGAAAGCAAGGCAAGGAAATATGATGAGCATAAGAACAATAAAAAATGCCTCTCTTATCAAGGGACCATAAATCACACCTGACCATCCGAGAGGAAGCCAGCAACATCAATAACTGAAGTAAACTCCTTCGGTAGCAGTTCCGGCTTGTTCACCCCTACTAATCCCTCAGCAATACCAACTCCTACAACGGTAGGTTTATTTTTCACTCAGCATTATAATCCAAGAAAAAAACAAGTCCAGAAGTATCAATGCACACATTTTCTAAGAAATAGAACATATCCAAGAAAATATATCCTGCAGTGTTCTGAAGTACATTCCCTACTGACTCAGTGTTATGAAATAAGAACGAACTAACTAAAAATTATTTTAATTATATAGGAATTATTAAGTATTAACATTCCAATTGTTAAGAGAGCACTTACTTTATAGATAAGAAGTAAGACGATACCAGAATGAGTTCAAATGCTGTGTCATTTCAACATTGTAAATCAAGTGAGCATATTTTCTCTAACATAATTGAATGATATTTCAGAAGGTCTACAAGATGTTCTTTTTGTTGCTAAACTAGAGGACTCTTTCGGTAATTCTATCGGAAGCATGTATTTGTCCAATACTCCTCTGGCACGTCGCCATGAAAATTTGTCATCGGGTATGTCTTATTCAAAGGGATAACTAAGGCTGGAAAGAGGAGCTCAATATGACAATTCCAGGTCTCAAGTTAGAGTTTTTGGATAATGGCTGTTGAAGCCAGCAGTTTGCTTTCCCTTGGATACATCAAAAAGTAATATGGTATTGTGTCTTACAGAGGAAAAGCAAGCTAGGGAAAATCAGAAATAACTTATTAAATGTTAGATACAGATTATAGGATTGCGAAGACAAGGAAACTCGGGAACATAATCTAACAGTTTAGACCAGCATGCGTCTGCTAGAGAGTTATGGAGTTCGAGACATATGCGGATGTAGCCTTGTAATACGGGTTCATCCGAACCCAGTCAAACAGAGGAGCATAAATTTATGTTTGATTTGAGAAACTGATCATGTTTATGAGTTGCATTGGCTACCCACACTTATGGACAACTTAAGCACTTACACCGTGGCGTCCAGCCGGACTTTGCCTTTTCTTAGGAATAACTCATCTCCAAAGCAGCTTTTCACAAGCACCCCACCCCATACAACTAGTTGAACTTTCTGGCCGGTAGGCTTTATAGCGGACCTGCCTTGCTGACAGCTAGGATTTTACATATATAATTGTGTTTGCCTTTCCTTAGAAACTCTACACCCCTATTAGAGCCCATCTTGAGCACACCTCAACTAATTCCACACATACTTGCTACCACCAAAGTTTGAACATATAGGACGGAATCAATTAGTATTTTTTGCCTCCTTAGGGAATTGAACCTGAAACCTCATGATTTACCACCCACTTCATTGAATACTAAACAACACCCTCAGCTGCTATAAACCAGATTTTTATGATGGCTAGATCAGGGCTATCAAAAGTGAAAAGCTCAACAAAGCCCTAAGGTCTGTTGGGCTTTTAGCACAAATAAAGTGTGGTCTTTAATGAGAAAATGCACAAATGGAGTTGAAAATCAAAGGCACTGAACTATGAGCTAATTTTTAGTGCATATAGAACTTATCTATGAGCTCCCAGCTTACTCAGAACTCCCTATTGCAAAAAAATAAAATTCCAACCCATCTAAGCTTAAATACTACACAGGGACAGAGAAAAAGAAAAAACAAATTCCTAGCAGTCAATTTACAGTTGTAACGATCTTTAGTATGCGAAACAAAGCCAATAAAGTCGAAATTGTAAATTTTTACAAGAACCCATTTGCAGCAACTATACAAACTACAAAACACAATTGATAAGTTACCTGTTAGTGAAAGAGCAAGAGCTAAAGAACCAGAAAGCAAGAAATTCAAAGTCTTTGATGAAAAATCTGAAATTATGGATAATTTTGGATGTGGGTTTTCATTCTTAACTGAAATTCTGGAATGGGAATGTGATGCTCTAATAGGAGAGTGACAAATTTTGCGGAATGTGAGAGATGAAGGAAGATGAAACAGAGAAGCCATTTTCAGTTCTTTGTGTCTATAGAGATGGGCACGTATCCTCACTCTAGAATAATGTATTCTTAATTTATTTCATTCGAATCTAATTTTAAACATTAAAACTTATAAATATTTAAAAAGTTTAGACCCATATGACTCAACTTGGTATTATCGCGAATAAAGAGAGGTGAGATAAGTATAATATTAAATTTGACAAGATTCAAAAATAGATTAATGAGAAGATATGGTAATTAGGAGGATAATTCTTCATTGATAGAAAAGTCAAAGATAGCACCTTTTGTAGGTGAAATTTAGGTGAACAATAAATTGGTTTCACAAGGTAAATCTTGATATTTTGACATATTGTGATGTCATGGATGACATCAATAGGACGAATTCACTCCTATAAATAGGTAGCTCCTAATTCATTTGTAACACACCTCTCACTTGTCTTCTCATCTCCTAAGGCATTTGTTCTTCTTTCTCTCTTGTAGTATTTCACTTGTACTCTTTTGGAGTGAAATAAATATTGATTGGTTGTGTCCGAGGAATAGGCAAAAGAAAACAAAAGTTTGCCGAACCTCGTTAATTTCTGGTATTCCTTTTATTGTTGTCTTATTTACTATTTATTAGCTACCTTTAGATATAGTAGTTGTGATTCCATCACTCTCTATATATTCGACTTCCGCAACATATAACACATGTGTTAAAAAAATTTCGAAAACACTCGCTATTTCCGCAAGTTAATTTAAGAAAATTATTGCCCGCAATTAAAGACTAATAACGGATTATATGAGATATCGAAAAACTGGCCTCTTCGTTTCCAGGTATCACTCTCATCCCATTTGCAGCAATTCCATGTCTTCTCTCTTTTGCTCTCAAAATTTGTTGTATTTTTTGAATTTAATTTACTCCGCCGGCCCGAATCGGTGTGTATACCGTGAAATTGTTCGTATTTTGTTTGTTGAATAAGTTTTTGATTCTCTCTGTGTTTTAGGTTTTTTGTTAGTAGTTTTCTGTGTTGTATAAGTAACCCTAAGTTTGAGCTGAAAGGTTAGTTTTTTTTTTTTAAATTAAGGGAAAATATTGAGGATTGTGGTGGTACAGATATGTGAAAATGTTTAGATTTGAAGGTTTTCAATGGTTAAGTACATATGTGATCATAGTGAATCATTGTGGATTTGGATTCTTGTAGTATCATGGATATTGTTGAGTTTGTGAAATTAGCTCAAGAGGATTACCTTTATGCCTGCCTTCATTTCCTGATCGGTTTACTTGCATACACACATTTGCATAGAATGAGAGGGTATCTGATCCGTAAGCTGATAAAATTGAGCTAGCAAAGATAACAGAGGAAATGGAGAAAAAGATATAGGCTGCAGTTTCTATTAGAGCTAAACTTTACAATGAAATGGACAAAAACCATGTTTTTTTGCTAGAGTTGTTTTCTACTGCAATCGAGACAATGAAGGATGATCCTTCTGAAACTAGATATGACATGGAGAAAAAACTCTTGATAAGAAGCATGTTGTATGTTTAGAGTGTAGATATGGTAAGAAAGCTTGTGCCGTTCTTTAGGTCCGAGACTTGAGAACAAGAGTTCTCAGAGAGAGCATCGGGGTTCAGGCAGGATGAAGAGAAAAATGACAAGAAGAGGAGAGGAGAGCAGAGCTGATACTTACGCAAGCTACGGAAAACCAGCAGGAGTTGACTCGGTTGTAAATTTGTTCATGGAATGGCTAGCTTGATGGATTCTTTCATATTCTGTTAGGAAGATCAACGCTTAACTAGGCTAGATAGAAGTCAGTCAAACTATAGTTGTCCTGTGAATGCCACAAGTCTATGATGAAGTCTGATGTAGCGCACAAAGCATTTTTGGAGGTTGGTTGTTTAATTCTCCATTTACTGATCTGTTCCCTTATCTTATCAAACAAATGTAAAGGGAGGAAGTATGAACAAAAATGGAAACTATCAAGGATTTCCAACGGAATCATGTATTTTTTTTTAAGGTGATTGACTGTGATTCTTTTTCTTTTTCATGCAAATTGAAAGAAAATCTGGGGACAAGAATAATTTGTGGACTAAGAATTGTTGAAACAATAATTGAGTACCAAAATTGCAACTTGTAATATCTTTACTTCAAAAAAAGTTGATGCGTCATTTTACTTATAGCTTAATGTTTGGCTTTTTCATGTCAAATGATTAAACTTGTCATTTAAACATGCTGAAGTATGCAGCTTCGAATAGTATAACTGTACTGCCATCCTCTTACCTCCCACCCTCGTGATTATCACTGAATCCATGTCTCCCCATGAAAATAGAGTCATTTTTTCCTTAGGAGATGTGAGTGCAACATAATATGATGCTTATCCTATGATACTGATCCCTGTCATCTACTCTTATTGAATGCCCACGGTTTGCGCGCCTTCTATTCACAGTTTTGATACCTTGTAATTTGGATTCACGAGTCTACAGCTTGCTACTTCTATTAAACCAATATAGGCGATTGTATCCAGTGTCATTATGCCAATCTGATAGGTGCTTAACTTGTATTTAAATTTGACAAGATAATAGCAACTTGATGATCATCAGTGATCACTTAGATCACAGAGAGAGTTTTTGGGTTCTACTGTATTCATGAAACTGAAACAAAGTATAGTGGGCAATGAGTAAAACTCTTCCATTCGTTGATCTAAGGTGATGGTATAGTTTGTTTAATAAGTGGTAAATATTTCCACAAATCAGATATTTCTTAGGACAATTAACTAGAGCAACAGGTGCTGACGAAACTGATTTGCAAAAGGGGATATTAAAAATACTTTTGAGGGATGTCCTTTGATATCCAAAAACTTCTTAGCAACAATCAGACAATTGGGGGATGTATGGGTGAACCGAACCAAAAAAGATCGGGTTGAGCGGATCTAAGCATTGCCTAGGTAAGTGTCGTGTAGTAAGAGGATAACTATGAACCGTATCGACCCATCCCCATGGGCAAGAGCTCCAATTGGTAGAAAATATCACAGCCACTTCGGGTTATCCAACTGGAAGAAGTAAGAATATTAATTTATTTATTTTTTTGCCGTGGTTTCCGGGTATCGCTTTGCGAACCCGACTAGCTGTACCCACCGGGTCCCGCTGTTTCAAGGCGGGTGCACCACGGTTAGTTCCACGGGGCCCTGGAGACGCGGCCGGTTTGTAATGCCTCCAGTGGCCCTGCTGGGGCTCGAACTGGCGACCTGAAGGACTTTGTCCTCAGGCCTTTACCAGCCGAGCTACCCCTCAGGGTTAAGAATATTAATAAATATAGTGGTAATTTGATTCTTCATTATGCTTTTGTCAGCGCCGCTAGTGTCGTCAATTAATTTGCAGAAGAAAACATACGTATGGCATTTCTTGCAAACCTTACAACCGTTGTCATCATTAAATTGCTGAAAATGCCTTGTCCAGGCTAATTGTTTGTGGTGTTCGCTCAAACCTTGTGAAATTTTAATCTCTTGCTTCTTTCGTATTTAAAGTAGTAACAGCAATGAAATCTGCAACGTGAATATATTTCTAATGGTTTTATTCAAGTGATTTCTAGCCCATTCTATTTGCTTTTAGTTACTGTTGCTGGATATCTTGCTAGGTGTATCATTTGTGATAATCGGGGTGCTTTTGATCAACTATGAACTCCATCCGATTTCTGCTACAAAAAGACATTTGCAATCACGTTAATTTGTTGCTATTGTTATTCAACATAGTGGTTGTATGCTTGTATTATTTACTTCTTTATGTTTAAGAGATGATCTTTTTGTGCAAAACATCTACCAGCCTTACCTGCCCCTGTCTGCTTCTGAATAAATGATTTATTGGATTTTCTATTTTTCTTTGGACATATCATCTTGCTAATAGATTTCGTTTGAAGGGCCTTTGTTATGTTGTTCATAAAACACGATGCAGCGTCGTTCTTGACTGACTGATTACTTTTATTGATTACGTTGTTGACACCCTCTGCACTCTATCTCTTTCAGTGCCTTCCAGTTAATTTCACTGTACTATTTCTATAGAATTATAGTGATTGGTTTTAGTTGCCTACTTAAGGCAACAATCTACACAGCCTAGGATAGGCTAAATTCAGATTATTACCAAAACACATGAAGCACCAAGTTTATTACTCAAACCACAATTTAGTGTCCATTAAAATGCATTTGGTGTGAAGCCAGAAGGGTAGAAAACTAAGTGTCTTCCTTTTCTATGGTCTACTGTTAGCTATTTTAAATTTCATATGAACTTTTGCTTTCAACACGTTGAATGGAAAATTCAGGGTCTAGCAGCCCCATTTCAATTTACAGCTGATATGGTCGAGGATTAAAGTTGCAAATAATGATTTAGATTCATCCAAGTCTAAAATGGTTTTTGCATTTCGTGTATTTGAAACAATCATGCAACACAAACTTACATACATGCAATGTGCATTGTAGTTATCAATTTTTTTACTTTTGGGTACCTCAAACCCTTTTGTACTTGTTTTCACTATTTTCATTTAGTTGCACACAGTTCTTAACTCCTATGTACTGCAGCATTGTATGGCAATCTCAGCGTAAAAGAAGTCTTTGGATCTCACTGGCTTCACATGGTATGACTATCACACCTTGCTGGTAATATCCAAATTCTCTTTCTGCTTCTTCTAGTAACTTGATAAATGTAGGATGAGAAAGATACTCTAAAGCCAATGAGAATTTCCTTGGCTCTGCATTCACCCCTAGAGCGAGCACCGAGAAGTGCCCTTTCTTTGTTGAAGTTGTAACTTGACCTTTCCATTTCTTCCAGTTGCTGATGTTGTGGAGATACATCTTTTCAAAAAGCTTCACGATCTTCTTGACCTTGGCAAAATTGTCCCCACATATCACTTCTGTTTTTTGGCTTTTCTTGCTCATTCTTGCTAAAATATGTTGAGAAAAGTGCAAGTTTTTGTTTTTCTATTGTGAAAGTTTTAAGTGATATTTCCAAAAGAATTGGAATCTCCTATTTATAGTATCTGACTACCGCGTCCGCCTTTATTTTCTCATTTGACAAGTTATTTTTGGGTTATCCAACTTGTCCTCCCCATAAAGGGACACAATAGAATGTCACTGTTGGAGGGGTCTTTGGGAACATGGATTGCCAGTAACCAATCCTATTTATCCAGTTTACATTTTCATTTTGACACTGTTCTCTTCCGTGGATTGTCGAACGAAAATCTAATTGTCTTGTACTTCCTCTGTCCTTTACTTCTATTTTTCCGCTTGTTTCTTTAGTATAATTCAGAAACTCTTGAAAGCCAATTCGTACACGATTCTAAATTCTAATCCGATGCATAATTCAAATTCATGACATGCACTTAATTCCTTACTATTGAACCAAAAACCCCATTCTATGATTCATATTCCACCCCCACTGTATGGTACCATATAGTGTGTATCGGAAACAACACTCTCGGCAAACCTAACTTGTAGGATTACACTGCATATGTTGTTGTTATTGCACCATACAGTGTGTATACACAAATGTGGTTAGGGTTGAAACCGTAGAAAGTTGGGAAGGAGAAAAGGACTGTTCACCAAAGATGTATATTTATTGGCTTAGTAAAGAATTTGAATGGTAAGAATACAAGAAACGAAGCATTTACAGATTCAGGTACATAAATAATAAGCTTGGTACAATGTACTTTGGATAGATATTAATATTCATGCTAAGTTGCCATGATAGTAACATTTTTGCTATCTTCTTAGCTGGCCCCTTGTCCCCAGCCTCTTGTGCTTTCTTCAATTCACTCCAATTTTTTGAACTACGTGGACTAATAGGAACTACAGTTCAGTTCAACAGTTGTCTACCTCAGAATTCTTTTTTTCTTCACAAAATGCAATCAATTCTTTCGACCAACACAGCTATTGCGCTGTTGTTAACTGTACTCTGGTTTCTTTCTATCACTATCTCAGTAGTTCTTCTTTCATATTTCCACGCAGCATCCAAAAAACTGGTCGAAAATGTTGCTCAAGTACATGCATCCAGCTCGACATGAGTTCAAGCTCTTGATTAAGACAATATCCTTAGTAAATGGAGTAACATATAGTATGAGACTTCGTCTTGTTTTTTGTTGGTTAGCTCATCCATAACTCGGATAGATAAGTAGTATTTCGAAGCTGATTCTTTGTGTAAATCCGTTGTTATGGTAATGACGATTCTTTCATACATCTCCAGTATATAATTTATAGGTAGACGACGAAGGTTCCTCTAAACGTGGTTAAAGAACATAAGATATATTCTCATTTCATATTTGTATTCTAATTAAAATGATCGTATGCCTCTCTACTAATTCACTAATTGTTTCTTCTGTTTAATTGATCACTCTTATCAGTAAAGCTTTTTTACTTGATTACAGCTCGAACAAGAATATGAGCTGATTTGAGGAGTAACTTTTTTTTGTTGAGCCCAAGAATGGGGCTTAGTTATAAGGAAAGTGCGTCTAGAATCACGAGATCTCAAATTCAAACCCTACCGAATCAACAGATGGGGGCACCACCACTAACAGATGCAACATTAGTTAAAGTATGTTGCACAATAACGCTGCATCTGATAATTTTATCACTTTTCGCCTTTGAGGTTGCCTGTTCGAAACTTGCCACTCCTAGGTATACGCGGGTCAAATTAGGTGTAAATTGTTCTAGATATATTGTATCTAAGCACGGTTTGTATGTTTATGAGATACACTAACTCTCTCGCTTGTATCTCTCCTTTTCTTGCTCGCCTCTACCCAATATATCTGAATTTTACGAATTGTATGTATTTGTGAACGAAAATCATTTTCATGTATATGTGTATTTCGTCGCCTCTCTTCCTAAGTATCGGTATTTCACAATATATCAAAGTGTTACAGATTTTATGTATCCAAGATCAAGTCTTTGATATCGATTTTATCTCGTAAATATCAATTTTTTCAGTGTATCTGATATCAAATATTTAGTATATCTGCGTATAGACACTTAGTATCAAATATTTAGTATACCCTTGGATAGTTAAGAATTGATTCTAAGCGGGCACATATATATCTCTGATCAGATACAATAATAGAATTGAAATGATATATCCAGTGTATTTTATAATGGTTATGAACAAGATAGAATTGGAGGTGGCTAATAAAATATATGTTCACATCTCAAGAAATATATATATATATATATATATATATATTTCTACTATATTAGAAAAGCTCTATTCTGTTTAGTGTCAATCAATTAAAAAATAAGGGTATTTGAGTCATTTAAATCAATGAAGTTGATATGTATTAAGCTACTAGGTGTCTATTGGTGCACCCAAGCAAATGACACGTAGCACACCACTTTTTTGCAGCTCTAAAGCTTTCTGCTCTTCCATGACCCTAATGCTTGAATAGTTCATAAGCATCTCCTCTCCTTACTTTCTCCGGTGGAAAGTTTTCTAAAAGAAAAGACAAACATATCCATGAGAGTCCTTTACCTCTTCTTTGGTTGTGTTGTCGTCTTGTCAATTTGTCGACTTTGTTGTGGGCTCTCGCAAGTATACTTCTTTGTTAATTCGATGGATTAATCTAGGTTGTTAGGATAGTATTACAAATGTACAATGTTGGCAAGTTACAATCGTACTTTACCTCTTTCTCTGTTTGTGTTGTTGTCGATTGTGTTTTGCTATTTATTAATCAGAATCTAAATATTATTTGTGTATTTCACTTGTGCAGTAATCGCAGTGTATAGTGATTGGAGAACTTTGCAATTTCTTGAACTGTATGGACACAAAACCTCTCTTCAATTTTAGATTAAAGATTTGATTATCTGTTTGTTCAAGTTCATTTCTTTATGGTTGATTTTAGGGTTTCGGGGTACCTGCATAATGTTTGAATAAACAAAACATTTACAACACAATGGATTTAGTTAGCTGACTGGGAGGGCATTGTA
This sequence comes from Solanum sitiens, assembly GCA_016801875.1. Classification (NCBI taxonomy): domain Eukaryota; kingdom Viridiplantae; phylum Streptophyta; class Magnoliopsida; order Solanales; family Solanaceae; genus Solanum; species Solanum sitiens. Next base: position 2,270,253 of record JABWTJ010000011.1, on the reverse strand, counting down.
ACTCTTAAGAAAAGGTTTTTCTTTTCTGTACGAATGTGATTGATCGAAGAGAAAGGTATGTACTATGTTCTATGTACTACTTGCCTCTCGAAATGCATTAGATATTTACATCAAATCAATATATTTTGTTATAGCTAAGTAGTAAATAAGATAAAAGATTACAATGGTTAACTAAGGACCAAATATTCGCTTAAATGTCAAATCAATATATTTTGTTATAGCTAAGTAGTAAATAAAATAAAAGATCACAATGGTTAACTAAGGACCAAATATTCGCTTAAATGTGTTTAAGATTCAGGGCAGAGAGTTTAAATCGGCATGAATTGATTGAACAACTTCCCAAGACAATCTGCAAAAGCATCAGGCACCATTTGTTTACTGACGATAGAGAAAGTGTGTCTCTTCAAAGGCGTCGCAAGGGAAATTCTATTACTTTTGTTAAGACGATTTTCATGAAAGGGTGTCAATGGTTGTAGTAAGGAAAAGAAAAATTGAAGGACAATAGGGGCTTAATTACACTGACTTCTATATACAATCTAATTTTTTGCCTGCTCCTATGTGACTCTGGTCTAATGGCTGAATTAGCAGGTTGCAAATATGAAGGCTGAGTACATACCTCCAAAAGAGGATATAATAATGCATAACGAATCGCCAGGCAACTTATACATAATAGTGTAAACGGAGGTGAAAATAATTGAGTCTGAAATGAAGAATGAAGAAACTGTTTGGACTTCCAAATCTAGAGATATGATTGGAGAAATAAGAGCATTTTGTTGTAGGCAATATGTATCGAACCAACAGATTTTCGTAGATCTTGAAGATCAGAACGAGTAATTTGATTGAAGCAATAAACATCAGACAAGAGATCAACAACTTCCTTCAGGTTAGTGAGAATACCCTATAAAGATATTTTCACTGGTCAATTTAAAGCTGAATCTATATAATATGCCAATGTTTTGGAAATTGCTGCATCATAAGAAGCTCAAGGGCTTAAGGCTTGGAGATCTATTAAATGGAGGTTGGGAGGATTATGGTGATCCGAACATGTATATTTTTGAAGTGTTCGTGGAAACAGAGAGAAGAAAGAGATGACGTGACAAGGGAGGGAGATAGAAAAAAGAACTTTTGAAGTTCAAGTTTGTTTCTTAAAGTTTTCTCCTTTGCCCTAACACAGGTCTCATCTTCTTAAATTGGAGTAGCCATTTAAAGATGCAACTTTTCTAGAAATGTCATTCATTCATATGTGTTGATAAATTCATGTTGTATGAATATATTTGTGATTGTAATTTGGGTTATGAGCGAGAGCTCGACATGCAAAATGCAGGCAAGTTCTCTTTTTTTTTTTGAATAATGTTAGAATCTGAAAATTATTTTTTGGTTCCATATAATATAGCAATTCTATGGTAGTTAGTATTATCAAAGCATGAATTACTTTTATGGTTGTGAGATTGTGGTGGTTAAATATCACACAAATCAAATAATTTATTTCAATTGTTGGGCCCGTGCGTAGCACGGGCAAGTCTCAATCTAGTATATATATAAGCGGGCACATATATATCTCTGGTCAGATACAATAATAGAATTGAAATGATATATCCAGTGTATTTTATAATGGTTATGAACAAGATAGAATTGAAGGTGGCTAATAAAATATATGTTGAGATATATATATATATATATATCAAATTTCAGTTTTTTCCAAAATTAACCGGTATAGTGACCCCCTCCTCACCATGTGAGTGCAACTCTACTAATTAGTTGAAAGGGAACATATATTTTCTTCCTGAACTTTTATCGTAAAGTCAGTTACATGACGATCTATTACAAAGTGAATTTATATACCCCTAAAGTTGCTATGGAAAAATAATAATAATTGAAAAAAATCATGCGCATCAGATAATTATTAAAGTAAAATTAAAAATCAAAAATCAAAATATTTCTTAAATCCCACCTCCCATATCTCATCTTCTTCACACCTCATTAAGCTTAAAATAAATCAATAACAAGAAACAATCAAGAGATAAATTACTTCAAAAAGGAGTAAAATTTTGGGAGGTTTCAATCAGTGGGACTTCAGAAGACGTTTTCAGTATTGAGTGATCGATTGAAAATGGGAAGAAAAATATTTTTATATTATCTCTATTTTTTAAGAATCTCCAGGAAGAGCATGAAACAATAACAAAAAATGTATGCCCAAATCTGAAAAATATTTATAACTACAAGCTGCAACAACTAATACAGAAAGCTTAGTTTCCATGGCCAATCAATGGAAGAAACTAATACAATCTTCTTGTGGTACATTTTAGAATGGAAATTCTTCCACTCCACGAATCAACTTCAGATTGCGGGTAATTTCCCTGATGGTCATTGCTAAAAATTTCTTCTTTACCATTTTGCAATGAAGAAGATAGAATTATTAGAGAATCTTAATAGTTGATTAGGAATTAATTAGTGTAAAATATAATTAATAAAATAAAAGTTAAGTAATAAAGAAAAAAAATATTTAAAAAATACAATTTCTGACATGACGCTGACGTAGCGGTAATGTGGCAGTGAGTTTAATACACCTCATATTATAAGAGTGGTGTTGCACATAGCAAGGTGCTATTATATTTACTTTTAAGTAGTAAAAGTGTATAATATGTCGTCATGATAATTGAAGCGTGTAACTGACTTTTCTTTATAAATTTAGAAGAAATCTACGCCTTTTATAAATTACAGGACATAACTTCAAGCCCTCATTATATTTAGGGTCGGATACAGACTTATGAGCAGCTAATAACAACTCAAAAGAGTACAAGTTTCATTCAAGTACAAGTCCAAAACATTTAGGAGTAATAATACATGCAAACTATCTTCCTAGATAACACATGCATGTGAATGACATGAGAAGGGACAAATTGAAGTTTACTTAGTCAAGTTGAAGATTGTTCTTATACCTATCGTTCAATAATAAATCTAATCATTTGTGTTAATCGTTCAAAAATAAATCTAATAATTCGTGTCAAGTTTAGAAATACTTTCAACACTTCTCTATTTAATTCTTTCATATCGTGGTGAAGGCTAAATGGTATATCCTTCTCCATGTATTACTCCTTATTTAGTACGTATATATTGATTGAGATTCAAATCTAAACTAGGCAGATTTTTTTATTTTTTTTTTAAAAAAAAGAGACACATATGAGTCATACATTTTTTTTTCAGTTTTTGTGTAACAATATTTTTTAGAAAAAACAACAAAATCGACCTGATATCAAGGAAAACGAAAAAAAAAAAGATTTCTCCATAAATAATTAGTATTTTTATTTATTTATACGTGATAGATTAACTTTAGGTATGGTGGTGGTGGTGTTTGTTTATTGTGATAGATTAACTGAAAAATTAATAATTGTTTTTCCAAACTAACCTGCAATTGGTTTGCGTTATCAGTTCGTTTTATCGATTTTTAGTTATAAAAATAAATATTTGAATTAAATAAATTATTATTAAATATACTAAACAAATAATCAAATCAATAAAAAAAAATATATCGATTTTATGGTTTATTGATTTTGCGAAATTCAATAAGAAAATGCTCATATATATGGGACTTTTCTAATAATTTGGTGACAAGACAATAATCTAACTTTATACTCCCTCCGTCCGGAATTGTTTGTCATGTTGCGCTTATCGAAAGTCAATTTGACTAATTTTCAAAAGTAAATTAGATCACATTAATTCGATATTTTAAACAAAAAAATTAGATATTCTAAAACTATATGAAAAGTACTATAAATTATAATTTTTTGCATATTAATATGATGAAAAAATATATCTTAAAATGTTCGTCAAAATTTTTATAGTTTGACTCTAAAAATAGAAACCACGATAAATAATTCCGGACGGAGGGAGTATAATGTTTATAAAATAGAAATATTTGTAAGTAACTTTAAAAAGAACTATGCAAGTGCAACATAAATTGAAACAATAATGTGAATTGAAGACCAAAAAGTAAAAATAATAGGAGTAACTAATATTTAAAAGGAAAACTTTCACATATAACCACTTAAAAATAATTAATTACTCTCTATAGCTATAGTTTGATAGTTACAATTTGTAACTACATGTTACATGGAGGAGAGAGGCGAGCGAGACTGGGAGAGAGAGAAGAGAGGCGAGAGAGAGGGGAAAAAGAGTGGAAGAAAGGTGAATTGTATAGGAAAATTTACATAAATATACTATAATAACAAAATATTTACCATTTATAGCAATAATATTTCTTTTTCACTTGATCACTTTGATTCATTTGTAATACAAGTTTAATTCATATTACAAAGAATAATTTTTTATTCACATATAATACAAATTTTAATGATAAATAATTCATTTATCACACATTTTAATTCATTTATAATACAATGTGTCAAATTTTTACCCAACAAACATAATAAATTTTAAAAAAACAATTATAATTCATATATAATTCATATATATTGCATACATAATTCACTTTTAATACATATGACAAATTTAACATAGTATTGCTATAAATGTTAATAAATAAAAAGTATTGCTAAAATCAGTAATTATTTATTAAAATGTATCAATTTATATAATTTTTCCAATTGTATATGTATATTGGTTAGATAATTGTATATTATACATATGTAATTGTATATATGGCAAGAGAGATCGGGAGAGGGAGGAGAGAGGTGAGCGAGACTGGGAGAGAGAGGAGAGAGGCGAGTGAGAGAGGGCAAAGAGTGGGAGAGAGGTGAATTGTATATGTATATAATCGTATATAACTGTATATTATACATATACATTTGTATAAATGGCAAGCGAGATTGGGAGAGGGAGGAGAGAGGTGAGCGGTGAGCGAGATTGAGAGAGAGGAGAGTGGCAAGCGAGAGAGGGAAGAGAGTGGGAGAGAGGTGAATTGTATCTGTATATAGGCTAAACAAATTATATATTATACATATTTATTTGTATATCCAAGCGAATTATACATATACAAACATGACTAGTTATACAAACTCGAAGTCAGCCCACATAATTAATGTATAATGTTAGTCGCGAGTGGTAATTATAGCAAACTATAGCTATGATGAGTAATTAAATAGTATAAATTTGCTTATTCGCGTAATTTTTCCTATTTAAAACCACAATCGAATTAATAATTCTATAATTTATTTTGTAAAATTATTAAATACCCATTAACAAGATAATCATAAACAAATAACACATTTTCAATTTAATTTTTGATCAGTTTAATTTTTACGTATCTCTACCGAAATTTGTTGAGCCTAAACAAAGAACTCTAAAAATTCACATTAAAATTCGTAGTAGAATAGGAAAAGTACAATAAAGGAATATTTTTTATTTTGTATTATTAAAGAAAAGTAAAATAAAAAGTGTTTACTTCCTATTTAAACAATGAAAAGGAAAATTATATAGTCTATAAAAACAAATATTTATATATATATAAAATAAAAACAGATTTCTTTGATAACAAGAAATAGCGATATTCCTCTTTATATAACTCTTCGTTTTCCCAATTCCGCTGTAACTTCGGCCGAATTTTTTTCTCTTAAAAATATTACTCAAACAAATCAAAACTCTTCAGAAACAAATCAATTTCTGCAAAATCATGACTAACAAAGCTGAATCTTCCGATTCGTAAGTACCCTTTTTCCAGATCTTTACAATTTGTTGGATTTTCGATTATTTTTTTTTGAAAAAAATGTGTGTTTGTTTGTGTGCAGTAAAGGGACAAAGAGGGATTTTAGTACAGCGATTTTGGAGAGGAAGAAGTCGCCGAATCGACTTGTGGTGGATGAAGCAACCAATGATGATAACTCTGTTGTTGCTATTCATCCTGATACTATGGAGAAGCTTCAGCTTTTTCGTGGTGACACTATATTGATCAAGGTTTGATATTATTTTGTTGAGTTTATTGTGATTAGCTGTGCAAGTTTTGAACTTTGGCTGTTTTGTGGATTTATGGGTTGATTATTGAATGAGGGGTTTGATGGGTTTTTAGTTCTTTGTATTGTGGTTTTTGATAATGGTGGTTAGTGTGAGGATTTTGGAGTTTGATTGGGAAGCTGTGTTTGGGTTTTTGGATTCAGGAAGTTTGGTCAAGGTCTGATTTTTACCCATGATTTTGGTAAAGTTTGCTTTGAGGTTCCTGTGTTTTAGCTGAGCAGGTAGAGTATTGAGGTTTGGTAGTTTATGGCTGATTGATTATGTAAAGGGGTTTGATATGTTTTTAGTTCTTTGTATTATGGTTCTCGATAATGGTGGTATCTGAATTTGGGTTTTGGATTCAGAAATCTTGGTCAGGGATCTGATTTTTACTCATGATTTTGGTAAATTCTGCTCGAGTTCTGTCTTTACCTGTGCAAGTAGTACTAAACTTTGGACCATAGGACATCACTTTCCTCAATGCAATGGAAAACTAGGAACACGGAAGCAATGAAAGCATGCCTTAATTCTGTGTGTTTATGGATGACCGATTGTATAAGCGGGGTTTGATGGGTTTTTAGTTCTTTGTACTATGGTTTTTCGATTCAATGTATGCTTTTTTTTTTATTTTCTTGGATATCTGAATTGGGGTTCTGGCTTTCTGAAATCTTGATAAAGGTCTGATTTTTACCCATGATTTTGTTAAAATTTACTTGAATTTGCTGTTTTTAAGATATGCAAGTATATTAAGCTTTGGTAGTTGTGTGTGCTTATGTCTCATCAATTATATCAGGGGTTTTATAGGTTTTTTAGTTCTTTGTATTGTGGTATTCAATAATGGTGGCTAGCGTGAGGGTTATGGAGTTCGATTGGAAATCTGAATTCGGACTTTGGGTTTCTGATAATCTTGATCAAGGTCTGATTTATACCCATGATTTTGTTAAAATTTCTTCAATTTTCTGGTTTTTGCTGGGGAACTTCTAAACTTTGGTAGGTTTTCTGGGTTAAATTTCACACATGATAACGAGGGTTTTGATTGGTTTAGAGTCTTATAACTATTGAGGAAGATAGTAATGATAGATGTGTATAGAGTTCATGGTTAAATTTGGTTTTGGTATTTTAGAACTGTCTTTACCTCTATGACTCTGCTAGTTTTTGCTCCGAGTCAATTTCACGATGAAGTGTTGAAACTTCTAAGACTATGGATTAAGTTCGCTGAAAGAAGCTTAGATATTGGCTGTTTTCTCCTAAAGAATCTAGCTTTGTTCTGTTTGTGTTTATTTCTTTTATTTAAAGAGGTTATAGTGCATGCTGACATTTTTGGTTTGTTTTTGTGCCCATCCCTTTTTTTGTAAATTCCCCCATGTTCAGTGACCAATAGGTTTGGTTAAGCTCTCATGATTGCCGTTCTGTTTTGCTACTTGAGAATATATATGTTTCTCTGTAATGCCACTATATTATGGTGATACAAGAAGGGCCTCAAGTTGTTGGATGCTGGGTTATGAATAATATGATTAGGATGATGATCTTATGGTTAGATACAATTTAATTTCTAAAACTTCGTTTTTCCTTACAGGGTAAGAAGAGAAAAGATACAATCTGCATTGCCCTTGCTGATGACACCTGTGACGTGCCAAAGATTAGGATGAACAAGGTTGTCAGAAATAACCTAAGGGTTCGACTTGGTGATGTTGTCTCTGTGCATCAGTGTCCTGATGTCAAATATGGCAAACGTGTACACATTCTTCCCATTGATGACACCATTGAAGGAGTCACCGGGAACCTCTTTGATGCTTACTTGAAGCGTAAGTATCATGTGTTTTGGAATTTCTTCTGTCTGCTAGCTTGCCACTGCTATTATTAATTTGGATGTTTGATTTTGGTGTATGCATGTAATAAAGAGGCTAAACTTAGGTTACAGTATACAACCTAAGAGTTCAATGAATATGATCTGCATTTAATTATAATCGGCACTCATGTTTCTTTTGAAGTATTCACATCCTAGTTGTGTATACAAACACTGATATGATCTTGTGTCTTTATCTTATTTATCTGCAGCCTATTTTCTTGAAGCATACAGACCAGTGAGGAAGGGTGATCTTTTTCTGGTAAGGGGAGGCATGAGAAGTGTTGAGTTCAAGGTTATCGAGACTGATCCGGCTGAATACTGTGTTGTTGCCCCTGATACTGAAATATTTTGTGAGGGTGAACCTGTGATTAGGGAAGACGAGAATAGACTAGATGAGGTTGGTTATGACGATGTTGGTGGTGTGCGTAAACAAATGGCTCAGATAAGGGAGCTTGTTGAGCTGCCACTAAGGCACCCACAACTCTTCAAATCTATTGGTGTCAAGCCTCCCAAAGGAATTTTGTTGTATGGACCCCCTGGATCAGGAAAGACTTTAATAGCCCGAGCTGTTGCAAATGAGACTGGTGCGTTCTTTTTCTGCATTAATGGTCCAGAGATCATGTCTAAATTGGCGGGAGAAAGTGAAAGTAATCTCAGGAAAGCATTTGAAGAAGCTGAGAAGAATGCACCATCAATTATTTTCATTGATGAAATTGATTCAATAGCTCCTAAACGTGAGAAGACAAATGGAGAGGTGGAGAGGAGGATTGTCTCCCAGCTTTTGACACTTATGGATGGACTTAAGTCACGTGCCCATGTAATTGTTATGGGTGCCACTAATCGCCCCAATAGCATTGACCCTGCCTTGAGAAGGTTTGGTAGATTTGACAGGGAAATAGACATTGGTGTTCCGGATGAAGTGGGGCGTCTTGAGGTGCTTCGTATCCATACAAAGAACATGAAGCTCGCTGAAGAAGTAATTTTTCATTTTCAACTTTTTACTGTTCTCAAATCTTCTTCCATCAAGACTTACATTTATTTAACTTCGGGATCTTTCATTGCAGGTTGATTTAGAAAGAATTTGCAAAGACACTCATGGTTATGTTGGAGCTGATTTAGCAGCTTTGTGTACCGAGGCTGCACTCCAATGTATCAGAGAGAAGATGGACGTGATAGATTTGGAGGATGAGACCATTGATGCAGAGATTCTGAACTCTATGGCTGTGACAAATGAGCACTTCCAAACTGCTCTTGGGACGAGTAATCCTTCTGCCTTGCGTGAAACTGTAAGTCTGATCTTCTCTTGTTTTCTCTATTTATGACACCTACTAAATCTCATTTGATTTTAACTATGCAACTTTTTCCTGAGCAGGTTGTTGAAGTTCCCAATGTTTCATGGGAGGATATTGGAGGACTTGAGAATGTCAAGCGTGAGCTCCAAGAGGTATGTTTATGGTTCTAATGAAATGAATCATTTTAATTTATTTTTAATCTGTTGTTCTTTTCACATCAATTGTTTTTATTGTCAATCAACTTGTCGCGCAGACTGTTCAATATCCAGTGGAGCATCCTGAGAAATTCGAGAAGTTTGGTATGTCTCCGTCGAAGGGAGTCCTTTTCTATGGCCCACCTGGATGTGGTAAAACTTTGCTCGCAAAGGCCATTGCAAATGAATGCCAGGCTAACTTCATCAGTATCAAGGGTCCAGAGCTGCTTACTATGTGGTTTGGAGAGAGTGAAGCTAACGTTAGAGAAATATTTGACAAGGCCCGCCAATCTGCTCCGTGTGTCCTATTTTTTGATGAACTGGACTCAATCGCCACACAGGTTCGTTACCTTGTTCTTAACCAGTAATCTATGGCTTCTTTGTGGAATTTCTCTATCTTACTGATTGATCTTAAATTTTTCAGAGAGGAAGTAGTTCGGGAGACGCGGGGGGAGCTGCTGACAGAGTTTTGAATCAACTCCTTACTGAAATGGATGGCATGAACGCTAAGAAAACGGTGTTCATTATTGGTGCAACCAATAGGCCAGACATTATTGATCCTGCACTTCTGCGTCCTGGTCGTCTTGACCAATTGATTTATATTCCTCTCCCTGATGAAGATTCTCGTCACCAAATTTTCAAGGCATGCCTGAGGAAATCACCTCTTTCCAAGGATATCGATCTAAGAGCTCTTGCAAAGTATACACAGGGCTTTAGTGGAGCTGACATTACAGAGATCTGTCAACGTGCTTGCAAATACGCTATCAGAGAAAACATTGAGAAAGTAAGTTCCTGAGCTCCTCTAGTCCGTTGATAACTATTAGTCTAGCATCCGTTGGTTACAGAAAGCTAACATGGACACATGTATTTGTTTGCAGGATATCGAGAGGGAGAAAAGGAGAAGTGAGAATCCCGAAGCCATGGAGGAAGACGTTGAAGATGAGGTACCCGAGATCAAGGCTGCTCACTTTGAGGAATCAATGAAGTATGCTAGGAGGAGTGTCAGTGATGCTGATATCCGCAAGTACCAGGCTTTCGCTCAGACGTTGCAACAGTCCAGAGGTTTCGGTTCTGAATTCCGATTTTCGGAGACCAGCACTGCAGGGACCACTGGAACTGCTGCTGACCCCTTTGCAACTTCAGCTGGTGGAGCAGATGAAGATGACCTGTATAGTTAGGTTATCCAGGTTCTACTTTCATATTTTACATACATTTGAAACTCTGTATTAATTCAGTTTAAAAACACGAGTAGCAAATTGAAATCTCTCCTTTGCTGCTCTCAGTTTATAATTTATGTTTTTGAACTTTTTGCTCAGTTTAATTTATATTTGGATCTACCATTGCTTTCATCAACATTTCTTTATCTTCACAATATATGAGACTTTGGTGCCAAACAAGAGTTTTTTTTTGTTTTTTTTTGAATTAGGAAACACTTTTTTAACACTGAATTAGTAGCTACGTTAGTCTAATATTAAGAACTGAATTATCACTGCCAAACAACGTAGCTACTAAACTATTGGTTCTTTGTTTGACTTCTGTTTAAGGAAATTTTGCACTTACTATAATTTTGTTAAAACCTATCAAGTATCTTGTTTCCCTTCTTGGAGCACTTCTAGTGCATTTATACTTGTCGATTATATATTAAATGAACGTGAGTGCTATTTTATGTACGACAATTTAAAAGGTTTTAAATCTTTAATGTTAAGAGTAAAATTAGATATAAAATATAAAATTATTGTATTGAAAAAGTGATATAGCGAAATTATCATTTTATTTTGTTATTCATAAACAATATGTTAAATTAGTATAAGGGGAAAATGTTAAATATACCCTAAATGACATGCAAATACTATATCCGTCGTCATACATTTGAGATATTGGTGCTCCTACTGTACAAAAATTAGAGCATGTATGCTCTTCACTCTAACGAAGACTAAATATGGACACGTGATACAATTTTATCGTTGATTCAATATTTAATAAATATCGAATCGATAGATAAGATTATGACACGTGTATGTTCGTTAATATAAAAAATATATATGTTCTTCTTTTTGGACGGCAGAAATACAATATTTTAAAAGTATGACATACGATAATTAAGAATATATTTATCATTTTCCCTTAATATAATTGTGAACAATTAAAAATAAACTGAGCGTATTAACGAAGAAAGTGCAATGATGTGATTGGGTAAGGGCCCCATAAAAGTGGACCAAACAAGAAGGGTTCACACGAGTGGCCCTGTTTTGTTTTTTTTTTTCACTAAATATTTATTATCACTAAATATTTTTGGGAAAAGGATCAAAAATATCTCTCAATTTTATTTTATTGGTTGATTTTGTCCTTATCGTTAAAGTGAAGTTAATTTTATCCCTATCATTACTAATTTCACCATAGATACCCCTCATTTGGATGGAAAACCCCAAATTGACCCAAATAACTCAATCTCATTTAAATTATCCAATTTTAACCCGACCCGACCCAATTAATCATATAACCCATTTCTTTTATCCAAATCAATTTTGTTTTCAACCACCACCTCCACTTATACCACCACCAAAGTCACCACCTCTTTTCTTTTATCCAAATCAATTTTGTTTTCAACCACCACCTCCACTTATACCACCACCAAAGTCACCACCTCTCCTCCATCTCCTCCATCACCGTCACCAAAACCACCACCTCTCCCATTACTCTACCTCCATCCAAGTCACCAGCCCTATGGAAACCCATCAAAGTCTACAAAAGCAGCAAAGGCAACTCCTCTCTTATATCATCATCCACTTCTAGTTCCTCAAAACCCATCAATATTTCTGTCTCAAGATTCTCCTATTTCATTCCTACACCAAAATTAATAGCATAAATCACATAAAGATCCAATTTTTAATTAAAAAAATCTCAACACTTCTAACACACTAAGGGAAATGGAATATAGACCGAACACTCCATGAATCAAAGTCCATATTTGCTTCACTTTTATCAAAGATTAAGATCTAACTTCTTATTTGAAAGAGTAAAATTCAAGTACCAATTCGACTCCATCGTTCGTTCATAAATGATAATTCGATAAAATAATAAATTATAAGGAGTGTCGGTGTGAGAGTGTGAGAGTGTGAGATTTGTCGAACGAAGAGAAAAGAGTGCGCTTTAGTGAGAGAAATCCTCCCTTTCATCTTTCCATTTCCCTATCATATGCAGTTTTCGCCGGTTCCACTTTCACTCGCCGGAAACACTTTCCTAACGAATCTACGACTTTCACGACGGCGTCGTACAAGGCTAGACCGCTCCTTCAGCAGCTAGAGAGAACCTTACTGGTGAGAATGTTTCGTAAAGGGAGAAAACAATGACCAATCAATGAAAATGATGTAGAAGAAGAATAAGCAGATGATGATAAAGAGGAGGTAACAAGTTTTTAGGCTTAAAGCAGGTGAAAAATGTGAAATTCAACCAAAAACCACACAAAAGGGTTGGGGCATCGGGTAAAAAAGGGAATGTTTTTTTTAAAAAAAAATTGGATCAATTTGGGGCTTTCCATCCAAATGAGGAGTATATATGGTGAATTTAATAACAATAGGAGTAAAATTAACTTTATTTTAACGGTAAAGATAAAATCAACGAATAAAACAAAATTAAGGTGTATTTTAAACCCTTTTTCCAATATTTTTTGTTGTTGTTGTAGTAGTGTTTGTGCAAGTTTTTTTCCCTTCTTTTTAGATCTTGATTTTGGTGATGTATAATTTTGTAAGAAATTTACATTTACTCCTTATCGGCTTTTCACACGTTATGGAATGATTTATTAAATTAGTAGGGGGAAGGTCAGGTAATTGTGGCAAGATTATTTCACCCTTAATTACAAGTCTCGAGTTTGAGTTTGTTTTATCCTTAAACAAAAAATTCAGATTTGAGCCTTGAGTATGGAGAAAAACATGCAGAGAGTGTCATCCCCGAATGGTCCCTGTAGTGCGCGATTCAAATTTAATCAGACTACAGTGTAAATTAATTATTTGACTCTCGAAAAACAAAATGTGTTACATCATTAATTGCAATACAGTACGGATGGCAAGGGGGGGGGGGGGGTTAAGGCTATCGGGGCGGGTGGATTTAAGGTTGTGCAGGACGGGTTGAAGCAGATTTTTTTAAAATTAATGTGGGGCTGGCGGTACATGTGATTTTATGTGGATTCAAAGTTAATTTTAACGTTTTACGTATATATATGACATATAACAATGTAACTTTTCATAATAAATCGACTATAGCAACATGAAAAATAAAGTAATAATCCCTATGTACAATCAGTTAAATTATACTGATATATTTTAATTTAAACCGCGATAGAGATCGTCAATGCACACAATTCACGCAATAGGTGGTGTAGCATCTGGCGGAGTTGTCACGGAAACCACCCGCCGCCCTCTTTCCGACCGGCTATTATCCGCAAACTTCAAACTTCCCTCATGCAACCCCTTTAACTTCTCCTCATCATTCCACTCCAACCCATAATAATACTCTTCATTAAATTCCGCGATATTTTTACTAGGTGGTAAAAACATCATTCCACTCCAACCCATAATAATACTCTTCATTAAATTCCGCAATATTTTTACTAGGTGGTAAAAACATACTTCCCCATTGTGGAAAATGCACCAACATGACGGGAAGTGTACATACCACAATCATCACACCCATATACAACAATCCAGTCGATGTTGAATAATTCGCGTTGGTGAAAAAAAAAGTTGAGTTAAACCCGATCCAAAATTTCCACCAGCTCCCGTTAAATCCGAAATAACACCGAGCGATCGTCTCGAAATAAAAGGAATAATACCAAATGTTGCACCAGCTGCAACTTGTGCACCAATTGAGAATAGTACCATTGATAAATTTGATATTGAGAGTTTTTCGGATTTTCCAAGGAAAATACAGAAGATTCCTCGGAATGTTTGGAGGATCCATAGATTCCATAGTCGACCTCTCATACCAAATCGATTAGCTAAAATGTCTGAAGTTAGACCCCCCCAAGGGTCGAGCCAATATGTTAGCCATGCCAAATGTTGCAGCAATTGTGCCAGCGGTTCGAAGCTTAAGGTTAAACCTTAATATCAAAAAAATTATTTCGTTTCTTCAACATGCTTTGATGAATAGAATTATATCGCGATTACTATAGTCTAACATATTGTAACATGTTATTATACTAGGTTTCATACTATGTAAAATGTAACAACTTTATAACTAATGACCATATAACTATATATATAAATAGAATTGAATCGCGATTACTATAGTCTAACATATTGTAACATGTTACTATATTAGGTTTCATGCTATATGAAATGTAACAACTTTATAACTAATGACCATATAACTGTATATATGAATAGAATTAAATTGTGATTACTATAGTCTATAGTCTAACATATTGTAACATGTTATTATATTAGGTTTCGTGCTATATAAAATGTAACAACTATATAACTAATGACCATATATATAACTATATATATGAATCATGTTACTCTACTATTATTTTTTTTGTCATATATACTTTCTAATAATTATGTATAAGCAACTTGGAGAATTATATTTAAACTTATTTTTTATTGAATTGTACATGATTTCTGTATTTTAGTACTTTTTTAATTAGTTTAAAACAGAATGACAAATTTTTAAGTTTTTATTTTACCCTACATGTGAAGCATAAATGTTATGATATTTTAAAATTTTAAAAATTCAAGTGTTTATAGGTGTACGAGAGATATGAAGATCCTAAAGATTATAAATTTTAAAAATTTATATCGATTTAAATTAAGTTAATGAACAGAAATAAAAATTATGTTAGAGCTTGAGAGTGGAAATCGAGGAGTAAGGAAGATGTTCTTACCTATCGAAAAAGTATTCCGCAATGACATTATCAGTGGTTAATCCCACACCTAGTGACATTCCATATAGAAGAACAAAAATCCATGTTCTATAGTTGGTCACAGCATACCAAAGAACCTAAATAAGACAACAATAAAAAAATAAATTAAATAAGAACATTTGATACTTATAGTATTAGTCAAAAATATATTTGAAGTATCATATTTTTACGAGTTTTTTATATGAACTATATGTCCTTTTTTTCTATTTGAATTTTATCAACTGTTTATTGAAACGTGTTTTAACTATCCTTTGTTCCATTTTTCCTACTTGAACAATGGTGATATTTGAGCTGATAGGAAAAAAGAACAACCGATAAATAATTAATAATAGTTCAGTAAACTCGTAAAACAAGATACTTTACCTTTGAGAATTTATCTTTTGCAACGTCTCCTTTCTTTTGTAAGGTACCAAGATTTCCATCTGGCAAATCTTGACCTAGCCCTAAAACCAATAAACCCATGACCACGTGCAACCATCCCGGTACAAAAAACACGATCCGCCAGGCCGTGAACGGGGTGGCCCCGGCCCGGCGGATCAGCTCATAAAGTAAAGGCATGAGTAATTGAGTGGCCCCACCACCCATATTTCCCCACCCGGCTGCCGTACCATTAACAACTCCAATAATTTTACTATTAAACATCATACTCATCCAATATTGACACGATACAAACGTAGCTAACGAAAATCCAATCATAAATCGAACCGCGATGTATCCACCGGCCGACGATACGAACGACATGCAAAAAACCGTTGGAGCGGTTAACATCATGAGAAAAGCGCACCCGTAACGCGGGCCTAACAAATCACATACCGCACCCATAACAAGTCTAGAAAAAATACTACCGGAAACTGAGGCGATACCTGCATTTCCTATGTCGGATTTTGTTAGGTTAAGGTTGTCCCGAATAATTGGGACTAAGGGTGCTGCAGCGAAAGTGGAGATGAAACAAGTGAAGAACGAAGTCCAAGAAAGGTGGAAAGTTGTCATGTGTGGTTTTGCAAAGGAGAAAATTTTAAAGACTTTTGATTTGTGTTCAGAATCAACTGGTAAGACGAATTTCGCCATTGTGTCTGTAGGGATATTTGGATCGGATGTAACGGAGAAGGCGAATGTTTGTTCTTTCCCGGTGACGCCGTGCATGGAGGTTTCCGCAGAGCCACCAACACCATCATCATTTTCAGCCATTGTGTTTTTAGGAGAATTATGAGATTGTTTGTTTAGACATGTTCCTTTGGCTTTTTTTATAACATTCTAAGTGTGGATATCCATAATGTATACTATTGTCCTAGTAAATTGTAATGATATATTTTTTTTAAAGTACTCCATCTGTCTCATTTTACTTTGACCCCGATTGATTTGACACCATTCATAAAATAATGTTTTTAATCTAAGATACAAGTAAAAAAACAAAAGAGATGGAGTGTATAAAACTTATGGTTTTGAAAGTGGTCTTGTTCTTTTGTTATAAAACAAGTATGATTGATGTCATTACTCTTTGTAGCAAAAGATTGGGATCTTTACATAAATAATATATATATATACGGGCACGCCGGCTAGGAGCTACTTAATATAAATGGATTTTCACTCCCACGTAACACTTTTGACTGAGTACAAGTTCAAGAAAAACAAAAATTCATAAGACTTTTGACTCTTATAAACCCGTAGATGGGATATGTTATTGTTTGTGATCATAACACTTACTTTAACAAATGAAAGAACAAAAGACGACATATATACTCCTATTAAATTATGTTAAATGAAAGAATTCGAACCTGAATAATTTATTTATGACCAGGATGAATGTTAAGTAAAATTAAATGAAAGTCCAAATCAATTGATGTTGAATCAAATATTTATTTTTCGATTTTTACCTTTTAAGATTTCCTTAGAGTTTTCTATATAGTAGTTGATTTGACAATATTGTTCTTTCTTATTTTGTTGTTTTGTTTTTGAAGTATATGCCACATGCCGAATGGTTCCTTTAGATTTTATTTAATCATATGGAAAAATAAATTTTTAAATTTATGTATTTATAATCCAATTATAAAATATGGAGTTGTTATTTTTCATTTGTTAGTTACCATTTTGTGAAGTTGAAATTTTCTCCGCAGCATATGGTATATGCCATGACAGGCTTATAGTTAAAAACAATACCAATAAAATAAGATGAAAATAAACAACATTTGGATATA
This sequence comes from Solanum sitiens, assembly GCA_016801875.1. Taxonomy (NCBI): domain Eukaryota; kingdom Viridiplantae; phylum Streptophyta; class Magnoliopsida; order Solanales; family Solanaceae; genus Solanum; species Solanum sitiens. Next base: position 2,252,857 of record JABWTJ010000011.1, on the reverse strand, counting down.
TGTGTTTTATCTTTTTCTGTTAGTTTCTTTATTATGTTCTTGGATCAATACATGAGCTAGTCGTTTTAGATGGACTCACATATAAATTATCTGTCGTGATTTTATGAAAATAATTACAATAATAATATACTTAGAGTATCTGAAATTTTTAAATATAGTTATCTCAATCTATTCGTTATTTTAGTGGTTCATAGCAAAACTAATTATTTTTTTCTATTTTTTCGTGATTAGTATAGTAATAAGCGATTCGTTTCAAAAATGAAGGCCCATATATAGATAGCCGGCCCAATGCACATGATGATCTCTTAAGTTTTAACAATTAATATGGATATTTACACAAATAGCCAAAAAATATTCAAGAAAAGTAAAGAGAAATAGAACTTGATATTATACATATATTTTATACTAATTATACATAATTATAATAGTAGTACCTGTAAAATAACACAACTAAAACTTTAACGTCTTAAATATGGTCATTGGGTTGTTCTCTTTTTTAATTTGAAATGGGATTACCGTGTAGCGGCAAAGCCAGAATTTTGTGATAAATTAAAAAGATTTGATAAATGGCATACCTAGAGAATTGCAATTGCCCAATATTTCTCCGACATTAAGAATAATAAGAAGATTTAAAATCATAATTATGTATTCATTCTGTCTCATTATATGTGACACTTTTCATTTTTCGAGAGTCAAATAGTTTAATTTTAACCGGACATTTGCGTGTGGAATCTTTAAATTTTTTGAATAAAATTTATATATTTGTAAACTATGTAAAGAGTACTATAATTCACAATAATTGATAATTCAAAATGTTAAAATGATTTATGAAAAACTTACGATCAAAGATAAATTTGTTTGAATCTCGAAATGCGAAAAGTGCCACATAAAATGGGACGGGAGGAGTTCATGATATTTTTAATCCTATTTACGTAGTATATAAATCCGACTTAAACTTTGTTGGATGGTTGTTATGTATTGTATTGTCTTAATGAATACGACGTTTAGATAAATTGAATCATTTTATGTCATTACATAAGTCATATATTCATAATTTATATGATAAAAATCTAAAAGAAAATGTATAATACAGGACAAAGCTACTATGTAAAAATATGACAAATAATAAATTAAAAACGCTTTATATTTTGCGTGATTAAAATAATCTAGTTATTCCTTTGTGGACCACGAATTCTAGAACTAAATTATACGTACGATTCCACCAGCCTGGCCTTTTATGTTACATTACTGTTTTCTGTAAAAAAAATGAAAAATTACACATCGAAATAATATTAAATTGTAGTATGTATAGTGACATGACTTTATTATTATGCAGGTCCCAATGTGATATCAGTGACAGTATTTATATTGTGTCTTCAACATTTTTATTGTGTAAAAACAAGAAAAAAGGGAATCTAACATAGAAGAATAGTACGAGGAACCATGTGCTTGGAGGTTTTTATCATGTTAAAATAATGTTTTAAATAGCCAACAACATAGGAATATGTTAATTTTTTAATCTATTTTTAGGAACTCTCCTTATAATGAGGAAGTAATTATCTCATAAGGAGATTAACTTAAATCGAGACAGTGAACAAAAAGAATTACACCATCAGCTCATTTTTAGAAATATTTATTTTTTTAAATTTAATTATATATTTTCATATTTCAAGATTAATGATTCTTTGCTCTATAAATTTAAGATTGTTTTGAAATAAGTTCAAATATTTTTTATACTATCGACTTTAAGTATTATTTAAATAAATTGGAATACATATGAATGTATATGAATCAAAGTTTATTTTCAATTAATTTTGGTATTATCGATAAAATGAACTAAGAAGAGAAAAGTTGAAGCAATGGAAGCATCTATCCAAAAACTTTTTCATGTTAGAAAGAAGACTTAATAAGTTATGAATAATGTTTTTTATGAAATCAATTAGTCTAGATTTTTTTAAAAAAAAAAGTAAAAAGTTACGGTTGATGATTGTCTCAAATTGCTTCAATGGTGTTGAAAGGAAATGAGGTAAAAATAATGAGTACAAGAAAACACTGCAAAAAAAATTTCTTATCTTTGGCAACCAAAAAGAATCCTAAACAAACTCATACAATTAATTTAGAGTTCAAGTTATCATATAATACTTTTATTATTATTATTATTTAAATATTCTGCTTTTATATATATATATATATAATTTACTAATATTTGTATTTTGTGGGTAGCAACAAGCAAAGAATATTGACAAAATGGTACTAAGTTGATACCACACATACAAGACTTGTGATAATATTCTTCTTTTAAAATAGCAATCAATCGATATATAATTTATAGTAAAATTACAAATAGATGTAAAGGTAGAATTTTAATTTTATAGTAAAATTGGTGTAAATTACTTTTTAAACAAAGTTTATTTCATATTGACGGTTATTTTGTTGTATTAACAATGATATGAATAGCATAATTTTTTTTTAAAAAAATGTTTTGTTTTAAAAATATCTTTCTCCTTATTTAGAAGGAAAAAAAAAGTCTTGATTTGAGAGAATTCGTGATTATTTTTGTAATTTTTATTGTTTTATTCAGGACTAACTAATTCTAGTACTATTGTTCCATGACTCGGTAGCCGATAGGGATGTAACTAGAGCCTATTGTATGGATCTATAACTTATGACTTATAATCATAATTCATAAGTCTTAACTTTGCTTTTGAGTTATTTTGTTATTTTAGCTTAAAACTAAATGTATAAAAATATGTACTTTATCTTATTCATACACTATAAAATAGTTCAAAACTATTTTAATTTTTAAAAACCTAAAAATAAGGCCATTCAAACACATACAAATTATTAGTCAAACAAGGAATTTTTTTTAATTATTATTTTTAACTCAAGATTTTTCCATCCTTTTTTGCTTTTTTAGTGACTCGAATTCATAATATTTGAATTAAAAAAAAGAAATTAATACTTATCATTTAAGCAACTCCCTCTCGTCCAAACAAGGAATAGAGTATGTACTAAAACTATTATCCAAAAACTATTTATGTTTGTACAACCTAAACTTACCAAACGTACCTTAATATATAATAATACTTATAATTAAAATAAAACATAAATATAAAACATGCCAATAATTAATTGGCTGAATAATTCAACCCAAAACCCTATAGTACTAATTCTCCACTCATATAATATTCTCTCTCTCTCATAGAAGCACACAATAAAGCTCTAACTCATGGCATCCATAGATCTATGCACACTCCAAAGTTTTTTTTTTCCTTTATTCATAAGCCATGGCTCTTTTAATTTCTTGGATTTTTTTTTTTAATTCTTTGAAACCCTAAATTATCTTTTTTCTTTTTTCTATTTCACATATCAAGTTTTTTGATCTAGTTAATTTGTGTGTCAAATATCCTTTTGTTGATCTATAATCTCAACATATATGTGAAGATCATACTCTACAAAGATCTGCCCTTTTTGCTTCTTCTTTGATTATCTATGCATAGCTTTCGGTATTCGATACTTATATAAGCTCGACCAATCCAGATTCGTGTAAGGGAAAACTTTGATAGGGATTTTTCATTTATAGGGTTTGAATCCGAGATCTCATCATATCTTTGATAGTCTTTTTGTTCTTTCTTAATTTATTTGATTCTACTTTTGATTTATTGAAAATTGATGGCAAAAGTAGTATGTTTCACATATTTGCCTTATTAAATTTAGGGTTTTATGTATTAAAAAAATTCCTCTTGGAAATCACTTCAATCTTTTCAAGAGTTGTTATTTGCTTTAATTTTGTTCATCATATATCTTGTGTACACAGTCGTTGTTTGCAAATGCAGCACTATTAAGATTCTCAAATATTTGACATTAAAATGCAATTAAATGTGAATCTTGATGATGCTGCATTAGCAATAAACGACTAAACAAACTATTGTCATGGCCCCTGCATAAGGATGACACATACAAATTCAATTTTATTCTCGACTTCCAATCATGGTATGTAATTTCCTATTTCTTCGAGGATTTAAGTTGTATATGTCATGAATATTATTATCGAGAGTAAAAATTAATGTTTTATTTTATAAATGATCTGACTGTGTAAATACTTCGTCGAACATTGTAACATTATCATTGTGTCATGTCTTTCCTTGAAATTGTCTCTTATGTTGAAGTCAAAATTAGAGAAACTATCTCAAAAATGATATTTACCGTTAATTAATTAACGGCATAGCAATAGCTTAATTTTCATATGTATTTTTAACTGTAATTAGCATTCTTTGTATATATCTCTAAAGTTTTTAGCAACATTGAATCTAGTGACACTAAACTAATGTCGGTAAAGATTTTATTACACTTTATTAATATGTCTATTTATCGCTGTTAAAAGTTATTTTTGTTGTAGGTATGATGCAGTTATTCTTTTAGCAAATTATTTGGGTTTTGACTTGAGTATAAATATATTACTTTTGTACTGTAATTACCTTAAAATGACTTCATCTTTGTCTAGAAATGTGTCATAGCCACATTGCCATTAAAATGTAATGTGATTTCATTGAGTGGTAATTTATTGCTAATCAGAGTGATTTAAGTTATATACATTAATGAGTTAATATGATAATTTACATGTTATAATAGGTTATTTGTTACTTAATTATCAATGTTTGTAGTACGTGTTATAAAAAGAGTTATCTAAATATTTTCTATGCTATTAAATGCTTAAAACTTACAATTAAGTATTTTTTGTGGATTTATGTTAAATATTAATATTGCATATAGTTTTAACACCATTAGTGTAACTTAACATGTTAAAGTAGAAGAGATTTATTAATAATAGCAATTAATCTTATAAATAATCTTATGTAAATGCTTTTACATCATCAATATATAGACTTTAAACTCTATTTTTAGTCTATCAAAAATAAATTAGATTTCTTTCATTAAACAAAACACTTTGGATTTACTAAATCAAGACCAGTAACATGAAATTTCTGAAGTCAATATATACAAGACATCTTTATGTCTCGATATTCACATTAGATTTCAAGATCCTAATGCGAATATACCCTAAAATTCAGATTATTCAATGTGATTCCATAAGTAGGATGGAGTCGGAAGAGGTGAGGTATATATACCCAAACTAATGTATAGATATTATTTTCAATAGACCATCGACTAAGAATTTCGTTTTCAAAATAGGTTTGAGAAGAATAATTTATATAGATCTCTACTTTTGAAGAATGCAATACTTACAATGATGTTCATTTACCTTTTTTTTTGGTTATTATGTTAGAAATTAAAGTCATTTTGTACCAGCAAACATACAATCATAGTGGAGCAAGATGGAACAACAAATTATACAGGTTGGTCCCTCTATTTCTATGATCAAAATGTATGACATTTAATATTTATGTCATTTCAATCAATTTTGGTCCCTCCATGAGTACTATTGAGCAGTAGTATAGTACTTTTTCTTCAAGTAGATTATGAATCCAACACTAATGTTCTGAGGCTGATTGATGTGTGTATATATGGATTCTGAACCACAATTCTTTTTGCTTGCTCGCAGTTCTAAATAAAGATTATTTAATTTATACGTACATTACATAAATTTCTTAAACATAAATACATGAATTGAGTTAAAGTTATTGAATTTCCGTTGAATTTGTAACCATTACTGTGGCTCTGTCACATATGTGTATATGTGCAAGGGCAAAGCCACCTTATGGTCAGGGGTCATCCAAACCCCTTCGAGGAAAAATTATACTATTTATATATGGTTAAATAATTTTTTTATGTATATATAATATATGTCGAACCCCTTTCGATTACTTCGTGTATTTATTCTTTATATATATATGATCCCTTAGTGAAAACCCTGGTTCCGCCACTGTATTTTTGGAGAGAGAGATATGGGAGGAGGAATACAAGAACCATATTATTCATTAAACAAGAAGAGATATATAAACTTCATCAATACAAAGTCTCAAAATATAACAACATATTTTGTTACATAATTAAAGTGAAGAATCACATATAGTATAGTGCATATTGCATTACTTGTTGAATAGAAAAACACAAGTTGATTCCTTTAGATGAATCATATCCCCTCAAAGGTTTAGTCAAAACAAACTTCACATAGCCAGCAGCAACACAATGCAAAGAGGCTTTGCAAAAGAAAAAAAGAAGACAATTAGTCTAGTTAGAGTTCATGATATAATTAATTATTAGAGAATACTATACTATAGAGGAAAAAGAACAAATATATCCTCGACCTACCGTAAATGATATGCAGATACCATCCGTCATACTTTTCGGATATTGGTGCTCCTGCCATCCAAAAACTAGAGCATATATACCCTTTATACTAACGGACATACACGTATCATAATCTTATCCACCGATCAACATTTATTAAATATTGGATCGACTGATAAGATTGTGTCTCGTGTCCCTATTTAGTCTTCCCTTACTGTGAAGGGCATATATGCTCTAGCTTTGGATGGCAGAGGCACCTATTTTCCAAAAGTATGACGGAGGATATCTGCATACTATTTACGATAATTCAGGAGTATATTTGTCCTTTTTCCCTAAATGTTTCTTATGATTTGAGACCATATATTTGCAAATAGTTTTACTTAACAAACTTACCATCCTTCCAAGAACCCTCTTTCTCCTCTTGGCTTACTTCTTGGCCACCCTTTCATCTTCTTCTTCTTGTTCTCATTTGGAGTAAATTCAATGGGATAGCCTTTAATCAAAAGTAAAAAAAAGTTACTTTAGAATGAATGTAATATTAGTTATTACCTAGAGGAGGTGGTTGATTTACTTGTTTTTCTTGCTTTTGCATATTGAAAGATGGTGTATATGATTAAGTTATAAACAATTGATTTGATGCAAAGTGTGCAAGTATTTATTTCTATTTTGCAAATGCTACCCTCTATTTATACAATTTCAGGCAAAAGGAAATCAAGATGCAACATTCAAGTGTAAATAGAATGTTTACTTTTCCATATGCTTTACCAACTTGTTTGGCCAAATTTCTGGGAAGTCAAAAGTGTTTTCTCTATTATTTTTATTGTTATTTTAGAGAGTTAATATGTTTGATCAAGTTTTTAGGAAAAAGATAAGATGTTTTTGAGTAGTAACAGAAGTTGCATTTGGATGTTGACGAATGTTTTTACTGAAGAAATTTTGAAATCTTGATAACGCTAATATTTATAAGAATACTTTTTAAATTGATTAGTCAAATAACCTTGATTTTATAAGATTAACCAAATAAACTATAATTATTTTAAATATGCTTTTGTGAACAACATAAGTTGCTTAATCGTGTGATAGAATGGTGTGTGTTTTTTCTTAGTGGAGAATATTGCTCAAAAGGAAGCCAAAAATGACTTTTTTTTTATAAATAAATACAAAATAAAGTAAAAGTATGAAACAAAAAAAAAAAGAAAGGAAAAAGCTATGTAGTTGGTGACATGTTGATTCACTAAAAATACATATAGTACTATACTTTCCTCCTAAGTAAACTTTTTTTAAAATTGTTTTGAAGAAAGAATATATTCTGTAATCTTATATTTATTGTTGGAATGTCCAATTAAAAAAAATAGAAATCCACTAATAAGAAAGACATTATAATTTTTTTTTGTTCAAATTATGAAAGATAAGGAATTTGTTGGATTGAGTTTGGAGGAGGACAAATAGCATAAGAGATTCTTTTGTTTATTGGAATAAACCCTTCATATTATATTGGCTTAATAATATCATTACAACAAAAACAATTTTTAGCGTCAATAAATATTGACATTAATAAAGAATGCTAAAGTCTTTACCGGCATTAGTTAAGTGTCACTATAATCAATGTCGGTAAAGGCTTTAGGGACATATACAAAGAGTGTTAATTGCCGCTAAAAATACATATCATTTTTGATGTAGTGTATTGACGATATTAGTAAGTTTTAATTAAACTTAAACACTCAAAGTATAACTTGTTTTATTTAGGCATTTGAATATATGATTGAGATAATTCTATCATGTCATAAAAAATTATTCAAATATACATTTTATTTTATCATAATCTCTAAAAATTTCTATCATTGTAAAAAAAAAGTTCAAAAATTCTTTCTCGAATACATCACATCCCTCTCGCTGATATATCCTTATTCCTCCCCTCTCAGATACATTCCTCCATGATTTATCCTGATCGTATTTTCTCTCTGATACATTCATCCCCTATGTATCCGGATATCTTATCCCTCTCTAATACATCCCCCTCTTTGATATATCCTTTGCATATGTAATCAGATGTCCAATGATGCATCCGAAATTTCACTGGTGTATTCAAAATTCATCATTTTTAAAAAATTTTTATAATTTGAAAAAAAATGAAAAATAATATAATAAACTCTTTAACACTATAAAATTTATAAAAATTATACGTTTTTTATTCAAGTTTGAATAAGAATATTGTCAGCCCTATTGAATAAGGCAGCCCATTGCTACTTTTGAGTATTCTTTACTTAAGGCCCTAGATATGCCAGTTGGTATCAAAGGCCTTTGTTGACTCTTCAAGTCCACTATTTGAATTACACAACTATCTTAAAATATATCTCCTCTTTCATAATTTACGCGACACATCTTTTCTCACACTTAAAACTTTATTTAAGAAATATCAATTAAAAGTAAGTATTAAAGCAACTTTAGTAAAAACAATTTGCTAAGTATGATTAAAACTTTTTTTATTTCTTAAACTCCGTAAAAATAAGCATCAAATTGTCTTTAACAATGACAATATGATAATAATATAAACTTAATAAGGAAAAAGGTTCAAAAATGCCCTCCCTTTATAGTTTAGTCCAAAAATGCCCTTTTCGTCAATACTTTGGTCCAAAAATATCCTTATTGTTATTTTGGATAAAAAATACTCATTTTTTCAAATAAATATATTATTTATTTTCTTTTTAGCACATTCTATCTCTAATATTTTTTAAAAAAATTAGCAAATGCTTATCTTATTTCAATTCAGAAAAAAATAAAAAATAAAAAATATTTCTTATTTAATTATAATTATATTTATCGTTTTATAAATATAAATTAATGATGGATATACAATGATCTTGTATATATGACATATATTATATGTTGAAAGGGTTCATAAAGTTATTCGATTTTAATTGATCAGATGAGATTAATAAAAAAAATATTTCCTACATTTTTATTTCTTAAAGTGATTTTAAAAGAAAGAAAACAAGGTGGTTCTTTTATAATAATTTAATTAAGAAGAAAACGTGTTTTAAAAGAAATAATATAGTTATTCGGAAAAGGGCATTTTTGACCCATTTAGTAACTATAGAGGCATTTTTGAATCATAGTATTGACTGCAAAGGCATTTTTGAACCAAATTATTAATGACAAGGGTAATTTTGAGTCAAACTATAAACTGATGATATTTTTATTCTTTTTTCATAGTTTAAGAGCATTTTTAATATTTTCTCACTTACTTCTACAGTACCACATCTATTGGGATTAGCTAAAAGGTAAGAATACACAAACACAAAATTATTAATCTTTTGGACCTACCCTAAGTAAAATAAAGCTATTATTATTTCTAATGTGACGTGAATGAGCATTGCAAATTGCTATGATACTGACGTAGAACTATAAATAAATAAAAAAAGAGGTCACTTAAAATTATTACCTAGGCATATATTTTTATTCTTTTGTTTTGATGGAAGGCCAGTTGGATTACCTTGTAATTTAGTGAACTTTTTGACACTTATATATAATAATATAATAAAAATATTTAAAAGTTTTGACTTATTTGTAATATTTACATTAGAATATTTATTCATGGCTTATAATACAAATTTATAAAAGATGTTAACAAACAAACAAAAAGATTAAAAAACACACCCTAGTCCTACATGGCTCGTGACTCTTTGCTTTTTCATAGGCCTTGAAAATCAAGTCACTAAAATGTTCATTTTATATTTCACATAGTAAATAATAGAGCCTGTTCGAATAGATTTATCACTTATATTTATAAAGAAAGATAAAAATTTTAACATAATCAATTCAAACTAATTTCACGTCACATGACTGATGACTTGCATCAAATTTTCCACCGGCCTATGTCTTTTTCCTTAGGTTGAGAAAAGCATTATCCTATTCCCATCCTCTTGTTTTTTTTCCTATCGGTGTTAGGGGTTAAGAAGTTATATCGAAGTTTAGATTAAATTTTAGGTACTACAGGATCCACTTGTGAGTGACGCTTACAAAATTTTTTTCTCTATTTTTAGGATTTGAACCCGAAACTTAAGATTAAGGGTCAAACAACCTCACCACCGCACGATACAACACATGCTTAGATTTAATTGGAATTTTTATGCCAAAAATTATACTATATTAATAAATAAAATAAACTATTTTATTTACATAAATTGTTGAATTCTCTTGATATAAGAGAAGTTTCTCATATATATAATAAATAAAGACAAAAGGTATTTTTTTAAAAACTTAGTCAAAATCACAAGAATATAAATCTCACGTGTGATATTGTTGCATTTTATATACCCTACCTACCTTGGTCCTATATATAATTATTTTTTGAATCTACTAGTTTTTATTAATTAATTTTTTTGCGTGATTGAAATTTCATTTCTTCCTATTTTATGCACCTGGAAACTGGAATCCAGTTCAGATGTATATAGAATAAAAACTATATATAGTATAAATAGGATAAAAATGAATTAATTTAATCCTATATAAACCTTTTAATCCCTTTACCATAAGAAAGATTTTAATATAATGGTAAAAAGAATTCAAAATTTGCTTTTGGTTACAATTTTAAATCCTGGCTATGATAAATTAATATTATTGTAAATTTTTTAATATAAATTTTTAATTTCAAATAGTAGAATATTAATTAGAATCTGGTATTTTGGGACCACAAATAAGATGGAATTTTTGGTTTATTTTGTTTCTCCATACCAACTACAAGTACTAGTCTTTGTTAAGTCATGGTCCACAATAGGTGGTTAGTCGGGATGAAATAATTCGATTTATTTTAATTATTTTAATTAAAGAAGTTATTTTTTTTAATTTTAAGAATTTTTTTTTAGAAAAAATAAATAGTTTTTTAGCCACTTGAAAAAAAAAATACGTGTCAGCTCGAACACATGACCTCTTATAAAGAAATATTTATTTTAAATAATCTTGAAATGATCACGGAGAAAGCAAACTTTTATGTGATATTCTCACTACCTAGGAATAATATTACGGCATTTGAGTCTCTTCTAAACTAAATGTGGGGCAAGAGATAGTATGAGGAAGGTTACGTTAAATGAGATTTGCTCAGTAATTACACTATATGATCGCTCGAAAGATATAAGCAGTTCACGCATTATACATAAGAATTTAAGAATATCATGATGAAAACAATCTCTACCCTCCACATTCTAACGTTAGGAAAATTGAACAACAATTATACACAAATAATTTTTAGAATAATAACCGATTCTTCGATTTATTTGACAACATATTTTTTTGTCAATATATACAAGGGAAACTATGCAATAAATTACGAATGACATGCTTGGCAGCAATACTGCAACTTGAGTTTGGTACGTAAAGTAAACACCTTTATGTAGTATTTATGGACAAAATATAGGTATATAATAATCAAATATTCACATAAAATTATTTACGATTTTTTCTTAAAATCCCTATTTTTTGGAACGATGAAGAAAAGAAGAACCTTCACGCATTTTTCTTTTTGCAAGTAGTCCAAAATGACATATTTTTATCGAAGCTTAACGGCTTTGTCTTTTAGGTGACAAAAGGATTAGCTATTTTAAATAAAAAAAAACGATACTGAATTGTTTCTTTTTTCCTCTATTAATTTTTTTTATCATAGACAAAGTTATTATTTATTATTTTTCTCAAATAACTTTTTATTTAGTTATTATCCTAATATTGATGATTTTGAAATTATTATAAATATAACTATTAAGTCTTTACTTAGTTGACCAAAATTTTGCTTTTTAAATCTTTCCTTTTTTGAACTATATTAAAAGTTTTAAGATTTAAGAACTTTAAAATCAATATTTTTATACTATATGGTAAACAAAAAATAATAATTAAAAAAAAGAGGCTCACATTTATTTAAATAAAAACTTTCTAACATATCTGGATGAAATTCTAGTCATTTTGATAGATATACCATTTATTTTAACATCAATTGTTATTTTTAAATAATTTTAATATTAAAAAAATCAATGATTATATGTATTGATGGATTTCATGGTAATCAAATACATAAAATGAATATGACATCATGGAAAACCATTTTTTTCTCAAAAAAAATAAATAATACTTTTGTTATACAAAACATATAATTTTAAATCCAATCAGTCTTTTACAACAATTACATATTTTCTATAACGTTTGTAAAAAAATAAAAAATCTCTATAACAATATTTTACAATAATGAATATGAAATACCATACAAGGTCAAAACCAATAAAAACATTACATTATAGGGGCAAATAATAATAATTGAAGCTAACACATTACATTATAATGGCAAAAAAAAGTGAAGCTAAATTTCTATGTTATGTGATAGGAACAAAAGAATATCAAACAAATAACATCTTTATACAGAAATTTAATATTAATTCTTTTTTTTACAAAAAAACTTTTCTCATATAAAATTCAAGTTATATAATCAGATCTCTATATTTATTATAATGGCCAATTTTTTTCTTTGGGAACTAACTTTTTATATTATGGTATATAACATTTATTGTTTAAGATCATTTTATTATAGTAGTCCAAAAAAATTATTCAAGTAAATAATATTATTAAAGAGAGATTTGACTATATTTATTTCTTTTTTATCTAAAGAGATAAAATTATTCAAATAAATAGTATTACTAAAAAGAGATTTGACTATATTTATTTCTTTTTTATCTAAAGAGATAAACTAAAATTATTCAAAATACCAACCAACCAAATCAAAAAAACATTTAAGCCAATGTTTAATTTTGTCTTTATCTTTGACAACTTTTTGTCTATATATATATATATATTATGCCTAGGATACAGCTGGCTTTTGAGTAAAACTAAATTTTCTCTATAAAAATAAAAACTTGTACCTTTTTCATTATTTTATCAACATTTTTTTTAACTCTAGATGGCTAGAGTAGAACAAAAAATCAAAGTGAAAGTTGAGTCACCAACTTCTGAATTTTATGTTGAAGTGAAAGCAATTGATAAAGTGAAAGATTTGATCAAAATTGTGAAAAAGGTATGGGGAAGTGACTATATGTTACTTAGCCATAATTCTGTTGAAATGAAGGGTGATCAAACTTTGTCTACATATGGTGTTAAAAATGGCTCAATTATCAAAGTCACTGTTTTTGCTGAAGAACCATAAAAGATGATTAAATTTTGTAATTTCATCTAAGATTTTTTTTTTTCTTAGAGGTTGTGGTGGTGTAGGACTAGAGGTTATGGTATTAAGTTGATGAAAAAAAAATGTAATTTGATGTTGTTGGATTGATCAAATGGGAATTTTTATGTTTGTGATATGATTTTGTATTATGCTTATGATTTAATTAATTTGTTTTTTTGGTTGTGCTTTGTGATTGGATTCTGATTTTGAATGTACTGACTTTAGATCTTTGAATCGTCTCTCTCCTAACTTAAGAATTAGTTTATGAACCAATAGTTAAAGGAGAGTGATGATAGTTCAATAAAAAAAATTGTTTTATCATTTAGGGTTTTAATGAGATAGATACGATTTATCTATCCATTCATGAATTCATAGTTAGAAGTCTTAAATTTCTTGAATATAAATAAAATCTTTGTTAGAAATTGTTTCTTTATGAATAAGTCTTACGCGATGTGAATCTGGTTGAAACAGAACACGTAGGGAAGGAAAAAAAAAGAAAAAAGGGAAATTCCTTTTAGTCAATCTAAAACCTCATCATGGTATTTCAATCTTTTTAAAAAATTCATCCAACCACTAATTTTGTGAGTTTCTTAATTAGTTATAAATTATAAATTATTATTTTTTCTTTTCTGGGAGGATCTGCAGTTCTTTTTTTTTTTTTTTAATTTTATTTTAAGAATACTATAAGGAAGTAGAAGCCTAGAAAGACATAATATAACCATAGAAAATTTTAGATTAAAATATAATTTTTTCGAAAGAAACTCAGATTAGTTCAAAAATATCTATATCTATCCTAACAAACTTTTAGAGTTATGTGCGATTTAGCGCGTTTGAAGAAAAATTTATCCAACAAAATAATCATCACTCACACCTAACAAATTTAAGTTTGTATAAACAAATATCTTAAAATTTATCCTACTAGTCTTCTTATTTTATGTAACCAAACCAGCAGTCAAACAACTTACAAACTACCAACTAAGAAAATTTAGGTTTGTGCGAAGCTTCGATATGAAATTGTTTTTATTACACGGATAAATGTTCAAGAAATTAGTAATTAAGATGATTGATATTTCAGGATAAATTTAAATAAAACACGTCTAATGTAAAAATGATATTTATGTATATATGCTTTTTTTTTTAAAATGTCATAATCAAAAGAGTGCATTATTATTTACTTAAAAAGTATATAATGCATTGTTTTCTCCAATTTAATCCAATTAAGTTTGCTACCAATCCCCAACCCCTAAAAAAAGCCGTTGCCTTAAGTGGAAAGAAAGGAATACTCTATAAAGTACGAAGATTAAATATTTTTGTCAATTTACATATTTATTCTTTGTTTACAAAGCTTTAAAGTATTATTTTCTCCTAGCCATCATGTGGTATTTGGTTATTGGTACCTAAAGAATTCAATTAAATTAGTAGATTTAAAATTCTAAATCCGTTTCTTTCATATACGGTTAAAAATTGAGATATAGAATATATATATTCTATGTGAACATTATTACATTTTATGCCTATTAAGAAACACTAATGGTGTGTGAGATAGTTTAAATTACGTTACGAAATTAGCTTTAACGGATTGTTTGATATGTGAGATGAAATAATCAAGGATATCTTCTGAGTTTGAGATATTTCATAAGATAATTACTTTATTCAGGGACGGAGCTACTTTGTACGATCCGAACTCCCTTCGACAAAAAATTATATTATTTATACATGGTTAATATAATTTTATATGTATATATAGTAGATGTTGAATCCCCTTCGACTACTTCATGTGTCTATTTCTATAGATTTTGAGCTCTCTTATTGAAATTCTGATTCCACCCCTTACTTTTATCTTATCTTCTATATAAGATAAAACAATGTCATGATTAATTAACACCTCAAATTAAAAATGTGACAAAATTAATCTTAACTAAAGAGAGAGTATTATGTTTATCCCATTAAGCAAAGTACCAATAACCAATATCCCATCCCAAAAGCTTATATACTCCATAACATTGAGATATCCTCTAAACATTCCAAAACAACTTTATATTATTTAAATCTTCAATTTCTTCCTTCCCCTATTTTGTACAAACAATGTCTAGAGAACAAAGAATTATGAAGATCAAATTTGAGTCTCCAACATCAGAATTTTATGCTCAAGTTAGAGAAAAAAGTAGTGTAAGAGAATTGATGAAAATAATAAAAAAGGTATGGGGAGATGAATACATGAGACTTTATCACAAGTCTAAAGAAATGAAAAGTGATCAATTTTTATCTGTTTATAATATTAAAGATGGATCTATTGTCAAAGTTCAAGTTCTTGCAGAACCTCCTGATCATCATCAGCCACTAAATGATGTTTGCACAAACAACTTCAAGTTCATGGAGAACAACAAAAAGTTAAATAGGTGTTCAATTCTTCGCTTAATTCATTCTGTTTCTTGAGGTGTGTAGCTATATATATACGAATGTTTCTCTAGTTTATATAATTTTTACTTAAGTGAAGGATCTTTCAGAAATATTCTCTCGATCTTTACAAGATAGAGATAATGTTTGCGTACATTAGATATGTTATTATTGTTATTGTAATAGTTTTATGTAATTAATGATTATTCCAAAATTTATGCTAACAATATAATGATTCAAAGAATCAAGGTTACTTCATTTGTTGTATGAGTATATATTACATTGAATTCTCTATACTCTTTCTTGTTGTTCTTAAAAGAATCATCTAATGCAATAAAAGATGATTTTTTTTTGTATAAATTAAAAAAATGAAACCAGGACAAATAAATTGAAACTAAATTAGAGGACTAACTAAATATTAACATATTACATTATTTGAAATTGTTAGATTAAAATTGAGTTGATAAAATAGGATAATTGCACAAATGATTGACTAAAGTGAGTTAAATAGTTAAAAGGACTTCTTGTCAAATATGAGGACTTAATTGGACCTTTTGAAAGTATATGGGGCCAATTTTAACTCTTTCAAAACTATACAAGGGCTAAAATTCATTTCACCATATTTCCCCAAGTTCTGAAGAACTTCAGTTTACACCTTTTTGCCTCGTCCGAAATCAGTCACTGTCGCCGGAAAACATGTCTGTTGCCTCTTTTCGCCGGGAAACTGCCCCTCTGTTACTAATATTAGTTTTCCGCCGGTAACCATTGAAATAAATGATTAATGATGGAGCTCGTATGGTGTATTTGCTATGAAAAGGCAAAAACGATATGCTTCCTTGTTCGAGTTTTTTCCGGCAGATGGTTAAGTTTGAAGTGAAATTTACAGTTTATTCGATGACAGTGGTAATTGATGAATTGTGTAAAATGGGGGAGTTTCATAAGGCAAGAAAATTCATGGATGATAAATTTGTGAAACCAAATAATTGCAGTTATAAAAAACTATTATATACATTTATAAAGAAACCTGATTTTTTGATTGTGAAGGTAATTTTGAGGACAATGGAGAAGGAAGGATGGGATTTCGACTCGAAAAGTTATACACTTCTGATTAAACGTTATTCAACTTTTGGAGAATTTGGAGAAATGAAGAGATTATTTATGGAAATTGAAGAGAAGGGTGTAAAGCCAGATGTTTATTTATACACATCTATGATTAGTGGTTATTGTCAGTTAGGTAATGTTAGAAAGGCATATCAAGTGTTTGACGAAATGACTGAGAGAGGACTTGTTCCAGATGGTCATACGTATGGGGCTTTGATAAATGGGTTGTGCAAAGCTGGACTAATGCAAGAAGCTGAAGTTCTGGTTAATGAGATGCAAAGCAAGGGAATTTGGATTAATCGAGCTATATTTAATACGATGATGGATGGTTATTGTAAGCAAGGTAATGTGGATGAAGCGTTGAGGTTACAGAGAATTATGGAGGATGAAGGACACGAGCCTGATGTAAATGCTTACAATATAATTGCTACTGGCCTGCGTAAGCTAGATTTGCATGACGAGGCAAAGAGGTTGTTGCTCTCGATGGTGGATCGAGGTGTAGCTCCAAATGTATTGGCTTATACGTCTTTGATTGATATTTACTGCAAGCAGGGAGATTTTGTTCAAGCGAAAAGGACACTTAGAGAGATGGAAACTAAGGGAATTAAGCCTAGCACGGGAACGTACAATGCCCTGGTAGATGGTTATTTCAAGCATGGGAATTTTATTGAAGCAAAAAGGGCACTTATTGAGATGGAAACTAAAGGAGTTAAGCCTAACACGACAACATATACTGTGTTGATAGATGGTTATTCCAAGCAAGGAGATTTTGTTAAAGCTAAAAGGATACTTATTGAGATGGAGAGTAACGGAGTTGAGCCTAACACCAATACATACACTGCACTGATAGATGGTTATTGCCAGAAAGGTATGATGAATGAAGCTTATAAGCTAAGAATTGTCATGGAATCTAAGGACTTGATAGCTAACGTCTATACATACACCTCACTTGTACATGGGGAATGCAAATTAGGAAAGGTAGATGATGCTCTGAAGCTTTTCAATGAGATGCCTACAAAGGGTTTAGTTCCGAATGTTGTGACTTACACAGCAGTGATTTCTGGCTTAACAAAAGAAGGCAGATCAGGTGAAGCCCTCCGATTATACAATCAGATGATAGAGGCAGGCGTAATACCCGATGCTGCTGCATACTCTGCACTTAGTGTGAGAAATTCTTCTCTATAAACTTGTACATCGTGAACTTTATTTGGATTAGATTTAGCCAGTCAGAAGTATATATAGCAGATTGTTTTTTAATTAAACTGGAATTCACTGAGTTGAACCATTAGCTATTGTACACGTGCTTTTGTATATTTTATTGTTGTAGAATGCTTCTATTATGTCTAAAGTTTGTGTTCTAATATGTACATGTGCATGTCAAAAGGATCAAAATTAAGGACCAAATCTTGTGCTTATTGAAAAGAGAAGTCTTCATGTGCAGTATATAGGTGTAGTAGACCCTATACTTGGTAAGTTGTAACTTGATATCAGCTGCATGTTGAAAATTCGAAGGTTAAGGGCCATTGCTTGTTGGATATAGAAGAGAAAATTCTGCATGGTTAGTATTTTGGATATATTCGAGAGTGTTATCGAAGGGAAAAAACTTAAGCTTTTGGAGGGACTTAAGCCTTTAAACGCAAAGGACAGTTAAAGCATGGACTTTAGTGGGAAGTGTGGAAATGAAGGATAAAGTAAAATGAGACGAATGTAATTTACAAATCATAAATATAAGTACAAATGAAAGTTATAGTAAGGATAAAAGAATTTAGAAATTTACGTGTAAGTCATTGTTTAGTGTCGTCTCTTTAGGATAAATCCCATTGGTGATAAGGTGTATGCTTTCGTACCTTTGTGGCTGCACTGAAGCGCCAACTAAGTGAGGGTGAATCACTCGAACTGTTTTGCACCTCGCTTCTGAGTCTTTGACAACACTAATACTTGGTTTATCTATACTATCTCCACAATTTTCTTTTCTGATTACTACCCTTCTGGAAATTATAGTTTTTGGCGGGACAACTGGAGTAGCAAAGGTCCTCTAGCCAATGATTATCATGAAACAGAGAAGAATAGCGAGACTCTAGTAAGAAATTTCATTACCAATGGAACTTGGGACAATGCAAAGATGCAGAACATCCTATGAGATAGCACAATTCAGCATATCAAGACCATTTGGAATTGGCAAGTATGACACTCAAGACAAGGTCTTTTGGGACCTCACAAAAGATGGGAAATATTCCAACAGACCACAATATTGATCAGGTATGGAACTCCGACATTCCTTTTAAGATTTCATTTTTTGTTTGGAAATTCTGGCATTGACGAATTAATTAGCAGATTTGGTATTCTGAAGGATACTCTATGCAACTGCTGCTCTCTTCCTAAAATGAAAATCAAATGCAAAATGTTTTTCTTCATGGAGAGACAGCTCAATATGTGTGGAAGCACTGGCAATCAGAACTTACAACTGGCGGAATCAAAAATCAAATAACTCCATCGACAAGCTAGTTCTTCAAACTATACCAGGCCTTATCTGTTTGGAGATTTAGAAACAAAGGTGCGAGTGCAGTTATTATGGAGGCTTAAGGAATTTCAACAGATATATGATGATCCAACACATTTGCTGCAGCATTCAGAGTACAATTGCTACAGCTTATCCAAAAGTTGGTTCAACATTACTTTGGATCACTCTTTGTGAAGCTGAAACCTGCCTCAAACCTTTCTATTGTATGCTGGAAGTTCCTCGAAAATGGTTTCCTTAAATTGAATACTGACGGAAGTTTTGAGGGATAATAGAGGCAACCTCATCTTGGCTTTCTCCTCACCTTCAAGTTGTTGCAGCAGCACATAAGCAGAAGCTAAGGCTGCCAGTTATGGACTAAGCCTCTGCCTTCTGAAAAATCTGAAAGAACTTCACCAAATAGACAGACTCTTTAAGTTGAATTTCATTATTGAGGAGATTCAACAAAGAATGAAACAAGCTAATGTTAAAGCAACTCACGACGAGGCTAACGAAGTAGCAGATCACCTGGTAAAACTGGCTATGAACAGTCGAAAACAATTCTTCTTTCGACTCCTTTCAACATCTCCAGCAAGGGCAAAAGAACCTTTCTATTTGTATAACTAAATGTTTATCTTATATTGTGAACAAATATACATATTCCAAAGATTTCAATGTAAGAAAGAGATAATATTCATGTAAAATTCAATGAAATGTCTTCAGGTTAAAAATAAAGTGTTTTTACTTTAGATATTTTTAATTAAAATAAAATTAAGAAGTTTTTGTGCGTATTCTCATTCACTCATTATAATAAGTCGTAACACCTTGTAAAAGTTCTATTTGATGCTTTTGTGTAAAATAAAAAGAGGAGATATATTTAACGTAATTAATTTATTTATGTGATAGACTCTCATATGCATAATTAAAAATCGACTCAATTATAAATAGAAAGTACTTATTACGATATCCATTTATCATGTGTTCAAAACTTTAATTAGAACAAGTTATATTTTATATGTCAAAAAAAATTATGACAAATTTAAGTTCCACGAGGTGCTAAATTTGAAATTGAGTTGATGGAGAGGAACAATTGGACCAAATTAGTAGCAAAACGTCAAATATGAGGACTAAATGTAACTTCTCAAAAGTATAGAGGGTCAATTTGTATACCTTTTATGAGACCTCATTTGCATTTCAATCAAAATTCTTCACAGCCGTTTTCTCCAAGTTCTCTTAAAAGCTTCAAATTACAGTTTTATTAATTTGCTCAGCTCGCCGGGGAACTCGCCGGCAAACAGGGTATCTCCAGCTCGCCGGCAAACAGGGTGTCTCCATCTCGACGGAAAACAGGGTATGTCCAGTTGCGTTAATAGGAGTAACCTATATTTCTGAAGTTCAGAAATGAAAATTTCAAATTGCACTGTTCAAGTTTATAGGTATTGAGTTGTTCTTCACATGTCGACTCAAAATTTTTACCAACCGATAAAACAACGTTTTCCCAACAGACCCATTAAAGAAATTGCCAAATTAATCTCCCTCTTTCCCCCTTCCTCTTCTTCTTGCTCAAATTTCTTCAATTTCAAGCAAAGTCCCAATCTTGAAACCCATTTAGCCGTGGTTGTAGACTTGTTAAAATCCAAGGAGTTTGCTGAAGCCGAGAATATATTGAATGCTGTTGTTGTTACTGATGGTCTGAGGAAACCAGTTTCAAAAATAGCTTCTTTGTTGAGTGAGAATCATGTAAAGTGTAAGGTTATAGGGAAGATGTTTAATATGTTATTTAGTGTTTATGTTAATAACATGAGGTTTAATGAAGCTCTACAAGTTTTTGATTATATGAAAAAAGGGCGATTTAGAATTGATGATAGAGCTTGTATGGTTTACTTGCTTGCTATGAAAAGGCAAAGGCAGTATGACTCGTTGTTCGAGTTTTTCCATAAGATGGTTGAGTTTAATGTGAAAATTACAGTTTATTCGATGACAGTGGTAGTTGATGGATTGTGTAAAATGGGGGAGGTTTGTGAGGCTAGAAAGCTCGTGGATGAAATGGCTAGTACAGGGGTGAAACCAAGTGATTACACTTATAACATATTGTTACAAGCATATATGAAGATACAAGATTTTGTGGCTGTGAAGGAAATTTTGAGGATAATGGAGAAGGATGGTTTTGATCTCAATCTGACTAGTTATACACTTCTGATTAAAGGATATTCAACTTTTGGCGATCTTGTAGAGGTTGAGAGGTTGTTTAAGGAAATAGAAGAGAAGGGTATAGAGCCAAATGTTCATTTATGCACCTCCATGATTAGTGGTTACAGTAAGTTAGGTAATGTTATGAAGGCATTTTCAACGTTTGTTGAAATGGTGGAGAGAGGCCTCATTCCTGATGGTCACACATATGGAGCTTTGATAAATGGATTCTGCAAGGCTGGACTAATGCAAGGAGCTGAAGTTTTGCTAAATGAGATGCAAGGAAAGGGCATTAGCGTAGACCGGGTCATATTTAATACGATGATGGATGGTTACTGTAAGCAAGGTAATGTGGATGAAGCACTGAGGCTACAGACAATTATGGAGGGTGAAGGACATCAGCCTGATGCAAATGCTTACAATATAATTGCTACGGGCCTGCGTAAGCTAGAATTGTATGATGAAGCAAAAAGTTTGTTGCTCTCGATGGTGGATCGAGGTGTAGCTCCAGATACAATTACTTATACAACTTTGATCGATATTTATTGCAAGCAGGGAAATTTTGTGGAAGCAAAAAGGGCACTTATTGAGATGGAAACTAAGGGAATTAAGCCTAACACGGCAACATACACTACACTGGTAGATGGTTATTGCAAGCTGGGAAAAATTGTTGACGCGAAAAGGATACTTAGGGTGATGGAAACTGATGGAGTTAAGCCTAACACAACAACAAACAGTGTCTGTGCCCTGATAGACGGTTATTGCAAGCAGGGAAATTTCATTGAAGAAAAAACGGTATTTAGTGAGATTGGAAATAAGGGAGTTAAGCCTAACACAGTAACGTACACTGCCCTGATAGATGGTTATTGTAAGGTGCGAAATCCTGCTAAAGCTGAAAAGGTACTTATTGAGATGGAAACTAAGGGAGTTAAGCCTACCACGGTAACGTACACTGCCCTGATAGATGGTTGTTGCAAGGTGGGAAATATTGCTAAAGCAATAAAGGTACTTATTGAGATGGAAACTAAGGGAGTGAAGCCTAACACAGTAACGTACACTGCCCTGATAGATGGTTGTTGCAAGGTGGGAAATATTGCTACATACACCTCACTTGTACATGGGGAATGCAAAGGAAAGGTAGATGATGCTCTGAAGCTTTTCAACGAGATGCCTACGAAGGGTTTAGTTCCGAATGTTGTGACTTACACAGCAGTGATTTCTGGCTTATCAAAAGAAGGCAGATCAGGTGAAGCCCTCCGATTATACAGTCAGATGATAGAGGCAGGCGTAATACCCGATGCTGCTGCATACTCTGCACTTAGTGTGAGATATTCTTCTCTATAAACTTGTAAACTTTATTTAGATTAGATTTCGCCAGTCAGAATTATATATATATATATAGCAGATTGTTTTTTAATTAAACTGGAATTCACTGAGTTGAACCATTAGCTATTGTACATGTGCTTTTGTATATTTTATTGTTGTAGAATGCTTCTATTATGTCTAGAGTTTGTATTCTAATATGTACATGTGCATGTCAAAAGGATTAAAATTAAGGACCATATCTTGTGCTTGTTGAAAAGAGAAGTCTTCATGTGCAGTATATAGGTGTAGTAGACCACATACTTGTAAGTAGTAATTTGATATCAGTTGCATGTTGAAAATATGAAGGTTAAGAGCCATTGCTTGTTGGATATAGAAGAGAATATTCTGCATGGCTAGTTATTTGGATATATTCGAGAGTGTTATCGAAGGGAAAAACTTAAGCTTTGGTGGGACTTAAGCCTTTAAATGCAAAGGACAGTTAAAGCATGGACTTTCATGGGAAATGTGGAAATGAAGGATAAAGTAAAATGAGAGGAATGTAATTTACGAATAATAATTGTAAATACAAATGAAAATTATAGAAAGAATTTAGAAATTTGCATGAAAGTCATTGTTTAGTGTCGTCTCTTTAGGATAAAGCCCATTGGTGATAAGGTGTATGCTTTAGTACTTTTGTGGCTGCACTGAAGCGCCAACTAAGTGAGGGTGAAGCACTCGATCTGTTTTGCACCTCACTTCTGAGTCTTTGACAACACCAATACTTGGTTTATACTATCTCCACAATTTTCTTTTCTGATTACTACCCTTCTGGAAAATGTAGTTTTTGGCGGGACAACTGGAGTAGCAAAGGTCCTTTAGCCAATGATTACCATGAAATAGAGAAGAATACCGAGACTCTAGTAAGACATTTCATTACCAATGGAACCTGGGACAATGCAAAGATGCAGAACATCCTATGAGATAGTCAGCATATCAAGACCATTGGAATTGGCAAGTATGACACTCAAGACAAGGTCTTTTGGGACCTCACAGAAGACGGGAAATATTCCAACAGACCACAATATTTCTCAGGTATGAAACTCCAACATTCCTTTTAAGTTTTCATTTTTTGTTTGGAAATTCTTGCAGGGATAACTTTCCTTTGACGAAGTCATAGCAGATCTGGTATTCTGAAGGATACTCTATGAAACTGCTGCTCTCTTCGTAAAATGAAAATCAAATGCTACATGTTTTTCTTCATGCAGAGGCAGCTTAATATGTGTGGAAGCACTTTGGAGGGCCACTGGCAATCAGAACATAAAACTGGTGGAATAAAAAATCAAATAACTCCATAGACAAGCTAGTTCTTCAAACTATACCAGGCCTTATCTGTTTGGAGATTTTGAAATAAATGTCCGAGTGTAGTAATTATGGAGGCTTAAGGAATTTCAACAGATATATGATGATCCAACACATTGGCTGCAGCATTCAGAGTACAATTGCTAAAGCTTATCCAAAAGTTGGTTTGACATTACTCTGGATCACTCTTTGTGAAAAAATTGTGAAGCTGAAACCTTCCTCAAACCTTTCTATTGTATGTTGGAAGTTCCCTGAAAATGGCATCCTTTAATTGAAAACTGACGGAAGCTACTGCCCAGCTAGTGGAAAATCTGTTATGAGGGATGATAGAGGCAATCTCATCTTTGTTTTCTCCTCACCTTCGAGTTGTTGCAGCAGCACATAAGCAGAAGCTAAGGCTGCCAGTTATGGACTAAGCCTCTGCCTTAATTTGTGAAGACAATTCATATCAGTCTGTTGATACACTTAACTTTTTCAGATAGCGAGAAGATTCAATTACAGTTGAGTGGAACGCCGAGTTGTAAACCTTGAAGAGATTGTTGAAAGAGAAGTGTTGATGAAGATGCTGAGCTATGAAAACGGCGAAAAGGTGAAGACAATGCTGAAAGAACTGAAGAGGAAGTAGAGCATGATAATACTGCATTTATGCCACATTCTAATGATATGTTGTTTGGTTACTTTACCTTGAAAAGTTCAGTTCCTTTGTGAACAAAGTTTAGAATCAACAAAGGTTGAATGTATAACTGGGGTGCAGCCTCACTATTTTGTTTGGGAATGTATTGAACATTGTTGTATATTTTGGAAATTCTTATGCTTTTATTTAGGAATATTATGTGATGTGAAATGATGACATTCATTTTTTTTATCGCTTTAAAATCATCAAATAAAAAGAAAAACAGATGATAAAAATTTAATATACGCAAAACCACACTTGATAATATTTTTTTCACCATGAGAAAACCTTGTCGTAAAAAGGAATTTTTGAATCAATGAGTCGATGAAGAGGAGTTATCACTAATTACACACTCTTTGGATCCTTGATCAGAGTTTGAGGTTCTAGCTTTCTTGAAACTTAAAAGAGCACTTTATCCTCAATGTGGAACTTTCGGTGGAACTTATGAAGCGTTTTATTCTGAATGTGGAACTTTCCGTGAAACTTATAAAGCGTATTTATCCTCAATTGGAAACTTTCAGTGAATCTTGTGAAGAATTCAATGTGAATAGCAGACATCAGGTGAGATACCAAAAAATAAAAACACAACTTTAAAAAAGGGACTTAATGGATGTTTCAAGAAGAATTTGGGCCAAATTTCAACTCTTTTAAAACTATAAAAGGCTAAAATTCAGCTGACGCCGTCTTCCCCAGTTACTGAAGAAACAAAACGTCGCCGGAAACTGGATTCCGTCACCGGTAAAAAACATGTCATCAGTGTCATCCTTCCGGTAATCTCTTTAAACCCTTAAAACTTCCATTGTAAAAATCTCAGCTTTATTCTCAAATGTCGACTCAAAAGTTTTACCAAACTGCAAAAAAACTTTTTCCCAAAAAACCAAATGAAGAAATTGCTAAATTGATCTCAAATACTCTGATAAATTTCAGTTCTACAAAGGAAATCCCCCCATCTCTAACTTCCTACCTTAATCCTCAAGTAACCCATCTTGTTCTTTCAAACCCATCTGTCCCTACACAATCTTGTTTAAGTTTCTTCAAATTTCTCCAAAAAAATCAATCTTTCGAAAGACCCAATCTTGAATCACATATTGCCTTGTGTTTGCGCTTGTTTAAAGCCAGGAAGTTTGCTGAAGCCAAAATTATATTGCATACTGTTGCTTCTGATGATAGTTTAAGGAAACCAATTTCAGAAATAGCTTCTTTTTTGGGTGAGAATCATGTAGAACATAAAGTTATGGGGAAGATGTTTGACATGTTGTTTAGGGTTTATGTTGATAGTATGAGGTTTAAGGAAGCTCTAGAAGTTTTTGAGTATATGAAGAATGGTGGGTTTGAGATAGATGATAGATCTTGTATGGTTTACTTACTTGCTATGAAAAGACGAAAACAGTATGACTCGCTGGTTGAGTTTTTCGAGATGATGGTTGAATTTGATGTGAGAATTACTGTGTATTCTATGACGATGGTTATAGCCGGGTTGTGTAAAGTAGGAGAGGTTAGCAAGGCAAGAAAACTCATGGATGAAATGGTTAGTAAAGGGGTGAAACCAACTGTGTACACTTACAACACATTGTTAGATGCTTGTATGAAGAAGCCAGATTTTGTGGCTCTGAAGGAGATTTTGATGGCTATGGAGAAAGAGGGGTTGGATCTTGATGTGACGAGTTATACTCTTCTGATTGACGGGTATTGTAATATTGGCAATCTTAAAGAGGTTGATAGGTTGTTTAGGGAAGTAGAAGGGAAAGGCATAGAGCCAGATGTTCATTTATACACCTCTATGATTAGTGGTTGTAGTAAGTTAGGCAATGTCAAAAAAGCATTTTCAGTGTTTGATGAAATGGTGGAGAGGGGTCTCGTTCCGAATGCTCACTCATATGGAGCTTTGATAAATTGCTTGTGTAAGGCTGGACAGATGCAAGCTGCTGAAGTTTTACTTAATGAGATGCAAAGTAAGGGGGTTGATATAGGTCCAGTTATATTTAATACAATGATGGATGGTTACTGTAAGCAAGGTAATATAGATGAAGCATGGAGGCTGCAGAAAATTATGGAGGGGAAAGGGTATGAATCTGATGTATATGCTTACAACATAATTGCTACTGGATTGTGTAAGTTACATCGGTGCGAGGAAGCAAAGACGTGGTTGTTCTCAATGGTGGATCGAGGTGTAGCTCCAAACGAAGTTGCTCATACAACTTTGATCAGTATTTATTCTAAGGAAGGAAATTTTGTTGAAGCAAAAAGGACACTTCGTGAGATGGAAACAAAGGGAATTAAGCCTAATACGGCAACGTACAATACCCTGATGGATGGTTATTGCAAGAAGGGTATGATGAAGGAAGCATATAAGCTAAAGAATGTTATGGAATGTAAAGGCCTGAAACCTGATCCCTATACATACACCTCACTTATACACGGAGAATGCATATCAGGGAAGGTAGATGATGCTCTGAAACTTTTCAACGAGATGCCTCGAGAAGGTATAGTTCCAAATGTGGTGACTTACACAGCAATGATTTCTGGCTTATCGAAAGAGGGCAGGTCAGATGAAGCCTTCAGATTATATGATGAGATGATAGAGGCAGGACTTACACCTGATGCTAGTGCATATTCTGCTCTCGTGGGCAGTCTTCATGGTTGACGTTTATTTAGTATGTGAAGTTGCTCTAGGCACTTGTAATCGTAAACATCAAAAGTAAATCAAATTTAGCTAATTGGAGCTATAATAGATTGTTCAATACATCCTCCAGATGTTTTATATAAAGGAATTTATTGCAGGACACTATTACAGATTCAATGTGTCTGGCTTGTTGCTTGTCATTGCAGATGTTATGTTGTCCTTGGACATGGTCTGACATAATCTGTTATACATTTACAAAAGATTCAAGAAAGAGCAAAGGCACTGCTCAGATAGTCAGATCTAAGCTGCTGAATTCCTCTTATGATTTTAGCACATTGATCTACAAGAGGATGATAGGGCTATGATATGTGTAAGTATCCGGAGGACGTTATGGTTTTAAAAGACAAGTTTTGTTTTGGTACGCAGTCATGATGAGAAAACCACTGCTTAGTGTATTATCTCAAACTTTGGAGGCATTTTGTTCAAAATATTTTGCTAGCTTACACATATTTTGTTTAAGCTATGTTGCTTTCTTTGTTGTCCAGTACAATATTCTCTTGAGAATGGAAGAACTAGAAGAAAGAAGTGGTGGATGATGGCAAGTTTGTTGGTAACGTCACATTTTTTTGACTGAGTGGCCTAGTTCTAATCTTAATCTATACCGTGTGTAAGTTTTTCGAAAGCATGATGTGGTTTACAAGTTGGATCATTCTTGTGCAACAGTCATGTGATATTAGTGTCAGTTATTCTGACAAGGAAGAAGAAAAAGATGTGTTTCTTGTACTAGATGATGGAAAAGACTTTTCAGATATGCAGTGTGTTTTAATACTGAGGTGAAAGAATAGATTATAGATGTCTTGTGGCAACTCTCATCATTGTGGCTGATTGGCTTCTGAGGCACAATATCTATGCAGCATCCAGTCCAATTGTTAATAAGTTAATCGCGATGGCCTTTGTTCCTTGACTTCCCGAGACCCAAGCACACTTGTCAAAGTTGCCATCACTCTCTGCTGATTCATAGAATTGGGTTCCAAGTACTTTATCAGGCAAGCAATAAACTGGCCTGATATGTGACTTTCTCGTACTTGTTTTCCATAGTCTACCTTCTGAAGCTGTCTGTAACTTCCGAAAGAAACGAAGCATGAGGTTCTTTTTGCCAGAAACTTGTTTGGTTAAGATCTTCTTATAATCTTTTGGAAAAAAACATCCAAGTGTAGTTCATCTCACAGATCATTTGCAACCCTTAAGAAAACGCACAAGCCGGTGGAACCACTGATCGTGAATTCCCCATCAATATAACCACAAATGGGACAGCAGTGAACATAACAACTGGGATTGTGAATGCAAGTGTGTCCAACACAATTTACACTGATAGTCAACCAAAGGATTGCATAGTTTTAATTACAGAAGGGTTGAACAAAGTGGATCAAACTTACAGCATTTTGTGATCTAATGGTCAGAATATGCACTTTGTCCAACCACTGGAAAATTTAAGAGCTTAACTGTTGGATTATCTAATCTAGCAAGTGAAAGACAAATGGAAAAAACAACTTAAAAACTAAGTCGAACAATGAGAAGATTACAGTGAAAACAGAAAGATCTATATACAAGAGTGTAGTCGCAACCGTTTCTATATTTACTGTTCAGCACCTTAGCTGACTTAGATCTCCAGAAGTCGCTCAACTGGCTGCCGACATATAGGACACCTATTTGTCTGGATCCTCAAGACTTTTGCACAACCACTGCACATGCACTGCATCAAGGAATATACTCAATATTTGTGGCATATAATAGTATTGCACCAATAAATAAGACAAATAAAAAACAGTTGTGTCATGTATGGCTTCTTCAATCAATAAATGTATATAAATCAACACAGAAGCTGATGATGCATTGGTTTATCAAGTGCAATGAAACTGATGCATATCATATTTAATGCTAGATACACGATATTGTGTTGACATTTTGAACCATGGCTAGTCTACTAGCCAAAGAAAGGAAATAAGGTGGGGTTTAAGGTCGGGGAAGAATTGCTCAAGTTGTATTAGTGAAAACTGTTGCAACAGAAGCTGAATAAACTGCAAGATAGTTCATTACAACAAAGCATTCAAAATAGTTGTGCATGTATTCAGACCAGCACCTTAGATGCAAGGGTTACGAAAGGTTAAAGCCATACCATGTGTCGACATGGAAGTACAGTTGTGTCCCGAAGTTCAGAAAGGCATATCACACATTCTTTCCCAGGATCATTTCCATCAAACTCATTATCAATTGAATCACCAATCCCATAAATCTCTTGTAATTCATATCTCATGCCATTGACCCAAAGTATTTGCTTCACCACCCTAACATGGTATTCGCCTTTATCCTTTTGAAAAACTGCTAGAGTAAGCTGGGAATTTGTGGACCCGGATACTGCATTCTCATCCTCTGGTACACTTTCCTTACCTGGGACTGCCTCTAGTTTCACCGCTAATGGATATACATCTGCATCAGCATCTTTGGAGGATTCTGCTTCATCAAACATCGAAAGATCAATGCCAGTTCCTGAGGGTTGCCTAAACTTCTGAGATAAACCTTGTTGAAATTCAACAGTTATTGGTAGAAGTAAGCTTTCTTTCATAGGTGTCAACAAACAATCTTCACCTTCTTTTCCAAAGAAAATGACAGTCAAGCTGCAACAGAGTAAAGAAAAAAACAATTCAACACTTCACAAATAAAAAAATTGCGAATGATTTTTGAAGATCCATACTAATGACTAAAACTCATTAATGAGTAAGATTTCCAAACAATGAATAAAGACAAAGTACTGATTAAATTTCTAAGCAAGTGTTTGCGAGCATATCTGAAACAGTTCCTAGGTAGAAGACAGATAAGCAATGAAGTACCTTTGAGAAGTAATAGGTACTAGTAAACTAAAGTTATTTGAAAGATAAAAAGTCTACCGAATACATAAACCTCTCAATAGTTCATATCTCAAGGAAACGAAGTGCACCTTTTTCCTCTCTTCCTTACCACAGTGGGCATAGCTATAAGAGGGTCTATGCTTCTACACAAGAAGCAGGTATTATCAATTACACGTTTAGCATCATGAAGGAAAGCAAAGCTTCTGACAAGATATAGGGCACCATCGTAAACTGGTTTCCAGCTCAACCTCTGACCAACTATGTTAAATAGGATATCACCTCAAGAAATCAACCTGAGTAATTCTGAACTCCCACTTAAGCCACAAGCTTATTCACATGCAGAATGCCATGAGAATATACTATAATTGCAAAGTTTAGATAACAGGATCCTTAATGGTCTTGGGTTGTATTTTCTACAAGGTAAGTAACTTTACAAAGAAAACCCATACAGAAAAATCACACTGCTCTCCAAATAGACTAAAATACCCACTTGTCCAGGGAGTTGAGATTATATCACTTGCAGCAAAAAAACATCTCATTATTTCAAGAGCATATAGGGCTGCTGATTAACGATTTTGAATGATGAAATGCAGGAATATCAACAACTTACAGATAAATGTGTAAGAATGATAACTTGCAAGAACTACTAAGTAGCAACACGACGCAATGTGCAAGGGAATCCCAGAAAATGAACTATGACCAAATCATATCTATGTCAAGTTAACTAAAGTTCGTAAGTCATACAATTTAAGGGAAAATCAGCAAATGAATTGTGTTAACCAAATCATACACTTATATGTCAAAAAAGTTCAAAACTTTAACATTACTGATTAAAATGACACATACAAGACAAAACACTACATTCCCACATAAAGAGTATACAACAAATCATGTATAAATCGTTAAACTTATATGAAACATGGAGTATATTACATGAATACGAACCTACTATTTTCATTCTGCAGTTCTAAATCCAGTTTCATTCTAATATTCAACAAAGTTGACATTAAAGATTCACATAGTGAAAAAAAACAATATGGGGTCGTTTTATACCGTCAACCAAACACAGTATAAATTTTATCCGATACTAAAATCCAAACGGCCTTTAAAAAGCACAAATTCTTACGGCAACCCCACAAAAAAAAGGTACCTTACAGAAATGGTGGCGTCGAAAGTGAAAGCAACAAGGTACTTCCCCGGATTCTTCTCATCAGGCTCAATTCTCAAAGTTTCCTTCTTCAGATTAACATCATTACGTATAGTCACTGCTTTTTGATGCACCACATATGGTGCTGGCATTGCGGGTGGCCGCGGCGGCGGTGGCGTCGTCGTATAGTACCCCGGGTACTGATAATACGATGGCCCATGTGGGAATCGCGAAAGATACGGTGTTGCCCCAAACACATACCCGTTCGCACGTATCTCCGGTTGAGGTGGCGGCAGTGGTGGTGGGTGGCTCCTCCGACTGTTGCTTCGTCGCCGTCCATTCACACCCCTGCTTCCAGCATTTCCCATCTCAAATTTTGAAAGTAAAAACTCTAATTCGGATTACAGAAGCTTAATTTTACCTCTGATCACACCATGAAAGAGAGATTTTTAGAGTTTTAGACACCCTTTGCTTCGTTTTTTTGCTGAACAAATCAACGGAAACTCAAAGGGAATTTACAGAATTGGTGATTTGAGAAGACAAGAAGGAAGATGAAATTGAGGATGAATGAATGAATGTTCATTGTACAGCTACAGAAATATTTACAGTATGGAGTTAAAAAAGGTAAGTTAAAAAAGTTAAAGTAAAAAATTTTCTATAAAAGTTTTAAGTATATCCCATTGGACAAGTTATTTCACCATTAATTATTTAAAATAAGTTACTCGGCCAGGATTTATCATTTTACTGTTACGGTTCAAATCATGAGTGACTCTACACTTAACCTTCTAAGTGAACAAACTAATGAATTCAACCAAAGTTATAATTATGATTTAACTTACAAAATACTAATCATAATGAAAGTTCAATTCTTATAAATGTATGAAACATAAAGTCACTAAAGTCTATTAAATCGATTGCACAAATCTAAAAGTTGAGATATCTAATTTTTAAATACTAAGTCTAAGGTATCAAAAACACTAAAATAAATAAAGTAGTTTGTGTCCGAAAACTAATAACATCTTGACATGACAAAGAAAATCCAACACGAGT
Organism: Solanum sitiens; assembly: GCA_016801875.1. Lineage (NCBI taxonomy): Eukaryota > Viridiplantae > Streptophyta > Magnoliopsida > Solanales > Solanaceae > Solanum > Solanum sitiens. Next base: position 2,220,159 of record JABWTJ010000011.1, on the reverse strand, counting down.
TAGAATAAATAGATCACCCTAGTACCTAATAAGTTGGAGACTAGCTAGAGCTAAGGGCTAGTCGAAGTCGATTGTACACTTATTGTACTTCACAAAAGAAAAACGAAGAAAGATACAAATAGGGGTCAACACAGGACAACATATACTGAAGTAGATATGAATGCAATAAGTAACAGTATAAAATCAATTATAACACTTAGCATGTGGCAAGCAACAAACAACGTGGACAAGTGACAACAACACTGAGACAAATATATAATCAGTCACAATATCAAAAGCACACATGAGAACTCATGTCTTCACGTCACATTGTTTTAAATAATTTGATAACTACACAATACTCTATCCCACCAATGATCATGCATCATTTCAATTGTGACATAGTTTGTTTGTCATTTTAGCTTTACTAAAACGTAAATGAATTAAAAACTTAAAGATTTTTAAAAAGTTCTATCATTTTTAAAATAATTAATTGAGGATATAATAAGTTCTTGATTTGTTAAAACGGACAAGTAATCAGGAAGAATTCATAAAATGAAAAGTAAACAAGTATATTCTATCGGATACTCAAACACCCATTAATTCTGACATAAATTTATACATTTATATAAAAAAAATTGTAACATAGATATATTAACATATTAGCACCCAATTAATAAAAGGTTTTATAGGTGAGTTGGTTTAGTTGCTAAGTTAATGTTTGTCTTTTATGCTTGACCGAGGGTTTAAAACCAGCTCACTGTAAGTATTTATTTTATAAATCATCTTTTTTTCTCTATTTTGTAATCAAATTTTTCCTTCTTTTTTTATTACTTACCTTTTAATTTGGTTTCAATTTAGTGGTTCCTTCTCTATTTATACTTAATTTGATTACTGCACGTTTATTTTTATTTTATTTTTTATATAGTTGACGTAATTTTTTTTTGAAGAAAAGGGTCTGAAAAATATTCCAATTTAGGTTGATATTATTGTTACGATATCAAACTTTATGCAGAACCTTTTACCCCCAAAATTATTTAATAGTGTATTTTCTTACTCCCGAACCATTTAATAGTATATTTTAAAGGTATATATGTATCCACGTGGACACATTACTATTTATAATTATGCAATATTTTTTATATCCATGTGAACACATATATACCTTTGAAGTCTACTATTAAATAGTGCAGAGGGGTAAAAGGTCATTCCAAAGTTTGGTATCGTAACAACAATTTCAGTCAAAGTTCAAATATATTTCAGACTCTTTTCCCAATTTTTTTTTATTAAAAGAAAATCACGATTTTGTTATTTTTCTTGAGAAATTTGGCAGCCTAAGAAATCCCCCACGCTAATTCATTTTTTTCTAAAAAAATTCTAAAAAATGAAGAGTTCTTTTAACTACAACATTTAAATAGTTATGCATGTATATACTTTTATATTATGCGACTCGTAGTAACTTTTATATTAGGTGGTGAGCACCCACAAACATAAAATTCTGAATTCGTCATTGGATAAATGGAATATTTCATTATGTATATAGATAACTTATTTTATTACTATGATAACAAATTATGTATCTAAGCACTACTTAATATCTCCAAGTCTAATCAAACATAAAATAAAATAATTTTACATTTTTATCTCTAATTAATTATTATACTTTATTCATCACGGCAAATTATTATAAAATATATTAACGGTTACGAGAAGTGCACGCATGCATGACAATTGACACAACTCAAGTTGGTTCATACTCCTCCATTTTATTTTATTTGATCGTGTTGTATCAAAAATAAATATTTTATTTTATTTATTTATTTAATGAATCAAAAGAATTTTTTTTATGTTATTCTTAATTTTAAATAACTATTTCAAATTCAGAATTTCAAAATATCATTAATAAGATCAGTTATATTTTGTAACATACTTATTAAAATAATTTTTTCTTAAATGTTAAAGAACCCAATAATATGAAACATAGGATGATAGTACTATTTTTCTTAATTGTATTATTGAATTCATCTAGAAGATTAACCTTAAAATGCCAACCCAAATGTCGACAAATTCACATGATTCTCGTCATTAAATTATAGTTTATACACACACTTTATATTAATATTAATAGTACATAACTTAGTCATGATAAATTAATATATATTGATATAAACATCGAATACAGATAAATATTTACTTGTATTAGATGTTTATTCTAAATCAATACATGAATATATAATTATGTTTGTATGTACATTTATTTCATTTAGTCATGACTAATTATGTATATAATTTTAACTATTAATTAATTAATTAATTAATTAATGATTAAAGTCCTCACTACTAAAATGAAGACTAGTCGTTATTAAAGTCACCCATGGCAACCCATGCACCTAACTTTTATTCTATTTTTTTCAATTCCCTTTCTTCTTACAAATGATTATTTCTCTGTTTAATTTGTTGTAAGATTGATTTGGTCATTAATGGAAAAAAAAGTCTAAATTTGTCCCTGTTTCATTCAAATCAATAATTTTTATTTAAAATAATATTTTGAGGTACGTTTTGTCTTGTATACTAATGAAGTTCCCTTTTTGTTTTTGAAATTGGTGAACTTTACATGTCAAAATACTTTAAGGTTTAGTTTTTTTGTGTGTGTGCATTAGAAAAGATAATAAAGTAATTTTTGTAAAAAAAAAAAGACAATTATGTGCCTATATGTAATTTACTTAATTATGTATTTAGAATTTGAGAGTATAAGTCACATTTTATGTTTTTTTTAAAAAATCCATTTAAACAATTAAATATTCTTTGAAAAAACATTACCAAAATATTTAATTTCAGTATCAGAAATTTCTAACAAAATTAAAAATATTTAATTTCTATGATCAAACGCTTAAATTTGCGCCGGCGATTATATCGGTTGGGAGTGGGGAGGCTACAATTACATACATCTCCGTCCATACTAAAAAGTGAATACATCAAAACCAATATTGAGTCAACATATTCATCTCCCCTTCAAATAGAGGACCTTGTCAATATTTTTAATTATTAAAATAAAAATTGAGTCAGAGTTTAAAATTTTAATTTTTTTTTAAGTTATTAGGTTGTAAATTATACATAATGCAATAAATTGAATCTAATTTAAAATTATTAAATTCTATCGAATCTGTAATTAACATACTGATTATCCCAATTAAAAAGGGAAAAAATGACAGTCTCAAATTTTTTTTCTAATGGAAACAATTTCAAGTTCTCTAAGAAATATAGAGGGAAATAATTCTTCTTTTTAAGTAAGTAGTCAACAATTTACTTTTGAAAATTAAATGTACACGTTGCATCCTTCTCTTGTAATGACCAGCATGTCAGTTTGGAAATTGTTAATAAAATAAAAAATATTTGGACTCTTGAATTACGTATTAAAATATTTATCAAGGATCTAATAAAAATTGAATTTTATGTATCAAATATTCATTAACTAATTATTATATATTTCTATTAAATATATAAAAAGATGATTGGACATTTTTTATATAAAATTTTGGATAAAATTAATGTTAAAAAATAGGCAAAATTTTAGGGGAGGACCAAAGTGCACCACTATTGCAAACATAAGGGACTATACTATTAGTGCTCCATGTGAAAACTCAAGGATCACTTTGAGTCTTAACCCAAAGACGAGAGACTATTTTGAGTCTTTTCTCCTCAATAGTATGTTAAGTTAATGTCTCTCTTAGAGAGTCAAACTTTTTACGGAAAAGGGCCTAAAATACCCTTGAAGTATTAAAAATGGTACAAAATTACCCTCCATCCACCTATTGGCTCCAAAATGCCCTTTTCATCCACCTATTGGCTCCAAAATACCCTTGTCATCCACCTTTGGGTTCAAAATTGACCACTTTTTTAATTATTTTAAAATTAAACTCTTTAAATATTTTTTAAAATACTTGGCGTTCAACTATTGGTTATAATTTAATTTATTAATATAATTTATAAATCAACCCACTACCCACTCATTACTAACTAAACCCCACCCAATTAATAATCCAATTATAATATCAAAATTGTCATAAACACTACTAAAACACGATGAAATTATAGATTCCTGAAAATGACATTCAAAATTATTTGAGTCCGAATCGAAGCCCCAATGAAATATAGGTTGAGCCGCTTATTTAGGAGGACACTTTCAATATGATTCTCTTTCAAGATTGAATTAAAAATTTATGATTAAATGTAAAGAAGTAATACATTTCGAATTAATTCATGCACTTTTTTAAAATATAATTTTATAAATATTTATGATTTGTTTTAAAACCTTTAATATATTATTTTGAAAAAAAGTTAACTATGAAGTAACATCACATAATTGAGACGTAAGTCAGACTTTTAAGTTTATCGGTAATTTTTATTTAGACACTTAACATATGATAATTTACTTCTATAGATATTTTCGCGTCAAATTTTTAAAAACACTCAATTGACAGTAGCTTTTTTCTTGTTGCATTAATAATGTGACGGGTGTATTAATTTGGAGGGGTTTAATTAGTAATGGGTGGGTAGTGGATTGATTTATAAATTATACTAATAAGTTAAATTATAACATATAGTTGCGTGCCACGTATTTAAAATAATATTTAAATAGTTTAAATATAAAACCGTTAAATAAGTGGTCAATTTTGAACCAAAAGGTGGATGACAAGGGTATTTTGGACCCAATAGGTGGGTGAGAAGGGTATTTTGGAGCCAATAGGTGGATGGAGGGTAATTTTGTACCATTTCCAATACTTTAAGGGTATTTTAGGCCCTTTTCCGAACTTTTTATTAAGAGATTTAAAATATAAAAAAGTAAACACAAGAAAAAATTAAAAAGAGTTCAGCATATATTATATATGTATAAAAATAATTTCATTATTTTAAGCCATTTAATATTTTATTAATTATTTAAAAAAATGAACTCTCCAATCCTATCTGATCGCTCCGACTCATCCACCAACCTCACCCTTTGGTGCAATGTCACCAACTCATGATGCATAAGAAGTTCGTCCAGCATAAATTATTTGTGGGCTTAAAAGTAGGTAAAACATTTGTCAAACATGTGGGAAATGTGTTGCCTAGCCTAGTGTAAAAAGTATTTCGGGCACTTGGACCAATGAATAGGGGTGTAGACATATAAATTAAAGAACGGAAAAGGCTCAAAAATACTCTTAAACTATCTGAAATAGCTCATATATACCCTTAAACTATATTTTGGCTCAAAACTACCCTTTCCGTCAAACTATTGGATCAAAAATGCCCTTCTAATTAACGGAAATTGTTAAATGCCATGTGGATGCCACATGGCATGCCAATAGGATTCCACTGCCATGTAGACTAGATAAAAAGGGTCAAAAATACCCTTAAACTATCCGAAATAGCTCATATTTACCCTTAAACTATATTTCGGCTCAAAACTACCCTTCACGTTAAACTATTGGGTCAAAAATACCCTTCTTATTAACAGAAGATGTTAAATGTCATGTGGATGCCACATTGCATAACAATAAGGTTCCACTGCCACATAGACTAAATCCCTAAATCCTAATTACTCCCCCCCCCCCTTCATTTCATTATTTCCAAAAACGATATATTCACCCGTTCTCCCTCATTTAGCGGCTAGGGTTTCACAGTTCTCTTCATCGCTGGGTTTCAAAGTGGATATTCTTGGTTGTAGGTTAGTAAAACTTTTTTCTTATTTCATAATGTTTATGATTTCAAAGCATAATAGTTAAGATTTCACAACTTTCCCCTATCAGCTAAGGCTTCGTAGCTTTCTTCGGGGCTGAGTTTCAAAGTGGATATTCATGCTTGTAGGTTAGTAAATATTTTTTCTTATTTTATTATATTTACGATTTATAAGTATGATAGCTAGAATTTCACAACTTTTCCGTCATTTCGCGGCCAAGGTTTCTTAACTTTCTTCGGAGCTAAGTTTCAAAGTTGATTTTAGTGGTTGTAAACACAATAAAATAAGAAAAAAGTTTTACTAACCTACAACCAAGAATATCCACTTTGAAACCCAGCGATGAAGAGAACTGTGAAACCCTAGTCGCTAAATGAGGGAGAACGGGTGAATATATCGTTTCTGGAAATAATGAAATGAGGGGGGGGAGTAATTAGGATTTAGGGATTTAGTCTATGTGGCAGTGGAACCTTATTGTTATGCAATGTGGCATCCACATGACATTTAACATCTTCTGTTAATAAGAAGGGTATTTTTGACCCAATAGTTTAACGTGAAGGGTAGTTTTGAGCCGAAATATAGTTTAAGGGTAAATATGAGCTATTTCGGATAGTTTAAGGGTATTTTTGACCCTTTTTATTTAGTCTACGTGGCAGTGAAATCCTATTGGCATGTCATGTGGCATCCACATGGCATTTAACAATTTCCGTTAATTAGAAGGGCATTTTTGATCCAATAGTTTGACGGGAAGGGTAGTTTTGAGCCAAAATATAGTTTAAGGGTATATATAAGCTATTTCAGATAGTTTAAGGGTATTTTTGAGCCTTTTCTGATTAAAGAATAAAAAAGGATCGATCGAACGTCATTTATCGAAATATTACTGAAAATTATGTAATATAATATATACATATGGCTACGCCCTTAAACTATTAACAGCTTTAAAAATATTTGTCTACTTGACTAGCTATTATGTCCTTAAACTATTGACAGCTTTAAAAATATTTTTCTACTTGACTAGCTAAACTTAGATACATTTCTGATTTGTCACATCACATAATTAATGATCTTAAACTCTTATAAGGACATGTGATCTTAATGAAAAAATAAAAGAAATTTAAGAAAATTTCTAAACTTAACGAGAATTTAGAAATACGTACTAACAAACTATACAAACGGTAATTAATTCTCAAAGTTGGGTCTAGGTTACTAAAACTAAAATGTGAATACTCTACTTTAATTAGTTTATGACCAGAGTTTTGAAGAATCATATAAGTATCTCTCAGTTACCTACCATACAATAATTAATATGATGATTAATAAATGATGATCATTAACCATTGTCCACTAAACAAAAGTATCAATCAATTGATGACTAATAGGATTGACAAGGCTTTATTTGAAAGATAAAAACAAATCAAAAGATTCGATAAATTTTATAGCTAGACTATAAATTTTATTATTGATAAATTTATAGTTTCTTCTATTTATTTATATTTTTAGTGGAACTAGTAAGGTACTTAATTTTTTTAGTTTTTTTTTATAAAATATGAGAAAGTTGTATACTTCAAAGATGAGAAATGGTCAAAATATGTGGGCTTGATATTATATTGTTCATTAAATGAAGCTCTTTTCTATTTTAATTTCCCATCCTCTTCTCTTCTTTCTAGTTTTTCATGTTAATTTCAAAAATTAATTATCCATTAAAGAGTTATGAAGTTTTCTTTTGCATTTTCCAATTGCTTTAATCCATCATCTGATTTTATGGAAATTAACCAAATTATTCCATATGGTAATTAACTTCTCTAATCCCATTTGTACAATTCTTAATTATTACTACTGCTTAATTAATTAAACTTGTACATATCTTAATTATTGTAGAAAAAGGTGGACAGAGAGTTCAAAAATTCTCTATTTTTTCTTACAAAGAATTGAAGGTAGCAACTCATGGATTTAGAGCATCAAATATAATTGGAGAAGGGGGATTTGGTTCTGTTTACAAGGTATATTATTTTTATCTGACTTTTAACTTTACGAGTTCTGAATTATATAACATATTGTTGAAAAGTTTAGAAGAATGTTCATTCGTCCCTTCTCAGACCTCACTGTGAATATATTGTTATTGGACTATTTTGCTAGGTGGACGATTATTTAAGTTAATTTTGTGCGTTTTTTTTATAAAGGGTCGGCTTGAAGATGGAAGCTTTGTGGCTGTAAAAGTTTTATTAGTTGATTTAGAATCAATGAGAGGTGAAAGGGAATTTATGTCAGAAATTGCTACATTGTCTAATATTAGACATGAAAATCTTGTCACCCTCAGAGGATATTGTGTTGATGGGACTAAAAGACTCTTAGTCTATGATTACATGGAAAATAATTGCCTTTCACAAACATTACTAGGTAATTCTTTCATCTCTCGCGTCTTAAATTTTGAATTTTTACTCCTATATACTGGCAAAATTATAGTCATGTGACCAGAAGGTCATTGGTTTGCAAAAATATAGGATAAAACTGTATAGGGAAAAAAGATAAATATACCCCGAACTATCGTAAATGGTATGCAGATATTCTCCGTCATATTTTTAGGACATTGATGCCCCTGTTGTTCAAAAACTAGAGCATATTATCCTTTATACTATTGAACATACACGTGTCATAATTTTATCCGCCGACTCGACAGATAAGATTGCACTACGTGTCCCTATTTGGTCTTCCGTTAGAGTGAAGGATATCTATGCCTTAGTTTTTGGACGGCAGAGGCACTAATGTCCTAATAGTATGACGGAGGGTATCTACATACTATTTACGATAGTTCAAAGGTATATTTGTCCTTTGTCCCAACTGTATATAATAGACCCTTGTGGTCTAACCCTACACCTGACCCCACACATAGTGATGTGTGGGAGTTTAGTGCATCGGGCTATCTAATAAAGTGTTGAGCATATCGATTCGAACCACGTTAATTATTGTTATTGTTAACTACAAATTACAAACTCATAATAACATGGTTGTTTGACAAGCAGGGGAAGAACAGAACAGAAGTAAATTTACATGGGAACTTAGAAGAGAAATTTCAAAAGGAATAGCAAAGGGACTTTCATATCTACATGAAGAAGTGAATCCTCATGTTGTACATAGAGATATAAAGGCCAGCAACATAGTTCTTGATCACAATTTCACACCAAAAATCGCGGATTTTGGTTTATCTAGGCTATTTTCGAAGAACATTTCACATATTACAACTCGAGTTGCTGGTACACTGTAAGTAACATATTACAAAATTATTCTTTTTGATTGCACACATCAACTTTACGAGTGTTTAAGCTAATCATGTTATTAATTTTTTGATTAATGTTATGCCTAAAGAGGCTATCTTTCTCCAGAATACGCGATCAGTGGACATTTAACTCGAAAATCAGATGTTTATAGCTTCGGAGTATTATTGCTAGAGATAATCAGTGGTTGCCCTGTTATTGCCTTTGACATTGAGAGAGGAGAACATTTCCTTGTTAACAAGGTAATTATCAATCATATTAAGTTAATTAATCTTAATCCTACTTTTGTTACAATCTGATAATCATAATCTTCATTTTATTAACGAAATTTAGCTCTTATAATCACTGTATAATATGTGTATACTTAGTGTATATACGTTATACACCATCAATTGCTACAAATAATGCTCAATTACTATATTATTGGCTTGATGAGACACTTACATATATTGAAAGTACAAAATAATTTCGATTTATTAGTAAATAACACATAACTTGTCATATATATACTTTAGGTAACTAGTTACACTTTTTACGATCAGTTTATCTGTAGTTATCATTTAAGTGATCTCAAAGGTCCGATTATTTATTTCAGGCATGGGAAATGTACGATTCTGGCAAATTATTAGAGCTAGTGGACCCTATGTTAAATGGAGAATTTTGTGACGACGAAGCTGTCCGATTCTTAAAAATAGGGTTACTTTGTGTGCAAGAAATAGCCAGTCTACGTCCAAAAATGTCATCAGTTTTCAACATGTTGAATAGTGCAAATTATATGGAATTAGATGACACAAATATTACTCAACCTGGAATTCTTGCTGATTTGGGAGATGTTAAAATAGGTCAAAAACAATCATCTAATAGTTTTTTGTCCAATGTTGTAACTATAGTTAGAAAATGTTGGTACAAAGTGTATATTTCACACACACAAAGTTGGCCTAATACTCTCTTTGAGAAGATATAGGGTTCGAACTTCGAAGCAGAAACAGATTTAGGATTTGAATGTTATAGATTTTATAAATATTTCAAGTACAAGAATAATTAGTCAGGTTCACATGAAAATATATAAATATTGTTCCTCTTTAGTTTGCCTCCACAAGGTACTAGTAAAGTCTGCGTACACTCTATCCTTTCTGGATTCCATTTTGTGAGATTTCATTGAGTATGTTGTCATTGTATTAAAATTGATTTGATATAAGCACTCAGTGTAAATAATTATTTCTAGTGACAAGAAATTAAAAGAGTAGAACACACTTTGCTTAGTCCATTATTTTGATATTGAAGCAAATTTACAAGAGAAATTAAAAAACCAAAATAAGAAAATACAACCAAACAAGAAGGAATTACAATATTTTGGCACATTGTAAAATTAATAATTGCCAATATAGCTTATATTAATTCTTATTATTAGGCATTGCTTCTGAATGAGTTAATTGATTTGGATGCTCCAGCTCTCAAAATATATTGATGATATATTGCAGCAATTGCAGCACCAATAAAAGGTCCAAGCCAAAAAATCCACTGTATCATCATACAAAAGAATAAATATTATAATTTAAAAATATACTGTTTGATATGAAAAAAATTAAAAAATTAAAAAATTGCTTACTTGGTCATCCCATGATTTATTTTTGCCATAAATTACAGCAGCTCCAAAACTTCTAGCTGGGTTAATACCAGTTCCAGTAATTGGAATAGTGGCCAAATGAACCATAAATACAGCAAATCCAATTGGAAGTGGTGCCAATACCTTTAATCAATTAAAACAATATTAATTTCTTATTGATTAACTCAAGTTAATTATTACTAAAAAGAAGCATCAATAGACAGAATTTTTAACTTATATACATCAAAGGTGTAAATATAAGTCCTTGTGATAATTAATTATTGTATTCTTTAGGTAACTAGTTACACTAATTTTATTTTGGGAAAACTATATAAATTGAACTCGTTAAATAAAGTATTTATTTAAATTGGACTCAGCTCAATATATTTATCCTGATTGAATCCACGGTCCAAACTATTTATTTGACTGCTCCCTTGTTCTAATCATTTAATTACTGTTTTTTCATCTTTGATACCATTAGAATATATTTATGTATATATATATATATACACACACTCTAATAGTATCAAAAAATAACTGAGTGGTGTTTTCGCTGAAGCGCCACTTCTTCCTCTTTGATGCCATCAAATTCTATATATTATATATATACTTTGATGGTATCAAACTATAAATGTGTATTAGTAGTTAAAAACATGAAGTATGAAAGTTGGGGTTAGCCGCTTATAAATAATTTCTGTTATTGGGGTACAAGTGTTCTTTTTTCTTTTCTTTTTTTATTTTCCACTCTGTATCCGAAATTCACATTAAATCTCAACTAAATTCGGATCACGCACTGCAAAGCCCATTCTATAAGTGACCTATAAAAATCTTTTACAGTACCAATGTGTAAAGGCAAAGCTAGGGGGATGCAAAAGGTTCATCTGAACTTCCTCTTGTCGGAAAATTCACCGTATATATAAGATCAAAATATTGACAAAATGTTTTCCTAAGGACGAATCAGAGCGACAAAATATTAAATCTCAATGATTCATGACAACAAGATTACTCTGCCACTTAAAAGAATTGTTAGGTAGTGTTGAAAGATTGTATACTTACAGGAACATGAGAGTCTCTGGCATTTCTCTTGGGATCAGTAGCAGAAAAAACAGTGTAAACAAGAACAAAAGTGCCAATAATTTCAGCACCTAATCCAGTGGCTATGTTGTAACCAACAGCAAGTTCATTAGCACCACCACCATACTTAATATAATAAGCCTTTTGAAATAACTTCACTAAACCACAACCACAAATGGCTCCTAAGCATTGTGCTACTATGTAAAAAATTGCTCTCACTAATGACACTTTTCTAGCCAACAAGAGTCCAAATGTCACAGCAGGGTTAATGTGTCCTCCTGAATATACAAAATCATTAAATTTATCGTCCGTAACATAGTTAAGTAAATAAAAATATGTTCGATCAGATACTTAAGTTTTCTAATTAGATGGTTACATAATTCAAATCTTATTAAGTACTACTTCTTATCAAATGGAATTTTCATAGGTGTGGTTGATATCAGACTAACGTACGATAAAAAAAATGAAGTTCGATTCAAATATTCATACGAAATGATGATCACATAATTTAACGTACCAGAAATGCCAGCGGTGCAATAAACAAGAACAAAAATCATGCCACCAAAAGCCCAAGCAATGCCAAGAATGCCAACACCACCACATTGGTCCCCATCACTTTGGCTCTTGTAGCCAATCACAGTGAGTACAGTAATGTATAGAAACAAAAGTGTGGCAATAAATTCAGCAATAATAGCTCTGTAAAATGACCATTTTCCAAGTTCCTCAGGGTCAATGAGTGGTGCTGGAGGTGGGTCTTGGTAGTCTTTACTAGGGGCATATTGGTCATTTCCATACTCCATATCCTTGGCCATTTGTAAACTAAAAATAATTTGTTTTTGAGTTAGAGAGATATGTGTAAAAATAATTGATTTTGGTGGAGTTTATAGAGAGTGAAGAGTGGTATTTATATATGGATAAGCTTGGATTAATTAATTAATTAGTGGAGTATTAATTAAACTCACTTTTAGCCACCCCATTTTTTTTTTTTTTTGTTATATTAATTTTCTTTTACTTTTATGATCAACATAGCTCACCTCTAACTTGACTACTTGATGGTTATCTAATAACATATTCAGTATTATTTCACAGATAAAATTTGAAAAAGGTTAAATTTTATTTATGATTTTAAAAATAATGATCAAAAAGTTATTGATGATAAATTAACTCCATTTTAAAAGTTTCTTCAAAAAATGAGAATTATTCGAGATATATAAAAAAAAAAACACCCCATCAATACTCTATGTGTGGGACTCATCTTATGTTACAATAAAAGTTTTTTTTATTTTATAAAAAAACAAGACATAATATGAAAATGTTAAAGTGAACCGCCCATCTATATAAACCACAAATTAATTTTGGTTGATATATAATGGCTCACACCACCGCCCATTCCAACTCAGCCCACAATTTTCTTAATTACAACCACTAATATATGGCCATGTCAGGTACAACTGCCATAATCCAATCATTTGGTTTTATATTAAGGAATTAATATGTGTTATAAAGGCATGTTAAATAACGTTATCTAGCAAAGGATGTTATTAGGATGTTCGATACGAAAAAAATATTTCTAATTTAAGAGTATATGTAAAGAAACATCGGAGGCGGGATGATCAAGCTAAGGGATAGGGGGTTGGGAACGTTGAATGAATAGGACGATATATCAAATGTTTTTATAAACCTTGTTTTTTTTATTTTTATTATTTTTTTCAAAAACTTGTTTTTTTGGAGAAAATGTTCTTCTCCGTACCAAATACATCTGAAGTGGTTATAGAGTCCCCATGTGTAGAGCAAGAAAGATCATAGTAAGTTAAGATTACGTTAATTTAGTTTAGTCAGCTTTCAAAATAGATATGGAACAATGAATACAAGCGAGTTTGCAAAATAAAAATTGTAAAAGGGATCATAGTAAGGTGCTATTGGTTTTGTGGACTCTATTAATTGGTCGGTTATAATTGCATTTCTATAATTAAAATTTAAACTCACTTGTTTTTACTTTTTTAATTAGTTTTATGATTCAGGATTATGAGTGTATTTGGTACTACTTCATCTAATTATATTGGTTGATTACGTAAGAGATTAAAAATTACCTGCACAACAGTTGTATTTTTATAAGGCCACTCAATATTTGTGGTGGAATTATATTATTTTAGTCGATAATTACAATATGGTTCAATTACTATAGGGATCTCCCAATTACCATTACATTCTATTTAGGCTTTCAAAATTTTGACACTTATCCATATATTGTCATTCCATTAGTGATAGTGGAAAAAATTATAAGAGCATTAAAAGTTAAACAATTAGTTTGATAGAAAAATATTAATATCACATGATCAAAGATTGAGTCAGTAATTTTTTTTAAAAATAGTTATTTTAAACTATTTGTCATTTTATAAATTCAAGATAAAACTAGTTATTTTTTCTCATTTTATCTTTAGTAATTATTTTTGAATACTATTCTATCTTTCGATTTTATCTTTTGTGTTTCTTTCTGTTTTACTAACCTGAATATAGAAGTTAACAAATACTACATATACTTTAATTATAAGATGATGACACTTAAATATAGTAAAGATTTAATCAAAAGAGATAATATTTTAAGATCTAAAATATAGATAAAATAGTCAAAATCCCTCATAATTGATGTGTTATTTTTTGAAGGGGCGTAAAGATAAACATAACAGATAATTTGAAACATAGAGATTAAGTACTTAAAAAATTAATATGATATGGAATGAGAAAAATGTCATTTAGGAAGATCTTAATCGCTCAATTATTTGGTTAGCTATCTGAACTTTCACTTTATAATTGGTGAAGGTTCGATTCTCACTTTATAATCCCTATCTTTCATTCCTACCCACTTTATATTATTTTTGGATATTTATTTATGTCATATAGATCTAGATTAATATTTTTGTATTGCAGTGTTTAAGTAGCAAAAACTTCGAGCGTGTTTGGGATGAGGGAAAACATTTTCTGGAAAATGATTTTCTGGAAAATGTTTTCCAATTTTCTCATATTTGGTTGGGACAAAAGTTTTGAAAAATGTTTTTCAAATGAACTTATTTTCCTCAAAATTAAGGAAAATGACTTCCCTTCAAAAATTAAGGAAAACATTTTCCAAAACTCTCCTCCAATTTCAAATTACATTTTTTTTGGAAAAACATCAATTTTAAAAAAAATATTTTAAATTTTAAATTTTTTTTCACCCGATCCCTGACCCTCCCCCCCCCCTCCCCCCCGCACAAAAAAAAAAATTGTCTTTTTAAAAATATTTTCAACTTCAAAGTTTATTTTTAAACTCCTACCCCCTCTCCCCCGGCCAGCCAGCCCCCCCCCCCCCCCCCCCCCCCCCCCAAAAAAAAAAAAAATTTTGTTTTTTGAAGATACTATCAATTTTATTTTTTTATTTTTTCACTCCTACCCCCTCCCCCACCAACTACCCACCACCACCACCACCCCAAAAAAATAATAATTTTATTTTTAATATTTTCAATTTTATAAATTATTTTTTACTCTAGTAAAATAAAAAATGTCTCTCAAAAACATTTTTCATTCATAAATTAAACACTAAAAATCATTTTCGGAAAATATTTTCTACTCACCAATCAAACATGAGAAAATAAGTCCAAAATCTACTTATTTTCCATGAAAAACATTTTCCTCCATACCAAACACACCCTTCATCCTAATTAATTTCCATCGTCAACCTACCAATCATTTAAGAACAATAATTCAAACACACAACAAATACTTTTCTATTTATAATCTAAAGCATTTAATTAATTATTAATTCAAAAACAAAATGTGCTACAATATGAATTTGCATGTCCAACCCATGCAACCTTCAACACCTAAACTCATCCAATTGAGGCCTAATTAAAACTTCAATCTCTCGTAGAAACAAATTTCGAGAAGAGTTTAACTTCATATTCTATATACTGACAGTAATAAAAAAATCAAACTATGTATCATCGTCAGATCCCTCGTTGATCTCTTCCCTGATAGTCTCCAATCCGGACTTATGTGTAGGCTTTCGTCGATACGTTATAAGGGCTGGAGCAACCTCCATCCTGCAAGAATGTACATTTCTTGATCCCTTTGCCATATTAATTGATCAAATAACAACTTAAAAAGTGTGATTTAATTTAATTGTTTTGGTTAATTATTAGGATATGGTCCCTTTCCTCCTATAGCTTTTATGGAAGAAAGAGAGACCACAATTTGAGTTATGTATATTTTCTTTGTAAATTGTTTTTAATCTTTTGATGAATTGAAAAGGTAAACATTTGGGCTTTATATAGTGGATATTGAACAATGAGTAATAGGTTTGTCCTTAAAAGTAGAAGAAAGTTTTATTTTGGTTCTTAGAATTATTCCATGGTGAGATTTTTATGAATTTTGAATGGCTTCAATTAAATTTAATATCTTCGATACTAAGCATAATTCAATAACATAACTATGTATGTCAATTTAGTTAGTAAATGGGCCAAACGAAATAATATCAAAGTTATACCCAGGCGTAACTTGAATAATAGAGAATTTTTTACCAAAGTAGGTCATTTTTAAAATCAATTTATCAAGATAATATGTTTTTTTGAAATTTTACAAAAGTAGTATAAATATAGTTCTCAGTAACGTTTTAGATAATATTTTATTCAAAAACAATCAATAACAAAAAGACAAAAGTCTAACAGAGTAAACTGACATAAAATGTTATTGTCAATAACGTTTTATAATTCGTTATTCTGAAGTACGTTTTACAGCTAAAACGTGACTCACACTAACGTTTCTCTAAAATGGTTGAAATTGAAATTCAATCTTGTACATGCCTCATTCATTATTCAAATTTCCACTATAAAATGAATAGATATATATACTTTGTAAATACCTTCACTTGAAATATATATAATTTTTTTTTTCTTTTATACATAGACAATACCTTTTTAAACAAAAGAAAAAAAACGTGAGAAAGACTTTGAACAAATTGGACCTTGTGTTGTATCATTTCAATTTCAAAATTTGTGAATAAATCATATGAGAGATCTTCTTCTAGCTTAGGTAATCATTCCTTCCAAATATTAGACCAATCGATTTCTTATGATTATTAAATATTAGAGTATCGATAAAGAAGTTATTGAATTAATATTGAGCAATAAGTAAGAAGACAAATATTAAAAAAAGAAATTAATTGATATCGTAGAAAATTCCTCATTACTCTTTTTTCTTGCAAAAGTTATCTCTCTCTCTCTCTCTCTCTCTCTCTCTATCTATCTATCTATCTATCTATATATATATATATATATATATATATATATATATATATATATATATATATATATATATATATAAAAGCTTAATAAAGTTGAATGAGGTATATACGAGATTAAATTTTAATTTTTAATCATTCTAGAAAAATGTTATTGTGAGTCACGTTTTAACGGTAAAACATGCCTTAAAGTAACGAATATAAAACGTTACTGACAATAACGTTTTATGTCTGTTTACTCTGTCAGATTTTTGTCTTTTAGTTATTGAATTTTTTTGAATAAAATATTACCTAAAACATTACTGAGAACTACGTTTATACTACTTTTATAAAATTTCAAAAAAATGTATTATTTTGGTAAATTAATTTTAATAATGACTTACTTTGATTAAAACTTTAATAATAG
Organism: Solanum sitiens; assembly: GCA_016801875.1. NCBI lineage: Eukaryota > Viridiplantae > Streptophyta > Magnoliopsida > Solanales > Solanaceae > Solanum > Solanum sitiens. The sequence goes on along the minus strand of JABWTJ010000011.1, from coordinate 2,202,834 downwards.
AACAATAATAATTGGTTCACTCTTTCGAATATGTAGCGTCCAAGTTATTTTTGTGAAAATTGCTTAAACAGAGATAAAATATGAACAGTAAATTCAAATATCTTTGTGCAGATCACCTAAAGGTGAATCCAAGAATTTATATCGATAGATTTGACCTTGATGTTTCTACATTGAACTCGTATTGAAATTATAGACTTAAAAATTAATATTGTTGAAATTATAATGATTTTTTATATTCATTTTTATGTTTTTCTGTTACAAATAGAACAACCGGCTTAAAAAGGTTTATTTAGCCAACTCCTGAATGCATTTTTTATCCATATACATATATCCCAAAACTAAAACGATTAGATTCAATATATGTAAAGCACTAACCATACCTTTGTTTTTCAAGAAATTGTACACAATGCGGCAGATTTCCTTCCTTCACTCTCCGAGTTCACAGCTTCTATGAATTAAACAATTTTAACCCACATTTGTGGACATTGCACAAATTCGAAATTGACACAGTAAAGATAAAAAAGCACAAAATTCGAAAACCAAGGATGCAATCATATTACATAGTAACAGAGCTAAATTTTTATTGACATAAACGACAGTTCAACCAAACATGTAAGAAAGGCAACATCACAAAACTAAAACAAGCGAAGTCTTGAAACATCTTTCGACCAAAGGAGAAGAAGAAAACACAGTTACAAAAGCAATAAATTCTCAAAAGCCACCACGGAGACGAAGAACGAGGTGAAGAGTTGATTCTTTCTGAATGTTATAGTCAGCAAGGGTGCGACCATCCTCCAGCTGCTTACCAGCAAAAATCAACCTCTGCTGGTCTGGTGGGATTCCCTCCTTATCCTGAATCTTCGCCTTCACATTATCAATGGTATCTGAGCTCTCCACCTCCAAGGTAATTGTCTTTCCAGTCAGTGTCTTCACAAAGATCTGCATTCCTCCTCTCAAACGGAGCACCAAATGAAGTGTGGACTCTTTCTGGATATTGTAATCAGCAAGAGTCCTACCATCTTCAAGCTGCTTGCCAGCAAAAATTAAACGCTGCTGGTCTGGTGGAATCCCTTCTTTGTCTTGGATCTTTGCCTTCACATTATCAATGGTGTCTGAACTTTCTACCTCCAAGGTGATTGTCTTCCCGGTCAATGTCTTCACAAAAATCTGCATACCACCCCTTAGGCGAAGAACCAAATGGAGAGTTGATTCCTTTTGAATGTTGTAATCTGCTAGAGTCCTTCCATCCTCAAGCTGTTTCCCAGCAAAAATCAACCTCTGCTGGTCAGGTGGGATGCCTTCCTTGTCTTGAATTTTAGCCTTGACATTGTCAATAGTGTCAGAACTCTCAACCTCAAGGGTAATGGTCTTCCCTGTCAATGTCTTCACAAAAATCTGCATGCCACCACGGAGACGAAGGACAAGGTGGAGGGTGGACTCCTTCTGAATATTGTAGTCAGCAAGAGTACGACCATCCTCAAGTTGTTTTCCAGCAAAAATCAACCTTTGCTGGTCTGGAGGAATGCCCTCCTTGTCCTGAATTTTTGCCTTAACATTGTCAATGGTGTCTGAGCTTTCAACCTCAAGGGTAATAGTCTTTCCAGTCAAGGTTTTCACAAAGATTTGCATGCCACCACGCAGACGAAGGACAAGGTGGAGCGTGGACTCCTTTTGGATGTTGTAGTCAGCTAGAGTTCTTCCATCCTCCAACTGTTTTCCGGCAAAGATCAATCTCTGCTGGTCTGGAGGAATTCCTTCCTTATCTTGGATTTTTGCCTTGACATTGTCAATAGTGTCAGAGCTCTCAACCTCAAGAGTAATTGTCTTCCCAGTCAAGGTTTTCACAAAGATCTGCATGCCACCACGCAGACGAAGGACAAGGTGGAGGGTGGACTCCTTCTGGATGTCATAGTCTGCAAGTGTTCTACCATCCTCTAATTGCTTTCCAGCAAAGATCAGCCTTTGCTGATCAGGAGGAATTCCTTCCTTGTCTTGAATCTTTGCCTTAACATTATCGATTGTGTCAGAACTCTCAACCTCGAGAGTTATGGTCTTGCCAGTGAGGGTCTTAACAAAGATTTGCATGCCACCACGCAGACGAAGAACAAGGTGGAGGGTGGACTCCTTCTGGATATTATAGTCTGCAAGAGTTCTACCATCCTCTAATTGCTTTCCAGCAAAGATCAGCCTTTGCTGATCAGGAGGAATTCCTTCCTTGTCTTGAATCTTTGCCTTAACATTATCGATTGTGTCAGAACTCTCAACCTCGAGTGTTATGGTCTTGCCAGTTAGGGTCTTAACAAAGATTTGCATCTATAATTTATCAAAAAGAGAAGTCATTAGACAAAAGGGAAAACTAATCATGTGAAGGAAATCAAAATCAAACAAATAAGAATCCACAATATGAACCAATTCCATATTTACATGAGTTAGATGTTTTACTTTAATTCGCCAAAGATACAACAGTTGATTGCAAAAGACTGAATGAAAATAATTTGATATACATCAACCTCATGACAGCATGATGTGATGACACATTTAACACAGTAGGCACCATTGAATTGAGGTAGATTTCAGACAAGGACATAACTCATTCCATATATGTCTATAAAACCAACTCAATTCAGTAGTTCTCTCAAGGTAAAAGAGTTTTTTTAATCAAAAAAATGTACTTTTTCACATTACACACAAGCACTAATTGACTCCACATGTAGGATTTATGCAGCCCTCTAAGTTTCTGTACAGATGACAATCAATACACAACATCGAAAATTATCATACAGTTAAATCCTTAATTATCACAAGCCAACACACAGAACCTTGCCATTCCATCTTCTTCTAACTCAAGAACTTTGTATAGCTCAAGGATCCCTAAAATCACATCATCTAGTTCTAAATCTAATAAAAGACATGGAAACATAACATCCTCCATCAAATTTATGTAGATCTACTTACATACATACATATACATATAAGATCTGTGGATACAAAACAAGCAAGCAAATTCCGTGATACAATAGCAGATAACATACACAGGAATAAAATTGTGATATGATCAGATCTGTAGTCAGATAAATCGAAATTCACACATCAAAGCAAATTCCGTGATTTCCAACACACCGAGTAGACTAATTAAACAAAAACATGAAACATACACAGGAAAGAATTGTGATTTCATCAGATCTGTGATCTGATAAGATCGAAATTAACAGATCTAAAGCAAATTCCGTGATTTCAAACCTCCACCACCTCCACAGACTCAATTTATCAAACAAAAACAGGTAACTTACACATGAAAAACTGCGATTTCATCAGTTATATGTTCATATCAGACCGAAATTAACAAATCTAAAGCAGTACATCAACGAATACAAGTTATTAAAGTAAAAACTCGAGATTAAGGTAATCATAAAAGAGAAATCTTACCTTGAAACGGTGCTGGGAATCAAATAAGCGAGCGAGAGAGCGATTGATCGAAAGCAGGAGAAGTAAATTGAGAAGAATGAGAATTGAGAAAAATGTATACAGAAGGGTCCATTATATAGTAAATGAAAGGCTACCTTTTCGTATGAAACTACGGGTTAGGTGGGATCCACTTTTGATACTTTCTAGGTAAATCATTAACTAATTAATTTAATTAATACTCATTAATTATAATACTTGACCTCTAATTTTATAATAACGTACTAATAATAACATTAATAATAATATAACAATGTATGTATAAGGTATAAGTATTATTTTATACTTTCTCTGTCCCATTTTATGTGGCTATTTTCGCGTTATGAGATTCAAAATAAATATATTTTTTATCGTTAATTTTTCATAGATCCTTTTAACATTTTGAATTATTAATTATTGTGATTTGTAGTACTCTTTACGTAGTTACAAATATATAAATTTTATTTTAAAAAATTTGATAGATTTCATACGAATATGTTCGGTCAAAGTTAAACTATTTGACTCTTGAAAAATGAAAAGTGTCACATAAAATGGAACAGAAAGAGTACGAATATAGAAACACCGGAAAAGAGTAGAGATAAAAGATATTAGATCATTTTGATGAATAAGCTAGCATTTGGCCATAGATATTCAAATATTTTTGGCAAATATTATTTGGATGAATATTTGGGTGAAATTTCACCATGTGTTTGGCCATAAAATTTGGAAAACATATTTCATTTTTTCAAGAAATATGATTTATACCCATAAGTTTTTAAAACTATCAAAACTAACCATAAATTTCTATTACATAGCAAAATAGAAATCTCACGTAACAAGATTCATGACTTCCGCAACAAATCAACAAGCATCATTACAGTAACATTCGTATAGTGAAAAGGTCTTAGTACAAATCATGATAATGAAAATACAACTAATATAAATTCGAAAAAAAAGAAGAAGAAAACAGAAGGAAATAAATATTGCAATTACTGAAGAACCCATGCCTTATAATTTGAAAGAGTTCAAACTATTCTTTAATATAATCTTCCCATATTTTATGAACAATCTCTTCTCGATGAGCTTGCATTTTCCATATACAATTTTTTCGCAATTATACTTAACTTAACACTTTCCAATAAAACTTACTAATTACTTACAAAAGTATAAATTTGTTATTACTATTATTATTACTATTATTATTATTATTAAATGACAATGTTTCATTTTACTTACTTTAATATTTTCTAATAAACTTACTAATGGATTATTTTAATTTAATAATATAATTAATTATTAAATTTTAACTTATTTCATTATGTTTATCGACCCCCTCTACAATTACTTATTTTACTTACTTCAATACTTTATAATAACATTAATTAAGTAAATAAACTCCTAATAATATTGATAAATAAACTCCTCAAATTACTTTAATGCTTAATTAAATTAAGTTAATTTCATTGTCAATATATATAAATTTAAAGAAAAAAATTTAAGTCATGTTAAATATCTTAAATATTTCACAAATATTATTGATCTCGTGCATAGCACGAGCTATATTTTACTAGTATAATAGAAAAGTGTATTAATTGAGTTAGTTGGTAGATGGGGAGCTAATTGAATTGGTTGGTGTCAATAAATAGATTATTTTTGTAAAATATAAAAGTTAGGTGTAAAAATTGAATTTTAAAACTTCCCAAATAATGAAATTTGGCCCAAATACTAGTTTTTTCTAGTATTTGGGAATTTGGAAAATTTGCCAAAAAAATTTGCCAAATAATGAGAAAGTGTATGGACAAACAAAATTTGCCAAATTTTTCTCTAAGTTTTACTTGCAAAATCTATGCCAAACGGGCCCTAAGTTATCTAGTATTTTTTGCTCGTGAAAATTATGAAGTATCTCAAATAATTTTTTAATTAAAGAATGTGAAAATTAATACGGATTATCATTTAGAAAAAAAAAACATTATCGAATAAAAAGTTATAATAGGTCTCTTCTACCAAACGGCCTCTTTCGACTCTTCTAGAGCCAATAGACATAGTTTTTGACTTGTTAACCTAACACACTGACTTTTGATTATTTTTTTGTATTTCTATAACCTTTTTCCTTTTTTTATAATATGAGTATTAATGGAATTAGCATAATTAGTCAAATTAATAAACAAAGATATAAATATGTACATAAGAATGTTCCAGAAAGTATAAAGTGTGATCAATTAACATGTCATAAAATTCTAGAATTCCGATATGTTCTCTCTATATAGTGATAATTTATTAATGAGGATAAAATTCGAAGTCTTAATTCACATTTTTCACAATTGCAAGTTGTTAACTTTTTTTTTTCCATATGTAATACTCTCGTTGCTTCATAATTAATAAGATTAGTTTAAAATAATAAATCATTAATAAATATTTTTTAAGGAGGTGTTAATTTAAAACTAATAAATGTATATACGTATAGGGTAGATATCAAGTTTGCCAATATTTCAGAGGATAAAAGTAAGCTACGGCCTTTTCCAGACTCATTTAACCAACAAATCTTTTCTTCAATATGTTTTGGCAACGCAAGCCGTATAAAGAAATGAATCTTAGGCTTAACTTAATATCAAAAATTAATTATCATATAAGAAGTCAATTATCCATTTCATATTTCATGTGGGATTCTTAAAACTCTTAAAACGCCTATACATCAATAACCGAAACATGAAAAATATAATATGGGAGTTAAATGTCAATAAACAAAGAAGTAAAATGAATTTAGAACAGTTACCTTAAATAACATTTGCTTTATGTTTGCATATCGCGTTCCCTTTACACAGAACAAACACAAATAAATAAAGCACTGTATGCGGAACTTATCCCTAACAATACAGAAAAAGAGGTTCTTTCCTATATATTATAGGCTGAAAAAAAATAAAAAAAGAAATTATTCGTATAATACAACTTTAAAAAATAATTTAAAAAACCGTCGCCTGAGAGATTCGAACTCTCGCGGGGAAACCCCATGTACTTAGCAGGCACACGCCTTAACCACTCGGCCAAAGCGACTTTGTTGTTCTGCTTTACACACGTCTAGATTTTGTAAGTTTGAGAAACTTCCACAATGTGGCTGGAATTAACGGCTTGTATCGTATGTTTGAATTCATTGTTGAGTAACTACGAAAAATTTCATTTCTGTAGCAGTCTGTATGGTGTGATTACGTCTTTTATCTTTTCTTCTTAGTTCATTTATTTTTGTTTTTACTTGTTATTTAGTAATTCTATTTTTTCTTTGACCTAATATTCAAACAATACTCATTTGATTTAAATTTACTTTTCATATTCAAAGTTCAAGATTAATTACTTCTTTTAAATATTATACTTCAATTGTTATTAGTTTGAAAAATATTATCATACAAGAACATAGGCAAACAAGGAGGAAGAAAACCACAGCTAAGAGTTTCATGGCCCAATCCCCAAAAAGTGTTAGAAATGCAAGAGTCCATATTTAGCCCATGATTTAGAAGGCCAGCAATTACCTGAGCCCAAGACTACTTGGAGCATGAGTACATCTTAGTAAGCCCATTCCTCTTCTACTTGGATTGGTTCATAGATGAATATAACATTAGTTCTTTTTATATGGAGAAATGTGGAGGAGATTAGTAAGAAATCAAATACTCACCAACAAAGTGGAAGTTCAGAGGTACTAAAGATTACCCTTATATAAAACTTCTTGCTAAGATGTTTGGTTAATTTCTTTTGCAAAATATGTTCAACTCTCTACCTCTCTCTAACGAGCTTTTAGTCGCTCGTACCTGGTATTTAATCGATAGATATCGACACACGTTTTAAGAATTTACATATGATCAACCATCCATTGATATAGCTATTGACTATTAACTATCCTTCGATATTTTTCAATTACATGATAAGTAGTACAAAAATATATTCAGTGTGATATTATAAGTAAGCTTTAGAGAGAATGTGGTGTATCGAAGTGCATATTGTCACGTATACACTTTTATATTTAGTAAGATTGCATCGTTTTTTGTTGTTATATAATGTCACACATTAATAATCTAAAGGACAAATCTATAAAACAAAAGTAAGGTAGATTTGAGAATTATAATGTATCCGAGCTACATATTATGTATCTGGTTTATGTTATAATGTATATGAGATACCTTTTAATGTATCTGGAAGGTACAAATTTTAAGGGATTATTGTATTTAGAAAAAAGTAGGGATAAAATGAAATTTACTCTTTACACTATGATATTTATGTAAATTATACAAAAAAAAAAAGGGTGGGGTTGGGGGTTGGGTGGTTGAAATTATATATATACTGAATATACAATTTAGTTTGCCAAAAGTTATAAAAAAATATACATTGATTATACAATATAGGTCACTTATACTTTACTTAAACATAAGTTATATACTAACTATACATTATAATACACTAAAAAAACTGAATATAATTTAATTATATTTTATACTTTATGATCATAGATTTGTACTTTATTCGATGTATTATCAAATTTGGTCTTCTAGATGAATCTTACCTTCCTTGATGTTTAAATAATCTACATAGCTAATGCAACATTAGGTACAGTATTAAATAGTACAAACATAAATTATGCAGAAATAGAATTTGAAAAAAAATATATAGCAATTATAAAATAAATAAAAAAGAAGAAGATAAAAGTACTTAAATGGTCTTTAAGGAGGTAGTCCCTTTGTTACATTTATAGTATCATTATTGACTAAAAAATAACAATATCTACAATTAGCAATGTGAATCATTACTCTAGCTTTTCTTTTTCTTCGTGTAGTAGGGCTGGCAAGGGGACGGGGACGGGGACTGGGGGACGGGACGAAGGGGGACGGGACGGGACGGGACGGGGGACGGGTAGAGGGGATTTGGACCGGGACTGGGATTGGGGGGACCGGGATTGGGGGGAAAAAAATAGGTCCCATCCCGTCCCACTATATATACGGGATGGGATGGGATTTGGGGGGACGGGACGGGACGAGACGGGACGGGACGGGACGAGACGGGACGGTGGATTTTTTTTGTTTTTAAATACTTATATATTTGTATTGAAATTATACGTCTTTAGCTAATAAATTTTAAATTTAATTTTGATTTTCAAATATCAAAATAAATTTTCAAATTTTAAGATTCATGTTTCAAATTTCAAGTTTCAACTTTAAAGTTTTAAATTTTAAATTTGAGAAGTTCAAATTTATAATTTAAATATTTTAAAATAATGTAAATTGTAAACTTTAAATTAAGTATTTTAAAGTTAGTTTAGTACTTTAGTTAGTTAATTAGTTTAATACTTTAGTATATATTTAATTGTATACATTAAAATTAAAATGCAAAACAATAATTGTATAAAAAAACTTGAATAAAAGTTAAAACCTTCAAATTTATTCAATAGAACTTAGAAGTTACAACTAACAAATATTAGTGGAGTAACTAATATTATTATAACTTGAGGGTTAAAAAAAATTTAAAAAGTAGGGGGGTCAGGGGTGGTAGGGGGTGGTTGGGAACACAAAAAGTGGCAAAAATTCGTTGGGGGGGCCCACTAGCCGTTTCCCCAACGGATAAAAACGATAACTTTTTCAAAATTAAAAAAAATAAAATAAATTAGGGGGATCCCGCGAACCAGCCGGGTCGACCGGGACACAGGGGTGAATCGGCCCCTGACCGGTCCCCTCATCCCCCACCCCTTAAACCCCCTAAATAAAAGGGGATGGGCCGGGTGGAACAGGGGTCGGGTCGGGACGCGGGCCGGGGCGGGACAACCCGGTCCCCCTGCCACTCCTATCGTGTAGTAATGACAATAATATATTTCAGTGAAATTTGTATAAATAAAGTTTGTATACAAAAGAGTAAGTAGGTAGAGTATTTTTTTTTGAAGCATTTCGATTCAAATATTGTAAGACCTCGAAAATGAGATAAGGTGTCTAGAGCCTAACATGTTCGTCTTAATGTTATAAAGTCCTAAAATGCCTTATTATGTCATATAGAGTCAGTGTGCAAAGTTTGAAGTGATTTGGAAGTCGAACGTCAAGGGACGTCCAAGACGTTCGACGAATAGTCGCTTATGTGCCTCATGTGTGTATGCATGCCTAAATTGTGTGAACTGAGTCAAATAAGTCTTGTAATGGTGTTAAATGATGTTTAATGTTATTGTATGAAGTTTCGTGAAGTTTGGAGGTCAAACGCCCAAGAACGTCCAAGGCGTTCGAAAGATAGCCCCTAAGACGTTCATCGTATGTCATATTGGGGTCAAGGCTTTTTGGACGTCTTGTAGGTGTTTGTTTTGGATGAAACTTATGTGGTAGGTCTATAACATGCTAAGGTTTGTAATCGCGTTGGAAACGTTCGGATACGACTTCTAAAAGGCCCCACAAGAGGCCCTAAAAGAAGGACCCAAGGCTGCCTAAGACACTGCCTGGGCAGTGTCCCTTGACGGACCCAATGACGGATCGTTGGGCCACCAACGGACCGTCAAGCAGGTCTCGTCAAAGGGGGATTGCCTTGGGCAAGGCTTGAGCCATGAATTTGGCTAAGGCATGGGCGACGGAGGCTGCCACGGCCCGTCATGGCCATGACGCCCCGTCGAGCCCCTCGTCGCGGATGGCCTGCAGGTTGGCTGCCTGCGTTCTGCCAAGTCAGGGGTGAATTTGTAAATTCACCCCACATCCTAACCTGACTATTATAGGTTTATTTGATAATTTTTGGGTGTATTTAAGGGTCCAAAAACGTGACCAACCCATTCTCAAATCCCCTCACTCAAATTGAACCCTTCCCTTCCCAAAATATTCTCTCTAGAAACCCCCATGGTTTTTGAAGCTCAAGAACAGCTTGTAGATGGGATTCTCATGGGTTCTTCATCAAGTTTTATAGGTCTTCATGAAGATTAAGGTATGGTGATCCTTCATCTCTAAGTAACCTTTCACTTGGAGAGTTCTTCTCAATGTTTTTCAAAGAAATCTTATGAACAAGTTTCCAATCTTCCAATCTAGCCATGGGTTCTTTCTCAAAACGTTTCTAAAGATTATATCTTGATGAATTAGTATTAATATGATGATTTGAATGTGATTTCACTTCAATTGCATGATGAACCCATGTTTCTTCCAAAATTAGGTTTAGCTCTTGCATGGGCTTTGTGATTATGGCTTGTTCTTGATGAATTGGTGATTCTCTTATGTTGAATTGCTTGTGGTTATTGTTATTGACACTAAATGATGTTGAATTGATGATGATAAGTCCATGATGATAAATATATGAAGTTTTGAGCATGAATAACCTATGTTTCTATATGTTGTCTTGAAGACGATTGTGAGATCGGTTGTGTAGGCTCTTGATTACGTATGAACTGCTGTAGCTACTCTTTTAGGGTGATGTAATGGATGAATTTTGTAAGTATAAATCCTTAATGTTCAAATTAAGAAGGGCTTGCATGAATTGGTATAGATTCTTTTAGGTTATGAAGTCAAGAGGCTAAGTATGTGATGGATCTTGAATTGTGATTAGATGATGCATGACTTAGGCTTGATTTCTTACCTAATTAGCTACTGCCTTAGACTTGTATATGTATGAACTATGGTCTAAAATCAATGTTAGGGAAGATAGCTAATGATCTATGTTATTCTACTTTCCTAGTATGTTGATATGTTGTATTACGTTATGGTATAATCTTGTAGTGACTTGTACATGGTTTCTTATATGTTTAAAGTAAATTTAGCTATTGCAATATATGTGTTTTATTGATGAATAAGGTGTATTGATCAATGATGATCAAAGGATGAGAATTTGGTAAGAATGCTTATTCTCTTTACTCCTTCTACTTCTCTATTCCTTTATAGTTATGTTGATGAAGCCTTGTATGGCATTGTGTGGTATGGTCCACTTATAGTGGCGGTGTTTACTTTATTGTCATTACATATGTGTTGACCATGTCCATGAAGGCAAATTGATGAACTTATGAACATATGCTTAAAATGATACTATGAGAAGCTTATGCCTACTTTCCTATTCTAGTTGTGAATTAGGTTGTGTGGCTACTGTTTAGGCATGTGTATAATCATGTTAGGGTATTGTATAGGTGCTGCCATTGATGTGTTAAAATGGTTAATAACCTTTACCCATGTATCCCTTATATGGAAGTGTAAATAGCTAAAGTTAGGAGTCTTGATTACATGGTATATATTGTCATGTCTCCTATGCTATTATGTGTTGTGTGCTATGTGCTTGAAGTATAATGTGGTCTAATAAGTGTGGCGGACTTAAGATGTTATTGAAAGACATTATGTGATCATGTTGGTCAATGTACACACACTCTCACTTACATGCATATTATAAGTAGTATAACTCATGGTGTCTAAATGAAAGGTAGTTTTCATATTCGCTAGTGTCTACTACTATGTATGTTAAGGTGATGTTCATGAATGTATGATTTGTATTCCCTTACTAGGATGACTTGATAGGTGTACTAGTATGGACAAGGGTATAGGACCTTGTCTATGCATTGCACATGTGTATCTTGATAGGATAGTTCCTAGGTTTGGTTCTTATGCATATGAAGGATGATTATATGAATATGTTATGAATATGATGTATATGATATGATGAGGTATGAATGTGTATAATGTCTTAGTAGGTTTATATGAAAGTATTACTCATATAGTTATGCCTATAGACTTATGCATTGATATATGAACGTGTGTGACTTGATGTGTTATGTGAAAGGTTTGCTCACATATATATATATATACACTCGCACATGGATGATCTAGTAATTTAGAGGGGCCTTGATAGGGGTGCCCAAGAATGTTATAAATTCTAGATAGGTGCTTGAATATGCTATAAGCATATGAATGATGGATATTCTAAAGTTTATGTTTTATAAATAAACCTAATAAAGGCTTTTCAAATAAAGGGAACCTAACTTAGCACCGAGCGAACTTGACAATGGGAGGTGATGACTTATCCCTAGAAGGAAAGATTCATCCTAGAAGTTGCCCATGTGATGATAACTCCCATGTTTGAGGGATGTGTCACTTTAAGGGATTCCCATGAGGAGCGGCCCACTTTACCATATGGTATGAATAGGGATATCTACCTCTTAGTTCTTGAACTATGTTGCCACCATAGGATACTAGCTAGAGGATTCTACCTCAATAGCTATGTTTATGATGGTTCTACTTTGGCAGGTAGAACACCTTCCATCGGTGTAAGGATTTGATGACACCGGATTCCATGATTTGCACCCATGGTCTATGTTGGTTGAGGTTACGGTTTCCCTAAAGATAAAATGGACAATGGAAGTAATTGAATAGGATCCTAACTAGGAGGACTTAAGGTAAGTTACTTAGGATAGGTGGAAGTAATGAACCCATCTAGACATTGCACAAGTGACTCCTTAGGAAGTCTTAGGAAGGTACCTTAATACTTATGATTATGTATGTGTCCTTTATGTATGATATTGTAGTCTTGGTTTGACTATGATTATATTGTACTATACTTCTATGATGGCATGTGTTGTCTTGTGTAGATGCTATGTATGGTTTTCTCTTATGTTCCTAAGGTGATGCATTGCACCAAGTATCCCTAAAGGATTACTTAGGAGGTTAATGAATTGAAAGAAAGAGTTAAATGCTAAGAAGGGTGAGTTCACTGTAAAGTGACCTCTATGTGTACTTATATTCTATATGTGCTTTTCTATGATGATTGGCCTTTGATTGTGTTTCTATTAAGTATGTGGATGATATAAATGATGTTAATAAAGGTTTTATGATGATTTACTCAAAATGGCATGAAGTATGATTTCAAAGGAAATGTCCCTTTAAATGCATGTTTTCGCATGGTTCCATACTTAGTACATTCTTGTGCTAATCCCATTATTCTTTACTTTTTACACAAAGTGTAGGTATTGGAATGCTTAAAAAAGGTCTATGATTGAGGAGCTTGATAGGTGATTTTCCGAGCTCAAAGAAAGGAATCCTTAAGTTCAAGGATGTCCTACTAATGTCTTTAATGTAAAGTCTTTAAATATTGTATAGTTATGTAAGGTGTCGTATGGGCCGTGTCCCTAATGTATTCTAAAGTTATTGAGTCTAAGATGGCAAAGAGACTTAGAGTCTAAATATGTGTTATGACTTATGTTTTATATATATACGATGTGATGTTTCTAGCATATGATGTGCTATGAAAAGTTTTAAATTTTCCGCTAAATTTACTATGTCAATGCAATGAATGATATGAGAGGCTTGTCTTAGACCTCCGAGAGGTCGACGACGCCGGTTACAATTCAAGATTGTACCCTATCTTCTAGGGTATGCTTTTGGATTGTGACAAACTTGGTATATACCAAAGTTAATAAAATAAAAAATAAAAAATAACAGTGACTAAAGCAAAGCAAATAACAACGGAACAATAATAATTACAAAATGGTGCGATAACTTAAATATAATAAGCAACAAATGATGATAGAAATCAAAAGCAAGACATAAAAATAAGGTCACTAAACTCATCGAAAAGCAAGATAACACTCCAAATTTACTAATTTTTTAATCGAATACACAACATTTACACCTTCCGATCGAAAATCATTTCCTTAATAATATTAATTACTGCTTTTGTGGATGAACATAAGTTCCTTGAGACCTATAACTTAAGTTAATTACTCCTCCCTTTCAAATTATCTATAATGACTTCTCAAAATGTTTATCTTAAATTATTTATTATTTTATTTTTTAGAAGTTTTAAACAGAAATAATTATTTTTGTAATGAAATTATTACCTTAATTATAAATAAGAATAACTTAGTCAAAATTATTTCTAACTAATATTTTTTTCAAGAAGTTTATGAAAAAAAAAGATACGATAAATAACTTGAGATGATGAATAACTTGTTTATAGAAACTAGACATTAAATATGGAGGCGTAGAGTATTAATGGTTTTCATACTATAAAAAAGGGCAAAATATATGAATCTCATTAGTTTAGGTCCTAATTACTTAGATTTCCAATAGTTTTAAATATTACTTTCTCTACCATATTTCATACTTAAGATACATGAGTTTGAAACCGTGAGATACGTGTAACTGTCGAATTTTAAAACTGAGATACGTATTTTATTTATTTAAATTAATTGGTTATAACTAATTTCCTTAATATAAGACGGAAATCATGAAATGTATATATTTTTGATTTATTTTATTTTATTATTATTTGAAATAATAAATTCGTTAATATTATTTATAAAAGACAAAAACATGTATATCTTGGTCATTCAATTTGATTAATTTCATTTTATTACTCTTAAAATAATAAAATTCATTAATTTGATGTATCTATTATCAATATATGATTTATCCAACAAATAAAGCACTTAGATACATGTGTATCATACAAGTAGATTCATATGTACCATAGAAGTATCTAATATTAATTTTGAGTATTGTTATATGTTTCTAGTATTAATTTAATATATCTATTTATATGATATAATATTGATTTCATGTATCTATTTATATGTTACAATAATAATTTCATGTATCTATTATATGATCTAATTTTAATTTCATGTATCTATTATTAATTCGATGTATCAAGTATCAATTTCATACATTATATTCAAAAGCATTATTTCGGATACATAACAATATTCATACTATTTTTTGAATTATGAGCCATTAAATTGGAGCAAACAATATAAAAATCCTATAATAAATTGGCTAGAAAAAATCTAAAGCATCGCATCAAATACATGATAAGATTGAAAACAAATATACAATGAGAAAAACTAAAGAAAATCTTACTTTGTCACTTTAAGTAATGCTAATTATGTAGAGTTTGATATAAATTTAGCACATGCAAAAAGGAATAAAAATGGTTAAGGAGAAGGAATACGTGTGAGAATGGAAATGAGATATAAACTTTTTTCGTGATAGGGGAAGGAAAACGCTTAATGAAGAAGAAGAAGGGATAATGGTGGAATATGTGAGGTATCTGTTTCAGGATTGGGGTAGGGAATCAATTGAAAAGAATAAAGAGAAATTAATTTGAATTGTTAGTGTCCTACTAATTGAGAAAATATAATTTTAAGATAATTATACGTTATCATATTTAAAGGGATTATGTATGTGATTTAACTTTCTTTAAAATATGGTATATTTTTTAAAAAGTGATATTTTATGTAATAGTATATTTAAAGTAGACATAAAATATGTATGTGATAGTTAAGTATGGGTAGATAAATAGTTTTTCCAATAAAAAAAAATAGATACATTGCAACTTCCCAAAAATGGTCATGTAGGTAGGTAATTAGGCAATTAGAGCATGCTAATTTTAGGCTATTTAATTAGTGAGCCCAACATGATAGACCCTAAGTAATATATCTATATTTATATATCTATCTACCCCTCCCTCTCTATAAAATTTCAAATATATATAATCTATATACGTTATATATATTTTATAAACTAATTATCCATTCATTTCTTTGTCTAATAATGCTTTGATTGTGTGTGGTTGTTCTTTGGACAAATATATTGACATTAATCACAGCAAGATAGCTGGATGTGGCCCCATCCATCCTCCTTTTCAATTTCGTTGTTAATTCGGAAAAAAATATCTCTAAAGATTATATATTTTAAAGTTAAAATTTTAAAATTTATATTATAAAAAATGAATTCAAAAAAGAAAATTTAACTATTATACTGTTGCGATTGATAAAGATATTGTTATTGAGAACTCTGATTATAGTACATGTAATTTTAATTATTTTTATTCTTTTTTTTTACCATCTATGAGCTGCCACTAATTAATTACTACTCCTAATTAAGCCTTTAATCTTAGGTATTGAGTCAGCATTTTGCATGATAAGAGTAAAGAGTTGTCCAAGACAAGAATATTAATTTCTTTCACCCTACCAACTTAATGCAATATAATTATAATTACTAATTACTCTATTAATTAATAATTATAAATGATCATGTCATTTTCATTATTAATATCTCTGGTACATATTATGTTTCTCATCAAGACAAATGGAAATACATTTAATTTGACTATTTCAGTAGTTGAGTAAATTAAATTATGCTTATCATCATTCATTGAGCGTCGTGACGAGATGAATAGCAATTTTTAATTTTTAATTAAAGATTTCGAATTAGATGAGAGCATTTTTATTTCTATTGCATCTTGCCACGATACGAACTCAAGTCAAGCAAGATCATTTAGGATAGTGCTGCATATCAAATAAAAAAACTTGAAAAAGTGATGTTTTAATTAATTATTTTCAGTTCCTAATAGTCGTGTCTTGAACATTTTACTAGCTCAAATGATTGACCATAAACTTTCATTTTATTGGTGTGAATTTGTTTCTCGCTTGCAATCTCAGTCTCTGTTTCCCTTTCTCTTGCTTTGATTTTTTTAAAATAATAATAATTGTGGTTTCTTCCCTTATATAATAAAATAATAATAGAATTTAAATAAATAGGGCAACTTTAACATATAGCAAACATAAGATTCATATTTGTATGTTATATGAAAGGTTGCATAATTGCACTCCATAGCAAACATATAAATATATAATTCGCTATATATATACAATTGAAGCGAATTGTATAAAACGAGAAAGAGAAAGAGACTTGGGCAGAGAATTGTATAAAACGAAGTGTATAATTATAAGTATATAGAACGATTATATACAATTTAAATTTGTATAAAATGAGAAAGAGAGAAAGGCAAAGGAGACTTGGGCAGCGAATATACAATTGAATCGAATTGTATAAAAAGAGAAAGAGAGAAATTATATACAATTTGAATTTGTATAAACGAGAAAGAGAGAAAGGCAAAAGAAACTGGGCAAGGGAGTATTTTTAATGTATAATTATAAGTGTTACGAAAATGTATGTATTTGTATGTGTATATACAATTTTCTCTCGCTTTATACATATAAAAATGCAATTTATACATTTCGTTTCTGTTTTTATAAGCGAGACATGCGAGGGTTGCAAGCGAGATTAGGGAGAGTGGCGAGCGAGATCTGGGAGAGGGGAGAGAGGGGAACAAAAATATATGTATTTATATAATTTTATCTCGCTTTATACAAATAGAAACAAATTTTATACACTTGTATTTGTATAAAATTGAGAGGAAGCAAGCGAGAGATGGAGCGAGAGAGGAGAGTGGCAATCAAGAGTTTGAGGGAGAGAGATGACTGCCAAACAGTTTGCTACGGGACACAATTAAATCAAAGATAGTTATAACAACTAATTCAATTTATTAATTTACCATTATATATAATTTTTCCTAAATAAATAGCATCTAATTTTTCCCATCCACCCTTATCAATAAGACCAAATATTTTTCCAACTCCACCCCCCTTTAATTTACATCATAAAATTTGGCATTTTTGGCACAAATTAGAACCTTTTTTTCCCCAAGTCCGTTGCCGACATAATCTTATACTTTCACTTTTAATTTATATATTACACTTTTCTTTTAATTTTATTTCAGAGTTAATGTTATTTTTATTTTTTAATTTTATCATTAACAAGATAATTTATAGATATATAAATAAATACAATGAGTGTTTTAACTCAACTTCTAAATTTCAAAAGTCTATTTATATTCAATTTATTTGATTAAGTACTCTATAACATAAATTGGGAGGAGAGGGTCGTAAAAAGCCACAATACACCATGCATAGCGGTGTGCATTTGATTCTTCGATTCGGTTTTATACTGTTCTGTTTGATTTTTTAATTTTTGGTTTTGAAGAAGTGTAACCCAATCCAAACTAAAATAAATTTGGTTTGGTTTGTTTTTTCTCTTTTTTGTTTGGATTTTTCGGTTTGGTTAATCGTTTTGTCAATAGTTAGAAATATAACAAAATTATTTACAATTTAAAATTATATATATATATATATATATATATATATATATATATATATATATATATATATATAACTTAAATATATTTTTAAATATAAATCACAATTAAAACGTAAATTACAATACTTAAAAGTATATCAATTATAGATGTCCAAACAACAGAAAATAAACTAAATCATAATGAAAATAACTAAAATAACTGAAAAGGGACAAAAGTGGTTAGCTCCAACTTAATTCTAAATAATGATTAACTCCAACTTACTTCTAAATTATATATATATATATATATATATATATATATATATATATATATATATATATATATATATATATATATATATATAATTTAATTTTTTGGTTTTCATTTTTCTAAATCCGAAACTAAACCAAAAAATCAAACAAAAGTAAACTATAAATTCAAAACCAAACCAAGAATCCAAGAAATCAATCCAAATTAGAATTCGATTTGGTTTGATTTGATTTTTTGGTTTAATCCAAATAGTGCACACGCCTAACAATGCATGTACTTTGAAGGGTGTAGTTACTATCTCTTTTATCGGTAAATTATAATACGTAATTAGTTACAAAAATTCTTTTTATATATATACGATACATATTAACATATCCTTAATTTCTTTATGGATTTACTTTTTAATATTTTGACTCTTCCTTAATGAAAAATTTCAGCATCGTCATTTTCTTCCTTCACTTTTATTTGTCCACTATATTAAAAATTATTATTATATTTTTTATTTTATAAAAAAATGTGTCAAATCAAATATAAACAAATAAAGATGGACGAAAGAAATAGTATGTGAAGAAATGGGGAAAACCCATGTGATTATAGCCATTGTGTACATTTATATCTATAGATAGACTTGATAGATATAGGGTTTGTATATGTTAATTCATCCTTTGAAATTTAATTTTCTATGTGAAGTGGTATTCTTCTTAATGGACCATTTGTTTGCTCCAAGACACACATACTGCTAGTGAAAATGAGGCTATTTTTGAAATTGATAATATTTTGATAAAGAGCGTTTATTTTTTAAAATAAAAATAATTTCGATTTAATGATTCGAAGGAAATGAAATAAATAACATTTTAATAAGGAGCGTTTATCTCTTTAATAGAAATTAATTTTGGTCTAATGATTCGAAGAAAAATTAGTTTAATCTGCCAATTTATATTTTTTGAAAAATATTTTAAGAAAAGAACAACAAACGTTCGTCAATTTTCTCTCCTCTAGTACAGCCCATTCCACTCTCGTAGCCCCATCCCCACCCCCATAGCCCTCCTCCCCACACTCCTACCTTCCACCCTACCCCACCCCATAGTTTCCATCCTTAGACTCCCCATAACAAATAAAGAATTTAGCGGCAATTCTAAATTAAATATATATACCTGTATTCATAACAACACACTATTTAAATATCACTTACTATTTGTATGACCTAAATGTAATGACATTAACTCAATTTTTGCTAAAAGAAAAACTTATGGCCACTAAATATCTCTTTTGTTATACAATGTATTTGCCTTAGCTAAACATAAACTGTTTTCGAATTATATTTTTTGCTTACTTAGTGAACACATAAAAAAAAATTGAACTTTTCAACATCAATGCAGACTTGCAGAGTAATTAATTCATTGATGAATTTTCACAATTAATCCCATAGCTAAAACAGAAAATAGACTCTTCAACCACCATATGTCTAATTTTTTTTTTTTTGTATCTTAAGCTTCTCCATATATATTATCCAAACCAAAACTAGTCTAAGGCATCCCCCCATTATGCATGAAAATGGGAACCAACAATATGGGGATTGGGGACTATGATTTTATCCAAAATAATCAAAATATTGCACATGGATTTTGTTACTTGTTATTGCAACTAACCTTAATTATCACCCCTTTCCATGATATATCAGTATCAATATCTCATTTTGTTACCAACTCTACAATATCCTCAATATGAGGCAGAGGGGCCCTATTTTTATTGCCCCCCTTCTGTTATATGTCTTGTTCAAGGACCATACCATTGCTTTTCTGAAGGAGTTTAACTTTTATGCATTAACGTTGTAAAACATGTTTACGCGATCATGTTACTTATCAAGTAGTTATTGGTAAAAAGATTCAACCATAAACATTTATTAGTAACCTGATAATAATGATAACAGTGTACATAACTTAAATCCTTCGTAACGATTCAATTGTCTAGTACTAGCTTGTCCTGATCTAGCATCATTGTGGGAAATGTGACTGTTTGTGTCAATGCACTGTGATGAATGAAATGGCTTCATTGACATCAGTTGTTAACAAGAAGTTGCTGCTGCAAATTAAACTTAAAAATGCATCCGCTTTCAACAATTGAATGATTTCTTAAACACTGTGTCAAGTCAATCAGACAAAACGAAGAAGGTAATACATAAGGACAAGAAACACAGGACTACAATGCAGACTTAGTTAACATAAGAGAAGAAGACCATATGCATATCTTAGTTTAGTAGTAGTTACATCTTACAGTAAATAAGGAAATTTCTAACTTGAAGGGAACAAGGGGGGGAGTTGAGATATGTTTTGTCATTTCTAGAGTAATTTACAGGGTGAAGAACAAAAATAGAGCACCCTTTCCCCATAACAAAAATTAAGAATTTCAGGTTAGCTTGTCCCAGTAATACGATATTATCATGTCCTAAAGGCGTAGCTTTCATCTTGAAATTTCTTGTGCTTGAGGGTAACCAAGTTGTTCCGTCTCCCAGTTCAACTTAGAAGCAACTCCTTCATGGCAAGGAACATATTCCTGCAATCGCAAACAAAATGTGCACTTTTGTCAACATAGAGTACGACTTCAAGAAGTACTCTAACGAAGAACAAGAATTGACCTTGAATATCGCCTTTTTCTATTACCTCCAGTTTCTTGACTAGCTCCTTTGACGATGGTGCTGATACAATGATGTGGCGTGCATTCGGGCTGATGAAACCTTCCTCCACAGCTTTGTCGATAAATGACAATAATGAATTGTAGTATCCATCCACATTCAGCAATCCTACCTGCAAAATGCATGTTACTTGTGGTTCTCAATCGTGAATGTTAAGCTAAAAACTCAAGTACAAGAACTACATAACGTTGATGATCCAAAAGTACATTGAAAATAAATGACATACCGGCTTATCATGGATGCCTAGTTGCGCCCAGGTTATCACTTCAAGCAGCTCCTCAAGAGTTCCATAACCACCTAGATATGAATGGAGCACATAGCGTTAGTGCTTAACTCTTCCGAAACCGTCTAATGACATGCTTAACTATGAAGATTTAATGATAATGTACCATGAAGTCCATGAAAACATAAAGCAAGAATGGATGTTACAAACACGCAAGTACAATAATCCTCTGCATGGAGGGTAGGAGGGACGCAAACCTTATCGCTACCTGTGTGGGGTAGAGAGGTTATTTCCGACAGACCCTCGGCTCAAAAGAATGGATGAAGTAGTATATACTAAATGAGTACTAATCAGGTGTACAGTTGACAAGGTGTTTACTGTTTAATCAATAACAGTATTTTAATGTATTCTAAAGTTGTGTGACTTATTGAGATGCAACCAAAAGGAATAATATTGACTAGTTTGAATTTCTGGACCAACTGAAATCCTAAAGTGGAGTGAGCATGATAACTTGTTAGGTCCAGCAGCCAGTTGGCATTACCAATTTAGTGAAAGTGTGACAGTTTTCTCCCTTACCTATCAGGCTATCACCCCTCAATGGCTTTTAAATACATTAAAGGAAAAGAACAAATCACAGTAGTAGTTTCTCTCACAGTGAATAATCCTAAATTCAGTGCAAGATGTTGATAGGTCAACAACTAAGGATTGAATTGTTGCTCCTTAAATCTACATTTTCTTTTACAAGCCTAATAAACACAACAAAAGCAATCGCTGACCGACGTTGCTCGGATCCTCAAAAGTAATGAATTTTTGGAGAACCTGACACTGATGCGTTTGGTATTTATTCAAAATTCACGTAACATAGCCGAGTGGGTCTTCAACTAGATATATACATAATTTGAGCATAACTATTCTTTATGGTAATCACTTGTATCCAAGAGCAAGAACGTCAATGCTATTACAAATCATGAAAAACTCCAAATTTCTATTATTTGTGTCTTTAAAAAGGATATAGATACTAAGCCAAGAAAATGACAATCTGATCTATCAGAAAAACAAAAAGACAGTAAACATATAATGAATCTATTGCCTGAAATAGCAAATATTAAACAACTGATTGTTTTCTTTCTTTTCATTTATCCCAATTATATTTTACATAGGAATTTGTGTGCAAAAGTTAAAACTTTTGACTGTAAGGCTTAATACTAACCTGGCAAGGCAATAAAAGCATCAGAGTGCTTAGCCATCTCTGCTTTTCTTTGATGCATACCTGCAACAGCCTTCACTTCTCCTACTGTTTCACCAGTTAACTGTGAAAAAAGAGTACCATACATCAGTAGAAAAAAGAAAATAAAAGATAAAATATTAGGAGGGAAAGACAAAGAATTTCTTGTAGTGTAGTAAATGTTGCTGCAGTGAAGCAATGATGAGTATTATTTCAGAAAAAGAAGACTTAATCCTGAAAATAGTCTATAGGGTCAGCAGTTGCAGAAGAAAGTAGCCTTATCCTTACCATACACAACCACCAGTTCAAGACATATATAAGATAGCCCGATACACTAAACTTCCGCTAAGCAACAACGAGGGTCTATTATACGTAGTCTTACTCATTATATATTATAATGAGTTGCAGTAACACAAGAGCCAGAGACACAGAGTGAATAAAACTTTGTATACAGAAGGAAAAAAGTCAGGAAACACATTATACTAGTGAAAAGCCAGATGTCAAAGTGTTACACCATGGTATTTGGATAAGGCAATCAAAGGACAAGAAAGAAAAAAAAAAGTGTCTTTACTCCTTCACAGTGCCCAGGAGCTTGAGAAAAGAACACAGCATAGAACTTTGTACATAGCATCTTTTGGTACATTCAATACTAAATTATAACCAATAGTTTAAAGAGATTTAGAAATAAACTCAAAGTATCAACTCTTTAAACATGGATTATAAAAGATTAAAGAGTAGTATAATAGTTTTTCTTGATCATAGCAGACATACCTCTCGAGGCATGAGTGTCTTGGGAATGACTCTGCAGACAGACAATAACATGACAAAAATTCAATTTTTATTGATAAAAAAAGAACATTTGCACTAATTAACACAAGAGAGATGCACTTTCATTCATCATGTTATGGACTATTTGGTTAGCATTTGAAAATATGATCTTTAAATATTTTCAAACCTTAAAAATGCGTCCAAACACAACTTCAAATACCAAAAATCATAATTTCAAAAACTAAAACATTAAAGTTTCAACGTCAAAATCTATGGTCAAACAGGAGCTTTAATTAGCATAGATTGATCTTTCTCCTCACCCAATAACATGGCGACCACCATCATGAACAGCTTGTGAAACCAATCCCATAAGGCCTATGCTACCTCCTCCATAGACCAAATCAATATTCCTTGACACCTTCCATAAGACAAAACACCATAAAGTAATCACTTTTAAGTCTAAAAGCACAATTAGCTTGTTTAATGATTATAAAAAGAGAAAAAAACCAAAAGGGTAAAAATGTATTATAAAACAAATGTACTTTTCAGTGCAGTCCTATACATATGAAGATGATAAAAGAGCATAAATACAAAAAATGTACAAAGAAAGAAAAAGGGTCCCAGAAGAATAAAAATCCTGTAGATGAAAGTAACTGTAAGTATAATAGAATACACAAAAATGTAAAAAACAAAACTAGCACTAGAAGCTAAAAACTTTGTTGTATTTCCCATGTGTGAACAACAATCAAAGCAACTTGCAAAAAAAGATTGAAACTTTCATGAGTGGTTACAAACACACACACAAAAGAAACAGAGAAACAAACAAAAGTGCATGTAACACAACATATTATCAAGAAAATTTGAACAAAAGGGGTTAATAAACCTAAAAATTGAAAACCAAAAAAACTAAATATCATCATCAAGACTTATCATTTACTTCAAAATAAACACCCCATTTTCATGGAAACCCCAAAAAGATACAATCTTTATACAATATAAAAGCTAAAAATCAAAAGGGGTTAAAGCTAAAATCAAGAAAAAGGCTAAAAAAAAAAAGCCATTGTTGTTTACCAGTTCTTTGCCAAGCTCAATAGCAGCATCTTGATAGCTACTCTTCTTGCCTTGACTACTTCCACAAAACACACAAATCCTCTTAAATTTTGAACCCTTTACTATAACACCACTCTCCCTCTCCATTTTTTTTCCTGCAAATTAGCTGATAAAATAAGAATCTTGATATGTTATTATGCTGAAAAAGAGCAATATATATAGGCCCTTATACATATGTAGAGTTATACGTGTACCATGTATTATATAGAAGAAAATTGTGTATACTTTTTAGCTTGACCACACCACCATTGGTACGAGCCGCACTCCACGTCACCAAAAAACATAATTACATTTGTTTTATACTCAACCCTACCACTACTGGACCAATTTTACGGTTCTAAACACTTCGATCAATTAATTTATAAAACGATATTTACGATATGCATAAGTTGTGTATTGATCGGGTTGATAAATTAGTTAATAATATAATATAAATTGTATATATTTTGAATATTTCCTTTTTATTATTAAAAAAGAAAGAGATTATCTTATAATCTATATATATATATATAAATGTGAATCTAGAATCGCTGATGTGGCATGCCTCTAAGGGCTGGATTTTTATTTATTTATTTGAGGTTTTTTAAATATTTTTTTCATTCTAAAACATAAAATATTATTTAATATTTTTGTAGAATATTAAAGTATAGTATTTAATCACTCCCTCATTAAATCATACACATAAAAGCTTCAGTTATCAATTTGTTACATTAAAAACATTTTCCTTAATTATAAAATTTAAGAAAATTTATTCTTTACACTTAATTAGAGAATTTGAAAAGTTTTTTAACATTAATTTTGAATACTATATAAACATATACCATTAGATTGTTACATGCTAGACATGAGATTGTTTGTAAAAGATGAAGGTCAGATGAATATGATGGTGCCGAGATAGCCATGAATTTCTGTGCGGCTGATCGAAGAAGACGATTGAATATGGAGTTTGAAAACCTCTGAAGCTCTTGCCATTCTTCTGCATTTGTTTATTTCTTTTTCTTTTTTTAGATTTTAGTTAGTGCTGTAGTTTATTTTCCTTTTTTATTATTGGATGCGATCCACTTTTGGGATTAGTAGTCGTAATATTTTTCAATTTTGTTGATTAATAAAGCCTGAAACATTTGTTTTTTTTTTTAAAAAAAAGGAAGAAAAAATGTCATGCAATATAATTAAAATTTAAGTTTAATTTGCACACATTTATTTTGTTACATATTTTAATTTTTATGTTCTCTAATCTATGAAATCTGGGAAAAACAAATATCAAACTTCTCATCATTACTACAATTTATTAATTTTCATCTTTCTTATTATTACTACAATTTATTATTTTTATTTAAATTTTTTGTCTACCTTTTATTTTTATAATCTTCTTTAAAAAAATGTATTTAACTCCAATCCTTATTACCATAATTTAACATTGTACCTTCTATTTCTATTATTTTTTAAAAATATATATGTTTTATTTATGTCTCCTTTTTATTACCATAAATATATTCTCTTCATTAATTGTCTCAATTAATTTCATTTAATTTGTTGTAGAATGTTGAAGAAAATTAAAATATCTTATTTTTTATCATTAATAAAATACTACTGTATTAGTTAATTTTTCTAAAACTTTTCTTTCCATCTCCTAAATTTCTTTCATTTATTAAAAAAAATAAAATACTTCTTAAATTTTGATAAATCTCCATCACAACCATTTTAAAGATTTTTATATTTTTGTAATTTGTCACTTTTGTCAGAAATTTATTTATAACTTATTCTTTTTAACTTTTAAACTTCATTTGTTTTTGAGTGATAGGAGTTTAATTTCTTTTTGCGAAAATAAATAAATTTATATATATATATATATATATATATATATATATAAATGAACTACAAAAATCAAAGATAAAAAGAGGAATATAAGGATGAGAAATATTTAAGAAATATATTTTTATGTGTAAGCAAAACAGTAGCTTTTGAATTTCTTATTTTTGGAAAAGTATAACTGAATATTAATTAATAATTGATGTTTTTTTTTTGGATTTTTCTTTTTTTCATCACTTAAAACTCAATTCTTTAATTCTATCAAAATAAATTGTTAAAGAAACTAAAAAGTCATTTCTTTAATATAAGTTTTAATGATATTTATTTTTCTAATATTTAAAGTAATTAATAATCATATTGATGTTAGATATTATAGTCGTATATATAAAGGTAGTCAAATTTTATAAAAATTATCACATTAATTTTTTTTATTGTTATTTTTTCGAGAGATATTGTTAGATTATGTAGAAATCATCACATTAATTTTTTTATTGTTATTTTTTTAGAGATATTGTTAGATTATGTAGAAATCATCACATTGATTTTATTTTATTTTTGATGTTGTTATATTTTTTATGTTTATTATTTGCATATTTTAGTTTCACTCAAAAAAAGTAAGATGCAAACTATTAGATTATGAACAACCTATTGAGTGGATGTCAGTAAAAACTCTAAAGATTAATTATGCATTAAATTTATATATTGCAAACACATCTTCATTTATATGAAACTTAGTAAAATTATTCATAGCTTATCATTTTTCATAATCGCGCGAAGCGCGAAATAAGTTCACTAGTTTATATATAATGTTTAATTAATTATGACTCATGAGGTATAGGATTTCAATGTTATGTCAATCTTGAATATTCTCGTAAGGTACATGTACAAATGTGTTATAAATATATAATAACGCAAAAATAAAATAATACTGTCCTATTACAACAGATAGGGTACGTTTCTTCTTAAATAGATTCAGAAGACCATGTTAATAAATTAGAAGAATTTTATTGCGTTTCAATTTATATGTGTAGTCATTAAAATTTTGTGGGACTCTATGTAATGTGTTCAGTTTGATTTGAGACTCTACAAGGTGTGTTTGATTCAAATTAAGATTTTTGAGGTTACTCATCCTAAACTCTAATTTATACTCATATAAAGGGTATTGTATTCTTTGAAAAGGCATTATCAAAAATTTCATAAAGAAATTAAAATCTTGAAAATTCCAAAAAACAAATTCATGGAATATTCATAAAGATATCAATATTTAAAATATATTGACTGCAAATTCATGGAATATTCCATTTTTTAAAAATGAAATATATATATTTATAAACTACGTAAAAAGTATTATTATAAGTCACAATAATTGATAATTCCAAATGTTAAAAAATTTATGAAAAACTTATGATAAAAATGGACTTATTTGACTCTCAAAATTCGAAAAGTGTCCTATAAAATAATATAAAATAAGACGGAAGAAGTAAAAAAAAGATCAATTTGATCAAAGTTGGGGTCAAAAATCTAAAATGTCAAATTTGAGTATCGAATATCAAATCGGGGTCGAGTCTTAGTCTCAAGTCAGAGTCGGATATCATGTCTCGAATCTCAAGTTGCGGTCGGGTCTCGGGTAGGCATCCGATAATGGGTTTTGGATCAAAAGTACCCATTTTAGCTTAATTCAAACTTTTAGATTCTCAATATGCTTCTCATGATAACGGCTTTATAACTTGACCGAATAGATATTTTTATTAACGTCAATCATAAAACTTATTCTTTAAAAATATAATTCATATACCTCATTGAATATATATGTAGACAGGGACGGACATGCATAATTAAGTAATTCTGATTCAAACTTTATATACGTACACAAAATTTATTAACTTGATAAAATTTCAAACTCAAACGCAAAACTTTCAAATACTGAATAAAGTAATATCTTACTATATAAATATTTATTCTTCAGTTTAAATGGACATTGCAATTAAAGGAAAGGTATTAAAATACATATATACACACTCCTACTAAATAACTTGCAACTAAAATAAAGATTATAAATTTAAACTGTGAAAACAATCACTTACATAAATATAAAATATTTTTACAGTAGTCATCTTTATGATCCGATTTAACTTGTTTTAAACCTTTTACATAGTAAAATTTTAGTACATCGAACTTTTCTTTTAACGTATAAATATCAAATTGTATATACGTGCAATAAGTAGATGGGAAAATGCAATGGAGGCATGTGGGAATAGCCATGGAGGTCTGTGCAAATATGATTGAATAAGAAGAAAAAAAACATGTGGGTATTTGTGTATCAGGCTTGTACCCTTATACACTAGACAAACTTGTTGTATTTTTAGGAAACATTTTATACTTATTTCATAAATCCCCATATCACTTCACTTACCATGTTGTCCCTATTCCCCATTCCCCATGTATATTACTATCAATCCGTTTTATATTACTCGATCCCTTTTAATCTGATACATTCGTTCCTTTAAATATTTAACAGAAAAAATGAAAAAAAAAAATATTTTTAGTGTTGTATTTTGTATTGTGGTATATACACATTCAAGTGGGTCAATATTGCACCATTACTTTTCAACATGAATTAAACATGTATAGATAAAGTCTAAAAATATCTATACTTGTAGTAACTTTAATTACATTCGAGCTTAAATCATAGTAGTAATAAAAAATTTCGATGGCGTTTTTTTCCCCATTTTAATGGACCTTATTTGTTACGAATCTCGATTAGTAGAACTAAATTTTGGATAACAGATAAGTATTTTTTAATTTAAAGTATGTTATTGTTGTACAGTACAACTAGTACAACTTTTTGGGGCATAACAAATTATGGTGCATTTTATCTAATAAATTCTAGTGACTGTGTTATGGGCCTGTATTATTTATATCATACTGTATATACTAATGAAAAATTAATTTTGTTATTCCTGCTGTTACCAAAAAAAAATTGAAATTGATAGTAAGTTAGCCCATGCTGTTTAAACTAATGTGTGTTATATAAAAAGCATTCACAAATCCCTAGGTTGGCCTATATATCTGGCTTTCAATTAAGATTATGTATACATTATAATCTTTCGAATTTTATTTATGAAATTTTATATAATATGTTATTGTTGTTGTTATTTTGAGTAGGAGATAGTCTTATGACACCTCCCTTGCGGGCTGAATGTGGCGATGCGACACTCATTTTGAAGCAGAGAAAATCAAATTTAGATGAGGCGAGAGGCTTGATGAACACATCCACAGGTTGTTGTGTGGTATATAAGAATTGTAATGAGAGATCTTTGCAAGCTACTTTGTAACCAACAAAAATTAAAATCAATTTTCACATGTTTTATGTGAGCATGGAATATCCTATTAATGGACAAGTAGACACGCAACGTCAATACGAAAAGAATCATCCTATTAATGAACAAGTAAGCATGCAACGCTAATATGGAAAGAACCAGAATCACATGTGATAGCCTGATAGGGCACGTTGAAAACATATTTAAGTGTACAAAAGTAAATTCTCTCTAAAAACTTGAACTTTTGATTCAGAAAGTCACACGTTTTAGGACTAAGAGTAAGTTAGCCATGCCATTTAAACTAATGTGAGCATTCACAAATCCCTAGGTTGCCCTATATATCTGGCTTTCTGTTCAAATATGAGTAAGATTACATATGTATTATTCTATTCAAATTGTATTCATGAAATTTTATGGAATATGTTATTGATATTGTTATTATGATACACATATATAATACCCAATGAATCAATCATGTTTTGAGTCTTAGCGTTGATAAGACATGGTCTTATAATATAACAACCCCTTGCAAGCTACAACATTCTGTTTGGAGCAGAGAAATTCAAATCTACATGAGACGAGAGGCTTGGTGAACACATCCACAAAGTTTTTCTATGGTGAATAAGAATTCCATCGAGGTCTTTGCGACCTACTTTGCAACCCATCAATTTCCACATGTTTTATGTGAGCATGGAACATCGTATTAATGGACAAGTAGACATTCAATGCCAATGTAGAAAGAATCATCCTATTAATGGGCAAGTAGGCATGCAATGCCAATATAGAAAGAATCAGATTCACATGTGTACGACAAATTATGTATATAAAAATAAACTCTCTCTAATAACTTAAACTTCTCGCACGATTTAGTACTAAGAGTAAGTTAGCCCATCCAATTTAAACTAATGTGTGTTATATAAAGAGCATTCACTAATCCCTAGGTTGCCCTATATATCTGGCCTTTTATTATTGTATGAGTAAGGTTACGTATATATTATTCTATTCAGACTTTATTTATGAAATCTTACCGAACATGTTATTGATATTGTTATATTGATACATGTATATAACACTCAATGAATCAATCATATTTTGAGTCTAAGCGTTGATTACACATGATCTTATAATTACACCCCCTTGTAAGTTGAAGGTGACGGTACGACATTCTATTTGGACCAGAGAAATTCAAATCTAAATGAGACGAGAGGCTTGGCGCGCACATCCACAAATTTTTCTATGGTAGATTAAGAATTGTACAGAGAGATCTTTACGAGCTACTTTTTAACCCACAAATATAAATTCAATTTCCACATGTTTGATGTGAACATGTAACATCCTATTAATGGACAAGTAGACATATAACGCCAATATGGAAAGAATCAAACTCACACGTCAGTGGACATACAAAAAACATAATTAAGTACATAAAAGTGTAAACTCTCTTTAATAACATAAGTTTTTGATTTAAAAGGTCACATGTATAATTTAGTACTGATTATAAATAAATTTAAATAAAATTTAATAACATATATATATTTAAAAGTGAAATATGATTAATATGTTTAGTGGACTGTGTGTAGCAGGACAAATTGACCATGAATACAGGTATATGTATATATATATATAGGCTACAGACTACATTTTGGATAGTAGGGGGTGACCAGAAAAGGATGGGAAGATAATGGCAACATAAATAAAAAGACAAAAATTTCTAATAAACCCAACTATCAATTTATTGTTAGAAAATGACTTTAACGGATGGGGGTAAATTTATAAAAAAAAAATGGCACTGTCACAAGTTGCAGATGGGGGTGGGATAGTTTTTTTTCGCTTTCTATTTAGTGTCAATTACTCGCTCTGTGTAAAATTTATTTAAGAGGAAAACACTCTATACAAAGATCTTTAAATTCATAGAGCTTGAATATAAAACATTTGATTATCACTGGAGGATTGGAGGGACCATATAGTTTTGGTGTAACGATTACTATAGCATAGAAATAAGAATATAAGTTATAGAAACGACTTTATTCCATCACGAAAAAAGGTTTAGATTTGTTTTTATATTATTCAAAATTATTTAGTTTTTGCTCTCCGATATATTTTTGATTTGTCTATACTTTTGTTGTTAGCAAATCATTTCGTATTTGTTCTTTTACTAATAAAGTTTTAGTATGAAATAAATGGGTTCACGTATGTCCAAATTCTTCAAAAAAGAAAGATTTATTCTGAAGTAATTAACAACGGGGACAATATAAGACCAAAATTATAAAAAAAAATGGCAAAGTACTCAATTTTGGACCATACAAGAGTATATTTTAAACTTTTTTAAAAGTCTCACTTAATTCAATTTATGGTGTGATTTTCTAATTTCCATCACATATCTAGTATACCCAAAAGAGAGAAAAATAAAATAAAGTGACTAGTATATGTTCAAGTCACATACTCAAATTAAATAATTAGGTACATGCAATGTATGATGAATTTTATAAAATATGGTCAAAAATGACAAAATATTCAGTGAACTTAAAAGAGAGACAAATACAGGAATAGGTTCATTATTCTCACAAGAATAGGAAAACTACAATTGTCCAAACATTATAATATCTCTTTAATTTTGAACTTTATTTCTTTAGCTAAATATAGAAAGATAGATGGTGGTACGTACATATCTTTTTATGTTACTATGTACTAATAATCAAGTTGGACCT
Organism: Solanum sitiens; assembly: GCA_016801875.1. Classification (NCBI taxonomy): domain Eukaryota; kingdom Viridiplantae; phylum Streptophyta; class Magnoliopsida; order Solanales; family Solanaceae; genus Solanum; species Solanum sitiens. Next base: position 2,170,382 of record JABWTJ010000011.1, on the reverse strand, counting down.
ACACTTATAAATGGATGCTCAAGTTCGAAAATAATCACATATACATGTGAATATTTATCTTGAAAAATTAACAGAGACTAGAATATACTAATTAACAACACACTCAGGAGGAACATATAAGTGTTTTTGTGTAGTTGGTACAAGTTAGAAGACTCACCCTTGAGATCATAGTTTGAATTCAGCTAAATTATTTTTTCATAAGATAACACTAGATAGGAGAGTGTGTAAGTCAAAAATAAGGGTAGACGAGTAGTAAGTAGCCGAGTGTTGTCATACTTTAATGAGGTGGAATAGTAGTGGAACCATAATTTTCATTAAAAGGTGTCAGTAGTTGTAATTATAACATGAGTAGATGTTTGGCATTGTTGTTCGGAGGCTAGAATCACTTATTTTGAGGGGGGAAAACACTTTTATTGAAAATTTAGATGCAAAATTATTTATCCGTAGACTAAAAAATCCTTATCGTATACATATTTACCAATATATCTCTAATTAATTACTTAGCATATTTTATAAATTTGATTAAATTTTATTTAAGAATTTATTTTTTTATTGTTATATAATAAATTTTATAATTTATATTATGTTTATATATTATTATTTTATATATTATACTATTTTACGTATTACTTTATCGAATTAGAAAAAATATAACAATAATATTTTTACAAGATTAGAAAAAGGAAAATAATTACAATTAAGATTTGATCCTCCCAAAAAAAAGTATGATATTGATTGAATTTAAATATTTTTCATAAAAATAAAATAAAAAAGTACATTAATAGATGTTTTTTTATTTTTTTTGTATTGGCTCTCAAAAACATTTTTTTTTAAATTTTTTTTAACTAAACACAATGTGCTTATGAAAAGTACTTCTCAACTGAATAAGCAAACACAAATCATTTTTTTTAATCAAAAACACTTTTCAGAAAAAACTATTTTAAAAAAGTACTCTAAAAAAAACTGTTTTTAGCAGTGTCAAATAAATTTTAACATGCAACTTGATTCAAAAAGTGTCAATACTTATATATATATTTATTAGATCAAAATTTGACCTTTATATACCATATAATTTTTCCAGCAAAGGAATGTCGCTTGACATTCCTTGATCAAGGGTGGGTCTGCCCCCGATGGGGGTTAATCTCCTCATCTCACTTTTATGTGAGTGCATAGTATCATATTTTTTTATTCTACAATTTGTTACTTAATTTGCCTGTTTCATCTTATAATTTTCTTGTCGTTATTAATTTCCTTTTTTATCTTGCATTGGTTACACATTTTTGAGCTAAAAATTTATCGAAAACAACCCTGTTCTAAACACCACAAAAATAAACATAAAATTTGCTTAGATTTTATACTATTTAAATTTTCTATATATTATACTGAATATGTTGTTAGCGTAATAGAAAACAAATACAAGGAGTGAACTTTTCCACTATTTAAACAACAGTGACCTTTCGAAAAATGTCTTACAGAAAATTCCAAATTGAGAGTGGGCAATGGCCCCATAGTGTCACAAATTTTGTGTATACGTGGCAGCTAATTATTAGTACACGTAACCAGAGAAAAATATAAACTTTGATATTATGTTATATTATGATATATATATATAAATAGATGAATGGATTTCTACAACGATATAATGATTAATGAGAGATTAATGTTTGAATTTTGAGAATTAGAATCTTTTAGCAGAAAACTTTATATTCTGTTTCGATTGTGATAGAATGGTTGGAATTCATCAATTTTTTAAATAAAAGGTCACACATTGTTTGTATATTTGTATATTGAATAATTTAAAAAATTACATACATATTAAAAAATATAATTTGTAATTTCATGTGTAAATATAGATGATTTATTCAACTTTATCAATGTTGACCGTCTTTTCGATTTTAAAACGAGATAGTTTATCTTTTTAAAATTGAAAAATGTATTTTGTGAGTGATCAATTTATTAAATTAACAATTATTTATCCTCAAATAATTCAAGTGAAAAAATAACAAACATGACAAACAAAATTGTTTTTCTCATAGCTAGTTAGAAGGCCATAAAAAAATAATATTGTTTGTCAATTATCTATCTTGACCCAGTTACATAATAATTCAAGGGTAAACTATCTTTTTATAAGATTTTAATCCAAACACAAGATGAGTGAAGAATAATAAATCAAACACTTAGAAAAAAATAAACACTGCGTTACTAGTTCATACACTATTAATTTCTACTTTACTATTTCATTCATTACTAATTCCCGTGCTATTAATTTTTATACCAAACAACCCCTAAGTTATTTATATATTTAGTTAAGGCCGCCTAACTAATATTGCATAATACATTCTTTACTAATATTTATAGAGGTTGTTAGGTAATTGGACCGGAGGATAACAAAACCTTCATAAATGAATTCATATTTGGTAATTGGTCATGAGATAAATTATAAATATATAAAATTATTACGGAATTTGATTTGCAATTTAGTAATTCACATAACTAATATATACATATGTTACGAGAAAATCTACGTATCATTTTATGCATTAAAAAAAACTAATATATGAATAATTAATATTCGCATAATTAATATATGCACATAATAATACGTAAATTTCCTTGTAACTAATTCCTATCATACTAATACTAGTATAATTTTACCAGCCACTGAATGACCCTTGATTGTGGTGGAGTTAAGAGTGGTAAATATAAGTGTTTATTTATTTTTAATCAGATATCTTAATTTTGATATTATGAATATGTAATTAAAAACACTATGCAATCATCTATGTTAAAGAATACTCTTGCGTTTTATAAAAAATAATATGATTTGATTTGATACGGAGTTTTAGAAAATAAAAAAGATTTTTAAATCTTGTGGTCCTAAATTAAATTTACGTTAAATGTACAAAATTGTCATGTAATCTTATGGCCTTAAATATATCACGTGGAAAGCTAAAATTAAAATGTTATCAAAAAAGAAAAAAGTCATTTTTTTAAATAGATTAAAAAGAAAAGAAAATTATTCTTTTTAAAATAGACTAAAAAGAAAAAAGTCGTTCTTTTTTAAATGAAAGAAATACTTTATAAAATAGAATTAGTTATTATGAACTTAAAAAATTTTAATATAAATATCGAATATCGAGCAAAGAAAAAGAGTTTGTGGTATGGATGGTGAGTGGGAAAATGAGAGGTAAGTCCCTGTTTAGACACTTGGACCCATAGGCTTATCAGTTATGCTTTGTGGAGTGTGGTTGAAAGACAGACACTCATTACTTTCTGCACCAATCACATTTCATTTGCATGCTATTTTCTCTACTCTTGTCCACAATATTGATGTGACTTTCTTGGCCCCCTTTCTGTCTTCTTTCATCATATCTATAATTAACCACATTAATGAACAAAATTATACTTCTAAATATTTCAATACTTTTTTAAAAAAAAATATCTAGATTCGTATAAATAAGTGAACGATTTATTATTATTGTGAAGGATTGAAAGAATGTAGTCGGGATAAGAAAGACTTCACTCTATTCAATTCAAGTATAAGACGGATTAAGAGAGCGAGAGCTCATAGCTTATTGTCTTGAACAAAAAAAGAATGCCTATAAAGGAAGAGAAAAATGGCAAGTAAAGCTTCTAAGTTCTAATTAACAAAATTTAAATAACAAGAACAAATTAAGCAAGCGTTTGGCTTTGAATATTTTTGGTAAGTATTACTTGGTTGAAAATTTCATCATGTATTTGACTATAACATATAGGCAATATATATCATTTTTTTACGAAATATAATTTATATCTATAAGTTTTAAGAATTATAATCACTTCCACAACAAATTTATTGGATCTTCATTGCAACAATAAAGAAGTAGTGTTCATGACAATGGAGCAATGGGGTAGCTCAGACTGAGTCAACAAGCATCATTTCAAATATTATGACGTAGACGAAGCATGCGACTTTGCTACCCTGAATCGGTTGTTCATCATTTTCATCAACAATCAGATCATCACTTTCATATTCATCACTGCTTTGGTGTAAAAGATAAAAAATTGGTGTAAAATTTGAATTTTTAAAAGCTCCCAAATGATGAGATTTGACCCGATTATCCGAATACTAATTTTTTTTAGTACTTGAGTATTTGAATTATTTGCCAAAAATATTTTTCAAATAATGAATAATTGTATAACAAACACTATTTAACATAAATCAAAATCAAAATTTTACTTGAGAAATCTATGATCAGAAAAGTCCTAAAATTCAAGTATGTGAAGTGAGAGATTCAATTCACGGAAACGAAAACAATTAGCTATTACTATCATCAACAAAATAAATTATCTCTCATAGATCGATAATCACTTAATAATCACCCGAGGTTTAACAATAATCTCGCGGATTAAGAAAAATATAAGCATGATTATTCTTGCTTGAACATTTTAACCGATAGTCTTTTAGAAGATTTTGTTTTGTAAAATTCATTACAAATGTTATTTAATTATATAATGACTTTTTTATATGCGATATGTGAAAAATTATACTGTATATCTATAAATAAAATATAGTTTTTTCCCATTGAAATTTTAGGTATATTATAGACAAAAGAGATCATTTCCTCGTGGTGATGGTAGGGTGGGGTTGGGGGTGGGGGGATAAACAACAACAATAATATATTCAGTGAAACTACATAAAATAGGATCTGAAGAGGATAAAATGTATGCATATCTTATCACTATCTCGTGAAGATAGAAAGATTAGTTTCGAAAGATCTTTGACTCAAATAAATATAAATTAGAGGTGTAAAAAGCAAGGGACTATTGACATTGACAAATGTTTACTCAATGGTAGTCGTTCGATTCACGATAAAGTTATCCTATTCTAATTTATTTCATTTCTCAAGTTGAATAGGATAAAAATAAATTAGTGGTATAAATTTATCAGGAAGAAATTATATCCCACCTTTTCTCACGAACCAAACACCTAGCTAGCTAGTTTGTTTTAAATTTTTAGAATTAAAAATAAAGACATAGATATTATAACATTATGTAGTGAGACTTGACAACATACCAAATTGTATAAAATCTAATCATATTTAATTTTCACTTTCCAGCCAAAAATGTATTTTGTCTAATGCATGAAATAATTAGACAACATCAAGAATCAATAACATTACAATGTTTCCTCCACTATTCAAGAAGATTGTGTTGTTATTTTACTAAAGTCCTTGATTATGACTCTTCAATTTTCTTCCTTTTTTCCCCTAACTAACATTGAGTGACACTTTTGTCCACTTTTGAATTTGAAGAATCTTTTTGGTATGTGGAGTAACTAATTTGCAAAAAATTGTTTTCTTGGTGAAAACAAAAAAAAAATACTAATTATAAAATGAAGCAAGTTACAAGCAATAACCAAATTTTATGTGATTTGTTTTTCACTTTTCAAATCTTTTCTTCTTCACAAAAGATTTGTTTGGTCATGAAAATTATTTAATTTTTATCTGAATTATTTTTCACTTAATTATTTGAAAATCGATATTTGATGACCTGAAAATTTTCAAATCCAACTTGAAGTTGTATTTTAAAATCAAGCTGAAGTTGTATTTCAAATTAAACGTTAAAGGATAACAACTTATTATAATATGATTTTCAACTCACTTTTCATGTTTGAAGTTTTATTTAAGTACATTCAATTTTCGCAGAAATATTAGTTCAAATATTCTTAGCAAAAAGTATAATCAACTTAATTCAATTCAATAAATATTTTAAAAAATGTAAAATATTTAAAATTTATAGTCAAAATCACCTAGTCAAAACTACATTTTCCAGCGCGGAGCTAGGGAGCGCATCAAAAAACTTCGTAGTATATAAATTCGGAATCTCTTAAATTTGTTATAAATACATATATCAAATCGCCTTTATAAATTATCAATTCGTCATGGATCTATATCTTAGATATTAAATTTTTTTGTCAATAAGCATTAAAAAGTTGGAAAAGCCTAATTCCAGGTGATTGAATTGCATTGGTTGGGGAAAAACATCCAATACTTTTTGACTCTTTAATTCAGTCTTCACAATACTTTTGTAAAGGCCAACTAGAAGGAATATCTCATGATTAAGCACACATTTTGAAACAACAATTTTTTTTTTTTTGGTTAATAATAATGAGGCATTATATAAATATTTTCAGTATATTAAATCATCTCCTATTTTAACCTTTATTGAGAAAACATGTTTGGTTAAAGGAAGACTAAAGGCAATTGAAAAAACAACGATAATTCATTCAGCGTAATTTATAAGTATGATTTGAAAGGTTGATATTTATTTATACTATCCTTATTTTGTAAAGATAACAAAAAAATTATTTTCGATAAATTCTCGACTCAAAATTTAAATATCTAAATTTTTGAGTGAAATATATATGACAGTTAATATAGTTAGCAAACAAGTCAAAACAAAAACATTATCACATGTGACTACTGAACTAGAGTCTTCTATAAAATAAAGGTATACTAATTGCTTTTTTTTTAATTATTTTAATATCAAATGAAAGATGCTTTTATTAATCTAATCGTTGTTTAAAGTAGGAGTCGGTATGAATCAAAATTCTCTAATTAAATTTTAAAAGGATTTAACTAATATGTATCGATAGCTAATATTTATAATAAGTTATCATTATAATTTATGAATTAACATATAAAAAATGCTTATATTTAGAATTTGTGTCAATTCTAAGTTTTGAATTTTGCACATTTGCATCGGTGCAACTATATGTTAAGTGGTACAATAAGGGGAAAATCCTCTAATATGGATAAATTTTTTGCTATAAAATTATTATTTGTTTTATTTATTTTAATTTATAATTTCTTCCAAAAATTCAAAACAAAAAGCATATTAGTCAAAGTGGGGCTTTTTCAGCTGACTAATATGGAAAAGCTTAACCACCGAAAGGAGTTTCTGAGTAAATATGACAAGAAACTCATCACTTCAATAGACAAAAAAATGAAAAAAAGTAAAAATTGATGAGATTTCAAAATTATAATTAGGATAAGTAATTTCATCTCTTTATATAGAATAAATAATTCAGACTTTATATAGTATGATACCAAATCTTAGAATTTTTTATAAATTTTATCTCGAATTAGATAATATTCATAATCAAAGAACAAAGAACTGTCAATATGGGCTAGCCCATCCCATCCGTGTTAACCCATACAGGTTGGTTTTGATATTTTACGGGTCAGACTGGGCTAGGCTATTTTTTGTGGGAGCCAGAAAACAGTCGGTCAACGCACAAGTACGTGAGCTACAGGCTTGTCGGGTTAATCCACTTTTTAAAAATTCTATTTTTTTTATGATTATTAAATTAAATTATAATTTTAAAATATTATCGTTATCGACAAAACAATATTACATCATGTTAAAGTTACAACTTGTTAATCAAGTCCACAAACAAAATAATCTTTATAATATTTAAAAAGTTTTTTTCCAAGTAAAAATATAAATATCTAAATAGAAATATTAACCTAATTGTTTTAAGTTTGGACACTCTTTAATTTTAAATTTTAATATTATATCATATTTTTTAATAAATTTTTATTGGCCCACGGGCCGACCCTACAAATATTTCTCAAGCCCCACAAATTAGCAGATTTATTCAGTCCGGGCTAAAAAACATTTTTCTGAAATGGGCTCCAAAAATATTAATCCAATCCTATTAAATCTCGAATTAGACCAAATCGGCTCAATGAACCTAGCCCATATTAACTGCTCTAAAAGGCCAATTAAATTCAATCTCAAAATTTCATACTGTGATAACCTTCGTTATCTTTGTTATCAAAGAACGATTTGCAAATGTTACTAATGTAACCATATATTTGGAGCAAAATCTTGACGGATTTAAGATTTGCCTTGATATTAAGTTATGATATTTGCTAGAATTTTGATTGTAAATTTAGATGAATTATCAATTTTCAATCATAAAAACTGCGATAATATCTATTTACTACAATTATTAAGATTTTGGCCACAAATTCGGAAGAAAATGATGAAGGAGTAGTATAGTATATATTAATTTTCTACTTTAGTGATGTAAATGTTGGCATGTTTCTCTTTATGAAGCTATGTTATGTCTGAAGCTCATGAGATTGTCTAGTGTCCACTCAGCATCTCTATTTGACCCTATCCACTACTTTCCTTTACCCTAATTGGCTCTTTATACAAAGTCCACCTACTTTTTCATGGTACTTTGTGCAACCCCCCACCCGCACCCCCACTCGGTAATAAAGCTGAACCAAGCTACTTATGAATGTAATCTCAATTAATATAATTATAGTCGGACTATCGAACATTAGATCAAAAGTAAGTTACAAATAAAACTTACCTGATGAGAATCGAGTGAGCTTCCCTTGCATTTAATGATGTAATGGTAACCTTCTCATTCTAATCAAGTGCTCTTTAAACCATGCAGGAAGGTTTCTCATCACAGGACTCATCAACTTGATTTTTTGCGAGAATCGTTTATATGAACAGGGCTGGAAAAAAGGTAAAGTCTCGCTTTCCTTTGCCACTCAAGTGTACGCCCCCAGAGCCATATACATTTGAGGGGTATTGATGGATATCTTTTCGTTGAAAGTTACACTGTATAACCAAATAACAATATCTTTTGTAAGTGTATATACTACATATTAATAGTTTTTAGTTTTTACACAATTTTATTTCTTTATATATTAATATTCATGATAAATCAAAATTTTGATTCCGCAATTTTCTTTCCGATCCCTTTTTTTTAAATTCATCATGATGAATATGGTAAGTTGGCAATTCACATCCCATTTAATTTGGATCAATTAAAGCATGCATAAAGTTGAAAAGCTAAGCAACTAATCATCTCCCACCACTTGTGAGAGCCATATCTAAAAATTAAATCAGTAGGTGCATGCATATTACTCTTTTTTTATTTACTTTAATTTAGGTAAGGATGTTTTAGTGGAGTTAAAGATTTTTTTTAAAACTAAATAATTCGTTGAAAATTATGATATTAAATTTTATAATTTAAAATTATTTTTAAATACAAATAGATGTTCTCTTTTAATTATTTTTTTTAAAGAAATAATGTCATATAAATGAAACAGAGGGAGTATTATTTATATGTTTATGCTCTCAGCTCTCGTAACAATGAACATGTATAAAGTAATATAATATTATATTATATATATTAATAACGATCGATAATTATTTTTTATATGTTTAAGTCATTTAAATGATACCTACCATAGACCTTCTTACAATACGTGAGATTTGTAATTTTAAAAATAAGATCTGCAACATATAAAAGGAACTGATTACAAGACTAAAAATCAGACCATCGTCAATAATACAAAAATTTATATAGTCGATCAATTAAGTTACTTAGATTTACCGTTACTTTAATATTATGTTATATAAGTGAGTCAAAGACAATGTGTACAACCTCCATAACAAAGTTCATTCATCAATCTCTATCAAAGACAAATAATTTAATGCTCCATGTTCCAAAGTTCTTGTTATATATTTTGACCTACAAACTTTGTGAATATATAGTAGTAAAATAAAATCATGAAAGTGACAGATGATGTTATTTAGTGTTTTATATAGTTATTTTCAGAAGAAACATTGAAGCCGTGATTTATGTAAACCATAAAGCCTAAAAATGTGTGTGATGAAAATTAAAATGGTCTTGTTAAAAAAACAAATCCATCTTTATAATTTGTCTGTCGGTAACAAATTAACTGAACCAAGTAACCGTCCATTTCTTGACCAAAAAACACATTTGAACAAAAAAAAATCAAATCTAAGTTAGTCAAGAGTACAAGAAAGTGATTTAAACTAATAATAATATATTTAGCGTAATTTTATAAGTTAATAATATCTGGAGAGGTTATTTTTGTTATTTTCTATATTCAGATTAGCAAACCAAAAATATAAAAGATGAGAAGAAAAGAATTATTCGAGTCCACAAACTTACTGTGTATTCTTATAAAATTTAATCTCCTCAAAGTACTCGAGGTTGTAGATTGATTTCTCCCAAGATAAAACGGATTAATCAATAAAGAATTAGTGGTGCCTCAAACTTCGATAATTCATCGAACTCAAAAAGATAGCAACAAGATCACACACTAACATGATCGATCGATTTTGTTTTGTAAGAAATGTATGCAAAAGAAGAGAAGAACTCAACGCATAAGATGAGAGAAAAACTCTCTCTTTATAGCCAACAAAAGGTAAAGGTCACAATTCTTTGGGGTGAGGTGTGGGGGGGACCACCTTTCAGAAAGTTCACAACCCTTTAAAAAATGTACAACCCTTTAGAAAAGATACTATCTTTCATAAACCTTCAACAAAATTACAGCTCTTCGAAAGAGTTACAACCTTTTATTTCCTATTCATACCTTCAAATCCAATCACATAGGTTGGGCATTAGTTAGCTCCAATTATGATACTTATTTTGTTAGGTTAAATATTTTTTTTATTACTAAATATAATATAGCGTAAATATTAAAATAAATATTTTCTCTGTCCCTATTTAGTTGTTCTCTTTAAAAATGACATATTAAAATATCAATAATTAGCATAGTAAAGTTATAAATTTGCCCTTATTAATTATGGTTTCAAAAAGGAAGAATTAAAACTTAGAAATTTTAAAGAAGTTTAGATGAGAGTATAATATAATTTTTTTTTCTTTCTTGATTTGTCAAAATAGACAAATAAATAGAGACATCTAAAAAAAAATGAACAAATAAATAGGGACGGAGGAAGTATATGAGTGTAAAAACAAACTTTAATAACCTTCCATTTTTATCCTACGTGAAATTAAAGACCATCATTAATTAGTTGTCTAATCTATTTTAGAATGATTAATGTCACAACTTAAAAGACTTTGTTAAAAATGATTCAAACACTTGAGAAGCCAAAGACTCCATAACAAATTAACATAAAAATTATTAGGTAATGAATCACTCTAAATTATAGGCTTTTTTCTTTGATTAGAATCTTCTAGGGTCAAATCTGTATATTTTTATTGTTTTTTTTACTTTAATAGTTATCTCCAGAAGTTATGGGGACAAGTTAATTTATAGTCCAGTCAACTTTTCTCTTCACCGCTAATAGGATTCAAATTTTTTACTAATCTTAATTATGGAATTGAATAAAGCTTAAATATCAACAATCTAATCAATAAATTCAATGATTATATAAGTTAGAGAATGTCGGAGCTAGAATTTTTATTTAGAGAATAAATATGAAAAATTAAATACATGAACTAATCAAAAGGAATTCACAGTTACTTTATATACATATACAAAATTTTGATAACATACGAAAATCTCAGTAGTTTAGTGCCTAATAAGCCCCCTTTCCTTTACTTTTCATTATTACAAATTTCATTAGATTTTTGGCTTTAGACATATTCCTTTGGCGCGTACAAATACATATTTCTCAAATACATGAGGTTAAAATTAAGTATAAATTATTCTATACATTATATCCAAACAGATTCACATGTACCCGTGTCTCTCGCTTGATGCTCTCCTCTTCTTTCTCTCTCTTTTACCCGTGTCTCTCGCTTAATGCTCTCCTCTTCTCTCTCTCTTTCTTTCAAATCTCTCTTTTTTATCTAGTTTGATTCGCATGTATGTTGGATGCAAAAACTATCTCACTTACTTTTCTCTTTCTCTCGCTCACTGTTCTCCCTATTTGAGTGTATCTAATTCTAAAAACACATGTAACTGGTGTATATGATATGAAAATATTAATTAGTGAGACAATAGGTAATTAATCAGTTCAAACTATATATATGAAAAATTAAAAAATATCATAGAGATATTTGTGAAATTATATAGTTTTTTCAAAATAAATTGCGCCAAATATTAAATACTTTATAAATTTTCTTCGAAGGAAATGTGGATGAACCGTAACCCTATATTAGCTCCACACCTAAAGAGAAATAGTATGTATTATTAAATTTAATAACAAGACAGGATTAGTTACATTAATGTTTTGTATGTATTGTATACACTTTTAATTTCTTCGAGACAAAGGAAGCAAAAGGTACTACTATTTTGACAATCCACCCATTTTGTTGAAAAACATGTTGATTTCTAACTTCAACTCTGAGGCATTACGTGTATGAAAAGGAATTTTCCATGTCTAGTCCATATTCTACTGCTAATAATTATTTTTTTCGACGGTTAGGTAACACCAACATCCTGTGTAAGAGAGGCTTGGGTTATAAATTCATAATCATAGTCCATAACTCATATTTGATTTGACACACTTATCGAATGACTCTAAATGATGAGAAATGAAATAGGTATAAGATGATAAATTCTCTTTTGGTTTCCACACTAGACAAATAAATTATAAACATATACTTTTTATATAATTAACAAACAAAAGTGAACACAAGAGTACCATATTTTTAGATATGTAGTTATTAAGGGAATATATGAAGTATATGAACTACTCCTTAGAATTGTCATGGCCTAGCTCCCAATTAAGTTAATTGAGATTTGAGCATATGTTATAGCTAGTAATACATGCTCATTGTTCATTGTAAAAATTATGTATATTAATCCTAGCTAGTATTTTGAATCTTTTCATATAAATTGTGACAAAAAAAAAACTATTTTTTGGGGGGACAAAAACTTATTTACACCCAATGTTTACATAAAGACACTAGGTGCATGACATATTTTTTTCTTGGCAAAAACTTATTTACACCCGATGTTTACATTAAGTCGAATAGATACATGATATGTGTTTGTACATAGACCTGCAACACTTAATTTGTATCATATTTTCCGTTAAGAGGAGTTAGATTTTTGGGAAACTTACATAAAATACTATAATAAAAAAATATTTATCATTTATAGCAATAATATTTTTTTTTTACTTGATCACTTTTAATTCATATATAATACAAGTTTAATTCACATTACAAGAACAATTTTTTATTCACATATAATATAAATTTTAATGATAGATAATTCATTTATTACACATTTTAATACACTTATAATACAATGTGTCAAATTTTTACCAAACAAACATATTACATTTTAAAAAATAATTATAATTCATATATAATTCATATATATTCCATACATAATTCACTTTTAATACACATTACAGATTTAACATAGTATTGCGATAAATGGTAATAAATAAAAAGTATTGCTAAAATCAGTAATTATTTATTTAAATGTATCAATTCATGTAATTTTTCCTAATTATCTTGTTAACATAGTTGGGCTTACTGTCAACTGTTGTGTTAGCTTTATTAGCTTTGGGCCGAACGAAGGCCCATTCTAATGGATTGTATATTTATTGTATATATATTAAGAAGAAATGCATAATTGAGATAATGTTTGTATATTGTATATATATTAAGAAGAAATGCACAATTGAAATAATGTAATCGATAAAATATATGACTATGCGACAATTAATGATTTTAAAAACTATTTTTTCTATTTTATTCAGTTTCATGCATTTAAAAGAGGACGTATTCAAGTATTTTTCTTGTCATCATCTTGTGATAAAGACTATCAAATAACCAAATTTAAGAAAATGATTAGGACTACAAATAGCTTAAGTACGTGTTTTTTTGAATAAATATGTGAAATTTATAAGGTGATTTAGTATTAATTCATTCATCTAAATAGTCTGTGATGCATTGAAAGCATAAAAGTATCGTAAGCACAAAAACTCATATATTTGTCTTTACAAAAATAACTCATGAGCCATAGTCTTTCATTGTTAATTCTCGACGAATTAATTTGATAATTAAATATCATTCATTAAAGAGAAAATTACGGGTATAAACAAATATATACTAGTCAATTAGTTAACATAGCTATAGTTTGCCTTACTTAAAATTCGCGACCTATTTTTTGTTATAATTACGCAAGTCAGCCTTTTAGTTTTGTATAATACGAAATTTGTATACTATAATTTGTATAACTTTTGTACAATATAATTTGTATAAATGTTTACACTTCTGATGTTTGTAATAGTATAAATTCGTTATTTCAAGCTTATACAAAAATAACTAAATTATACAAATGAACTCGCGAATTATACAAACATGAAAATTATACAAATTCACGAATTATGCAAATGAGATAACTTAAACTGTAGCTATAACCAGTAAATATGCAAACCATAACTATGAAACATAAATAAATTTATTAAAGTGGCTATTTGCGAAAATTTCCTTTCATTAAATTTACAAGTCAAAGATTTATCTTCTTTATCGGATTAAATCGCAAATTGTTGCAAAGTAGAAAAATCAATAAGATTATATTTTGGCTGATAATGCTTTTGGGAGCGCCCACCCCGAACAAATTTTACAGTGCGGACTTGAACGCCAGGTGGAAAACCATAAAAGAAAAGATTTATGTGAAGATTGTGCAATAAAGGAAACTTATAATACCAAATGTATAAAAAAACAAAAGTTAGGGGTACTAAATAAACCTTTTAGGTCTCCACCATGGCAAATCCTAAAACCCCCAATCCATAAACCCTAAAATTACTTCCATTCCACCAGCTCCTTCCTTGTTACTCAAACGATTATCAATTTTCCCCTGCAAGATCTCAACTTTATTCAATTTCAATGGAGTCGAAACTTGAATCAGCGAAGAAAGAGGTAAGCTCTTCGGCCGAATACAGTAGCAATTTTTTCTTATTTTTTTAGTTGGTTATACAGTTTCCTTGAGCCGAAGGTGTATCGGAAACAACCTCTCTACTTCTATGGTAGGGTAAAGGTCTGTGTATACTCTACGAGTGTGTAAGTTGTTGTTTGGTAATAAAGTGTCAATTTTTTTCTTTTAGTTATATGGTAGATTGGTAATATAGTACATTTTCTTCTCTTTTGAGCTGAGAGTCTGTCGAAATTACACTGTATATGTTGATGTTGTTGGATGGTAGATTGTCAAGAAGCCAAAATCGTTTATTATGGTTTGCTTACTTGTATGAAAGGAACAGTAATCTGTAGAATTGGCAATTATTATAGGCCTTAAGCCATCTATATTTTGGAGCTGGTTTTGCATTTAGTTTTTTTAATATTAGATAGTAATTAGGGCTTTGTAAGTGTGCAAATCCAAAATGTATGTGTAATAGATTGGATTGTAACACTTTGGTTCAGAAGAAATGATGTTGTGCCTTTTTATTTTGAATGTTATAAAAGGTTCTTGCTGAAATTGTAAAGTTGGCTCAAAAGCGGGAGATGAAGGGAAGTAAAGGAGGGTGGAAAGATTTTTTGAGATCCTACGACAAGAAGCTTGGGGTTAGCTTGAGTGACCCATCCAAGAGGTCCATTGATGTGCTGCTGGCATTTTTAAAGACGTTTAGCGAAGATGACTTAAAGGTGGTTATATATGGACTTCTAGATTTCGTTTGTTTAAATAGCGTAAAAGTATTCTGTTACTGTGAATACTAAAATGTTCCTTTCTCGTCCAGTTTTTTGATAAGGTGTTTCAATGTCATTCAAACCGAGACACTGTTGAGAAGCTCCAGAAAAGTTCCCCGGACAGTGAATCCGCTGAACAGGTGAACAATGTATTTTGGCTTTTGGGTTATATTAATCATAACTGCAACATTAGGGCAGTTTTTCTTTTAGATAGCTGGGAAATCTACTTAAGTGGATCGAAGATAGTTAATTGATCTCCAGTTAACTGTTAAGTATATCTTTTCTGTTAGTATTTAACTGGAGACTGCCGTTAACTTGTTAATAGTATAGTTAATCTTACTTTCTCTTGAGTTTCAAAATTAATTTTCAAATAGAGATCTCCAACGGGTTGATCTAGTAGTTGAGATGTGGGAGTAAGCAACAAAGTGGAGATTTCAGGTGTGAATACCAGCTTCAACACCTTGCTCAGTGGGTTATAATCAAGATGTGCAAACTAGCGAAAACATCATTGATATCCATATAAAATATTTAAAACAAATGAAAGTGATATTCAGATAAATTGTATAGCAAAAAAGTGGCGATCTTTCCTTGTCAAAAAAGAAAGTTGCGATCTTTTCTTTTGGATCCCCAACCACTCTTTTTCCAGGAAGTGACTTGTTGATATGTTCTTATGAAGCTTTATGATCACTGCATCTAACCACTTTGGTACTTAATAAATTGACATTGTGGCAGTGCAGAGACTCGTTCGCTTAACTTTTGAGCACCCTCAATATCCGATAGACTACTCATTTCCATCACACGAGGAGGTTTGTTATTACCTTTTGTTTTCTTTCTTATTGTCTACTTTAGAAGTTCAATTTCTAGAAAAAGTCCTAAATGAAAAATGTCTTCTGTGACAGTTTATAGGAGGTAGTGTACCATGCTTCAGCTTATTTGCATTGAAATAGAGCATATTGTTATTGAGATTTTTTTTTATGATTTCCTTCTATACTAGCTCATGTTGATTCCCTGCTGGTAATGATAGGTGCATTTTAGTTTAGATTGTTTACTCAACTGGCGATGGTCGTTTCTTGAATTAATTCTGTGGCACTGGAATTTGTGCGTTGTATAATTGGCTATTCTATTGTAAAACCAAACTTCTCTTACCCTAACTTACATCCATGGGAACAGGACTGGTTAGTCACCAAAAGGAGTAAAAAATCCAATTTCATTCAATCAAAGGACATGGTTGCAATCGATTGTGAAATGGTCCTTTGCCAAGATGGTACTGAAGCTTTAGTCAGAATCTGTGCTGTGGACCGTAATTTAGAGGTACTTTTGTGATTTATAAGTTATGATATATAACAAATGGCAAAATGAGGCCTCTTTTTCTCTGATGTAGTACAACTCTGTTTTTAATGTCACCATAAGTTATTTTGAGGTTTTGAAATTGCAGGTTAAACTCAATGAATTTGTGAATCCCAACAAACCAGTTGTAGATTACAGAACTGACATTACTGGCATAACTGCTGGAGATTTAGAAGGAGTTTCGTGTTCATTACCTGATGTACAGGTATAAAGTTGTCCACTTTAGGATGTCCAGTAGCCATTAACAATTTATTTGTCTGAACTTTTGGGTTTTATGATCCAGACATCCCTGAAGAAGCTATTATCACATGGAACCATATTGGTTGGTCATAGTTTACACAATGATCTTCGTGGTAAGCTACATCTTCTATCATAAGTGTCGGTTTTTTTTGTTAACATTTAATTTGGTGCATATCTACTGGTAAGTGGAAATAACATGATTTTATAATTACGTCTCTTTTTAGTACCCCAGGTTTTTATTTTATTTCTATTCCCTTTTCTCTCCCTGTTCTTAAGAGAATTACAACATGTTTTTTTCTCTGTTATGTCATTTTTAACAGCTTTGAAGATGGATCATGCAAGAGTGATTGACACATCATATGTATTCAAATATCAGGGTCAAACTTTTAGTAGAAGACCTTCTTTAAGTAACTTGTGTAAGGTAAGCCATTTTTAAAAAAAAATAGGTACATCTTTCCACGCTGCAATCTGTTCACTCTGTTGAATGGTTGTTCGTACCAACCTTCCTTAAGATTCCAAATTTCCAATCATTTTGGAATTTCAAAGTGCAGGCAGTCTTCAAATGTTGTAGATGAACACTCACTCTGTTGAATGGTTGTTCGTACCAACCCTCCTTAAGATTCCAAATTTCCAATTCTATTTTGGAATTTCAAAGTGCAGGCAATCTTCAAATGTTGTATCTGAACACTCTAAAGAACTATTTTTTTTTTTGTGTGTTGGTAAAAACAAGCGTGCTGCATTCTATCAACAAATTCTTTTGTTTGTTTCTGTCGCTGTTATCCTATTTATCACAAGCTCTGTTTGATCAATGCTATTGTTACTTACTATCGTTCTCAAATAGTCTGTGTTAGGGTTTGACCTTCGAAAGATAGGCTCTCCACATAATTGTCTAGATGATGCGATTACTGCAATGAAACTTGTTCTTGCCAAGCTTGAACGTGGAGGTGATAATATCATACCATTGGTTTGTGAGGAGGTAATGTCTAGATCCTTTTATTTTAAATTTCAGTTCCTTATTTTCTTATTATTGATAAGATGGTCATCTACTCCAATAATTTAGGCCCAGGAGCCCGAGACGTCAAAGCTACTTGTCCACAGAATACCTGCGGCTGTTCATAGCCAAGAGTTGCACAAAGTTATTCCTGGCGACTTTACTGTGGAAGTTAAGGTTAGGAGAATCTTATGCTTTTCTCATCTCATATCAATGATGAATGACATAAGAATCACATGCCTTAATGAACCCGTGCCAAACTGGTATGACATGGGTATTCATGCTTTGTGCTAATTCTTCAAATACATCATTATTTACAAGAAGCTACTCATGTACATTCAAATGTTAACAGTTACCCACACGTGATACGTGCTTGTAAACAAGTCCATTGACATGAATCATTGCCAACATTATTAAAAAGCCATAGCAACTACTTGATGCAAGTGAAAGACTATTGTTGAAGGCTAAAACATGATAAAACACTTGTTCTGTCAGTTGAGACTGGAAATGCTAAGCGCAATGAAAGCATCGGATTTAATGTAAAAAGAGGCAAATGGGGGAAAATGTGCATGTGCACACACAAAATTAAATTATATGGATCAATTAATTCTGAAAATTGCAATGAAATTGAATATTATGAAAAACAACGTCAATCGATCCCCAAAAAACTAGTTCACAGATCTCGTTCAGAGCTAAGGTGCTCAAGTTTTAAGTTAGATTGATGACTTGTTTTCATAGATCATGCTCTTAGTGACAAAGAATTATGCATTATAGTTCTCTTATAATTTGAGTACTGCAGGGACCAACAATTTAAGAATTAAGGGTCACTGTTGTTTTGCTTTAGAAACAGTCACAGTAATCAAGATGTTTGAGTAACAATCTGTATGGTTCTTCTTACTTTCTAGTTTGCTCAATGATACTTAGTTTGTCCATCTATGATCTGCTTGGCAGGCTAATAAAAAAGGGCAAGCAGACAAGTATTCTGCCTTGATCAACTTCAAAACTCAGCACGAGGCAAATGAGGCATTCGATAAACTTGAAGGCAACCAAGAGAAGGTTGGTATACTTTCAGGATTTGTTTGTATAGAGGTGTTTTCATCGTCCTATCAGAGAAACCAAATGTGCAGACGAAAGAGGCATATGCCTAATTTATCTGACATTGTCATAACTTTTGTTTATCTGTCTTTGTTAGGATATTGGTGGACGGCCACAGAAGCTCGTTTCATTTCGTCTTGATTCTGGTGTATCAGGGTCTTGTTATGTTCGCAAGATGGATGCCAATAATGATTCTAAAGATAAAGAGGTCGCGCCTAAGAAGAGGTCACTTGAAGATGAAGAGGCCGTTGTAGAGCCAAAGAAACCAAGGACAGAAGATCAATGTACAGAACTCAAGGAGGCTGCTGGTGCAGGTTGTAATCAGTGTGAAACTCATTCCATGGAGATTGAGAAACTAAAGAAAGATTTAGCCCACAGAGACGAAGAAATCTCCACGTTGAACAAAATCATCGTTAACCTTGTGAGGAAACAAGGATTTTAACTCTTCCATAGATTTATGGGCAACCCCCCCCCCCCCTCCTGGAAAACAGATACAAATACTATTTCGACACCAGAGACCTATGCTTCATGAAGCTCTAAATAGCAGCTATTGTTTAACTCTTTCAATTTTCTCTGTATTATTTGAATTCAGTCAAATGATGTCACCATAAAAGAAATACTTCTTTTATGACTTGTATTAGCATGTGTTTTATTATAGATATAGTGATTTTCTTGTATCCTGCCTTTGATTGGAGGTATTTTGCAATTGAAAATTCGACTATAGTTAAGCATCCTATATTTAATTATTGCCGTGAAACGGTTCTAAGAACATTCTAGCAAAAGCTTAAGATGCCTTCCAGAAAATATTTTGAAGCTAATGGAATATTCGAGTCTCAATCTGGAAAATTCAGCTTTCTACCTCAAATAGCCGAAAATCTAATCGTTAGTCTCATTGAATTTTAGCTATCAAATATCTCAACAAACCGATCAAAGCGAACAATGGAAAATCTTTTCAATTGGTCTCAGCCAGCTCGCCGTCGCTATTCATCGAGAGGAAAACCAGTACAATCGGTGCATGAGAAATCTGCCGGAATAAAGCCGGCAACGAAGGTTGTTCAGATTCCGGTCCACTCCGTCAGTTCAGATCCAGATCAGTCCTCCCCGACACAGAACCCCGATGAGGTGGCGCAGGCGCCTGATAGAAGATCTGCTTCAGCGTTAAGGATCCAGAAGGTATTTCGTGGTTATATGGTGAGGAAAAACGTGAAGAGAATTATGTCAATACGAAAAGAGGTGGATGAAATTGAACGGAAGCTTTTATGCGGCGAAACGGCGGAGTTGATTCGGAGAGACGAAAGGGAAAGGCTACGGGTGAATGAAACGCTGATGTCTCTACTTTTCAAGCTGGACTCCATTAGTGGAGTTGATTCTGGTGTTAGGGAATGCAGAAAGGGTGTGATTAAGAAGGCCATATCCTTGCAAGAAAAAGTTGACTCCATTGTTTCCCAGAGATAATAGAGTATGCGCAGACCTACTCGATCACGTATCTCGTAGGGCAAGGGTGTGGTCGCAGAAAATCAAAGCAAACATCGAATTTTACTACTTGTTTTAATTTGCTTAAAATTATTTTATGTATATAATATATGTAATATTCGATTTCTTTGTGTGTTTACTTCTTTTATCCATGTAGTTTGGAGAAAAAATGAGAATAAAGAGTTCTTTTTTTTTTTGACTGTAGTATGTAGTTGAACCTTGGTTTTAATTTGGCATGGACTTTAAATAGGAAAAATAACTTTATAATTTTGTGATTTTATTATAAATGATTTATTTTATCATTTGTTAAAAATTGAGCTCATGTACTGTCGTTAGAATGAGTTTCATAGTCGTGGGATTAGGAGAACTAAAGAAACTCTTGGACAAATTATGATTATACAGAGTTTAAGGAGTGAAGTAGATTAAGAAATCGTATAAAATTAAATAAATAGACTGATAATATATTTATAAATATTGTTGACCCTAAAAGTTCTCCAAATACAACTTTTTATTTCAACTTTATATAAATAACATAAAGTTCTACTTAAGTGGCTACTACACTCAGTCAATAGAGCTTCCAAGCCTATAGCAACAAGGCCTATTTTTGAAAAGTAAAAAACTGTTCCATAGAGAAAAGTGGGTCTAAAATAGTACTTTCTTGATTTAAAAAATCATGACTTAGTTTAACTTAAAATAGAGTTTAAGAAAGAAAAAATAATAATTTAATTTTGTGGTTCTAAATTAAAGTTATGTTAAATATATCAAAATGTCCTTTAATCTTGTGGTGTTAAACATGTCACGTGGAAAGTTAAAGTTAAAGTGTTGCCAAAAAAGGAAAGAGTCATTCTTTTTTGAACAAACTAAAAAGAAAATAGAATTATTCTTTTTGGAACAAACTAAAAAGAAAATAGAATCATTCTTTTTAAACGGAGGGAGTACTTTCGTTGTCCCATTTTATGTGGCATCGTTTCTTTTTTATTAGTCCCAAAAAAAATGTCACATTTCCTTATATGGTAAGTATTTAAAGGTATAACTTCTTTTTTGTCCTTGTTAGTCCCACTTAATTTTTAAAATAGTACTAAAATACATTTACGAAGAGAAAAGTGAGTTACTTTTGACGGGCAATTTGATAAACATTTTAAAGTCTTCATTTATTTTTTAAACTCCATGCCCGGTCAAATATTACCACATAAAATGAAACGGAGAGAGTACAACTAGTCTAGTTTCACATGCCAAAATAATCTTACCATTATCAATAGTCTCCTTTAATATACACCCCCTCACCTTCTAAATCTTCTCATCATTCACCCAATACATGGTGAAATCGATGAAGTTGCTTCAGGTTTAAGCTCGAGTTTTGAATGATTACTTTCAAATGTAACCTTCATGACGTAAGTTGCTCTTAAATATAGCTTATATGAGTTGTGACGCAAATTTAAATCAGTTAAATTTTAATACAAATATATATTAAACACCAAATAAAAAACTAATTTTTTCAATATATAAAAAGTTAAAATTAAATCAAAATCTTAAAAGATTCTTCAAAGCCAACCAAGGTTGACTAAAATAGGTTGATTAATTTGACAATAGTCTATACACTTTCTCGTAATTTTCCGTGCCACCTTTTATCCTACACAAAATGCCAAATAGAATGTTACAAAAAAGAGTGTGATGTTACAATATAACTTTGAGTAAAAAAATTGGATTAATACAAACTGTAGAAAAGATAAATTAAATATATATAAAAAAAAAATTTGAAGGTACAGAACAGACTTTAATATATAATTAAAAATAATTATAAGGCGAAGCTAAAAAGAAGTAAGAATTCATTCAAATTTTCTTACTATATTTATTTTTTTCATATTTTAAATTCGCTAATAAAATTTCTGGCTCTCATGCACGACAAAGAATAAACACAAATATGCATGTCATCTTTTTAGTATTTGTATCTTCCCAACACAAATAGTCGTAGTCGAATTTTTAAGACCCTACAAATCTTGAAATTAGCCAAAAAATTATATTTATTTTAGAGGATTATTATAAAGCTTATGGTCCCTTAATTATTAGTGGGACACTTACATTTGTTCCTTCTGATGTGTGATCGAACACGTTTAACTATAAATTATTGTAATTATGTACTTGAGTCCCTCCTTAGCTGGCAAGTTTAATTTAACAGATCTGATTAGTTAAAAATACTTAAAATATGTTAGATTCATGATAATATAAATATTGGAGAGACCAACATTGTATCATCAGAATATTACAAGATTTGAAATTAGAATTATGAATAAATTAATAGCAATATATTGCATTTTTCCTTGTTTTATTCTTAGCCTACGTATTAAAACTCAATGAAATGATTGCTCTTTATTTCTAATTACTTTGTTTAATTTTGTTTAGTTGTTGATTTTTACTTGCTTATATTGACAGATCAAGAAAGGATAAAATTTTTTTATAAAAATTAAATTTTTTTGAAAATCTTAAATTGTTAATTCATCCCACTTTATAATAAATAGAGGTAAAATGGTAAATTGCCTATGTTAATTATTGTTTTCTTAATAAGTTTGGTGGTGCAAAAAATAGACAAGTAATTAAGGACCGTTATAAATTTTTAATCAAAAGTTTTTCAAAAACAATATCTCTATCTTCACGACATAGTGATAAGATTTTCAAATATTATAACTTCTCCAAACTTGCACAGTGAAATTTTACTGACATATTGTTGTAATAGTACGTTATAATAGTTAAAGAGAGATTCGGAAAAATATTTTAAACCTCCAACGTATTTACTATAAATAGAGTAATATTATGTCGAAGCAAAGGGACTTGTTCTTTTGATGAAGTTTTTGAACTCTTCGATTAATTTAAACTTATGTTACTTATATGACATTGTCCGACTATTATATGGCGAAGAAAATAACTTAAGAGTTATATTGTTGGATCGATGTGGATAGTTAACACATCAACAGTTGTAAGATACACTTAGCATTTTACATTATTGTACTGCGAAATACAAACCAATACAAAAATATATATGAAAAAGACAGACGCCATTGATAAGTAACTAACTGCTTACTGTAAATGGCTTAACCCCATAGCTGAACTATTCATCGAAGCAAACTTAACAATCTCTTGTGGCAAAAACTGGCAATTCCCTTCATGTTTAATTCCCAAAAAGTCTCTCGTTAAACGATTATCCATACCGTTCATTGAAATTGCTTGAGTATTATGCATACCAACTGTTTGCATAATTGCCTCATCCAAATTAATCGTCTTATTAATCCCTGAAGAACTAAAATTCGGACACCCAATTAGCCCGTTGTTGCTCTGTAACAACGAAGTTGTGTAATCTTCAGATTTCTTGGCGAAAATTTGATCTGTTGTTTCACAACTCTGTAAACTGGTAAAAGTTGGTGTATTTGGGGAAGACGAAGAAGAAGAGTTGAGTTTGCTGAAATTGTTGCTAAAGAAAGTTGATTGATTGCTTTTAGTAGAACCCATTTGTGCTGCTTTCTGTAGAAGAGCAGTAGCAGACATTGGTGTGGACGAATTTTGTTTGGTTAATTGGCTGTTTTGACTATCGGAATACAGAGAATTGTATGCTTCAGCCATTGAAAAGTTTGCAGATGTTGAATTAGATGATCCAAATACGTTTTGAGATTGCATTTGGATCATTTCTTGAAAACCTCCTGTGCTTGAATTGTCAAAAAGATTCGAACTTGAAGATATTTGAAGAGGATTATTATGAGTAGCTGCTTGTTGATCTAACCATAGCGATAATCTTGGTTTTTGCTGCTGCTGCTGCTGCTGATGCTGATGAAGTGAATTGTTGTTACCAGTTGTGTAACTACCAAAATCTGGTCTAAATCCTGCGAATCCGCCATGTAAATTTGCTTGTTGTTGGTTCAACAATGTGGCAGAATTTGGGAAGTTGATCAAATTGGTAGCCCCAACTGATGTGATTCTTGAACTCTCCT
Organism: Solanum sitiens; assembly: GCA_016801875.1. Taxonomy (NCBI): domain Eukaryota; kingdom Viridiplantae; phylum Streptophyta; class Magnoliopsida; order Solanales; family Solanaceae; genus Solanum; species Solanum sitiens. The sequence goes on along the minus strand of JABWTJ010000011.1, from coordinate 2,145,826 downwards.
CAGCTAAAGCATCACAAAAAGCTCTGTGTGTGATAAAACTATCCTTTCTGCGATAGAAAAATACATTTAATCCAAATAGTACAATGGTTTGGAATCGAAAGAAAAGAGTATTTGGATCGATTTGAAGTTGTGTTTGTTCATGAGTTTCACTTTTATCATCAGTTTCGAGATGACTCTAAAAGCTAACAAGATGATTCTGGTTAAACCAGAAAGGAAAGATCTTTCAAAAATAGAATCAATTCGAGGTTTAAACTATTATTATGATCAAATAATGTAGAGAGGGGTGAGTATTTATTTTACTTCAATGAATGGATGAGCATTTATTGTACTTGAAACATATATTCTCCAACAAAAAAACATGTAACTAGAAACTAAAAAAAAATACCTTGAAAAGAGTGTGCCACAGTCACATTTGTACTCTCTAGTTCCACAAGTTTTACTATGAGCTTTCCAATCTGATTGAACTGCATATTTCTTTGAACATTTTTCACATTTCCACTTCTTTTCTCCATGTTTTCTACTAAAATGTTTCTTAATTCCAGTAAGGTCTCCGAGTGCACGCGATGGATCGTGGTGAATACATGTCTTTTCTGGACATATATACACTTTCTTCTTCACTTGTTCTAGCTTGTTTCTTTGCTTTAGCTTCCATGGAAGATTGTGTCCTCTTCTATGAAGTTGCAAATTTTGGTCCCTTTGAAAACCTTTGTTGCAAATCTCACATATGAATCTGTTTGTTGCCATGAGTGACTTTGGTGAAAGTGCAATAACTTCAGCATCTGGATCTGTGATTCAACAAACAAACATACAGTTCAGAGACGGATCCATGATTTGACCTTTATGTATTCAAGATTCAAAAACATGGTACTAGACGCATCTGTTATGGTTATCTCATAGAAATTCAACTTTTTTAAAAGAAAAAAGAACTCAAAAAAACAAAAAGCGGATTCAAGATTTAACCTTTACAATCAAAATTCAAGATTCCTAGTACTTAATAGAACATGACTTCACCAAAACATGGTCTAACTCAACCCCTTGACATCATCTGACACATCTGTTATGATTATCTCATATCCCTTTTTTTCTTTTCGTATGATTTTGCTTACTATACACGACATGCAAACCGAGTTATGTATAACACTATATAGCAATAAATTATATACCTGGTGTTCCTGGAAGATTTCTTCTTTTTTTGGAAGAAGTATTAGGTTTAGGGTTAGGGTTTGTTGTTTGAAGTTCTTGATGATGAGGAGGAAGTACTGCTTTAACAGAAGAAGGAAATGAAAACACATCTCCAGACATCATTTTTGTTAATGTTTTGGTTTTGTGTCTAAGCTACAAAACAAAGTTTGTATTTTTTTCCAAATACAAACAGTTAAGAAAACCTTGGTAGTATTCAAATCTTACAACTTTTTCTTTTTGTTTTGTTTTAGATTGTGCCAAAAGAACACAAACATAAGTAGTAGTAGTAGTAGTAGCACACAATAACAACACAAAGAAAAACACAAAGTTGTGTAAATCTTATAAACACATGAAGAGAAATACAATATTTTCTAGGGAAATTATTTTGTTTGATTTCAAAAGAAAACACCAAAAAAGAATGACTAACTTGAAAGCTAAAGAGAATATTTTCCTCTCTTTTTCTATACAACTCTCCTTTCAACTTTATCTCAACCTTTTATTTTTTTCAAAGTTAGTCAGCCATAGATTTAGCAGCTGGGGCCACCTATATTACGCCCTCCGTTTCAATCTATTTGTCTAATTTTGATTTTGCGTAAAGTTTCAACGAGTGAAAGAAATTTTTAAATTTTGTGATTTTAAGCTGAAAATAGATAGAATGTACTAAAATGCTCTTTCATCTTGTGACCTTAAACATATCTGATGGAAAAATTAAAGAGTTGTTAAGAAAAAAAAAACATTATTTTTTAAACTGACCAAAAAAAAAAATTAAAAGGAAGGGAGTGTAAATTTTATTTTATACATCGACTATGTAAAATTCTTTATATTAATGATGTAGTTTAACTTATTATCAGGGGTGGCTCGACAGTGGGGAAAAAAAACATGTGTCTTAGGCCTCCAAATTTAAGGAGCCTCATTTTTAATAATAATAGGTTATAAGTTATTATTTTTTAACAAATATTGAGTACTATTTGTAGAATAAGTAAACTTTTCATGAAAATGAAAGAATTATTAGAAAAAATATGACATATTTGAAGTACTATATCTCATGAAAAATAATTTAAAATGAGAATGGTTATATGATCAATTGAAAACTAGAAGAAATCAATTATATAAAAGTTATTAACAATACAGGTTTAAGGCCCATTTAATTTTTGCTTTAGGTCATCAATATGCTTGAGCCGCTCCTGCTTATTATGATGAATTTATTTCTCCTTATGTCTTAATTTATATTGTATAGATGAAATTTCGAAATTCAGACTTTTTAATTTTGATCGGAACATAGAAGCTTTTAAGTTCAAATTTATGTATTTATCAATTACATAAAAAATAATACATGTTTTGACCTAGCTACTTATCTTACCATGTTGTATATATATGTATTGGCTGTATGCTGCTTGTAACTAGAATGTGTAGAGCTGTGTGTCATTTGTAGTCTTTCGAGCTAAAATATTCCTATTATCAAATTAGCGACCAACCATAATTTATTTAATTTCATTGTTGTTTAATGAGAAATGTGGAGAAAATTATATTTGGAATATTTTACTCCTCCATATATATGTAATCGAAATGATTTTAGTGTGTGCAAAAATGATTGTTTAAGTTCATACATATTATATATGTAGTTAAAATATTTTTTAGTGTATAGGAAAAAATGATTAATTTTATATATATATATATATATATATCACGTAATTGAAATAGTTTTGATGCATCAAGAAATGATTATTTTAATCCTAAAATTTGAAGATAACCGTGCAAATAAAATCATGTTAAATTTTACCAACTTATATAAAAACATAAAAAACAACTAACTAGGATTGTGAAAATGTGGTGACTATTCTTTCATTCTTAATCAAAAGTTTTTAAATTTGAATTTTTATGTGGATATTGTGAAATCTTTCAATCATAACCAAAAAAGTGGAGGGAAAGATGTAAATTGATAGGACTTAATTTTATTCCCTTCTGTAGACTTTTATTTATCATGTTACATTTTTTAAAAATTAATTTGATTAATTTTCAAAATTAAATAAGATTACACTAATTGAATATTTTTAAAAAGATTTAGATACTTAAAAACTATGCAAATAGTATTATAAATTGCAATTCTTTTTGCAAATAGTACATAATTAATTTTATAGTTTATTTAAAAAAGAAAATCATGATAATTAAAAGTGGACCAAACGTGCAGTACAACTTATTTTACAAACTAAGAAGAAATTACTCTTAGAAATGGAAATTGAAAGTGAAAAAGTGAAAGTAGAAAAGTTAGAGACCTTTTTCCATTACTTGTTCCAATATAATGTTGAGACATGAGGAATAAAATGATTACAAAATAATTAATTCAATTTGGACCCACATGTGTTTGATTTAAAAAAACTAGGGGACCAGTTCTGTTGCTTTGTAATTCCCAAGGACTAGTCCGTGAATCTCTGATACTCTTCTCGTCACGTGTCTCACTGTTCACTCAGCGTGTGGGGTTACTTACCATCTTAATCGATATTTATTTTGAAATTAAATTAAATTAAATTTATTTTAGGTTAATAGGATTGGATTCAAATTGCGATGCTGTAGTTTTGAAAATAAGATATTTTTAATTTTGAAATTTAAATTTAGAATGTCTAATTAAAATTATATTATATGACTTGGTTGGTGATATATATAGTTCTTGGGTTATTTTGTTCTTGTTTTATATATTCTCTAAGGTTTAAAATGTGTGTTACTATAATAATAAATATAAATATGATTTTAGAAATCAAGAGCGTAAATATTTTTTTGCTTACACTTCATAATTTAAAAGGTCTCAACCAGAAGCGGAACTAAAATTAGGTGTTTAGATGTTCAAAATCAATTTGTTTGGGGGTTCAGAAGTTAATATACATAAACTATAATTAGTTTCAATATAAACATAAAGCCTACAAAAAAGTTAATGGGTTCATTCGAACTCATGAATCTCCACCTAGCTCCGCCTCTGATTTCTATACAAGGTAATTTTAGAAAAGGAGAGGATATATAACTTGATGAAATATAATTTTTATGATTTATAAGTTTATTTCGAGAAAACATAATGGATCCAATAATGAGAAAATCACAAAATTGAAATGATAAGAAATGTTAGATATTTATAAATTGAAATGATAAGAAATATAGATATTTATACAATAGTACTTACAGAACTATATATATAAAAAAATAAAAAAATCTGTAAAATAAAATAAAACATTAAGAGAAAATTTTAATTGTAGATACATAGGTGCATGCTCGAAGAATCATATGCTTTTACTTTATTATGACAGAAATTTTTAATAGCGAGCATTAATTCTTTATGATGAAATTATATATAATATAAATTTAAATTAGTTAATTATAAATTTCGGTACAAGATGAATAAACTAACAATAGCTAAAAAGTTTTAAAAAAACTTTTCTTAGTTCGATTATTTTCCTATCTTGAGAGAAAAAAAAAGTTTATATACGATAGGATCATCGACGATTACGACAATTGAAAGAATTTTTTTTCTATTAGCTGGAGTACTACATAAAGTTGGAACACACTAGAGCCAGTTGCATGTGAAGAAATCTAAAATTCATATTCATAACACATGTTTTACTAGAAAATAATAACAATAATAATAATAATAGTAATACTAATAAATAAATAAAAAAGAATCAAATTTGTTAGCTATCATTTTCAAAATACTATTTTCTTTCATTTTTATATATGATAGCCTTTTTGAAAATAACTTCTTCTTTTAAATTTGTCATCACTCACTTTTTCTGCTTGCTAGTTGGCAATTTTTTCTATTTTCTTATGCAGAATTATACCAAATTTGAAATAAATCATTGTTACATCAAATAGTTGGTGTGTTTTATACTGAAAAAGTTTTTTATATATATATATATATATATATATACGCGCTTTGTTCAATTAGTTTATACGATTTATATTTTGTAAATTAGATGACTAATAATAAGAACTCGTAATTATTTTTTTATTATTTGTTATATACTCGCACGATTGGCCCATATATATGTAGCTTCTCCCAAAAATTCAAGCAAACACTAATTTTATTCCACATTTTCAATCTTTTAGTTCTTTTTTTTTTCTGGACGTGACAATTTTCACATGACTAGTCTTCAATTTATTTTTATTTATATTTATTAAAATTATTTAATTTAAGAATTTTGTCGTGTCCAATTTCGTCAATCATGTTGTAATTTTTATATAATTGTACCTTTGAAAATGAGTGAAACATATATATATAGTCTCCATCATGATCTTTGAGAAATGTACTCTGATATATATATAAGGAATATTGGATTGCAAGTCCAATTACTCCCTGTGTCCCATTTTAACTGTTGTTTATAACCTTTTTTTTTTATTTCCATTAAAATAAAAGGAAAAATTGTATATAATAATAAACTATTAATTCAAATTAAGTGTTATACTCATAGTTTGATTTAACTGTATTCCGTAGCAAGCTGTTGTTTCGCGTCTCTCCTGGTGAATCTCGCTCGCCGCTCTCCCTTTTATACAAAAGCAAATGTATATAATGCGTTTGTGTTTATATAATGCAAGAGAAAACTGTATATATACATATATTTTCGTTTCCTCTCTCTAATCTCGCTCGCTCACTTGCCTCTCTCACTTTACGCAAATACAAATGTATATATTGTGTTTGTATAAAGCGAGAGAAAATTGTATATCCAAATACAAATGCATATATTTTTGTCCTATACACTTATGATTATACAAATATGATCTTCTCCTACCTAGTTTTCTTTTGTCTATCTATCTTTTTTGCTTTATACAAACACAGATTATACAATTGATCTTTTGTATATATATATATATATCAAAACATATTATACAACTGCTTTCTTTTGTATATGTATAGCGAGATCATACAACTGATTTCTTTTGTATATGTATAGCGAAATTATACAACTGCTTTCTTACATGTATAGCAAAATAACATATTTATGTTTACTATGGAATGCAATTATGTAAACTATAGTTATAACATATAAATATGATTTTTATTTTTGCTGTATATGAAAGTTACTTAAAAAAATACTTCACAAGTACAAGGTGTATATAGTTTACCAAATTATTGTAGATTGATTAATTTCTTTTTCTTAGTTGGCGAATTAAATTTCTTTTAAGTGATAATTATTTTGAATGAAACCAAATCAAATTTGAGTGGGAATTAATTAAGTCTAATTTAATTTGAGGAATAAAATACTTTTTAAAAAGCGATTTCATTTCTCATCCAAACTTTCTAATCAAAGAATAAAAAAAATTACTTATTGACATTGCCCACCGCAATCTTTCATCTACACCCTATGTTTAACCACTAAAAAACAATAGAAGAAGAAAGCAACTAGCTTGATAACATGACAACAATTCAATATAATTAAAGTGGTCCTTACCCTAAAATTATTTTACAACAATTAAAATAAGGGACTCAATTACACAAGATAATGTTATATACATAAAGTATATGATTTGTTTTGTGTTATAAAATATTATGTTCTCGTCCACTTTTGACTAATAAAATCAACTCGTAATAAAAAAAATCATACATATAACGAAAAATTGACTTGCGGTAAAATTCAAGAAAATCTATTAATTTTTCTAAGTGAATTTTTTTTCATGTTGTTTCAATCAAAATATCTATATATAGAAATAACAAACGAACATTTTTCAGTGAAAATTTTCAAATAAAAAATAATAATTTTTTAATAGTGTCGATGTGTGCGGCTAGGAGTTAGATGGTTTTGATTAAACGTACTATAACATCCATGCAAATTACAATATATTGCAAGAATTATTGCGTGTGGGACGTGATTTGGTTAAAGATCTCAATTTTTATATTATATTGAATGTTTTCAAATTCCTAATTTATCCTCACTACTAGATGTAGTTTCATTTAATTGGCCTTAACTTTTTCCTAAATTAAAAAAAACATTGCAAGAATTATTATAATTTGAAACTTGAAGATCATCTTTTCTTAAAAAAAAATAAAAAATCATCCTTCCATCTTATTACATCATTTAAATTTCTCGATCTTATTACATTATTCAAATTTCGAGAATTAAATTTTTAATTTTGATCATAAATTCTAACATATAATATTTAAATTTCTTAAAATAAAATTTACATATTTAAAGAACTAGATAAAAATCTATAAGTCACAATAATTAATTATTTAAAATGAGTTAATCTATAAGTTCTTTCTTTCTTTTTTTTCGTTTTTTTCCATAATTAATTTATTGATTTTTTTTTTAAGTAAAAGGCAAATGGCTTTTTCAAATTAAAATAAAAGAATGACCAAACACAATGCACGTTCCCCAAAAGCCAAACATTTCTAACTTTTTTTGGGACTAACCAACACATGGGGTTGTCTTGCTATAACTCTATGGGATCCAATGCTACTACTATATACTCCAAACATATTTTTACAAAAACAAAAATTTCATTTATACAAAAAAAAGTAAAAAAAATAATAATAATAAGAAGTTAGTTACGTTAAGATAAGATCATTTTCGAAGTTAGATGTCATAAAAACAATTTCTTAAGTTTAATATAAGCTCAAACGACGAAAAGTGTTTATATCAATATGTTTAATAAACTATCCCAAGTTCCAAATCATCTTGATTTCTTTTCGGTATCAGTATAGTTCTTAGGTAATTTATTATTTTAATGTTAGAAAACAAGGATTGCATTGTCATTACAATGTCTTATTTATTATGTGAAATAATTATTTATTTTAGTATAACACGTAAAGTATATGACAAAATACTAAAAACCACCGTCCAGTCTAAATAATTATCAACATTTCTTAATGTTGTAGCTTTCATTAACGGATGTTTATCTTGATTGCATTTCAATTTTAGGCCAATAACATGCAAAAAGTAAAATAATTATTAAATTAAAGTTTCTCACCACAATATTTTTTTAAAAAAAAGTATAATGAAGTCAAATGTAAGTATATGAAATTATTTTCATAATAATAATAAGTACAACAATAATATTGTATCCTATTTTTTAGGCTTGTAAAGTAGCAAAAAAATTAAAAACGCCCACCGTGGGGTTCGGAACCCACGACCACAAGGTTAAGAGCCTTGCGCTCTACCAACTGAGCTAGACGGGCTTATTGATAATTTTAACATATATAGACTATATAACGGTAATCTCACCATAGGATTAAAATTTTTCTTCAGTCAAGAATTTATTGAAAATAATTTTTTCATGCAATAAAGGTAGGAATAAAGTCTACGTATATTAAATATGTTGTAATTTATGTATCTGAAAAAAAGATACGTCTACAAGTTCGTACCAAAATACATTTGTCAAGTTTTAAAAAAGTTGAGTAGTGACATTTATGAAGGTAAGGATATAGTATGTGTACACCTAGTACGTTATTGTCTAATTATTAAAGATTAGAATAGAATATGTGTATATCGGGTATATTATTGTCGTAATTAACAAATGTACTTAAGTATATGAAGAAAAAAAAACTATGTTTGCAAATTCGTACCAAAATGCATTTGTCAAGTCTTCATCTCAAACTCGAACTAGTAAAACACACAAGGAAGTAAAATACATATGCTAGGCTTAATCACTGATAATAACTTGTTTACATGCACACACAAAAAAACTAAAATCAATCGTGAAGGCCCACATACAAATTGATTGTAACAACTCCAATTTCAAAATTCTTACTCAAATATTATAATCAGTAAATTCAAAGTTAAAACGAAAACATGAAACTAACAAAGAGAACTATTGTAGAAGCTAACTAGAAATGAGATGAAATAAAGCAGAACTTATAGAACTAGATATTTTTTTCAACAATGTGCATAAACTGCTCTCTCATCCGTCATCCTTTTAGCTAGTTGTTATTTAATTGGGGAAATTTCATATATGGCAAACATAATTTATGAAATAACATTATATGGGTATAGTTTACATAATTACTTTCTATGGGTATAGTTTAGTTTGCTATGTATCTTTTAATTTGTATAAAACATTTTTTTTAAAATTTATTCAATAATTTACTTTTTCATTGAATGATAACAATAGCGCTAAATACGGTAACAAACTTACACAATCCCATTATTTAAGCTAACCATTCAAAATTAAATATTTTTCCAATTTTTTAAAATAAGCCGTATGAAACACTCAAACGTTAATGATCTTATTTGTATATATATAAATTGATTATATTGTATATATTTCGGAGATTGTATATAAATTTTTATACAATTTCGTGTATAATTTATTATGTGTTATTAACTGTAAATGTGAACATCATAATACGAAAATTGTATATATGACAGTCGTGTATTTTTTTTTAAAAAAAAAGTGTGTTGTATTTAATTTTATCTGTTTGTATACAATATTTTATTACGTTCATTTTTTTGTATAAATCTAGGGATTTGTATAATATACAATAATTTGGTATATGGATTATATTTGTATATGTGCATATGTAATTTCATATTTTTTTTTAAAAAAGTTAATGATTAAAATGATTGTATAATATTCATTTGTCAATTGTATATATGGTAAGCTTGAAATATGTTTGTATATTTGAGGGTGTAATGTTTATATATACAATATTTTATTATGTTCATAATCTTTGTATATATCGACGAATTTGTATAATATACTATAATTTTGTATATGTATTAGACAATGATTTTAACAAATTTCTTTATACAAAATTAAATATTTATATACAAATTGCTACTGTCTTATAAGACTTTGTATATCTTACTTTAATATACAACCCACTATATACATAACTTTAGTAATTTGTATAAAACTAATAGAATATACAAATAACAATTGTCTCATAATACTTTGTATATATTACCTTAATATACAATCACTATATACATAACTTTAGTAATATGTATATAAATTACACTACCTGATATTCTTGAGATTTGTCTATTTCTGTCCAGTTTTGCTAAGGCAGATCCAATCTCCTCTGAATTTATGTTTCTGACTTTTCTCTTACTTCAACCTTCAACAATCTTAATGCCGATGAATTTCGCGTTGTTGATGACTTTCTGAAGTGTCATTGTTTTTTTTTTTTGAATCTCAATTCAACAAATTGTTCAACTTGAACTTGTTCATGTTTTGCCATATACCCTACATTGACCCCAAAATCCTGAGTTAACCCAATTGAAACGAAGGTGGATTATCAACAATATTGACATGCAATGGCATACCTCTGATAATCCTCATATATGGTGATGAATCCTCCATTCTCATTTTGAAGAACTTATAATCTGATAAGAAAGAAAGAATTTTTTTAAAAAGAAATATGAAAAAACTAAGAACCTTAATACATATATAATTATGTTGATGAAGGAAAAAATTAAAAAAAATGGATTCATGAAAGTAAGATAGGAAGAGAACGTGAAATTTTCCCTAATTCAAAATTCAAAATAAGAGTGAAGGAGTGAATTTAGGAGAAAGATATGGAATGGTATAGGAGAGATAAAATTGATTTTATATAAAATTATATACAAAAAGATAAAAAGATCTTTTATGGTTGGTTATACAAAGAGGTGGTGGGTCCCATTAATTATGTCAAAAAAATGAAACTATAATTATTGAGTGTAAATAAATTAAACTATACCCTTATTAGCTAATTATTTGGGGATATTTGCCATCCCATTAATTTTCCCTTAATTAATTGGACCAGAGTCCAAAATGAGCATTTGCAAAGGCTTTTCAGTTTTGTTGCTTCTTCTCGGCCCAATAACCAGTTGTGTGACATCCATATAGATATCGACATTGGGCCAAGTTGGTTCATAACATAGATCCAACAACAACTTCACCAGAGTTTTACCTCTTCAAGACACAACATTTGATGAAAGTTACGAGTGAATGTGTTACTTGTTAGGGAAAAAAATTCCATCGATAAATCTTTTTAGCAACGAACTAGAAATGGATAATCACAAAGTTATGTTAGCTACGAGCAAATTAGCCATGGATTCGCAGCTAATTCCAATTTCTTTTTGTTGAAGTGAACTATTCAGTTAAGCTTCATAGAAACTTAAAACTGCATCTTTGCATCTAAACAAAATATTAAGTTGGAGTTTGAACTCAATCTACATGTTTTTACTACATATATTTTTAGTCTAAATATTTATATATATATAGTAATTCAAAAACAGCAGAAAAAATTGAATATATATTCCAAAGTAACAACTTTTAACCAAGAGAGGCCCAAAAAAAAAGCAGTGAATTGATCTACACATATATAAATAAGAATTTGATATTCATTCACTCATTGATACAAGTTCATATAACATTAGGTTAATTCTCATGTTTACAAACATTTAACTCTTTTTCCTCTAAGGAGGAAGAATTACCAAAAAAAATACGAATGATAGATCCAACAACAACAACAAATTACAAAATAATGAATTAAGAACATACATGCACAAAGTTAATTGTGGTAATAGTACATCGACAATTGACAATGGTACTAGGGTTGAGTATTGAGCATAGCTGAAGATGGAACGGGAGCTAGCTTAACCTTGTGGGCCAAACACAGGTAGAAATGGATCACTAATGGGAACCGGAGGAGGAGGAGGAGGAGAACCTGAAACCAGGAATGATGATGGTGGTGGTGGAGGAAAAGGAGGAGGAGGAGGAGGAGAAAAAATTGAAACCTTCGATGGAGGAGGACTAAAAACTTTGGGTAGTGGAGGAGGAGGACTCTTCGTGATCATAGGAGGAGGAGGACTAAAAACTTTGGGTAGTGGAGGAGGAGGACTCTTCGTGACCATAGGAGGAGGAGGACTAAAAACTTTGGGTAGTGGAGGAGGAGGACTCTTCGTGATCATAGGGGGAGGAGGATTAAAAACTTTGGGAGGAGCAGGAGGAGGACTCTTCGCGATCTTGGGAGGAGGAGGAGGAGGATTCTTAATGATTTTAGGAGGAGGAGATGGAGGAGGATTAAATGCTCGACAATTTTTTCTAATTTCACCTAATTTCCCCACAAGAACTTGAGTGTTACCCAACTTGATCAATGCATTCGCAAAAGCCTGTTGGAAGGCTTTTGGATTAGAAGCAAAATTCGCCACAATTCCAGTAGTAGACCTATCGGATGCAAGTAACTGATCAATCTTCAATATCCCTTTCTTCAATCTCAATTGTTTGTAAAACGAGTTATCAACAACAAACGAAGTGTTCTGATCCAAGAACACTGGCGAGCCACCATTAGAACTACACGTCTTTCTAAGACTACTAAACAGTTTAGTATCCATACTTCCATCCGCCCTCGATAACCTATCCCCTTGAATAAAATTACAATGTGTAATTCCCACTGTGTCCACCTAAAAGCGTCACCATTTCATTCACATTAAATCCTTTACTTTTAAAAGATTGAATTGCTTGTGGCACCGTTATACTAGGGCCTGGCAGGTTCACTTGTGATGGGTCTGATACTAGCCCATCGCGCCTCCCAGTGGGTATACTGTAACTCGGTCCTCCAGCTAATGCAACTGCATCTCGAGTAGCTAAAGCAATGATGTCCGAACAGGACACTGTATTAGAACATGTAGCTTCTAATTTGCTCTTTATTTCATCAATCAACTCGTATCCTCTTACTGATCCATTTGCTCCTGCATCTTTTTCTGACTTTTTGTTCTTCGTGTTTTTGGAATCAATCAGTATCGATGCATCACAACCCTGAACAAAAAGTACTACACATTATTATTATTATTCATTTTAAAAATTTTTATCAAATAATAGCAACAAAATATAATAAATTTTTCTCACCCTGACGAAGCAGTCATGGAAATACATTCGTAGCAATGCTGCTGTGATGGAACGATCCGATGAAAATCGAGTTCTCACCGTATCTCGAACTATGGTTTCTGCTGATGGACATCTAGTTTTAGTATTGTAGAAACCAACTTGAAGTTGAGCAGATACAATTGATGCTAAGTGCAGAGTAATACAGAGGAAAAACAAAAATAATATATTTTTGTTCATCTTAACAAAAAGTAGTATATACACTACTCTTTGATTAGATTTAAGGTATGATAATGAGCAATGAAGCAACAACATTCTCAAGGTATATATAGTACTTGATATGATTCACTTTTTCATTTTTAGTCAGTCTTGAAAAGAATGACATATGACATTATAACTATAAAATATCTATTTTATCCTTAATGCAATAATTTATAGTCACACAAATATCTATCACTTATTTTAGACCAGATATTTCAAAAGTCTAACTCTGTGTATAGTCAAAGTAATTCATATAAAATGAAACGGAGGGAGTATTTGTTTATTTGGAGGGTGAAGGGGAATGATGTGGTAGGCCACTAAGAGGTAAGAGATTTGGAAGTCAAAAGCTTAACTGGGATGCATGTCTTGTAATAAAATATGACTAATACTAGTTCTTGACCAAGGAAAAAGTATTAATGTGTACACTTCTTAGTAGCTAAAATAAAATACGTGTGAGTTCAATTTGAAAAATACTAGTTGAGCCTATATATTTATTTAATATGATGAGGGAATAACATTCATAGGTTCAGAAGTCAAAACAATAAGATGCTATGTTTAATAATATATATAAAGGGAATATACGATTTCATATCTAAAGGTTTTAGACAAAAAAATTATTGACGAATTAATACACACGAAAAAACTGAAAAAATCTATATTTTACTTTTTTTTTAATTAAAAATCATATTGCAAGAATTATTTGAGTTGAAACTTGAGAGATTATTTTCTTCTTCAAAAATTACTTATAAGTTAAACTTTTAAAATTTGATTATGCATGAATATATATATATAATATGAAAAACTATAAATTACGATAATTGATGATTTAAAATGTAATATTTAAAACGTAAACTCCTTTCTTTTCATTTCCCATAATTAATCTATGGGATCCAATGCTACCATATATACTCCGAACACATTCGTAGATTTCATTTATATATATTGCTATGATATAAGTATTATTAAAAATTTATATAGATATTTGGTTTCCTAATGTATTATTAATTTTGTTTTAGCTAAAAACTAATACTCTCAAACGCCCACCGTGGGGCTCGAACCCACGACCACAAGGTTAAGAGCCTTGCGCTCTACCAACTGAGCTAGACGGGCCAGATATTTTTCTAAATGGACAAACTAGATATTTTTAAAACTAACAATAGGATTAAAATATTTTATTCTGTTGAACATTAGCTAACTTTCTTTCACCATCCTTAAATATTTGTAAGCTTAACATAGTTCTCTAGGAAAAAGGTTGTAAAGTACAAACATGTTCCAAAACATTGTTTTTCTTAAGTTGATAATCCATTGAAAATAATTTTTTCATCCAAAAAAGATAGGAATAAAGTTTTGGTTTGCATACATCAAGTACGTTGTTGTCATAATTAATAAATATAATGTATATGAGAAAAAAACAACTATCTTTGCAAATTCGTACCAAAATACATTTGTCAAGTCTTCAAAGAGTCAAATAGTGATATTTATGTAGGAATAAAGTATGTGTACATCAAATATGTTGTTGTCGTAATTAATAAAAATAAGAACAAAATATGTTCACACTGAGAACTTATTTGTTGAGTCTTCAAAAAGTGAAAGTAGTGACATATATAAAGGTAGGGTTAAAATATGTGTATATTAACATCAGATAGAAAACCAAAAAATTCATTGTCCAAAGATAGAAAACAACAATAACGTCGTCTCAATCTCAAACTAGTAAAACACACAACCAAGAAGAAAACAAATGCTAGGCTTAATCACCGATAATAACTTGTTATACATGCATACACACCCAAAAAATGTAAAATGAATCATGAAGGCCAACATACAAGTCGATCCAACAGGTACTTAAGCGGAGCTTTACTTCTTCAAGACACTGCAATTGATGAGAGTCACCAGTTAGCTAGGATCATTACACTAGTATAAACTATGAAAACGATCAATGCATTATACTGCAATTGATTGTTGACATTATATGATGAAACAAAGAACATCATGTGGAAACTCACTTGTATAAATATGCTGCAATTCCAAGAATGATGCACAACAAAATGATGTCGATGCAAAAGTTGCGACTAGATCTCAGCTGGAAAAAAAGGTCATGCATGAGTAATCCTTGTGTGCAGATAACTTACTGCAACTGAAGACAGCGGTAATTCAGTTTACCTGGTTAACTGTATGCTTAAGCCTAACATTGGTATTCTTCAAGTCCGCAGTAGCCCTGTCCACCTATTGAGAAGTCAAACCATATGAATTTTAGCTGTGATTCTTTCCATATCAACTATTACAAAAACCAATGAAGTTACCAACCTTTGCGTCAATCTCATCCATCAGAGGAACTTGTCTATCCAACTCCTGCATGCATTGCATCGTATCTTTAGTGCCGATGTCAATTGGGATGATACAAAATAGAAATCATAAATGCAGCAAACCTCGTTCATATCGCTGGCCATGTTCTTCAAAGTATCCAATCCTTCTGCTATGACATCCAAACCTTGGTCCTGCGCAACATGCAAAACTAAATCTTAAACATAGTCCAGGAAGCAGCAAAGAAGCGTAAACGGAAACCTCAATAAGGGGGGGGGGGGGGGGGGGGGGGGGGGGGCTAATAAAAAGAATTTCATGATAAAATACCAAAAAAAACACATGCCTGTCTCATTTTTCGCATTTCATACTCTTGCTTGAATTGACTTGACTCTTCAGTTTGTTGGAAATATTCATTGTCAAATTGTCCATCTGTAAACAAAGCAAACTCTGTAAGTGAATAACAATCAACTGTAGCCTACAAGAATGATACTTTCAAGTCATAAATTGTGTTGTTAATGGTCCATTTTAGTCACACTTAAACCCTGAATCTAGGCTCAGGTTAGGTGGCTCGCCTAGGTTAGCAAGCGCTTGAGCACAGTTATGAGCCTTATCAATCGTAATAGGCTCTATCTTGAAGAGGGTGGCACTGAACAATAAATATAACTGAAAAAGATACACTAATTTTTAAAGAAATGTTATGAGTGAATATGTTACTTTGAAGAAAACCACTAATAGGATATAGGAACTAACAACAGACAAATTCTGTAGCTAAACAACAAATCTGTCGGAAAACCTATTTAGCGACGGATTAGAAATGGATTATCCCAAAGTTCTGTTAGCTACGAGAATATTTGTGATGGATTCGTAGCTAATTCAAAATTTTTTGGTTGTAGTGAACTAGTCAGTTAAGCTGCATAAGAAACTTAAAACTGCATCTCTGCATCTAAACAAAATATTAAGTTGGATTTTGAACTCAATCTACATGTTTTTACTACATATATTTTTAGTTTTTTCAATTAATTTTTGTGTGTTTGTAATTGTATGTTTCTTGCATTATATACATACTAATATTTTTTCTTCATTGTGTCTTTTCTTTCAGAAGCTCGTGCGTTAGTTGTGGTCACTTAGAGCCCCAGCAGACCTTGGACACTTTTTACCGTTGACGACAATAAATACACATGCAGAGTACAACTTACAGGAAGACCAGTCAAATGGCAGAAATTATCAATCACCTGAATCAAATTTAATTTCCGTGCGAGAACCTGAAGCTCTCCATCCTCCAGATTGTTTGGGTGGAGCTGCAGAGCCATCTGGTATGGCATTTATTCTATCTGGAAGTGCAAGAACCAAATCATTACGGGCAGCAAGTTCTTCACCCGAAAGTCCTTTGACCTGAAATTGAGGGTTTTTAGTACCAAGGCAACTATTTAGTCCCACAGATTACCATATAAACCCAGATTCA
The DNA here is from genome assembly GCA_016801875.1 of Solanum sitiens. NCBI lineage: Eukaryota > Viridiplantae > Streptophyta > Magnoliopsida > Solanales > Solanaceae > Solanum > Solanum sitiens. The sequence goes on along the minus strand of JABWTJ010000011.1, from coordinate 2,128,836 downwards.
CTCTTTTGGTAGGGAGGCCCAAGGGAGAGCACAAAAAGGGTAGCGAACACTGCAAGAGATATTAGTTATCAAGTATAAAGTAACTGAAAAGAAGATGAGCAGAGTTCAAAGTATCAAATACCAAAGAATTCTAAGCTATACATTAGTTTTTCCTTGCCATTGAGTCCTTCTTTACTCTATAAATGAAGCAAGCTGCTAACGCCAGTTTTGCAGATCAAGCTTAATAACTCAGACACGCAGGCCAAAACTAAGGCAGATACCCACTTGTAATGATACAATACAAAGCACAGACTCATTGAGACAAATGCTCTAGCATTACTAAGTAGAGGTAGAATAACACAAGTTCACCCCTTGGTCCTTATTTACTCTACAAGGGAAATATGCTGCAATGACTAGGTTAAGAAATTTGTATGAGGCTAGACACTCGAGCATCAAGATCCACAACCTCATTTGGTAATATCTACCCCAACCATCTCTAGATGAGTCTCAAATTTTTCTCATCAAATACTCGAATACAATCAAAAGCTTCTTGGTTTGTTTTGGGAGGGGGTGCATTCTCACTTCTATCTATCTAATTATTTTTGGATATACACATGGAGGCTCTCAAACTATTAATCCCTCAATCTGATGGAATACCATTGATTCAAAACCTCTGAATCCAGTGGTTTGGCACTTCATCACACACACACACATACTGAAGTCACTCCGCTCAATATCTTCCGAATTTTATGTAGATGGACATGAAATCAGAAAACAATTGATGATAAGTAAAAATACAAAATCCCATGAAAACTATATAATGTATGTGCAAATATTTATGTTGCTTCAATCTAACCAAGGAAAACAAAAAAAGAGAAAGAAAAGAAAATGATTGAAAGGACCATATTTGTTTTCTTTCGTAATATTGAGCAATATTAGAGTTCTCTCAGTCTCTTTTAGCCTTTAGGCAACTGAGTTTGTGCTCTACTTGGAATTTCAAGCAAATGCCAAGTCAACTGTCCAATGCAACATCACCTCCATCTCTTTTTATCTCTCGCTTATAGATATAGTTCTCTTCCTTAAGACTGAAGTGAGGAAACAGCATGACCATTTGCATTTTTTGTTTATATACTCTTGAATCAGAACCTATCCCCAGATCGAAAATAAAAATGCCACTAACCAAAAGAACAAACTGGAATAAACAAAGCAAACTCAAAATGAGGAACCAAGCGATAGTGTCAGATAATAGAATAATTGAAAACTAACTGAATGAACAACCTTATTTTCTAGGCTTAACAAAGTATTTTCACAAAATCTGAAATAAGGAAGCCCGAAGCAGTACATGAACACGATTGTCATCAACAAGTGACATGATTTCAGGAATTTGAATTGTTAGACTCACGTAAGATTTGGTGAGCCTTCTATTTTTCTTACCTATTGGACAGCCAAATTTTGATTTAGCAACGTTTAACATGGTATAAAGTAACACTTTAAGCATATCACTCCAAAAGTAAAGCAAAGAATGCAACTTTGGAAGCTAGTCATGTACTCACTCACAAAACAACACTTAGCTTTAGGGGCATCAGGCTAATAGAACGGAAAATTGCAGATTCCTTGAGTTCATGTGGGTTTTCCATTTCAAATAACTACTGCCTACGGGGATCCAAATTATTGGACATTTTGTGGCTGACTAGGATAGGAGGACTAAATACTATAACATTTGGGCCTTTGTTACGTAAAATAGAATCGTAATGCTTTGCATCAAAACCTGTAACTCATTCTGTCAATCAAACTCCCCGTTGCTATTCATTTTTCTTTTCGATAAGGATTATCTATCATATTCTTGAACCATTAAAAGGGAAGAAACGAATATCAAAGACAATGTGCTAATAGTTACACAACTTCCGGCGTAATAGGTGGCACCCTCCACCGCAATGCCCCTTTTTACGCAGGCTGATCAACACACATCCCCTCCCCAAAGCAAATGACCCAACAATACACTATATACTGTCAGTAAAAAACTCGTCGCGATCAACTATATGAATCCTATAAATCCATTCTCTTTATAATTCCTCACAGATCTTTCCTTAATCTCTCTTTTCACCCCATCCCTCCCAGATCTTTCTTTAATCTTACTTTCCATCAAAATCCAGAGTCGAATCAACCAAATTAAACATAAACCCCAAAGACTTCACAGAACATCAACAAAACTCAAGTACAATATAACCCATCAGCAAAATTAAACACAATTACACAACCAAATCAGCTAAAAACAAATAATTCAAAACTAAAACCACACCTTTCTCACAGCCAATCTCTGCAATTTCGGAACCTCCTCAAGTAACCTCGCTTTAGTTCTCCTAATCTCAGCATTGATCGCCACAACAGATGCCCTATTTTTCTCAATAGAAGCTGTTTCCGCTTTCTGTAACCGCAAAGAAAGATCTTTAAATCCTCAATTGTCCGAAACTAAACCCTTAAACACAAACCCACGAAAGAAAAAGTAAAAAAGATGACTTTTTTAAACCTGAAGAGCAGTTTCTATGTCGGATTCAACTGAAGAATAGAGACGAGCGAAGGCATCGTCGCCGGCAACGTTGGAATCCTTCTGCTTGTCGATGTCGTACTTGTCGTATTTCTTACAGATCGAGTCTACCCTTGTGAGAATATCAATTACACTCATTTTTCTTCTTCTTCTTCTTCTTCAACCTCTGTGAAGATTACAGTTTTCTCCGATCAAGAAATAATACAGAAGAGAGGAATTTTACTTTGCAGATGGAGAAAACAACACTTCATAATACAGACTGGAGATTTTGAAAAATAATAATATTATTACAGGGTTTTTAGTTGTTTTTTTAATTATTATTATTTAAAGGAACAAATAGTATTCAAGTTAATTTCTATAGTGTTAATATTTAAAAAATGTAGAATTAAAATAAAATATAACTATATTTAGTACTATATGAATAAAAACAAAAAACAAATATATTTTTGTATGTGATGGTTGGTGGTTGTGATTGCTAATAATAATGATGATTGTCGTGGCAATTCACGAAGAATTGAAGGTGATTATGGTTGATAATTTATCAGGATGTATATAGATAGCGGTTAGTGGTGATAATGGTTGATGATAGTTGCTAGCTGTGACAATTATTCTTATACATATAACTAGTAAATCACACATGAAATATAATCCACTTTTATGCACATAACTCATAAATTACCAATATAATGTAAATTCACGTTAAACAAGTTTAGTGTGACGAACTCGACTGAGAAGGGCATTGACATGAAAGCTTTCCTTATACAATACTACCTACTACGCCAGCTCAATTTTGAGATAATTCTTTTAGCCTGTAAAATTTTATTTATATAATTTTCAAATATATATAGAAAAAAAAGATAAATATTCCCGAACTATATAAAATATATATGTAATCTTTCGTTATACTATTGAGACACTATAATTTTTACCTCCACAAAGTGGAGCACTTGTATCCTTCAAACTAACGAACGGACATGTGTTATCATCATGTGCATCTACGTACCCAATTATTCACTTAGTTTTAATTCACAAAAAAGACCATTTAAATTAAACAAGACCCACTCTAATAATTATTTAATCCACAGACTCACTAACACCATAGTAATCTACCCATATCAAAACACTTCTACATGATGATTTCAAACAAATAGTTCAAAAACACTCATACATGATAATTTCAGAAATAAAATGGATTGTACTTTCCGAAGGACACAAAATTCTTTACATAAACATATATTTTGTCATCACTATATCAATATTGTCGAAATAGTTGTTCAGTCTAAAGGGAAAATGAAGAAGAACTTTAAGAGTGTTTTGATTTGAGTGTATTATTAGGGTGTTAATGAGTGAGTTAGATAAATAAGATTTTTTAAAAATTCGAACGATTTTTCTTTATGAGTTAAAATTAAGTGAATTATTGAATAGATACATAAAATGATGATATGTGTTCATCTGTTAGTGTGAAGAATACAAATACTTCATTTTTCAAATGACAAAGATTCAATCCCAATAATATAATTAAGGGTATATAGCTATATCATTTTTGATAGTTTAAAATATATATATATATTAAGAGCATGGAGTGTGAAAAAAAAAAGTACATAGAAGACAAAGTGAGCCGATTGCGACACCAGTTTTCAGAGGACAAAAAACCCCTCTCTTCAAATTCCAAATCTTTCTGCCGCCGCCGGCCGTCGACCGTGAAATTGATATGCAATACATATTGATATGAGTAGAGAAGAGATAGTTAATACGATGACTGTTAGAGCAAAACCAGTAGGAGGATTAGCTATAGCTACTATTGTGAAGAATAATGGCCACCATCGCGATGTTGATGAAGAAGGAGAGTCAAGGCTTGAACCAAATGTCGGGTTAGAGTTCGATTCAGCCGAAGATGCACAAGAGTTTTACAATCTCTATGCAACGAAAATTGGATTTAGGATTCGAATAGGTCAGCTCTATCGTTCCCGAATTGATGGGTCTGTTGTTTCCCGGAGATTCGTTTGTTCCAAAGAGGGGTTTCAGACTACTTCACGAACGGGATGTCCAGCTTTCATAAGAGTGCAAAGGCTTGATTCTGGGAAATGGGTTCTCGCTAATATTAAGAAGGAACACAATCATGAGCTTGAACATCCAGGTGAGATTTGCCCATCTCGAATTCAAAGAAAAATTGTTACCCCTACCCCAACCCCAACCCCGAAATCGAAATCAGCTTCTGTCCTTGTATCAACTAGGACTGGACTTAGATCACTTGATGAGGATGGCCCATCTGGGATTCTCGATTTTAAGCGTCTTAAAAGGGAGAAAATTAATGGAGAAACTAGAAGTGAACCGTATAAGGGGTTAGAATTTGTTTCTGCTGCTGAAGCGTATGAGTTTTATCATACTCATGCTGCTAATACTGGGTTTAAAGTTAGGATTGGTCAGCTGTTTCGTTCGAAGAATGATGGGTCGATTACCTCACGGAGATTTGTTTGCTCTAAAGAAGGGCATCAGCATCCGTCGAGAGTAGGTTGTGGAGCGTTCATGAGGATACAGAGACAAGAATCAGGAAGGTGGTTGGTTGATCGTTTTCAAAATGAACATAACCATGACCTTGGAGCTCCCATTGATGCTAGTGAGAGAGTGTCATCAAAAGGATTCAAAGAAGAATTAAGCCATGGGTTGGAGAATATGGATTTAGTTGAATTAAATGGAGGGTTTAGCCTTGTTACAAGATCCAGGGAGAGTAAAATTGGAAGTGATTGGTATAATGAGCTTTTTGACTATTTTCAGGCTCGACAAGCAGAAGATATGGGATTTTTCTATGCAGTGGAAATGCATAAGGGTAGAGCCATGAGTGTATTATGGGCCGACTCCCGGTCTAGATTCTCTTGCACTCAGTTTGGGGATGCAATTGTTTTCGACACAACCTATAGAAGGGGTAGTTACTCAGTGCCTCTTGCTTCATTCATTGGGGTTAATCACCACAGGCAACCAGTACTTCTTGGTTGTGCCTTAATTGCTGAAGAGTCTGAAGAGTCATTTACTTGGTTGTTCCAAGCTTGGCTTCGGGCAATGTCAGGGCGTCGTCCTGTCTCTATAGTTGCTGATCAAGACTGGGTCATTCAACATTCAATTGCTCAAGTTTTCCCCGGAACACATCATCGGTTTTCTGCATGGCAAGTTGTGGCTAAGGAGCAGGAAACCATTGGTGCATTACTCTCGATGAATCCTGAATTTAAGTATGAATATGAAACTTGCATTTTTCAGAGCCAGATGGCTAATGAGTTTGAAGCAGCATGGAATGTGCTTATTAACAAGTATAATTTGAGAGAGAACACATGGTTAAAGGATATGTATAGGATGCGGAAGAGTTGGGTGCCATTATACATTAAAGGCACATTCTTTGCTGGCATTCCAACGGACGGAAGCTTGAAATCATATTTTGGCACATTATTGACATCTCAAGCACCACTTAGTGAATTTCTTATACGGTACAAAAAAGCCCTTGAGCAACGTCGTGAAGAGGAAAGAAAAGAGGATTTTAACTCATTCAATTTGCAAGCAGTTCTGCACACAAAGGACCCTATAGAGGACCAGTGTAGAAGGCTTTACACTATTACCATGTTCAAAGTGTTCCAGAAAGAGCTTTTGGAGTGCTATAGTTATGTTGGAATTAAGATAAATGTTGAAGGTGCCATTAGTAGGTATCTGGTGCAGAAGTGTGGGAATGGAGATGAGAGGCATACAGTTGCCTTCAATGCCTCCAATCTTAACATCAGTTGCAGTTGTAAAATGTTTGAGTTTGAAGGTGTGCTGTGTAGACATGCCTTGAAAGTTTTTCAGATAATGAACATAAGGGAGCTTCCATCTCGCTATATCCTACATCGTTGGACAAAGGATGCAAAATATGGTATACTACGTGATGTCGATTCAGGGGGTGCTTCTCAAGATCATAAGGCATTGATGTCGTGGAGCTTAAGAGAAGAAGCAAAGAATTACATTGAGGCAGGAACAGCATCTTTAGAAAGATATAAACTTGCGTTTGAGATCATGCAGGAGGGTAGAAGAAATCTTTGTTGGCAAAACTAGGGAAGTACGGGGTTTAACAAACATAGATAAGAGGTATTTTCCTCCTACTTTTATTTCATTGCTATGAGTTGAACTGTATCTCCAGCGATGAATTTCAAGATTTGTACATGTTTGGATCTTTTCAGAAAAAAAGAAAAGGAAAAAAATGCTTATTTATTTTCATTGCCTTCTCCTCACAAAATTACTTAAGTGTTATATTGCGTTGTGATTGATTATTCATCTGAATCACTGATCATAAACATAGATGCATTTTATTTCCGTCGTGATTGATCATTGTATTAGTCAATTACTCGTATCTTTTATCAATTCATATTTTTGTTTTGTTAAGTTGCTTTTTTTAGCTTTTGTTTTTTTGTCCTTGGCAGATCGATGCTTTCATCAAAATTCTTATTTGTAAGTTAATTTTTGGACTCGACCATTTCTGAGTATGAGTTAGCCTCAATCTTATCAGATAGTTTTCCAAATAATGTAGGGATAAGGCACAAGTACCACTCCGAACTTTCCCCGAAATTCCAGCGACACACCTAAACTTAACTAGGGTCCTATTACCCCAACTAATTTAAAATGGAATAAATACACCATAAACGCTAACGTGGCATAGAGAGTGTGCACACTCTCTTGAAGACAATTGAAGATTACAAAAATAATTTTAAAAGTAATTAACAGGTACAAATGTCATTTTTTTAAGGGAAAATTACGCGGATAAGCAAATTTATACTATTTAATTACTCATCATAGTTATAGTTTGCTATAATTACCGCTCGCGACTAACATTATACATTAATTACGTAGGTTGACTTCGAATTTGTATAATTAGTCATGTTTGTATATGTATAATTCGCCAAGATATACAAATAAATATGTATAATATACAAGTTTTTAGCCTATATACATATACAATTCACCTCTCTCCCACTCTCTTCCCTCTCTCGCTCACCACTCTCCTCCCTCTCTCAATCTCGCTCGCCACTCTCCTCCCTCTCTCAATCTCGCTCGCCACTCTCCTCCCTCTCCCAATCTCGCTCGCCTCTCTCCTCCCTCTCCCAATCTCGCTTGCCATTTATACAAATGTATATGTATAATATACAGTTATATACAATTATATACATATACAATTCAGCTCTCTCCCACTCTCTGCCCTCTCTCGATCTCGCTCGCCTCTCTCCTCTCTCTCCCAGTATCGCTCGCCTCTCTCCTGCCTCTCCCAATCTCTTTTGTCATATATATAATTACATATGTATAATGTACAATTATCTAACCAATATACATATACAATTCACCTTTCTCCACTCTTTTCCCCCCTTCTCTCTCCTCTCTCTCTCCTCTCTCCTTTCTCTCCCAGTCTCGCTCGCCTCTCTCCTCCAAATAACATGTAGCTACAAATTGTTATTATCAAACTATAGCTATGGAGAGTAATTAATTATTTTTAAGTGGCTATATGTGAAAGTTTCCCTTTTTTTAATTGGAGATTACTTAATTAATTGAGTCTAGTTTAAATAGACTCCTCCATCTTCTTGATAGAAGGGATGTATTAGAATTGATGTTGACTGCTTGCTAACCATTGGTGTCTTCTCCGGCGTAGCATTCATACGCTATAAACCTTCCCACCCTTATCCAAAATAATTCTTCACCCGAACCTTCTCGAAGACCCAATGCTACCCCTCTTTTATCTATTCCTTCCTCCAACGAAAAATCCCATTTTCATGTTTGTCTTAGATATGGCAGGTCTTCTTCCAATCATTTTCTGCCTTCTGCTATGGTAACTCCTAATTTTTTCCGATGCTTACTGAAGAAGCGTTTAAGAGAATTGGGTTTTGGGAAGGTTTTTTTGAATGTTAGCGAGAATTAATATGAGTCTGAGGTTGAGGATGATGAGTCATAGCTGAGAATGAGGATGACCTTTCCGTTTCTCTGGTGTCTTCTCCGGTTGTATTCTCTGACGTTTTCTCTGATTGTCATGCGTCAATCGGAGTACAAATCCTAGCATGTCAACACATATTTGCACCATTTTTACTTCCCTTTGAAAAACCAGATCTCACCACAAGAACGATTCAAGTTGACTTGGAAAAGAACCACAAAAACGATTCAAGTGGCTGGTTGTGGAACTACTGGGCCAGCGAAAGCAAGGGATTTGCCTTCTGGGTCTGGGTCGAGCTCGTCGCATCGGGCTTGCCTAGTGCGGGTTACCACGCTTGTGTGGTTTGCAAGCTATTGCATAGGAGCGGGGGCTTTACCCTGAGCTCACCTAAAGGGTAGTGGCTAAGGGTTTCCCTAGTCATTAAAAAAAGAAGAAGGGTGTGACGCTTGTATTACATGCCGAGGATACTCATTTGGTTATTTATCCCACATCAGCATCTAGGGTGACATTTATTTCATTATAAAATACTTAAGGGGGTAATAGAATCCTAATTAAGTTTAGGTGTGTCGCTCAGATTTCTGGTATAGTTCGAATGGGTACTTGTGTCATATTTATCCCAATAATGTATGTATCGAACAACTACCATTTATACACAACTGCCTAACATTTTTCATTACCAGGTGACATTTTGTTGCAGTTTTTTTCTCTCTTTTTTTCCCAATTAATGTCAATTGTTGTGTACAGATGCAGTGAGCATCCAAGAAAAGATCTGAATTCGACATGAAGCATTTAAATCCATCATTCAACTTTCTTACTGAAGGGAGTGAATTTCTATTTGAATCACTAATTCATTAGGTTAGTTCTTTGAAGAGATACTGATCATAATCATGAAGTAAGAAGGGAGGTATTTGTTATACAATCATACTGCATATATAGTGGCTGAGTCGAAAGAATTATTGCGATGTTCATTGCTTAGCTTTAACTTGGTCAATGACAAACCTTAAAATGTTAACCTCTCCTGGAGTGGGTTACTGCAGTTTGAGTACTACATTTTAGTTTTTTCAACTCTTGTTGATTTGCGGAGATCGTGGAGCACTTACGTTCTATGTTACTATTTCCCAATTAAACTGCTTGATTCCCTTATATGAAAAAATTGGATGCTGAAAAGGACTCTATTTGAACCATCTACTCTAGATTATTGTAATCCTTTAGTAATATCCGAACAAGGAAGTTCTTCTCCACCATGTCATACTAAACTTGGTTCCTAGGTCAAAGATCATTAGTCGTCTTGAAAACTTAGTGATATTCTTGCAGAACATTGAAGCCAGTGTCAAAGTTTGATGATCAACCCCGTATGATGTTGTGGCAGTCTGTTGTACCAACAATTTTGGTAATTCAGTGAGCTTACAAGACTTGCTGCATATTTTGGATGAAGTCAGAGTATTTAGCCAATGATAATGGGGGACTGTATGGTGTTACCAAATAGTGATCGTCCTCCTCCTCAAGCAAACAAATCATCAGATGACTAGTTTTCTTTCGGAATCACAATCGCAAACTGTAACTGTGTAAATTAAAAACGTTGCTACAAATGATACTCTCCAGGGCTTCTTAGTAAAACTGGATAATTGTGGTACTGATAGAAGCTCGAGCAAAACGGACAGTTGGAAAGTCCGTCATCATCAACCTCTGGAAAATGGATCCTGCAGTGATCGTGTGGTGCATTTGGAAAGAAAGAGACCAATGCTATTTCAACTCCAGTCCATTTGTTGAAGGATTTGTTTTGCTTGGAGCAGATTATCTGCTGTAAATAGTATCGACTCTCGTTTAGATTTTGTTAGCTCCTTAAATTTTTTAGAGAAGTCATTTGAAATTGTACACAGGCGCTGTTGTTTTTGTAATCTATTTGCATCCTCTGGATGCTGGATGAGTGAAATCTACTCTTTACTTTATCAAAAAACTGGACAATTGAGTTTTCTATTGTTGTAGACTTATCTGGGTCCTATATTTTGATGATATAGTCATTAGACTATGATATGAGAAAATCACACAATTGAAGAAATGTTTAGTCAGTCATATTATAGAGTCCGAAGTCAAAAGGACAAAAAAAATTGTCAAAAATTTTAAAAGGGTACATTAATTATTATTTTTAACCAAAAGGGCAAAAACGCTCTTGACGGAGCGATTTTCTTCTGACAAAATTTACGTGTTAATTTTTTAAAAAAACACAAAAATTGCTGATGTGGCAGCGAAACTTGTTGCAGGGGGCAGACCAAATGTTGGACCAAAATGCCTGCCTCTATTAACTTTTTTAAGGAAAAGGTTTCAATTTTAATTATTTTTTTTTGAAAAACGTTGCATTCGCAGCTATATTGAATAAATAAATCACAGTATCATTTTGTTAAAAAAAAAATGATATGTCCTTTCGGAATTTTTGATAATTTTTTTTGCCCTTTTGGCTCCGGACTCAAACTTCGTGCTTCAAATCGTATGAATCGAAAAAAAAATAAAAGGAAAGGGGCATTCCGAGAATTGAACTCGGGACCTCTCGCACCCTAAGCGAGAATCATACCACTAGACCAAATACCCTCTGTTGTAAGTTATGGTCTGTATTTTCGTAATTAAATTATAGTTAGAATATTAGATGAGCTTAGTAATATATATCACGAGCACAAAAATCATACTTTCGTCAATAATTAGGGGACCAAAAGTGTTATTAACTCTTTAAAAGCAGTAGAAGAACAAAAAAATCTGATTTTGAGAATTTTATCTTCAAAGTTTATCATCTTACTCCTTCTGTCTCAATTTATGTGACACTCTTTCCTTTGTTGTGTGTCTTAAAAGGAATGTTAGTACATTTCTATAATTAGAGATAACTTATCTTCAAGATTTTCCTTTTACTCTTAATGAAATGATGACAAGAATATCTAAGGTTTGTTTCAGATCACGAGTTTTTTTTAAAAAAAATCTCTTAAATTTGTGTCAAGTTAAATTGTGTCACATCAATTGCGACTAGGGAATAATTCTTTCCATTTTCTCTTCTATTTTATTCCTTTCCAGTTGGCAGCCTCTCTTATGTGGTTTATAATTTTTATTGTTCATGGTAAGTTGTTTATTCCAATTGTCTGTATTTGCTCCAAACTTGTCTTTTCTAATGTCTATGGTTGTCTGCATGAAATTAATTAAGGAGGGACCATTCGAACTAGTTGTGGTATGTTTGTTTGTTTAACTTTGTTTTTATGTCAGTCAATTGTTTGACATGTTTATTTGTCCATGCAACTAATGTGTTGTAAATGTTGATGAACCATAGAAAATGAAACTTTTTTCTAATCTAAAATTTTAATTTAGTGCTTAATGCATATCAACACAAAATTCCATGTATGATCAAAATTAATGCCTTTATAGTGTATACAACCATGGGTGTGGTGACATGATTGAAACTCTCACGATTATTTAAAGGTCTCGAATTCAAATTCTAACTATAGATAATTCTTGAGTTTTAAGTGTAGCTTTTAAGCATTAGATGCTAAAAGGCCACTAGTAGTTTTTAAGTATGATATCTCAGTCTATAAATAAGTAATTATGTGTTAGGATAAAAATGTTAGAATATTAATTATATTCTACCATGTTATAGTCGGAATGCCAAATTCCAAAGCTCGTGAATTAGCACACGGAGTCATAAATTCTAACAAAAATACTAACCAATTAACGCGCCGGGTACTGACTTAACTTAACCTCAAAAGTTAGCTCATAAGTTTATATAAGGAGATTAAATTCTCATCTCTCTATTGATGTGGGACTTCTTAACATTCCCCAGCATGCCCAGACTGAAGCGTGAAACACTTATAAGGCCCAACATCGATGAACAATAAATTGGAATGAGAATGACTTTGATAACACTATAAAGATATGACATATGTATCTAACTCAATCTTAAAAGTTAGTTCATGAGAAAAGAATTATCCAAATCCAAACCGATAATCCATTCTCTAACCGATCCGAAACTGTTACCCACTCTAACAAGTCCATCAGCAAGTCTTCGACCAATATATGCACAGTATATATGGAGTAACTTGTCATTTGTCATTTGTCATTTGTCACTATGTAACATGTGGAAAAAATATAAAGCATTACTCATGACCACATCTGCCACTGTCAAATAAACCCCACACAGTTTTGGATCATATTGAGACTTGTCTTTTCCTTACAATATAACCATATCATTTTTATTCGTAACACCGTTTGATTTGATATAAAATTTAAAATCTTCTTTTATTCCAATAAAAGATACCTTCCTGCCCCCTTCAAATTCACATTAATTCCTCAAACTTCATTCATTCTTGTCCCAATAACAATGGCAGAAAAATATAGTATAGTTTTGTTAGGTATAATGGATCAATTATGGTTTCATCAAATTATTCTCTTTTCAAAAACCCCATCAATTTCAATCCCTAAAGATCCCCTGCCTATTCAAGACTCTCTAGCATCAGTTGAATCAGATAACACTCTTCTACAGGTAACAAAATAACGCGCTTGCACTTAATAGTCAATCAATTAATTTTTTCGATTCTTATCGCAAAATTTAACTATTTACTTATAGTCTGTTAAATCTAACACATCAGTTGAATCATAAAACACTCTTCTACATATAACAAATTAACGCGCTTGCACTTAATAGTCAATCAATTAGTTTTTCCCATTCTTATTGCACATTTCAACTATTTACTTATATAGTCTGTTAAGTCTAACTAATAGAAAGTGCCTAATTGTTTATTTATCTAAGAAATAGAGCCCGTTAAGGATGTACTTGTTTTCCCTTTTTCTTTTTTTTTTTCATATCGGACTTGATATAAGAAGTTATAATATATCAATTTTACGCTTTGTTACTGTCAGTATACATAACTTAAATTCTCGTTTGAATTATGATTGTATTGTTTGCTATTCAAGGATGTTTGTGAAAAAGAAGAAGACAATGAGAAAGAAAGACCAACAACAAACATGTCTGATTCATCATCACCTAAAAGATATTCAGGAAACAGAGTATTGAAGAAAACTATGAGTAATTACAAGAGTTTTGGAGATCTCGAGCTCGAAGAATTACGAGGTTTCATGGATTTAGGATTCATATTCCGCAAAGAACATATAAGCAAGAAAATGATAAATGTAATTCCTGGATTACAGAGACTTGAAATAGTGATATGCGAAGACGAAGATAAAATTTGTGAAAATTCAAAAGCCATTGTAGCAGAGGAAGACGATAAAAGGGAAATTGTGCGACCTTATTTGTCGGAGGCATGGCTTATTAAAAGGCCTAATTCACCATTGTTGAATATGAGAATACCAAGAATTTCTGAAGCTTCTGATATGAAGAAACATTTGAGATATTGGGCTAAAACAGTTGCCACTGTGGTTATGCAAGAATCTTGATTTTGTGTACAGAGTATCTGCGTTTATCACTCAATCAAAAGTTATTTTATATTATGTAGAATTGAAACTGTTTTCACCAATCAAATACAAATTACTTAATTTTAGATATTGACACTTAGCCATGTTAGCGAAGATTATATTGTAAATTAAGTAACTATCACATGTAGCAAAAATAAAAATCATATTTGTATGCTATTGTTATAGTTTGCGTAATTGCGCTCTATAATGAACATAAATATGTATATTTCGTTATTCATATACAAAAAGAAAACAATTGTATAATTTCGCTATGCATATACAAAAGAAAGCAACTGTATAATCTGCTTTGCTATACATATACAAAAGATCAATTGTGTAATTCTGTGTTTGTATATGTTGGGTTATCCCACATCGGAATTAGAAGAGGCTGGTGGTCAATTTATAAGTGTGAGGGAAAGCCTCAACCTTTGAGCTATCTTTTGGGTTGAGAAGGCCCAAGACCACCAAACATTGGTATCAGAGCCCAGGTTGTCAACAAGTCTCAGCCCACTGGGAGAAACTGGGTTGTCGCTCTCTCCAGCCCGATGTGTGAAGGGGGAGATTGTTGGGTTATCCCACATCGGAAGTGGAAGGGGCTGGTGGTCAATTTATAAGTGTGAGGGAACGCCACAAACTTTGAGCTAGCTTTTGGGTTGAGAAGGCCCAAGACCACCCAACAGTATAAAGCGAGAAAAGAGAAAGACAAAAGAAAACTGCGCATAACAAGATCGTACTTGTATAATCATAAGTGTATAGAATGAAAGTATATGCATTTGTATTTGTATATACAATTTTCTCTCGTTTCATACAAACACTAACACAATGTATACATTTGTGTTTCTAAAAAGGGAGAGAGGTGGGTGAGTGAGCGAGATCTGGGAGAGGGGAACGAAAATATATGTATATATATAATTTTCTCTCGTTTTATACAAACACAAACACATTTTATATATTTGCATTTTTGTATAAAGTGAGAGAGGCGAGTGACAGAGCGACATCTGAAAGAGTGGCGAGCGAGATCTGGGAGAGGGGAGAGAGGGCAATGAAAGTATATGTATATAGACAATTTTCTCCCGCTTTATACAAACACAAACGCATTTTATACATTTGTGTTTGTATGAAAGCGAGAGAGGCAAGGGAGAGAACGAGAGTGGCGGGCGAAATTCACCAGTAAAGAGGCGAAATAACAATAGTTTGCTATGTCGTACAATTAAATCAAACTAGATTATAACATTTAACTTAAATTAATAGTTTGATATTATATACAATCTTCCCTCGTAAATATAGCACAAAGTAGTTGTTTTTTGATACAATATTTAAATTATAGCCAGGCTTTATGTGTTTAATTTAAAGTTTATTGATATGGGGCATCAACTAGGTGATATATTTTGGGGCTATAGTTGTTTTTTGATACAATATTTAAATTATAGCCAGGCTTAATATGTGTTTAATTTAAAGTTTATTGATATGGGGCATCAATTAGGTGATATATTTTAGGGCTATATGGTAAAGATGACCGAAGTGTAAAGATGCTCAATTTTAATGTCACTATTTAAGTTATGACTTAAGTTTATAAAATTTTTATGTTTTTCCGCTTCTAATCAATTTCAGTTCTCAAGACGGATAAATAAATAAATTAGTCTTTATAAAATTTAATTGCGAACAAAATGTCTAAAATTTTATCGGACGAAGATAAAGTTATGTTACCTAAACTTCAACTATTCAAAGTTGAATTTTGTCAAAACTTATAATTTCAAATACCACATAAAAAATTTATTCCGTTATTCCGAATTAGATAGACGACTACGCACAAATAAATAGCAATATCTAAATAAAATATTTTACCGTAAAGAATGAGCAAACAAATCCTAACAGTATACCTTTCCCCTTCATTTTCTACTCCCACGATAAGAATGACAGTAAACCTTTGTCAAATGATTTGTCTAATATTTTAGGACCTTGAATAAAATTATACATCTTCAAATTTATAGTGGTAAGATTTTTATAATAAAATCTAAGATAGTATATTACAATTTACAACACATGATTATCATTTTATTAGATTGAAATGATCCTAGTCATCCTACAAATATAAATAAATACGTTGAAATATTCATACAACATCAATATATCAATATATTGTTTATGATGAAACAAAGTTGACAATTTCGTATATTTTCCTATTAGATAAAATATGGTCTTTTCTACTGTTGTTACAAATTAAATCTCATAAATATATTAGAGAAAAAATTACAAGTTAGAAAAAAAGCCAAAAAGATCTAAACGATAAGAGATATATAGTTACCTAAGTATATCTAGTTCTCCGTACATCCGACCCATTCAAAATATTAAAGATACATTTATATCAATTCAAGAAACAATACTTGTTGAACATAATATCGTTTATAATTTGAAATATTCGAAAAACAAATGAGTAAGAGATATAAATCCAACCCATTCAATTTTGTAAATAGTAATCTAAATTGCGACGATACTAACAAACTTATCCTATGATTAATTATTGGAAGTCCCTTTTTCTATATCCGTCTTTATTTATTCGAGAAATCATACCAACTACAAAACATTTAAACACATAGTAATATCTTAAATATTATACACAATAGTGAAATTATTTATGTTACGGGAAAATGTGAGGTAAAGAGAAGAAAAAAAATAGGAATGAATTTAGCTGCCCAAAGAAAATAAAATGAAACTAGGGCAACTAAGAAGGGAATTTCTGAAAGCTAAGTAATTAGTGTAACTAACAAAAGAATTAAGTTAGAAGGTAACTGAAAACAAGTTTTAAAAGAAAAAAAAGAAGCTATGACTATTTTGATCATTGCCAATGAGATATTTCATCAAGACAATAATGGATAGAATACTCTAAGCATAAACACTTAAATTTTGAGATACGATATTTGTCAAAATATTCGTGATAAATGTTAAAATTGAATAGTTATTAAGCAACCAAGAGAGATTGTCACTTGATTTACTTCATTATAGCGTATAATTTTAAATGTAAGTTTGTTATAACAATTCATTTATCTATTTCATATTATCAAGCCTTCCCTTGCTATTAAAAAAAATGACTCTCACAAAAATATCAACTAGACGGAGTGGACATTACATGATTAATTATCGTGGATATATATAAAGTTTTTCAGCGCAACATGCTTTGTTGATGATTTAGTTGATTTACTCCACTAATTAGCAGTCATAATGCTCTGCTAACTTGAGGATTAAACCATCTTTAAAAAAAAAATGTAATAGTGGGCTAAGTGCATGCTTTGTACTAAAAGTCATATTAGCCATAGCTTATTATTATGGTTCACATAATTTGTTGATGTTTGTTAGAAAAATATTATCTAAAAAAGAATAAGGATTATTAGAAACTAGTAAACATATCCGCGCTTCGCGCGGACCTCATTAGATTTATGAATAATTTTTTTTTGTTTAAATATTTTGAGTCAAATATTATTATCATTGATCCCAATAAATTATATTTCAACTTATTGTTCACTATCTATGCTTTTAGTATTTTAAATATAGTTGATTTCGTATAATCTATTTGGTATGTTATCTTTAGAAACGTGTAAAGAAAGAAAAATAATTTCATGGAAATTTTTTTTTGTTTCTGCGGCTGTAATAAATTCTAAATTATATTTTAGGAGGGAGTTAAATTATACAGTGTTCATAAAAAAAATATAATGAAAAAAATTACTCTAAATAAATAGATAAACAATAATTTAATAAATTAGAAAACATATTATATATATATATATATATATATATATATATATATATATATATATATATAAAATTCCTAGAGTGGACATATACAACTAATTTCAAGTCATGCTTATCATATTATTTTATCTAAAATAATTACATCTTTTAGAATCTATTGCTTGTAAAATAATAAAAGGTTGACTTTTATTTTGGTGAAAATCATCTTCGGTATATTGAGAAATCATGTCAACACTACATAAGCAATTCAATAGGAGTATCATATTTGCATTATTCAACTAACAATATACTCTACTTAATTTTTTTAATTTAACATAAATCTAATATGAAAAGCAAACATTCAATATTAAAAAATAAAATAGCAACACAATAATTATTATTACAGAACGAAAAAAAAAGCAACAGTTGCAATATACCAAAACTATTAATAAACACTTATAAATATATATAATATATAAAAAAAATTAAAAATACTAATAAGATACAAAAACTCTATAGAAAATCTCTTTAAAATTGTTACTTGTAGCAACTAAGTAAGATAAGAAAAACTATATAACTTGCACATTAATTACTTTAGGGGGTTATCCACATGAAAGGTTTTGAAGTCATTGAATATTATTAATTAACAATTAAAAATAAAAGTTACATATATGAAAAAAAATGTCAATTATGCAGAATAATACTATTAAGTAATTATTTGAAGAGGAAATTTTGAAAATATATTTTACAATATCACACTAGTAAAGAAAAATAAAAAACATGCTAAAAAATTTAGAGAAAAGATAAATGTGATCGGAGGTGATAGAAATGTACCACATCATCTTATTTATTTCTAACACTCTAACTTTATATGTAAATAGATATATTGGTTGTAAGTAAATAATAAAGAGAAAATAACTTAAAATATTTTTTTAAGATTGTTATTCTGAAATTATAATCAGAAGAAGGTCAAAAAAAAAAAGGAAAAGAAAGTGGAAAATTAATCTATTAGGAGTGGAAATTAGAAAAATGTGAGTTATGGATGATTATTATTTACTCCTTATAAAGTAGTATGTGAAAACTTTTTGTTGTAAATGTTCCTCTATTAATAAAAATTATTTTTAATTAATTGAGTAAACTACTTTTACAAAAAATCAATTAATTTAAATAAGAAAAAAGGTCAAAAAAGAGAAGATAAATGTCACATCACTTTTTTTTATGTGTCTCATTTTCAATAATTAAGAGAAGTTAAATAAATTACACTTTTTTGTTTTAATATAATTAATGTGACTAAGGGGAAATTTTTTCTTCATTCTTTTCATTAAATAATTTATTTATTCATTAAATTTTTTAAAAGTACTAAAAAATGATTAATTTATTTTTTGTTTAGTCTATGACTTTTTTAATATGATAAACTACATCATATATTTTTTAGGGGCATCAATATGCAATAGCTATAAGAAATGTATCATGTGCAATATTATATCTTTTAACTGTGATAAAAATTAAAATATTAATTAGAACTTGACGAAAAAATTACATAAAAATAAAACTGTATAACTTTTCATCTTCATTCATTCACATAATAATAAGAAGAAGAAGAAGAAAAAGAGCAAAGTAAAATGAAGAAAATAATGTTAATTGAGCTTTCTAATGTATTGATTAGTAGAGTTTCATAATTTATTTTTTGTTGAATAACATAAAATTATATATCTAATAAAAAAAATATAATCAAAACAATACATGAATGAATGAATCTTCAAAATATTTGGAAATCATTCAATTTTTTTTACTAATATGACCATCTTCTTGATGAAATCTTAAAATAATTAAGATTCCTTCTTCATTTTGATAAACTTGTACCAAACTAATGCAAACATCAATTTGATGAATCTTGAAGAATATATCTATGATCTTTATCAATATGAAGATCATATGGTGAACTTATTAAGTACATGATTGATGAAAAAGATGAAGAAAAAAAATGTAAAAGAGGAAAAAACTATACTAATAAAAAGAAAGAATGAGAAAATGAGAATGATCATTGAACATAGATAGTTGTTATTTATAGTTTGTGTAAACCATAAGAATAATTAAAAATAAGTTGAAGAGACATATTATTTAAGTAGGGAATGTAAATAGATGGAGGTTTTATTGTAACTTATTAGGTATAATTAGAATATTAAATATGAATGAATTTTTTAATTAACAAACAAATTATTTAATGAAAAGAAATAAAAAAAAAATCAAAAAAGGAGGAAAAAAAGAAATTGAAATGGAGGCCATAGAGAGGTGCCACATCAGCTCTTCTATGATCCTCCTTTATATATATATATTGATTGATGATATATTGATGATTGATTTCTCTTGATTAATTTTACTCAAAAGATTAATGACATTTTTATTATCCTTAAAGACAACATTAACTACCATTACTTTTTTTTATCAAACATAACTGATGCACTAATATTCAAAATATTTAATTTGGTGGAATCAATTGTCTTTATGGTAATTTATTTACTATTCTCAACTCTTGTTTTAAAATGTTGGTAGAAAATTTCCGTGAAATGCTACTAAGGAGGAGGAAGTGAAAAATATAGATTGGATTAGAATGGAGTGAAATTTCTTCCTCTTTTGATTTTTTTTTCTTTCTTATGATTTTCTATTAATCTAAAATTTTTGTTAGATTTTGAATCTTAATTTTATACTAAATAAGCATGTTAAATATTGGAAAATATACCTAAATCAGGTGAAATATCCTTAAAGATAGGGTCATAGGCATGCATAAATCAAGGCGGATCCACCTTGTGGAATCTCTTTCGATGAAATATTATATTATTTATATATGGTTAAAATATTTTTGTGTATATATATATATAGTAAATCTCAAATCTCTTTTCGCTTGTCTACTTCTACAAATTTTGAATTTCCTTGTTGAAAATCTCGACTTTTCAGCTAGTTCACTTGTCTAATTCTTATAAATTTTGAATTCCTTTAATGAAAATCCCAACTACACAATTGTGCATCAAATTACAAAAATTTATGTGATTTTCAATATTTAACAATAATGTCTTCCCCCCACCCCACACACACACTATGAAATTTCCCACTAAATTGTGGTTATTGTTTGTATCACCAAAAAAAGGGGTGGCAAAGCCATACAAAAATGTCAAACATATTATTCCATTTATAATCAATGTTCTTCTGGCCTCTTATAGATCGAAAAATAATACTCATGCTTGGTTACGGCACACTTTTAAGAAAAAATATTTACAAACATTAATAATATATATATATATATTTTTACTATATCCTCTTTTGATTATTTTAAATATGACAAAAAATTTAAACGTTTAAACAATTTATTTATTTTGAACTATGATAAAAATTTACAATTCATTTAATATGAACTAAATGAGTAATATTTACGTTGTCAAGATATATAACGGAGAGTGGTTGCCTTTAGTGGGAGAAATCCATGCGTGGGTGAATATGTGTAGCAAAAATTAATGGTCCAATATAGTGGCCTAGTGGAACTATGCTTGCATTTTTATCCATCTTCCACTTAAATTACACTAACATAAACTTTTATTTTACTATATAAGGGATTTGGCATTTTGAGCATTTGATATTAAGAAGAAAATTACAAGACAAGAGATATGGCAACAAAAACCCAACATTTTGGTCCCTCATCAACATTCATCACTCTATTTTTAGTATTACTCCTCCACACTCATTCTGGTACTTCTCACCTAATATTTATCTGTTTGTTCTTTAATTTGGAAGCATATTAAATTATATACATCGATAGTATAACAAAGTTATTATTTATATTCTAAGTATATATATATATATATATATATATATATATATATATATATATATGTGCTCTCTGTTTTAATTTATGTATGTGAAGGTGTTACTGTTTTAGAATCGGAGTAAAATAATTTATTTTTACTATAATTTTTCAAGGTTTATAAAAATATTTTACTCTATTATTTACATTGACTTGTATTATGTAAGTTTTATTTTTCAAACTTGAGTGTTTTGACTTGCGTAGTTCGAACCCTTTTACATAAATTACGACAGAGGAAATAACTTGTTAGAGTAGGTTACTTGCCATTTATTTAAGATTATCAATTAATGTTATTAAATAGATTTACTTACATTTGAATCTAAAGTGGCTATGTAAATAATCCGAGATTTTTCTAAAGCTTCATTTTCATAATTTATATAACTTCAATATTTTTCTGTTTTTGTGTGAGTTTTTTTTTTTTTTTAGTGGTGATTATTATGAACAATATATATGTGCTAATTATTGATTTTATGACAGCAAAAAGTGATCTAAAGTTAAATTACTATTCAGAGAGTTGTCCAAGAGCTGAAGAAATCATAAAAGAACAAGTCAACAAGTTGTACCACAAGCATGGAAATACTGCTGTTTCTTGGATCAGAAATCTATTTCATGATTGCATGGTTAAGGTGATACATATTTTATACGACTTTGTTTGACTGGACGTGAAATTAAATAGATAATATTTTTTTAAAAAAAAAACTTTGAGTGCATATAAAGAAAGTACCTTCAAGAATTTGCGATCTTTATACATATCATGTCATATCATTTTTATGGCTAAGCTCGTGTCATTAAGGGGTTCATTTGATTTGGAATTAGGTTATTCTACGATTATAATCTCACATCGAATATGAAATAAACATATTTCGATATTATAATATCAATAAGTCCAAACTTTATATCTAGATACATATCCCGATCCCAATAACCAAATGACCTCAATTTATCAAATATAGAAATGTGACATTTTTTCCGATTATGTTAATTGGTGATATTGTTGTTGAAGTCATGTGATGCATCAATACTGTTGGACAAAACAAAGGAACAAACATCAGAGAAGACATCTCAAAGAAACTTTGGGATGAGAAATTTCAAGTATATTGAGACTATTAAAGAGGCTCTTGAGAATGAATGTCCCAATATTGTTTCTTGTGCTGATATTGTTGCTCTTACCGCTAGGGATGGTATTGTTATGGTAAGTTAAATGTATTTAGCCTCCTCTCATCAACTCCATTTTTTTCTTCTTATATTGGTAAGTATATATACATGGTATACATATTAGGAGTGACTAGGTGGTTTAAATTGAATTTGAACAGATAAAAATAAATTGAATCAATAAATGAGTCATTTAGAAAATTACATCGAACGACCTTGAAAATTGGTGATTTTAAAATTTTGACTCCCACTTGCCGCATGAGCAATTAAGCATACCTTCAAAGTTCAAAGTCAAACTCTGTCGAGCGTGAAGTTTTGCTCATGAGGCAAGCGAGGTAAAAAGTTTAAGACGATCAACTCCTAGGTCATTTTTGTAAACCACCAAGAGTAATTTTGCCCAATCATGTCCAAAAATTAGTTGGGCCAGCTGAAAATGGACTTAACAAAGGGTTATAGCCTAATTTGTTGATCTCTTTTTACCAAATTTAATTTGTTCACTTACCAAAACCAAAAATTAGTACATTACATCTCAAACCCCCAAAAAAGTTTTTTCTCAATTCGATTTATCAACTCTAACTTTTAAATTAATTGAATTTTGACCAATCAAAATAGATTATTAACTAATCATATTTTCACGAGCTAATTTTAGTCTACTTGTTTAACTTGACATAGTTAGGAGGGCCACAGATTGAAATGAAAACAGGCAGATGGGACAGCAAAGATAGTTACTTAGTAGAAGTTGAGAGTTTCATTCCAAATCACAATGATTCAATGTCTTTAGTTCTTTCTCGATTTAATTCAGTTGGTGTTGATACTCAAGGAACTGTTGCTCTACTTGGTAAACCCCCTTCTTATACTATTTTTTTTGTCTCAATTCATGTGACAATTTTTATTTCTCGATAATCAATCTGACTAATCTTTGAAGGATAATATATATCATCATAATATTCTAAAGGGAAAATGCACAATTACCCCCAACCTATGCCCGAAATCTCAGAGACACACTTATACTGTACTAAGGTCCTATTATCCCCTGAACGTATTTTATAAATAATTTTCTACCTCTTTTGAGCCTACGTGGCACTATCTTGTGGGCCCAATGCATGTTGATATTTTTTTTTAAACTAGTGCCACGTATGCCAAAAAGGGGTAGAAAATTATTTATAAAATAAGTTCAGGGGGTAATAGGACCTTAGTATAGTATAAGGGTGTCTCTGGAATTTTGGACATAGATTGGGAAGGTACTTGTGCATTTTCACTATTCTAAAACTAAAATTCAAATATTCAAAAACTATACAAATTAAAGCATTTCCTCACGTCAATACATTACAATTTTACATAATCTAAATTTTGAAAAACGAAAATTGTTACATAAAGTGAGATAACAGAGGAATTGGTTGACTAGTATAAGTCTAGACTTATTTGACTTTTCGAAATATAATGGTGATCGATTGATGATGCAGGGGCCCACACGGTCGGACGAGTTCATTGTGTAAACATAGTCCATAGACTCTACCCAACGGTTGACCCGACTCTTGACCCGGACTTTGCAAAGTACTTGAAAACCCGATGTCCATCATCAGAACCCGACCCGAAAGCAGTTGAATATGCTAGAAATGACCATGTAAATCCAATGGTGTGGGACAATTTGTACTACAAAAACATTATGAGCAACAAAGGATTATTAATTGTGGACCAACAATTAGTGTCTGATCCAACAACTTATCCATTTGTTGAGAAATTTGCTGCTAATAATTCTTATTTTAATGATCAATTTGCTAAATCTTTGATTATTTTGTCGGAAAATAATCCACTTAGTGGTGATCAAGGGGAGATTAGAAAAGTCTGTCGTCATGTCAACAAATGATTAATTAATTAGTGTTTTTAGTTAATTAAAAGTACTTTTATTTGTCTTGTTGGTATATCAACAAAGTGTACAAAATTAAAAATGTGCCTGCCTTGTCATGTATGTGCACATAATTGTTAATTTTCTCTGTTTTTCGTGATGTATAATATATCAAATATATAAAAAAATTAAGATTATGCTTAAAAGATATCAAATAGAGTGATTGTACTGAATTAAGAGAACGAGTTAATAAATAGACGGATATTAGTAAACTCACGTAGAAGTTATCTAGTCTGAAACAAGTTAGATCAAAGATGTAAAAAATTGTGATTTATCATAGTCGAATATATCCAATTCTTACATAATTTTGATGTAATGTCTTTGTTTTGTTTGTTTTCTTATAATTTGTTTACTTAACCCATTTTTTTTCTTTGTTATAATAATCTATAATAATATACATTAAAAAGAATTTCTAATAATGTTCATGAATCTACTTGATTATATATTTAACCAAAATTTTGGGTTGAATTGGACAACTAAAAATGAGTTAGATATTTACCATTAACCCATCAACACTCGGATGAATTTGATAGATTATATTTTTATGAGCTAATTATTTTATCGATCTAAATTATTCTACCAATAAGGAGCAACTTGCAATATTCTCTCCCCACCATTATTTTTTTCACAACCACTTACTAATAACACCATGTGAACAAAATAAGTGAAATATGTTAATGGACAAAGTTTCTTTACTTTAGACATTTTATTGGAAAAGAATCAACTTTTATCTTTTCTCTCATTGTGAAAGTAATGTTAAAAATATTGTCTTTCCTTCCCTTTTCCAGTTAGTTTCATATTTTGTTGGTGTATATATATATATATTATTCACCATAAGACAAACAAAAAGAATGTAACAATATCAATTGGACCTCCACTTTTAATTTGTCAACCCATTTTTAACTTATGGTCCCATTCTCAGCATAAAATTATCATGTTTGGTCCAATTGACACCATCATCAGCACTATAACAAGAATAACTTTTAATTTAGTGTCACATTATAATAAAAATAATTTTTAGCAAAATTAAATATTGACACTAATAAAGAGTGCTAAAGTCTTTACTGGCATTAGTTAAGTGTCATTAGAAGCAATGTCGTTAAAGACTTTAAGGACATATACAAAGAGTAACAATTGCCATTAAAAATACATATTTAGCGACAATTAAGAATTAAATGCCGCTAATGATCATTTTTGTTGTAGTGTCATTATTAGATTTTTTGGCCAAAAACATCCTTCAACTATACCACAAACTTAAACTACATCCTTCAAGTATCAGTCTTAGCGGAAAACAATCCTTTAAGTATTTAAAAGTGAGCAATTTTCATCCTTATGTTAAATTTCCTCAAACAATTAAGGGATCCTACAAAAACATGAGCAGTCACGTGACTATCAATAAAAGTTTTCCTGCATAATTTAATTACTTGCTATATATATATGAAGTTCCTGAAAAAATATTTAAAATCTTAGACATTATTGCTTACGAAAATAAAAAAAAATTTGGAAGGTGCTATTTTTCTTATTTAGTAACGGAAAGAAGCTGGAGCTTAATTATCTTTACCATTTTCATAGCCAAACTGTATTTAGATCAATAAAATTTTTGGATCAATCTGATATTGAAGTGATCAAAATATTAATTATGTCTCGCATTTGAGTTTCTTTCTACATTATTATAAGCGAAAGTTTTCAACAAACGCCACTTCTAGTATATTTAATTGAAAAGAAATATATTTCAACTAATAATATTTTTAATATCAAATATTTTCTGATAAATTAAAATAGAAGGATGAAAATTGTTCACTTTAAAATACTTGAAGGATGTTTTCTGCTAATAATGATACTTTAAGGATGTACTTTAAGTTAGGGATATAGTTTAAGGATGATTTTGGCCAAAAACTCGTCATTATTATCAATGTCGTTAAAGGCTTTAGAAACACATACAAAAAATATTTATTGTCATCAAAAATACATATTTAACAGCAATTAACAATTAATTGCCGCTAATAATCATTTTTAATATAGTGTAGTACTCTAAGTTAAAACATAAAGTCGTATTTGTTGGAGGATGTCGTTATATTCTTAAGGCATAATACATATATTAGACCCTAAACTTGGCTTCAAATTTTAACTTTGACCTCAAATTTTCATAATGCACAAATAGGCACTTTAACTATCCTATCTTTCAATAAATAAACACGCGAATATTTCAATCAAAACCGTGTTACACACATGCTCTGACGTGGAAAAGTAAACCACTCAGTGGCTGCCAACTAATTAAAAAATTTACACGTATTTTTTTAAGCATAATACATAAATTGGACCCTTAACTTGGCTTCAAATTATAACTTTGACCTTTAACTTTGATAGTGCACAAAGAGACACTTTAACTATCCGAAATTTAAACAAAAAAACACGCGAATATTTCAATCAAAACGCGTGTTACGCACATGCTCTGACGTGGAAAAGTAAACCACTCAGTTGCTGCCAACTAACTAAAATAAATACACCTAGATTTTAAAAATTATAAAAATAAATTATAATATAGAATAAGGTGGAAGTGAAAACAAATTCATTTTTTAGGTAAAAAAAAATTAGTACCTCTTTTCTTCTCTCTCTTAAAAATTCCTAATCTGAAATTCATGTTCCTTATATTCAAATCAAAGAAAAAATTGTTCAAGATATTTGCTGTAATTTAATTTTCGAGTTATCTATTTTTCTTCCTCAATTTAGTCAAGGTAACAAGATTCAACATTTTACAAACAAGAATTTGCATATTGTTGGTCAAATGTTCAAACTAATATGAGAATCTCTAGAAGAAACTAATGTTTTTATTGCAAAATTATTTCAGAGCAACCCATAAATATGGAAAGACATGAGATTCAATGAACTTCTCCTTCTTTTCTTTAGTTTGAAGTATATTTGTGCTTTATGTTGTCAAATATTTGACTGAAAAAACAGGGTGCTTTGTGTATTGTGATTGTCATAGTGAAGAGAATTGCAATTATGAATTTTGGAGGCCAACAAATGAACTTACAGTACTAAAAATTATTAAGTGAAATGGTGCACTTAAAGTATTTGATAAATTATTTGATAGAACTTTTCACATATTTTTGTCAAGTTTGAGTAGCAGTCTGATATCTAATCAAAATGCCTTCAAAAATTGCATTCAATTTGTATAATTGTATACTCACCCCATCTTGTCAAAAAAGACTTCATTATAATTTTTTTCATAATAACAAAAAAGTAATTAAATGTCACTTGCATTTTGCAATGAACAACAAATAATGCAAAAAAGAGGGGAAAATTGTTGAAAAATTAGAAAGAGAGTTTAATTGTCATTTCAGTATTTTTTTACTGTTGGGCACTCGATTTTTACATCTGACGCGCCTAATTTGAGTGAATTTTACGTATTTTGCCATGTAGGATCCGAGTATTTTTTTGTTTAAATTTTGGATTGTTAAAGTGCCTATTTGTGCACAAACAAAGTTAAAGGTCAAAGTTATAATATGAAGCCAAGTTAAGGGTCCAATTTATGTACTAATTAAGGGTAAAATTGTCATTTTAGCAATTTTTTATCGTTTTGGGCCTCAAAAATTACCTCTCACTCGCGCAGAATGCGTGTATTTCACGCATTTTGCCAGGTAGGAATCATGTGTTTATTTGTTGAAAGATAGTATAGTTAAAGTGCCTATTTGTGCACTATGAAAGTTTGAGGTCAAAGTTAAAATTTGAAGCCAAGTTTAGGGTCCAATATATGTATTATGCCTATTCTTAATGTGAGATTTCCAACACAAATTCTCTTTCTTTTTTTTTTTTATCAGAACTCAAAATGAATATGAAAAATAAAGAGTATGAGAGGAATAGCAAGTCATGATGAGTTCACGTGGGAAATAGTAGAGTACTTTTAATGTTAAGTGTCAACTGTCAAGATTGAGGAAATGCTCAAAATAGTCTCTTATTTTTGGGTTAAGGCTCAAAATGATCGTTGAGTTTTTACATGGAGCACTAATAGTCTCTCATGTTTGCAATATTGGTGCACTTTTGATCCTCTCGTAAATTTTGCCTATTTTTAGCATTAATTTTTTCTAAAATTTTATATAAGGAATGTCCAATCGTCTTTCTATATATATAATAAAAATAATAACTCTGAGAGAATATGATAAGAAAAACACATTGTTCTGTTTACTAGAAATATTATTCAGCTAAACTAAAAACATCTTAACATATGACTTTGCAGGAAAAGTAAAAATTATACTATTGCACGTGAAATTATCATGATAAAACCTCTCGACTTTACCTGCAATACGATTTCTACTAAACAAAACAAAGTTTTTTCTTCCACATTCTTTCATATGAAGTTATTTCTACTAAATATATAAAATGACGATTGAACATCCAATACATAGGTTATGGATAAAATCAATGCTAAAAAATAGATAAAATTTTGAATGAGGACCAAAAGTGCATCAATTATTACAAACATGAAGGACTATTAGTGCTCCATGTGAAAACTCAAGGATCACTTTGAGTCTTAACCCAAAGAAAAGAGACTATTTTGATCCTTTCCTCGTCTAGATTCATTTTATTATTTTAGGTATGGTGGTTTCTTAAATTATTTAGGTATGATTTTATGTAATTAAGGCTAAGTTCACAGTGCGTGTAAAATCATTTATTAAATGTGAGTTTAATTAGAATTGTTTCTCGTCAAATCTAACCTATAAAAGTCTCTCTTGTAATTATGTTGTTATATTAGTGGAACTATATGCTTGTCCAAGGAGTATTTAATTTCGAAAAATGTATTATACATACGAATCACTGACTTTTTATTGTGTTTAATTTAGAGCTTCAGTTCCTTATACGAAAATTTTGACTTTGCAACGATTTTAAAAATAAAGCTTTTTTAATGATATAAGTGTGTTTCATGTTTATTTATCTCCATCTTCTATTATTTTTACACAACATGATATTATATAGAATCCACCTAATTAATATTCCAACAATTCATCGTACCACTAGCTAGTAGATGACAAGCTTGTAAAATTAATGACATTATACGAGAAAAACTAAGAATATTAGAATCTGAATTAATTAGTTCCATTAATGCGTATTAAATTCTTTACTTAAATTACCAAAAATAATGGAGTAATAACGATTTTTGTCATGATTTTTAAAAATAGTTATCTCAAATTATATGTCACTTAATCACTTTAGAAGTTTAAGATACAATTAGTCACTTCTTTTTCCATAAATAATAGAGTAAGTAAATATCTAATGAAGAAATATTATAATTTAGATACAAATATAGGTAAAATGGTTTATTTTTTAAAATTCTATCGTAAAGAAAATAACTGATAATTTGAGGCGAAAGGAGAATAAAGCCAACAACTTTCTTACACAATGATCAATTTGCTATCATTAAAATCTTTATATGAACAAATAATATGACAGTCATCATATATAATACATCATTATGATCATCTAACCATGAAGAGATTAAATCAATATCAGAGATCTGACTCTAATTAAGACAGACTCAATCATGCTAATTAAAACTCTTTAAATTTAGTCAATGAAATTAATTACATCATTTATCAAACGACGGTATGTGTATTATCAATTATGTAATTAAACAATTAATTAATGGGAAATTGCACATGATAAGGGATCTTAAACATACTAAGTTACTCCTATCCATCCATCCAGTATTGTTTGTCATGTTGTTTGTCATGTTGCGCTTTTCGAAAGTCAATTTGACTAATTTTCAAAGTTAAATTAAATTACATTAGTTCGATATTTTAAACAAAAAAAAGAATTAGATATTCTAAAACAATATAAAAAGTACTATAAATTGCAATTTTTTACATGATGAAAAAATACATCTCAAAATGTTAGTCAAATTTTTTATAATTTGACTCTAAAAATAAAAACCACCACAAATAATACCGGACGGAGGGAGTACTAATTAATATCCAACTCTTTTCTACAATTTATAATTCCATATTCTATATTATTTTCTCTCTTTAATTTGGGAAAATCGTATAACAAAGGTTATTAAAAATATAAAAACAATAAATAGGAGCATGTGTAGAGTAAGTGAGAAAACAAACTAATTAACATAGAATTGTTAGCAAGCACCAATCTCAGTAGATTGTAGTTTTTTTTTTTTATGATATTTGATATTGAAATTAAATTAAATTTGAACTCACATATTACGATGTTCATTTTTGAAGCAGTACTACTAATAAAAAAAATTCTTTTTGATAGGCTTAATCAGAATGCTTTTGTATCAACAACTCATGTTGATTTGTTTGATTGTCTACGTAGTTAGTATGAACAAATATTATATCATCAACTATATATCATACCAACCAAATATTACGTAGTTTTTTTTCAATTATTTATCTAAATTATTATTTTTGTTGTCTTCTCAAGGTTGTTGTTCTTTTAATTAATTAATTATTAATTATTGAAGTGGTGGTTACTTCTCTTTTAGTCTTGTTTCTTAATTATTTTTATTTATTTAATTAATTATTAATAGAATAGAAGTAAATCTTTAGTACAGACGTTATTAGAATAACCGACATATAAACTCAATTTGGATTTGTTAATGTGTAATGAATTACATTATACTTTCATCACCGATGCGATGAGATGATTGAGATTTCTTTATCTTTGATCAGTAATCTCGAGTTTCAATTTTGAGAATAAGAAGAACTATAGGAAGAAGCACTTCCTTGCTTGACAAATTATATAAATGTGAATCTGAATTAGTCAGATAAATAAGTTTCAAATTATAAATAATCAAATAAAAATAATTAAACGATAAATTAATAGCAACTAAGTAACAAGAAGAATTCAAAGCACTTTAACTGGTGGAAATAAAGAATATTATCTAGCATGCTGTCTAGGATGATACTTGCAATAAATTTTTTATAATAACATATAGTAGGGGTGTACATGATCGAGTTGATTTAGGTATTTTAAATATCAAATTAAATTATTTGTATAAAAAATTTAAATTTATAAATCAAATCAAACTAATAAAATTCGGGTTTTTTGAGATTTTTCAACCTCGGGTTGATTCGGTTTTTCAAATATCAAACCAAACCATTGTGTCGAATTTTTAAATTTATTAATCAAACCAAATAATAAACCTTGATTTTTTGGATTTTTTGGATTTTTCGGTAAAGTTTGCATACAAATATATAATTAACTTGTGCTTCAAATATTTCTTTAGTCCAACCCAAATACAATTATCTAAGGTGATTCTTAAAAAAACACAAAATATGAGATGAGTATTGATGACACAAAAATATTCAATTAAAAATAATAATGAAATCATCATATAAAATAAATATTGTAAAGTCATAATGAAAATGATCATAATTTAAAAGTATCAAATCATGCTAAAATAAGTTTAATAAGTATTAGTTACATTACTAAATATTTAAGGAAAATTAAATTAGATTATGTATTTTAATTATCTAAACCGATGTAAAACTAAAGAACAAATATATTCAATATTATTGTCATTCTTAGTGTTGAATTGATTTTCTTTTTGCATTAGTATTAATTGGAGTTTGATTTAAATTTTATTATAATTATCAATATCTATAAACTATAAACTTTATTGGACCATTTCGAATTCTAAGTTTTAAACTTGAAATAATATATTAAAAGATAAAACTATGAAATAGTATAAGAAGTATTTTAAAATTATATCAAAGTAAATATTTTTATGTATAAAATAAATTTTAAAATAACATATATAATGTCGGATTGGTTTGATCTTAGTTGGTTTTTTTTTTAGTTAAAACCAAACCAATTCAAATATAAGCGGGTTTTTCTCCAATACCAAACCAAATCAAACTAAACCACTAGTTAAGGCTGGCGGCGGTAACGGGAATTTCCGGAATCCGGTTCGGTCCGTCCCGGTCCGGTCCGGTACCGGTTCGGTACCGGTTAGTCCCGGTATAGACCGGTTCGGTCCGGTTCCGGGACAGGTACCGAACCGGAATCCGGAAAATACCGGTAATTCCCGATTCCGGAAAGTACCGGTCCGGTCCGGTCAGAATTTTTTTTTTTTTTTTTTTTTAAAATTAAGCCGTTTATAGCCGTTGGGTAACGGCTAGTGGGCCCCCCCAACGGCTATTTTATCCCAAAATCAGCCAATTCAACCCCCTACCCCCCCTAACTTTTTTTAATACCCTAAAGTTATAAATACTACACTTTAACCCATTTTTTTACTATACCCTAAAGTTTACTTATAAATACTCCTAAAATTCCCGAACATGTCACTAAAGAAATGTTGAATGATTTACGAAAGGATTTATATGGTGGCACCAGCTATTAGTAAGAGTATGATAAATCGAGATTTAGTTCAAACAGAACCCTTCCTAGAAGGTGGCTGTGTAGATTAAATCTTTTGATACTCTACTAATATTTTTTTAAATGTACTTGTAACATCAAATAAATATTAATAAAAATATAGGCTATTCGCCTTAATTTGTTTTTATTATTGTTGTATTAAATTAAATTTTTTAATTTATAATTTTATAACTTTAAAGTTTGAATTTAAACTTTAGAAATTTGAATTTAAAATTTAGAAAGTTTAAAATGTTGAATTTAAACTTTTCTAACTTTAAAAGTTTGAATTTAAAACTTTCAAACTTTAAAAGTTTAAATTAAAATTTTATAAATTTAAAGTTTACATTTAAAATTTTCAAACTTTCAAACTTTAAAGTTTGAAATTTAAATTTTACAAACTATAAAGTATAAAGTTTGAAAGTTAAAGTTTCAATGTTTAAAAATTTGAAATATAAATTTTACAAACTCTAAAGTTTGAACTTTGAAATTTAAAGTTTCAAACTTCAAAAATTTGAAATTTAAATTTTACAAACTATAAAGTTTGAAATTTAAAGTTTCAAAATTTGAAATTTAAATTTTACAAACTATAATGTTTGAAATTTAAAGTTTCGAACTTTAAAAATTTGAAATTTAAATTTTATAACTTTAAAGTTTTAAAATTTTGTATTTTTTAATTTTTAAAGTTTGAAATTATATTTTTTATTTTTTTAAGTATTATAATTAAATTATATTGAATTAAATAAAATTAAATCATTTTTAAAATAATTTAAATTAGTATTTAAAAAAAAAAAAAAGGTATTTTCTGGAATCCGGTCCGGTCCATTACCAGTTATGTTCCGGACCGGGACGGAACCAGATATATTTGCCGGTCTACCGGTCCGGTCCGGTTCCGGTTCCGGAACGTTAGCGGTTCGCCTGATACCGGTTCTGTTCCGGTTCCGGAACTTTCCGGTTCCGGTACCGCCGCCTGGCTTACCACTAGTCAAGTTTTTTTTTTTTTTGGATTAACTTATTTTTTTGTTTGGTCCGATTTTTTATTTAATTTTATGCACTGCTACCACGTATATATAGTCAAAGAAATAGAGATAACAAAATCATTATTGTCAATTTGTGTAAATGTGTTTGTCA
Source organism: Solanum sitiens (assembly GCA_016801875.1). Lineage (NCBI taxonomy): Eukaryota > Viridiplantae > Streptophyta > Magnoliopsida > Solanales > Solanaceae > Solanum > Solanum sitiens. Next base: position 2,094,803 of record JABWTJ010000011.1, on the reverse strand, counting down.
GATATTATAATAATATTTAAATGGACAACTTTAACATATAATAAATATAAAATTCATATTTATATGTTATAGCAAAATTTGCATAATTGCGGTTCATAGCAAACTTATATGTATAATTCGCTAACATATACAATTGAAGCGAATTGTATAAAACGAATTGTATAAAACGAGAAATAGAGAAATTATATACAATTGAAGCGAATTGTATAAAACGAGAAATAGAGAAATTATATACAATTTGAATTTGTATAAAACGAGAAAGGCAAAAGAGACCAGAGAAATAATTATATTGTATAATTATAAGTGTATAGGACGAAGATATATGTATTTGCATGCTTTTATACAATTTTCTCTCGCTTTATACAATTAGAAATACAATTTATACAATTCTATTGTATAAAGTGAGAGAGACGAGCGATAGGAAGCGAGCGAGAATATGAGGGAGAGAGGGACTGACAAACATTTTGTTATGGAACACAAATAAATCAAAGGATAGCTACTATATATTTTATATTATCAATTTGTCATTTTATACAGTTATCCCAATTTAAAATTATATTTTTATCAATAATCAACATATTTAAAAAAGGAAAAATTACTTAAATACACTCTTTTACTTACCTTAATATCTATTTATCCCTACTTATTATAAAAATTTTAAAAATTCCTTATTTCCCCCAATTATTAAAATATGTAAGATACATATAGATTTTCAACCTTTTTTTCAGCCAATTATCAAGTTTTACTTTACAAAAGTAAAATCCTATTTTAAGGCTACACACTTCCCCATCAACAGTTACCCTCTTTTATTTTCTTCCTAAAATATTTCCACACGTTTAGGAGCAAAATTGTCTATCAATTTGAATTTCAGTAGAAGTAATGCAGCAAATTTAGTCTATCAATTTGATTTTCTACGGGAGTCTCCCTCAAGTATTTAAATTTTTAAGTTTTTAAAAGGTAAAAATTTTACTCTCCATTTTTCTCTTCTTTGTGTGCTTTTACAGATAATATGGAACAGGGTTCATCGCGAGTTGGTGATTCTAATGCTAATGCTAAACGTGTGTATGATTCTGATGATGAAATGTGGGGCTGAGAACAGATTCAAGAGGTTGCATGACCCATTAGCGATGAAGAACAAGAATGTAGTCGAGCCAAAGAAGAAGCTTGAAGATATCCCCCAAAAAAGGCGAAGAAAAGTTACACATGTTGTTTCCCGATCCACACTTCCTAAGGTATGTGTTTAAAATTGGTAATTTTGTGTTTTGTTTATAAAATCCTAATTTTAAATTGTTGCATGTGTTTGTGAAATCGAATTAAAAGTCATTTAACAATGAAGAGAGATTCACTAATTTCTAATTCAGTATAACCATCATGTATTGTACAGTATTAAGGTGTATCAGATGCAATAAGTGTATCAATAATTTTGAGTTTTGTATCAGTATAATCATCATGTGTTGTACAGTTTTAAGGTGTATCAGATGCGTAAGGTGTATCAATAATTTTGTGTTTTGTATTAGTAAAAGCATCATATGTTATACAGTTTTAAGGTGTATCAGATGCATAAGGTGTATCACTAATTTTTAGTTTTGTATTTGTAAAAGCATCATGTGTTGTACAGTTTTAAGGTGTATCAATAATTTTGTGTTTTGTATTAGTAAAAGCATTATGTGTTGCACAGTTTTAAGGTGTATCATATGCATAAGGTGTATCACTAATTTTGTGTTTTGTATTAGTAAAATCATCATGTGTTGTACAGTTTTAAGGTGTATCAGATGCATAAGTTGTATCAATAATTTTGTGTTTTGTATCAATAAAAGCATCATCTTTTGTACAATTTTAAGGTGTATCAGATTCATAAGGTGTATCAATTACAGTGTTTTGTATTAGTAAAAGCATCATGTCTTGTACAGTTTTAAGGTGTATCAGATGCATAAGGTGTATCACTAATTTTGTGTTTTGTATCAGTAAAAACATCTTGTAATGTACAATTTTTACAGTTTTTATTTGTCAGTACATAAGATGTATCATATACATCTGATATATCACTCTCTATTACAACAAATGTTTGATATTAGACAAGTACAATTTTATATTTTGTTTTTTGTATAAACAGGGCATGAATTATGTTATAAAAAAAATACCAGCACATCCATTGAGGTTTGGAGCGACGTTCAATTTTGATTTTGTGAATAAAATCAAATTGTCCATAAAGGATGAAGGCGTTGAAATGTTCAAGAATACAATTTTTGGACCATATTTGGACATTCCAAAATGTAATTTCCAGGGTCAGATTACTAAGTGTTTGTTGTTGTTGGAGGTGCAACATGAAAACAAAGATGTATTGCATGTTCGTCATGCTAATGGGAATGTATTGCTATTTAGTATGAAGGAATTTGCCATTGTAACTGGCTTTAAATGCAAAGGAAATGTTAAGGATTTTTCATATCCTAATTCCACTCCAAGCCGGTTATTACAAAAATATTTCCCTGATTGTCATACAGGTATAACCAAAAGTCGATTGATACAGCATTTTGCAATGGATACTTATAGTAACAGTCCTCCAGCCTATACTTGTGTTTTTATTAACCAAGAACACATGCACTTTGTTGGCACTCAAAAAAAAGGTTATTCAATCCACTAGTGCAACTGAAGGTGCGCAGCCTCTTCTGAACCGGAACAAGAAGTTCTCAGCCGCAAGGTTGCCGGCATGGGACACCACACAGGAATCCGTGGAAATGGCAATATTATACTTCATCAATACTTTCATGTTATGCCATCTTGGTGAGACCTTCATACGTATAGAAAAATTTCTAATGGTCGAAGATGGTAGCTATGAGTTGTATCCTTGGGGTCAGATTGCATTCAATAAGCTAATTACATCACTCAGGCAAGACTTCAACCAAAGCAAACAGATGTATCGCTTATTTGGTATGCCTTATGCACTCAACGTATGGATTTACGAATGTGCCTCTAGTCTAAGTCCAGACTTTGCTGTTAAAGTAGCGAATGGTATTCCTAGGATATGTAATTGGACAGTGGTGGCTGAAAATCCAAAATATGAGAAGTTCATGTCTAGCATTTTCTCCGAGGTAACATTAGTTTTAAATTCTCAAATAACAGTTTATCAATAAGCTATATAGTTTCTGTTGTAAATAAAAAAAATTTAATGATACATAATATTGTTATAACATTCAACCATTTTAATTGCAGAATGCTTGTTCAAACATTGTACCAACGCCAGATGAAGTGGAAGCCCTTGATTTACCTGATATTCAAGAGGCCAACAGAAATGAACTATCCACGCCACCAGTTGTTGCAAAAAAAGTGCAAACTAAAGATAAGTCAGGTTTTGAGGATTTCTCAACAAGCCCTCCTGATCATTTATTGAGAAGATACTCATGTGTATCTGATACATCATCTCCACCACCACCCAAGAGGAGAAAGAATATTGATACACATAAAATAAAGGGTTCGAAACCTTTGTCAAAGCAGTTAAGGCCCCCATTAAATCAGTCATTCTCAATGCCAGCTGAAGAACCTACCCAGCCTGCTAATGTATCTTCTGTCCATGTCTCTTCACAAGTCCCAAAAGATAAGTCTGTGTATCCCGATATTGAAGAACTGAAACAACATATGAAGGAATACGTAAGTAACAATATTAATTTTTTTAATTTTTATTCAAAAATATACAACTGAATGTTAATTTTTTTTAATAGGTTGACAGTAAATTTGAGTATCTTGTGAATTTGATAAAGGCAAATCACATTGATGTGATGAATTCTAAGAATAGGGAGGACGGCCAACAACCAAAGGTAATGTATTGTGTATGTGTATTTTCCTTGTGTGTTATAATTTCATAAGTCATCATGTTACAAACTGATTTAATGAAGGAGATGGGCGGCAAGTCTACACCGCACATGGTTGAAGTTTCCGATGAAGAAGGCAATGATGGACACCAAGCAACCTCTCCGATATAAATGGATTTTTTCAATAATTATCAAAACATTGGTGTTGTTGATTTTGATGTTGACCATTAGGTTTATTTTACTTTATTAATTGTGTATATAAAATTATATAATTTATCATTAATTTATTTTTCTTTAAAAAAACATGTTCAAAAAATACAGACTGATGATACATTGAAGAATCATCAAGTAATGAAGGACGTTTCAGAACTTCAATCCCCAGATGCAAATAGTCATCATACTGCTGAAACATGTGAACACAGGAAGGTAATTTTATCAGAGTAACTTGATTATTAGTATTCATCCACTTTTCAGTGATACATGAAAATGTGCCAGTATGATACGTTTCAGTTTAATTAGATTATTAGGATACCTTACAGTTTTATTTGATTATTATGATACATTGCAGTTTACCTAGATTAATATGACACATATTTTTACTGTTCACATATGTAGTTTTTTTTTCAAGTTCCTGTGTATGATACTATACTTTTTTATATAGTGTGTACGTTATACAGTCCATTGCAAGATACATAGCTATGTGACTACTTAAATTTGTTTGTCTCCTATATACAATTCCTTTGCTTGCTGTTATCTGCCCTTGATACATTAACAATCCTTTTGTGTATAATTATTTGTTGTTTAAGGTATCATAAATTGATCAGTACATTTTTTATTCAGGATGCTCCATCAGCACAAACACATCATCATTTATTTGAAGGAACAATGAACGAAGATGTTTCATATAATGTTCAACACAATACCAATCAGTCTGTGCCAGATACTGTTATATTTGATACATCGGTAATTTATGCTTCATGTATCATTTCAATATCATATGTCTATCAAACTATTTTTAATTATCAGTTTAAACCATATAGGATTCTACACCATCTGGTTCAATATCTCCCAATACACGAGAAGCCATGAATACACTTATTGCTGATCTAGGAAGTTTGCCTATTCATGCAAATCAACAGGAGTTAACCGACAATAAAAGTTTGCTTTCGGACAGTCAATTACCAATTGATATTTCAATCACAAATATTGTTGTCCGAAGCGATATAAATACTCCTCATGCACGTATCCGGATGCCTTCAAGAAACTGCAAGTCCCCTTATTTAACTTCATTTGGGTCAAGTGAAAAAGGAAAAACGGTCATGACTGATGTAATTCGTCCAAATTTTCCATTTGAAGGATGTGAGATCACAAATCAAGCCCCTTCATATCTGATTGATGAGTTTATTGAGTGGGTTACTACAGGTCTTCTTAAAGCTCATTCAAAAAAGTAAGTTTTATATTATATTACCGGATCTTTTCAATTTTCAAATTGCAACTATTCTTACACTTTTGAATAACATCTTTTTATTACGCTTAATACTATAGGAAACCATAAGAGGATAAATACAAATCAAGAGCATCTTCATTGGGTTTTGAAATGATGGATTAAGTCGTTGCATATCTGTCAAATAAGAATTGGTTTTATGCCATGTCTCAGCCTAAAAACTGCTGGACTGATCAGGTAATTTGACATGTAAATGCAAAATATATAGTTATACATATGTATATGATACATTGAGTAAATATCTTATATATACTTATCAATAACATATTTCACTTTCAGTGTCTAGTATTTTGTTTTAATTAAATGTTTTTCAAATGTATAATTATGTTTATATATTTTTTGTAGCACATCGATGTTATTTTTTACTACCTTCGTAAAAAATCAAAACTTCGAAGCATGGATCAATACAGATACACAACAGTCAATTGTTTGTTCAGTGCACATATCAACAATACCCATGATAGGTATTATAACAATGAGGCTGTTGATGATATTAGTACCCAAGAACACCTTGATCGTGCAAGAGCTGTATCAGTACATGAGAGGTCAATAATCAACGTCATGAAAGGGTTTCCAATACCAGCTGGATTACCATGACATCTGGTGGACGATGTTTATATTCCGATTAATTATGATAGAAATTTTCATTGGGTGTTAGCTGTTGTTGAATTGAGTCAGCGGTTGATACGCGTGTATGACTCTTCTTTGGGCACAAGAAAACGTGCATATTCTGAGGAGATAAAAAAATTGTCAAGGATGCTACCTTCTTACCTCATTGACAGTGGTTTCTTTGAAAACACTGAGCGGACAAACTGGTCACTACTTGATGCATACAAGGACAAACAAACGGGTGTACTTTTAGAGTCACATATTCCTTTCAACAATGAATACGCTGAAGGTATCATGCAACAAGAAGACGATAGCCTGTAAGTATTTAAATTCTGGTCTACAATATATGTGTAAGTTATTTTACAAATTTATATTATGTATTTTGTTGTAGGGACTGCGGGTTATACGTAGCTACATTTGCAGAGTTTTTGAGTGACCAACCTGATACTGATGGCCATCTTGCAAATTATCTACGCAATAGATATGCAGCATTGTTATGGAGATACGGCAGCGACAAGGTCAAGGGTAGATACATAAGTGAGAATGACGATCCACCAAAGCCTAAGGGTCAATTCACAACACCAACTGAAGATGATCTCGTTATCATAGATTAGTAATTAGTAGGGACAGCATGAACAAGTTTTTATGTTGTTTTGTGTTGAAGACAATTATCTTTTGTGTTTATCTAAAAGCTTATTTGTATTATAATATTTTGTTAGTTATTAACATTATGTGTTTTCAAGGTATTGTTTACACACAGTAGTTGATTTATAACGTTAAGCTACACAATTATTATTGTTTGAGTTTAAGTATTTTTGAAAGTTAATTTACAAAATGACGTATATGATACTTAAGTTCTAATGTGTATGATACATTATTGTTTGAGTTTAAGTATTTTTTGAACGTTCACTTACAAAATGATGTTTATGATACATAAGTTCTAATGTACACATATACAAATTGCAGTTATATATTAGCCACTTGAATTATATGAATATATATGATACATCATATACGTAAACAAACTAATCACAAATTACTAATACATTGAAACGCACCACTGTTGAATATAATATATCAAAATTATAACTCATAAGGCAGTATACACGAAACATATAGTAAACACTTGAAAAAGTCAAGTTTTGGAACACTTGAATTTACTTAAATCGACATTATGGTATTGGATCAATGTTGTATTTATTTACACAATAAATATTGTTGTGTAACCAACAAAGGCATATATTTGAACATCAAATTAAGTTGTGTAACCAATACACTTTATTTAGTCCAAATTCTAATGAAAAAAATAGATATAAGTACCATGAACACGAATGTCCTACTTTAAAACATTATTTCAATTCTCTTTCGGGAAGAAAGTACAAGTTCTCCTGTTATGTCCTTCTTGTCCACATTGCCCACGACAATTATTGTTCACTGTTATTTTCTCATCCGCATTTTTCTTTCTTCGCTTTCTTGGTCGTCCAGCTAACCTTCTATACCTAGGTGGCCGGACAATTTCATCTAAAACATAGTCTGGAACGTTCCAATCCTCCTTATCTGGCATTGGAACCATTGCAACCTCGTACGTTTTTTCTAATGCATCAGGCTTGTAGTAATCAGAGCAATATGGGTGCAAAATTTGTAACATTATTGTGCTTCAAAACTGTAATTGCGTGTGCGCAAGGTATCTCATCATGTTGAAACCTTCCACATGTGCAAGTTTTCCTCTCAAGGCATACAATGTATCTTCTTCCGGCTTCATGAACTGAGAAAATATATTCAGATGATGGAACAACCTAAAAATATAAGAAGTTAGTGATACATTACGTATTATGTAATTTATATATCATTTCCAAAATAACATTTATCATTGAAAATCAGTTTGTTTCTGGTACATAAAACAGAAATTTAGGGAAATTTATAAATACCTTCATCTTTGAACTTTTAGATGCGTTTACAATCAATATCTCCTCAAATCTTCGGCCCAATGTGTCCTTTGTATATGACGATATTTCTCTATTTTTATAGTTCCAACTACCAAATAGAAGTCTAGCTTCCTCCAAGAAGTCTATTATAGTTAACCTACGTGCATCGACAAGGCATCCATTAATACACTCAGCGATGTTCGAAGTCATCATTCTACCTCTGTTTACGATTGAATGAACTCTTGACCACTTCTCATAACCAGCATCTTCAAGGTAATCCTTCACCCTATGATCAACTTTCACCACCTTAGCCATTAATTTATCAAAATCTTCCTTTCTGTATGCTTTTGCCATTGAGTAAAATATATCACTTAGTGTGTTTTTACTCCTTTTGAAGCTTGAACATACATTCTTCCAAAGATGCCATATGCATGCACAATGAGGTACATTTGGGTACACAATGCTTACACTCTTCATGATACTTTCATTTCTATCTAATACAATACACATGTTTTCACGCTCTCCAAATGTATTTTTGAACTGTTCGAAGAACCATGTCCACGAACAGTCATTTTCAGTGTCTACAACACCATATGCCAATGGCAATATGCAACCTAATTACAAAGAAGCACACATTTAACTTCATGATACACAATGTTTACACTAAGATACATTAATATAAATATAAAACAAGTTTTACATTTCATCAGTATTACAACAGTCATACCTGCACCATCGAGTGTGCTCGCTGATACAAAAGTACCCTTGTAAGCCCCGCCAAGATGTGCAGCGTTCACTACAACTACAGGCCTGCAGTAGTCGAACCCTCTTATCAACGGTCTTAGGGCTATAAAAAGATACATGAATTTATTATCTTCCGTCTTTTGCATCCTTATATATGAATTTGGATACACTTTATTTAGCATCCATATGTATCTCGGCATTTGCTTATATCCTTCTGATGGCTTACCCTTGAGCATTTCTAGTGCACGTTCCCTAGCATGCCATGCCTGTTGGTATGATATCTCAACCCCATATAATTCTCTAATATCTTCAATTACATCTCGAGGGGTATGGATTCGTTTATGATTTACCAATTTAGGTGCAGTCACACCACTAATAAATCCAATTGTTGCTTGTACTTTTGTTAGTATCCTATCCCGCATCGGACATGTATGTTCACTATTGAAATATCTCACTTTGAATACATCAGATTTTTTTCTGCAAGAAGACTTTAAAGTCCATCCACATTGATCGCTGAAGCAAACCAACACATAGCTGTCCAAATTTTTTTATTGGATTAATTCATATAAGAAAAGAAACGTTATAATTATCACAACGAAATATATACTACTTATACTTATGTATCAGACACAATATAAATAGAACTGTACTAGAGAAAAAAACAATCAAATTAGAGAGAAAACATTCCAATACCTTTTCTTATCCGATCTTTTCACTCGAAAATTGAAGTTGTTCTTTATTTTATATTTAGCCATTACAGTAATGAGTGTTCCTTTATCCTTATACAACTGCCCCGTCTTCACATCAGTACTATTGGAATCAGTTATGTAATTCGTAGCATTTAATTCTGGAATATAATCAATGTCACAAATTCTCGACTCGACCAGACCAAGAGCTTCAGTATCTCTTTCGGTACCTTCCACGCATACGACTTCCCCAGATGAACAATCAAAATTACGTATCTCCCCAATAATTTTATCAGTTGTATCTATACAAAGCGGATACGTGCCGATTCCAGGCGCATTCTTTTTTACTTTCAAATAAAGTTTCACACCCATGTCGTTCTTGATTTTCAATGGACATGAGCTTCCCTCAACAATGTATCGGATTTCAATATCTTTATTAACAATGTCGATCTCAAGCTCTGATAAAATTAACGCTTTCAGATTCACAAATGAAATGGAATGTCCAACAACAATTCCATCAACCTTGTAACCTTCATAATTAACATTGCTTGCCCAAATTCCAGAATGTCGTAGCAGAATTGATATATTCATCTTCTAACCTATTTTTTTTTTTATTTCTTAGAATGCAGATCAACTTTATCAGGATTAATTTCGATTTATGAAGCTACTCTAATTTCAAATTTGAATTTATCAATCAGTTACGCCAGCTGTCGAGCGTAAATTACGTGATTACAGTTATTAATAACAAAACTTACGGGATCTGTTCCTAAATTACCGCAACAGCTGCTAATTAAGATGTATCAAAAGTAATGTATCCCGTGCTTCTCAAGATGTATCCCGCAAACTTCATTTTTAAGGGATTTTTGATAAATACAATACTAAAAGGGATAAAACGTTATTTTGTATTTATAATATGTGGTTCCTATAATTTATTACTAATGACCCTATATAATTATATAAATACATAAGGTTGGTATAAAGTCTAAAAAAAATTCTGGTAATTAAATAAAACCGTTAGTTACCAAAAAAAAAGTCATACAAAATATGTGAATTTTTTTTTTCATTTATAAGTCATGAAATAGATTAATAAATGCAGTAACAAGTATAAAACTATCTTCTACAAGATTCAGTCATATGGTACATTTTTTCCCCCCTTTTTTGCTTGCTTTTCTAGCTTCTTTTCTTGTTCCAATTTTCACTACAAGCATCTTCCTAAACAACTTTCTCACATCTCAATGAACTTTATAATATATTAATTTATGTGATATAATTAAAATTTTGAATTTATTGCTAAAGATTGGTAACATTATCCATGGTATATTTTAGCCCACCTTTTAGGGAGAGATACGTTTTGAAAACATGTTGTTTCATTACTTTTAGGTTTCTTGGTAGAATAGCAAAGGCATTTATGAAATTTATTTAGACCTTATTTGATTGAATATAAATTTAGAAAAAAATTATGTATCTTCATGTAATTATAAATTATATTATTATGAATAAAATAAAATAAAAATTGATTATTCATTATGGTGCATGATAACTCAGGAAATTACACTGAATGAGCTTACAAATGGATATTATTGAATTTTTCATTCCCATTGGTCTCATCATCCATATCATTTTCAAGATCAAAAAGTCAAAACTTACTAGTTTAGTGTTTTATCAACAAAACACTAAAGGACAGAAGTTCAAGATGAGTCATTATCTGTCATTATCTATAACAGGATCGTTCGATAATATTAAAAAAAGACATGTGTTTTAGATTCTTAAATTTAAAGGGACTTATTTTTAAAAATAATAGATTATAAGTTATTATTTTTTAACAAATATTGAATACTATTGAACCAAAAAGTAAAGTTTTCACGAAAATAAAGGAATTATTAGAAAAAACTTAACATAATTGGAGTACTATATCTCATGAAAAATAATTTAAAATAGGAATGGTTATATTATGAATTGAAAATTAGAAGAAATCAATTATATAAAAATTATTAATATTTTAAGTTTAAATCCCCATTTGATTTTTGTTTAGGCGACTAATATACTTGCGCCGCTTTTGATCTATAACGTCATTATTCTTATAAATCGCCCTGAAATCTGAATAAATACAATTCAAAAATAACACATTCATATGAATTAAGTACTTTTAATGTAATATATTTTTTTGCGCAAAGAATCAAGAAAAGTTGCAATAATATATAGTTAGATACTAAAAATCTCTAAGGTTGAACCCATAATCAGGAGCAGAGTTAGTAAGAGTTAAGGGTAGATACTGAATCCTCTTTGATCTCTTTGTATGTTCACTCTTTATATTTCGAAATGCTTTACAGAAAATCCTAATTTTAACATTGTTAATAAAAGTAAATATCTTGAATCTATCTCATGTAAAGCCTCTAATAGAAAAAATGACATCATATATAAAAAAAAATATCGAGAGCTCAAAATTAAAATCTTTATCAAAGAGATATAGATTCATATGAAGATTTAATAAAAAGAATTATAGTTCGCTCATTTACAGACGAACTACTTTTAAAATTTGTGTAACAGAGATGATAGTGTTGAAAGATACGTAGTAATTATATATTGTCCACTTTGATGTGTTTTTTTAACAAAAGGTTGTAATTTGATGTTTAAAATTCAAAAAGTATCTGTTTTGATGTCGAACGCGGGATAAGTTTATCCATGTGTGTTGGTGATAAAAACCACATTAATTGCCCAATGTTTTATCCTAGCTGGTTAACAACTGCCATGGCCTGTTAAGTCTTCTCCTTCCCTACAATCATTATATATTATCTTCTTAATCACAATTCACTACAAAACAAAACATGATTGGGACCTCTTCTACTTAAAAGAGAATAGCAAAAGGTATCTTTACTTTATTATCATAGAAAGTTTTCTACCGTTGTACCCAATAATACGTGTTTCCTTTGGATTCTCTGCTTCATTCACACCCCTCTTCTTCACCCCCCATAATCCTCACTATTTTCTAAGCTCCAAAATAGCTAAAAATCAAATCTTTATGCAATTTGATCTTCATTGTGTAATGGGGTTTTGCTAAAATCTAGCAATGAAGTCAAATCTTGAAGAACTTTCAAGCAACACTACTGTAAAAGTCATCCTGCTGTAGTGTTGTTCTTTCCTGTCTAGTTTCTTGTATTTTCACTGTTTCTAAGCTAAAAAAATAGCTAAAAAACAAATCTTTGTGCAATTTGATCTTCATTGTGTAATGGGGTTTTGCTAAATGAAGTCAATTCTTGAAGAAATTTCCTTCTGTAGAAGTTATCATGTTGTAGTGTTGTTCTCTCCTTAATCCTCACTCTACTGTGTCAGTTTTCTACTTTTTTGCATTTTCACTGTTTTTAAGCCCCCCAAAAAAGTGTATCTTCACCAAAGTCTTGTGATTTGGGTGTGAAAAATCTTACCTTTTGTACAATTTGATCTTCATTCTCTGATGGGTTTTGCTAGAATCTAGCAATGACATCAAATCTTGAAAAAAAAAGCAGGGACTTTCTTGTATGGTTCATCTTATTGTTCTGTTTCTGTAGTATCCGTTCAACATTTGGTAAAACTGATTTCGATTTTGAAAATTTAACATTGAGTAGTTTAAAGCTTCTTGGTGATGCACACTTGAGTAACAACGTTGTAAAGTTGACACGTGATCTCGCTGTACCAAATTCCGGTGCCGGAAAAGTTCTGTATTCAAAACCAGTAAGATTCCGGCAACCGGGGTTTGATTATCCGGCGAGTTTCTCGACATTCTTTACATTTTCAGTTACTAATTTGAATCCATCATCGATTGGTGGTGGTCTTGCTTTTGTGCTTACGCCGGGTGATGAGTTAGTAGGTGATGCTGGTGGGTATATGGGAATCTTGGATGCTAAAGGAACACAAATTGGTACAATTGCTGTGGAATTTGACACCCTTATGGATGTTGAATTCAAAGATATTAATAGTAATCATGTTGGTTTGGATCTAAATTCAATGATTTCAACTGAAGTTGGTAATTTGGATTCCATTGATATTGATCTCAAGAGTGGTGATTTAGTTAATTGTTGGATTGAATATGCTGGTTCTAATGGAGAAATGGATATATTTGTGTCATATACTAATCTCAAGCCAAAAGAATCAATTTTATCAGTTAACATCAATCTTGCTGAGTATGTAAATGATTTCATGTTTGTGGGGTTTTCTGGTTCAACTCAAGGGAGTACTGAGATTCATAATATTGTGTGGTGGAGTTTCAGTTCATCATTTGATGCAACTCCACCACCGCCAACGACTAGTTTGATGAACCCAACGGCGGATTCTGTCGCGTTGCCACCACCTTCTATGGCTCCATCAGAGTCTAATAGTAGCAAAGGTGTATTGCAAGAAAAGAGTAGTAGGAAATGTCATAGCAATTTTTGTAGACAAGGTCCTGGAGCTGTAGTTGGTGTGGTTACTGCTGGTGCATTTTTTCTTGCATTTGCTACATTGGTACTTATTTGGTTATACTCCAAAAGATTCAAGAGAGTGAAAAATTCTGAGATTGTGGCATCTGATATCATCAAAATGCCTAAGGAGTTCAGCTATAAAGAGCTTAAATTGGCCACGAAAGGTTTCATTCCAACGAGAATTATAGGCCGTGGTGCATTTGGGACTGTTTACAAGGGCATTTTATCGGATACCGGTGGCATTGTGGCAGTCAAGAGATGTAGTCATAATGGACAAGGGAAAGCAGAGTTCTTATCTGAATTATCTATAATTGGAACCCTCAGGCATAGAAATCTTGTGAGGCTTCAAGGATGGTGTCATGAGAAAGGTGAAATTTTGTTGGTTTATGATCTTATGCCTAATGGGAGTCTTGATAAGGTACTATTTGAATCAAGAATGGTTCTTTCATGGTCACATAGGCGAAAAATCTTGATAGGTGTTGCTTCTGCCTTGGCATATTTGCATCAAGAATGCGAAAACCAGGTGATTCATAGAGACATAAAGAGTAGTAACATCATGTTGGATGAAGGGTTCAATGCAAGATTAGGAGATTTTGGGTTAGCAAGACAAGTTGAGCATGACAAGTCCCCCGATGCAACGGTAGCAGCCGGGACAATGGGCTACTTAGCTCCAGAGTACTTGTTAACCGGTAGAGCAACCGAAAAAACTGATGTTTTCAGCTATGGAGCAGTGGTTCTTGAAGTGGCTAGTGGAAGAAGGCCAATTGAGAGGGAAACAACTAAAGTTGAGAAAGTTAGAGTGAATAGCAACTTGGTTGAATGGGTATGGGGGGTGCATAGAGAAGGGAATTTACTAAATGCAGCTGATTCAAGACTTTGTGGTGAGTTTGATGAACAAGAAATGAGAAGGGTTCTAATGATTGGGCTAGCTTGTTCACATCCCGACCCTACGGCTAGACCAACAATGAGAAGTGTAGTCCAAATGCTAGAAGGTGAATCTGAAATCCCAATGGTCCCAAGAACTAGACCTTCTATGAGTTTTAGCACATCACATCTTCTAATGAGTTTGCAAGATAGTGTCTCTGACTTGAATGGTTTGATCACACTTTCCCCTTCATCATCCGAAAGTAGCTTCACCGGTGGTCACAATGGCAATGGCATGGAGTTGGTCTAAATGCAAGACTCGAAAAGACTTGACTTTCCGAGTTAATGCACCCATAAGAGCCCAACAATCCCACATATGGGGCCACCATCAAGGCGGAACAGACATTAATGACTACTCTGATTGGGCGTGGACAAGGAAAAAGTAGCATCTTTTTTGTTTTGTTCATAAATTCATTAATTTTATTCATAATATATATGTACCAAATAAGCTTTAAGATTTAGTAATGTAATTTTCTCCTTTTTCCTATCATATACTATAGTCCATTGAGTGCAAGATTAGAGATATTTAGTGGGGAAAATAAATAACTATATGAAGTCCTTTTCTTGATTTTGGTTTGGTGGATTGTCTTTGTAATGAGATGACTAGTTTCTTTTTGAAGTTATCTTTTAGTCAAAAGGCTACATGAGAGTTTGAGTAGAGGTTTGGTAAAGTGTTGTTACAACCACCAAAAGAATGGCATATTTATTGGTAGATTTTAGTACTACTTCTTTTAGTATTATTGGCTGCTAAAGAAAAGAATTGTCCTCTTTCCATTTCTTTTAATGTCCTTAATGGATAAAATCTCCTTATTAATAGCTAAAGGAAAAGTCCTTCTGGCCAGAAAAATTTGGCCAGAATGGTAAAATGATATGTTCACACTATAATCTAGTTTACTTTTAGATATTTTTGCCTTTTAACTTAAATATTAAATGTATTATTTAATTATGTTTTCAATACATTGAAAATGATTAGTGAGATTAATTATTGATCATTTCTTAATTAAACATGGAAAAGAACCAAAAAATTCACCAAAAAAAAAACATAATTCAATTTTCCTCCTTTTTACTTATTCTTTTTAGTTTATTTTTTTTCATTTCTTATTCCTTAATGATAAGAAAAATTTTAAAAGTATAAAACAGAACTAAGGTTAAATTATATATTTTAATTTATAATTTTTAATCGCGAAAAAATAATTTATATCTAAATTAAAATATAAAAATATGAAATTAGCCGAGTTGGCTAAAGAGTTACTCTTATTTATTCAAAGGAGTTATTGTTATACACCGATTTTCTAGAAAAAAAATTAATGATAAAAATATATTTTATCCAATTATACTCAAAATTATGTGAGCGAAATAAGAAGAAAACTAAAATTATCATCATGTTTCCTCTATTATGTGATTATCTTCATATTTTCGATAACATATGAATCATGTCATACACAAAAAAGACTCATTAAAATTAATTTTTATTTATTATTTCACTACTAGAGACATATACAATTTTTTTTTATAAAATTTTTGATGGTGCTTCATTAAAAAATTTTAATAACATAAAAAGGATATAGAGAGTTTTTTATGATTTCAAAATAAACTTTATAAAAAAATTTGAAAGAAAAACATCTTTATAGTTCTCCGATGACAATGACAATACAAATTTAACATGAACTAGATTTAAGTTTCATCACATATATATTTTTCTTTAGTAGTATTATTTGTTATTTTATTAAAAATGTTTGCTATTAAATGATCTGCAAAAATATTAAGTATACATAGTTGTAGTCACAATATTATTTTTTTCTTTCAAATTAATATTTGTTTTGAACGGATTAATATTTTTTAAAATTAAGTAATTTTATTGCATTTATTATATAAATAAATTTAAATTACCTATTTAAATAATTATTTAAATTAAATTTAAATACTTTTTTTTATATATATAATATAAAATAATTCAATAATAACAATCAAAAATCAAAATACTTTAGAATTGATAAACATCAACACATTAAAGAAATACTAAAAATCATACGGTTTATAAGTGGCGATCCTATTTAACAACAACCCAAGATAACTACACATTAATATTGAAAAATTACATATTTAAAGTTTATGTTTGGTTATTATGTTTTAAAAAATTAAACTACATATTTACAACAACATGTTTAAAAATTAAACTACATATTTAAAAAATTTAAATTACATATTTGATTACTATGTTTTAAGAAAATTAAATTATGGATTTTATAATGTGTCGATGTCTATCAACTCGAAAGTATTTTGAGATTTGATTGTCGTTATTGAAATATAAAAATTCTAGATAAATGAAAATAATTTTTAAAACATATATATCCTAGTTATGTTATAATTTACTTATACATGTTAAACATATTGTAAATTAATATATACATAAAATACATCTATTTTAAAGTATTTTAATTGATAAGTAGGTATTGAGTGATCTTTTATTCATTTGTTTTGAAATATCAACTTAATTAATACTATTCGAATAACTGGATTATTTATTCATTGTTAAAATTAGTGAAATAATTTCACCATTTTCTATATATGTTAATTCTTGTACGGAATGATTATAATATAAAAAAAAATGTGTATGACATAGTTTTGAATGTCTTATCATCAATTATTTTTAAAAATATCGAAATTTCAATATAATTTTTCTCTCAAAATATGTCCATTATATAGATTTATCTATTTAGTTGATTATATTTAAAGAAGAATTTAATTAATTTTTTTACTCTATGCTTAATTACTATATTTTACAATTTTTTTATTACAAAATAATTAAGTATAATCTTTAGTAGATAAGATAGTCATTTGTAGTTATTATTAATGAGAAATTTAATTGTCTATTTTCAATAAAGAGGTTTATTTTAAGCGAAAAAATAATTTTTCAAAGTTGAAACCTTAGGATCATAATTGAGTTTGGAGGAGGGGTATATGTAGAACATAATTTGCTATATAATGAAAAAAATATAAATGTATAAAAATAAAATTACAAATATATTTTTTTAATTAAAGTGTACATTTTTTTAATTAATTAAACAATACTTATTTTTAAAGATAAACTACACACACAAAAAAAAATCAATTTCATTGGCATCCAAATAGTTAATATTTAGTAGTCCAAGGAGTTTGGGAAATAGACAAAAATTAATTTTGTTTGGAGGGAAAAGTATTGAGGAAATAAATGTAAAACTTAAAATAAGGTTATTTTAGTCTTTTTACATTTCTGGCCAAATTCTGGCCAAAATTTTCTGGTCATTTAGCATTATCCATAGCTAAAAATGTTTATTTCTTTGTTAAAATAATCCAAACACTTTATCCCGATATATTATCTCTTTTATCTTACGGTTGCTAAAAAGCATGTCAGTTGATTTACTTTGATAGCGTTTTAATTGTTTGGTAAATAATTCAGCACGTACACTAAGTATATCTGGTTATTAGTTTGTAGTTCCAAAAAACTAAAATGTGTAGATAGAATATCATGTATTTTATTTCACGAGAAAGGTGAGAAAGATAAATTTTGAAATTATTATCTTAAAACTTTAAGTTCGGAATAACTTTGTTCGCGAATCAAATAATTTTTGTGACATTGAGGAAAGGACAATTTTTTTTGTTTTATTTTTCTTATGTTTTTCCTTGACTTTTTAATTAAGTGTCGGTTATAGAATGAGTCTTCCAGTGGCTAAAATGTTGAAGGCCCTTTCACATCATTATAGTATGACTTTACATTATTTTCATCTATTTTTTTGGTTTCAGACTTGATTTTTGATATTTATATTAAAATCTAAGTAAATTTAAATTCGTGCTAAGAAATCTAACATTAAAAAATAAAATGCTTCCTAATAAAAGTGATCGCGTAGCCTTGGATAAATTAAATAGATTCAACATCTAATAGATATACATAAATAATAATTTAATTTTAATAATGATATAATTTTTTATCGAAAGAGATTCAAACCTCTTAATCTTACCTAAATTCACTTCTAGACGTTTATATAATAATGCATTCTTACCTATCCTATAAGGTAACTAATTTTTATTTTTATGATTACGAAGAAACTCATCTATAAATTATAGATAGATATGCTTTAGATGACGCGATATTATATTATTATTTTTTGTATTATTGATATAGATGACTCTTCAATTTTGTATTGTTGAGACATACATTGGTCAGACAAAAACAGCAAATTCTATTCGTGTTCAATGACAAATCTTGGAGCAACAAAATTTAAATTAAATTAATTAATGTCAGAGTATAGTTTGTCAATATTCATAGTAATCCAAATTAATTTTTTGTACTCATTATTACTGCAAAAATTCCTCTTCACTGATTAAATGCCGACAAAATAAGATGATAAAATCCCACATGCACACAGGTTTCAGTGAGAATCTTTGATTGGTGAAATGAAAAGGTTAGATATTAATTTTTGGAAATTCTCGATATTCCGTAGTTGCTATAATTTTTATTTTATTGAATGACATTTTGTGTGCAATGGGTAAACTTTTTTTACTGTGTAATAGCTTGCAAACAACATCAGAAATATAAATTGCACTAGGCAAGTTCTAAACGACATACTCAACTTAGAAGACATTAAAGGAGATCGACTCAGGTCATTCACATCCAAAGAACAGAAGTTAAAAATTATTATTATAATTATTATTATTCACCAAATGTGAACATGAATCTCTGAATGGACTCACATGCAATATGATATTTATGGACAGTTATGGGTTAGGATGTCAATGATTTATTGAAAACCAACTTACATATATAAGTGTAACATGTCTAACTTATCTAAGTCTGAGTAGGTTGGATTGGAAATTAGAATAATTAACCAATCAATTGTGTTACATCTTTTAATGTTCAAATCAATTTGGACTGGACTATCTAGATAGCACAAATTGACGTATCAACTTGTAAAAAAAGGAGAAAAATACTTTTTTTTAGTTGGCATAATGCATCGTCAAAAACACTTCTGAGACATTATTTTTTATGAGTTTTGTATTTGAATCGTTACTAACTATTTATCAAATACACACATTGATATCAATGAATCAGTTGTTATCCAGACGTAATTTTATGAGCAAACTTAAGATTCAAACATTTGATCTAGTAATCTTTGAGGTGTGTTATGATAAATAGTTAGTAATTACTATGTACTCATTTCATAGATGCATCCAAGGGTGTGATCTTGAGGTCAATGAAGTTAAAATAAAGACCTTTGAAAACTAAGATCGAAAATCTCGTTTACTATATATACAAAATCAGATTCATCAACATACTTCTTGTATGATTAATCCTGATTTCATACAAATTGCAAATCCATCTCTTTTATATTGTTGTATACATACATTACTATATATTATAACCTACACAGTCAAGTTTTACAAGTAAATTTTCCAGTGATTGGGAAAAAATTCCAAAGTATAATATTAGAGAACATTTTGTAACAAATAAAACCAAGTAGCAAATGTTATGGAGTCGATGGCATAGCGGTTACGATTAGCGACCCATGGTTTGGTCCCCTGGAGGCATCATAAATCGGACTGGTTTGGAGTTGAATCCAGGATGAGGAAGCCTACGACGAAGTTCACGACCTTCCTGGCAAAGAGCACAAGGGTGGCAGAAGATATGAGTTAAAAAGTCACAAGTTGACTCACAGTGCTCACGACGTTCCTCATCCTCGACAAAGCCCCCATGGCATCCACATGATCTGGTGGCTGCCTCACAGTTACCCTGCAAAGGAAATAACTCTTAGAACGTGTTTCCAAACGTCCGTTGTAGAATAAGAAATGATAGCAAAAGCTCTCCTAGGTACCATTTGTTAAAACTAAAATGATGTGGGAACTGCAGGATCTAACAGAAGCTGGATGATGTTAACCAATATGTATGTGCAGTAAATGACTAGAGAGAACAGTCATGGTTTAGATGAGCCATTATATAATGACATGGTCAGTGAGGATCCATAGAGTTATTTGTGGACGAGATAGAATTGATCGACGAGACATGTGGTGGAGTTAACGATAGACGGGAGATTTGTAAACCGACCCTAGAATCTAATGAGTTCAGGCTGAACAGGAATAGAACAGGGTACAACAAGTCCAAGTTCAGGGTCGCATCACAGGAGGGGATAGGGAAATGAGGATTGATACAGAAGTCATCCCAACATAGGAAACTTCAAGATTTAGGGTCTATAATCCAAGAAAATGCGGAGATCGACGAGGAAGTCACACATTGTATTTGGGAGTGTATGAAATGGTGGCTCGTAACTGGTGTCCTATGTGATAAGAATGTGTCACAGAGGGGACAGAAACATCCATCAACGATCTTGTTATTGAACATTTATCTTCATGCGAAGAATGTAGAAAGGTAAGTTCAATACCCCAAGCCTCACAAAGGGGACAGACACATCCATATAAAATATTAACATGCACTGAAACAACAGCAAAATTTGAGGTCACACAAATGACATAGATAAAGTGGGGGAAGCTTTTTAACCGCCAAATCCTTTAATTCAACCACAAAGGTCCCAATCTTCAATAACTTCAATTAAATACTAAATAACGTGTGAAAACTCACACTTGCAAATGATAGAACTACCAAAGTTTGCAAGAAGTTGATGAAAAAATAAAACAAATAAGAAAAAAAAACTACATAAACTTGTCTAGCACCAGTAGATAAGACATGGGAGCTTGAATAAGAAATGAAGAGCAAATTTAACATGTATGGACGAGATTTCACAAATCAGATAACATCCTCAGCATCAATGTTGAAAGAACAGCAAAACATAAATCAAAGCTGCTATACCCAAATAAATCAAATCTTTTATTGACAAAATGCAAAAGACTAGGTTATAAAACCAACATAGATAAAGCACTTGATGGGAAAAAAAGGGGAAAAAAAAGCAAGAAGACAGCCAACCTCAAGATTAAACCTCTGCCGGATAGCTGTACGGCTGGGATATGAAAACCAGGGTGCCATGCAGTTCCAGCCGAAAAACGACTGTCCGATCAGGAATAGACCAGTGTAAGGCAAGCAGTGATTAGTAAAACTTCCAGGAGAAGACCCAATTCTCTCCGCATTGCTTCCATAGAGAACACATGGTGCCAGAGTTCCTAACAGACCTGTGCAATGCCCACGACTGGCATTGTTAGTATGATGAAGAGATGACATGAAAGCAAGGGAACCGAACACATAATATCTTTAAGTATCAAGAATGAAATTCTTTTCTGAAACTATATCAAGAATGAAATCTTACTGCAAATATAACTCTAAGAGGCAACAACTTGAACCAAAATTGACTTATTCAGTGAAGCACACCGGAGATTACTCAAGAAATTGTGCCCACATATAGAACTTGTCAAGGTTGAACACAATGGCGAATTTGAATAATTATACAAGAACAAGGTAGAGAACAATTTTTTAACATAAACTATGTGTCAACAAGTTCACAGTTATGTTTTTTCTAACAGGATAGTTCATATAGTATGACTCCGTATGTCGATGCATATGACCCGTTCCAATAAGTTTGCACCACTGGTATAGCAATTGCAGTTGTATCAAATGTAACATATAAACATTTTGGTTTCTAGAACCAATATAATGACTGATTGGACACATAAACTAAAAGATTAAGCGTCTGATACTGCCTCCTTAATAGTATCATCCTTCTTTCAAATGATTCATCAGAAAAAGACATACGGATCTTTTCTAGAACGTGCAAACGGTTTCTTACAACTTCCATTGATTTTATCTTTCAATGTCGAAACAAATTATAACTTCCCTCCTACAGTCGTCACCTCTATCCATTACATTTTTCAAGCTATTCTTTTCACTGGGAAAGCTGGAAGAATATCTTTTCAAATTTACTAGACAAAATCATTTGGTTAAATAGCTTCTTGGTCACCATTAAGTCAATATCACATAAATTCTGAACCTTCCATAGGTGTGTAATTAAAAACCATTGGATAAGTAATGCATAGAAGAGAAACAAAATGGATAAATTTCCCATTTGGTTCTGTTTTGATCTTAGTTTTTCCTAAACCAAACAACAACATACCCAGTAGAATCCCACAAAGTGGCGTCTCGGAGGATACGTGTACGCAGACCTTACCCTACCTCCCAAGTAGAAAGGCTTTTTTCCAATAGACCCTCGGCTTGACATAAAACAGTTCAACATTTTCCTAAACCAAATTAACTAATGGTCATTGGCTTTTATGAATTTCAATACCAAACCTAGTCATTTCCATTAATTTCATTTTCCTCGAATACCCTAAACACATAACATAAATCAATACTTTGATATAAACAAAAAAAAAACATTCAAAGCAACAAACTTTATAAGAATGAAAACTCACAAACTTCAAAATCGCTGCTGGCAAATTCATCATTCTTCCCAAAACAAGAGCAAAGGCTAGATTCCCATTGAGCCCTACGTATGATTGGCTCCCCCATCACCGCCGTCCCAACGCTATGGCCCATAGGTAAACCCTCAGCTGTCCACCCCATCGAAACAGCAGATGAAGCTGGCTTAACCGGCTCCGCCACAGCCGACGGAGCTGGGATTTTGCCGGAATTTGAAGAACTGGGCTTTGTGGGCTTCATTTCATTGTTTGAACCAGATTTTTGATTGGGTAGAAATGGGCTTGATTCTTCCACATTCGCCATTAGAACACAATATCTTCAAAACAAAAAATACCAAAATTGATTTTGAATATTGGGATTTTCAAGAATTGGAAAGGGAGTTGAGGGATCTAAGAGATGTCTCAAGAAGAATAGAAGAGGATGACAACCTCAAAGATCTCTCGATTCTATGTGAGTAAAACTGTGTGGAATGCGATTAATAGAAACAATGTCTTCTTTTTTTTCGGTTGAGGATGACCGTAAACAGTGGAGGAAAATTAGTCTTAATGACTCATTTTTCTTTCTTAATAGGTTCGAGGTCGTTTGATAGTTGATTTAGATAATGAGTTATATAGATATAAATTATGAAATTTACGTAAATTTTATCAATTTAGAATATATAAGTTAGCTACACTTTAATGTATTTTATCAGATTATGGTCTCGAATACATGTATTTCATACATTGGATTAAATATAGATTTAAATTGTAATTTGTTCTAGATACATTGTATCTTAGTGAATTAACATGTATTTAAGAGATATAGCAAATATCGCTCGTTTCTTTTTCGTCTCGCTCTCATGTACATGTTAATCACTCTAGATACATGTATCTAGTATGTATCTAGTGTGATTTGTAAGTATCTATGATGGATACGAATCTTGTACGCCTCTCTCTTTATTTTTGTGTACCTGATAGTAAAAATATATGTATTTAAGTGTAAGATACATAGAAAACTCATAATTAGTGGTAAGATACGTAATATTTTAAAAGTACAAGCAATAATGATATACTATGGTAATGAAGTTGTCACTCTCTCATGTATCTGGTATTTCGAATACATGCGAATCACTCTAGATACATACAAATACATATATCTAGTGTGTATCCTGTGTGAATCGCATATATTTAGGATGCATATGTATCTCACTCACCTCTCTCCCTATTTTTGTGTATTTGATAGCAAAATATATGCATATAAGTGTAAGATACCTAGGGAACTCTTAATTAGTGGTAATTGGTAAGATACGTAATATTTTAAAAGTATGCCTAATAATCGTATATATGGTAGTAAAATATGTCCAATTATGTGTTTTTCCATAACAATTTTGGTTTGTGTGCACCTCAACTAATTCTATGAGATACCTATCACCTCCCGCCAACAACATATACTATAATAGATAGGATAACTAAAACGTATATATTATAATACAAATTCACTCATAATTAACTCCTACATTACTACTACAGTAATATGCATATATAACTCTAACTAATTACGAAAAGACTCCTTACATATATATAGAGGCCCCTAAAACTTTGCACCAATTTCATTTAAATGCTCTAGTTATAGCTTGTCATTTTTTTTTTGTTTTTTTTTTATTTTAGTTTCTACTTTGCATTCAATATTTGTGTTGGAGCTAAATTCAGATTTTATTAGATTTTTTTTTCTTCAAAATTTTGTGTGTGTATTCTCAAGCATATGTCCGATCTTTTTTAATCATACACATTAATCTTAATTGAAATAAACTTGAGGTTTTTACAATTTACTTGAGCTAGTTCATATAATTAAAAAAAATAGCATATTTAAAGTAATTAACTTATTTACGTAATATATATTTAAGAACACACAAATTTCTCTCTTAAAATTTAAATAAAAATTATTATAAACATTTATCATGATTTCAGATATTCAATTAAACTATGTTATAACTCGAGTATCTAAGGTCATAAAATCTGCTAACAAATCACAAGCTATCTATATTTTATGCTAATATTCTCATGGAAGCAATCATTCATTAACCAGGGTGGAATAATATAGAAAAACAGATTGAATATTCCATGGTCAAAAAATAATTATGATGCACAAAATAATTATAATGGATACAGTAGCAATAATCAAAGTCTATCACAAGCCTCATTTCTACAAATTAAATATTGGGAGATATATTATAAATGAAAGAAATAAAATTAAATAACATTCTAATGCATTTAATATGTATCTCCAAACTGCAGCAACACTCTTCTTAATTGTTCATCCAAATTTCCAAAAACAAACACATCAAATTTCTTTTAAATTCACCCATGAATTTTCTTCCCCTACAAAAATTAGAAAATACTAAATCAGAAATAGAATAAGAAAAATGGAAACAAAAAGAAAACACAAAATTCATAGGAACAAAGGCGGAGTCAGAATTTTTACAAAGTATTTCAAAATATTAAAAGTATATAAATCTTTTAACTATATATAAGCAACATAATTTCTGCTAAAGAAAAACCCCTTAGCCCTTGCTCGCTCCGCCCCCGCATGGCATTATTCACTATATTTACAATTAACTCAAACTCTATTATATACTTCCAAACAATTCTAACTTTTGTGACACAAAAGGTATTAACGTACATAGTGATATTTAGCGTTGAAATCATGGATCTGCCTCTACGTAAATTAATGAAAAAATGAATAGTTCATGTCTATATATATGAAGATAGTAAAATTAAATTACTTACACTAATTTCTTCAGGAACTTTCAATCCTTTGAATTTGCGATGATGTTTTAACATCATGTTTTGATGATGAAAATTATGTTTTCCCCTTGATCCTTTTGGTGGAGGAATATAAGTATGAGTTTCTGGACCTCTATAATCAATTTCATAAATTTCTGAATCCATCTTTAATAAATTCATTTTTCCTGTCAATAATAAAAAAAACATTTTCATAATAAGTCACAATTAAATTTCACAATACTACTAAAAAAAACGCGAATTTTTAATGAAATCTGTCGAAAATTGGCTTGATGGAAATGTTTCCGAGACTTTCTATAGGAAAATTCATAATTTCGATGACATCATGACATTTTACCTTTATCATATCTACCCTGTAAAAAGAATTTTCTAACTAATGATTTTCTTGTTTCGGATTTGAAGGCTTATGCAACAACGAGATCGCTCTTGATCCTTATTGTATGTGCCTTAAGGCTCCTCTTTCTTCACTTTGGGGAAGGGGAGGTCCAGGTAATAGCAGACACAAGCAAGTTGATTGAAGGAGACTAGTTCGAATGAAGAAATATATATATAGGTGGGATGATTTTCGGTGAGTATAAAGTAATCTAGGGAAAGATAAAGCCGCACTATATATCATGTGAACATCCCTCGGAAAAATTCACGTGTTTTTAATAGCAACATTAAGTGAAGAAAAAGAGAAATTATTTCATAAACAAGAGATTAAAAAGATCAATCTGTAGATAAATTACCTGAAGAAGAACAAGGATCAATGAGGAGGAAAATCAAGAAAATGCAAATGAAACTAGCCTTTATGATCTCCATGGCAAAGATACTACTAAAAATGAACTTTATATATATATTTTGTACTAAGGATCAAGAAATAATTAACTATTTAAAATAATATAGGGAAGAAAAATGAATCAAGAACAAACATGAAGTGGTATACATATATAGTTAAGAAATTTCACAGTTATTGGCAATTAAAAATGTCACCATCTAACACAGCAATTAGTTACAAGGCCCTGATGTAGATATGTTGGGTTGGAACATTTATGTAGTGAAAAAGAAAAAAAAACAGTCATTCATGTAGCCTATAATTTTTTATTTTTTTTTGATAACTGAAAAATCTCCGAGGAATAATCGACACATCACTTATAAACTTTATGAATAATATGTTTGACGTGCACCTAAGCAACAGATCATGTGTTTTACGTAGCTTATCACATTACCAAATTAAGCCAGGATGGAATCTTGTACTTATGTTTTGATATTATTTTCATTAAGAGTGTGGCTAGTGTTCATGAAATAAGTTTGAGAACTATCTATAATGTCTCGTCAAGTTCAAATCTCAATAGAAATACAAAATATTAGGTGATTATTTTTATTTGTTCTAAACATGAATAGAATCATTATTGTATTAATGAGAGTTAATTAATAGTTGAGATACATATAAATTACGTATAAATTGATTCAAACACTACGATTATTATTTGTTGGTGGAGTGTAGACAGTCCCATGTGTGTATTATTGCAAATGTCATAGAAGGACATCCTATTTAGCAGACCCCAATTGGCTGGACCTAATTCCACTAATAAAAAACAAACTTACCTTGTGTTTTCTTGCCTACTATTTTTCTGTTTATTTTATTTTCCTCTTTAATTTATTTAAATTCAACAATAGAATGACAGTACACACATTATGGGGACTTTATGTTCTAATTTTTTAAATGACAAAATGTAATTTTGTTTACATTTTGATATATGTAGTATTTGGACTTTATAGTAGAAACATTGGAACCTTTGTAGCATACTTTGAGTGAGTAGCTTTCAGATTTTGAGATTCAAATAAATATTTATTATAATGTATAGTAATTTTTTTACATAATTTTCAAAAATTTAAAAATTCCATGAATTCCGACATTGTAGTAAGTTAAAGGACAATGACATGGTGATATATGCAGAAGTTGAATGGCATGACCTGTTGCAACAGCTAATGAACTATGTGAGATGGGCATGGTCCTTCCTTGTCTATGTCACCACCTCTGTGTGACAAATATTTTCGTCCCATACCTCGTCGCGATCGATTGAAGTTTATTTATTCTGAACTTATTATTGAATTTACAGTTCGTTTTAGCTATTAGATCAATATTTTTTAATGCAATACAAAATCTAAGCAAATTATTTAATATGTTTGAATTTTTTATTTATTTTTTTTGATAGTGGCTCCTTTAATTTCTTTATAACAGGTTGACTTTGTAATTACTTTTAAAATAATGGTAATATATAGTTTGTAATTTTATTTATGTAGCCCTAACAATGGTGGATATAAATATATATTTTTTATTCTAATTACTGGGATTTGCAACACATGTTATTGTCACCTTTAGTTTTTTTGTCACTTTTCACTGACTAAAAGAGAACAATTAAACTTTCGGTGCAGCGAATATATTTACATCAAATTATATCAATTTATCATATGTAGATTTAATGTAATAAAATATTATTTACTCATGTTAATTACAATAGAATAATATAATAATTGTTTGTTAACAAGCACATGATAATGATGTTTATTGATCGAGAACAGATAAACTTTTACGCTTTCATCTGAACATCAACTCAAAGAATATGTTTCTAGTTCAATAATTGCTTGGGGAAAGAATATATACCACACATGATACAAGCGGAAACTTGAATTATTGTCATGTCAAGTTTAATTATTTGTTTAATTATGTACTCTTTTGATTATTTTCAAAGTTAACAATAATATAACTAATGAAATACAATCTTGTAAAGTGAAAATTGTACTAATATTATTCAATGTGTACTTTATTTATAGACCTTCCAAGCTTTCATCAATGAAAAAGGTCCAAAAGGCAGGTATGGTGATTCAATTTTTATGACTTAGCTTCCGTTTGATTATAAATTTTGAAGTTAAAATTTAAAAATTTAAAAATTCAGTTTTGAAATTGTAATTTCGAAAAATTTGATGTTGTATTTAGATCATTTCACTCAGAAAAAAAAATAAAGTTTTATGAGTGGAAATTCAAAAGAACTGATCTGTATCAAATCAGTTTTTGAGAACTTGAAAATAATTGAAGATAATATCTTTGGCCAAACAAAGTTTTAAAGATAATTTATCTTTAAATCTATGACCTTATTTAATTACTTTATTTGTTTCAATTTATTTGTCTTTTTTTTTTAGTCTAGAAAAAATGTCTTTTTTAAAATAATTCTTTAGTTTCAACTTTTCCGATGACATATTATAAATCATACGATTAAATAATATTCTAATACATTCGACATATCTTTGGTTTTATAAAATCACAAGATTCAAAATTTTCCTTCACTATTATAAAATTTCATATCAAATAAAAAATAGACAAACACATTAAAACGAAAAAAATATATCTTTTCACTAGTTCTATTTGAGTTTTAACTTCTTCAAAAGTACATATCCATAATCACCCTTATTCAATTATATTGTTCAAAATTGTCAAAAAGAACTTCATAATAAATTGACTTGAGTACTAGTAAAAACAAAAAACGTACGTAATGACTGTAAATTCGATTTCATTATTATATTCTTTTAATTTAAATTGACATGATTCTCAAAAAGATTCACTTAATTTGATCTAAATGAAGATTAATTTTATAATAGTAACATTTCATTTTTATTAACAACTTTTAGGATTTACACGTTTAAACTTGGTTAATTTGCACACGTTCTAAACGTACTATTTTGTTGACGTTAATTTTTATTTTCAATTAAATAAATATCTTAAATTATATATTTATAAAATTTTAATAATCTAATTAATTGAATATCTAAACTTTCACTTTATAAATGACCGTCCCGATTCCATACTTTGTAACCTACGTTTTCCCTCACCTTACTCCCAATTATTAGTTTTTTTTTAATAACAACAATTATTAGTTTTTTTTATAAAGATTATATATATATGCGACGACAAATTGTAACAACAATATGTTACTTTCTAATTAATTAATTAATTAATTAATTATTTTCTCTTTCTTTGAAGTTGGGATATAATATTTTCTGAGCGATGCATCTCAAATATCATAGACTAATTCCATTCACGCTGATCAAAGTCTTATTCATATTTCCTAGTTTAAAGGAACGAATCAAAAACATATTTAAAATACCTAGTTTTTGTTGAGTTTTATATTTATTTGAATCATCATATATGTGAAATTTTAAGTAGAACAGAAAACAATTGATATTAAAATGTGTTTCAATAAAAAGTTAGTAATAATTCGATAAAAAACCTTGCATACGTGATAGTTCATATATGAAAAAACTCGAAAAATTGTAATACTTTAAATGTATTTTTAACGATAATATTTATCATTTCTCCATAATTTATAATTATGTATAGTTATATTTTAGTATCATTTAAGTTATTTCTTAAAAAAAATAATATCCTCTCATATTAAGATATAAGATATCACATGTCCAATGCACGTATGTGCAAATTTATATATAACAATGAATGTATACGAAATTTCATTTAATATATCATAAAAGGAAAATTAAATTGCTTGAGTATTTTTTATCTTAAAATATCTAAAAGATGATATTACTAAATATACATATTCAATCGAATAGAAATTTGGAAAAAATAAATAATTTGAGTTATAACTGAAAATTGAACAAATCAACCCATATCTTTTATTTGATATGAACTATGATATTCTAAAATTTTTAAATTTTAAATCCACTTTTTAGTGATTAACTAGTTGCTTTAAGAAGTGAATTGATAAAGCGGAAGAAAAGATTGTTATAATTTATTTTTATTCTATCCATATTAAAATCTAATTATTTTAGTTTACGGCTTCACGCTATGTAAGCCCTCGTTTAAAAAAAATACTATCTATTAAAAAAGTTTATACGCAAAACTCGAATTCAAAACTTACAGTGGAGGAAAGATTGTAAAGGCTCCTATAAATTGCATTCTAACTTTATTTTGTTTTTATGTCAGAATCTTTTTGACTATAAAAGAAGAATTTTGAGAATCAATAATAACAACAAAAACTAAAAAGATAAAAATACACAAAAACTACAGAAAAAAAGAAAAAGAAAACACAATAGGAAAAACGCACCCAACTATACCTAGCTGGAACTCAATTTTCCCAAAAATTCATCGTTAAATTGAGTGCAAGATTTTTCATTTTCTTAAAAAACCCAAAGATTTTGGTACTTCAAGAACCCTATTTGTCGTTTAATTCATAAAAGTTGTCATATTTTCTGCTATTGACGAAATCCCCCATTTGAAGAGCTTCATTGGGTAATCAAAACTATGGCAGATGAAGGTTTGGTTTCTCATAAAAGAGACCCCATCAAAGCTTCAGGTATGGGAACTCCTTTTTATCCCATTTTGCTTAGCTTATGTTGAAAAAAAATTCAATCTTGATAGTTTTGAAATGTAAAGACTAAATTTTTATTTGTGATTAAATGTCTAACAAAAATATAAGCTTGGTTGTGGTATTGGGTTTTTTCTTAGCTCAAGAAAAAGCTAAAGAATTAGTTGGTTAGTGAAGTTTTGTTCATTTCTCCTAATTGCTAAAGTTTCAAGATTTAAACTTGTTTATGTTTATGTGTTGAGTGGATGTCTTGTTTCTGTTTGATTTTAGTGTGAGTTTTTTTTTTTTCAGTTGGCAATGCTGCAGCACAGCGAAGGAGGCAACATGCTGTTACAGTGGGGAAGGAAAGGAGAGAAGCGCTGATGCGTACAAAGCGTCTATGCAGAGTAGGAGTTAGTGGTGATTTTGATGAGGCCTCTATTGATGACAGTGACATGATGATTGAAGAAGATCAAGCAATTTTGGAGGCCTTGACTTCGGCAGCTGTGGAAGAATTAAAGCTTGATGTTGCCTATCAGTATGGAGAATACTTTTTGTTTTGCTATGAAGAAATTTTGGTTGCGAACAGTGGCTTTTTTGTGTTACATTTTGTTTTCTATTTTAAATTTCAGTTATCTTGGTTAGTTGTAATTACTTCGGTTTACTTTTGTTGTCTTCTTGTGATGTTAGGTTTACTCTATCCTCTTTTAACGCCTTTAATCCTCATTGGCTGTTTACGTAGTCCCTGTTTGTATAGCATTCTTGGTGTATTTCTAGTTAGCAATTTCATACGAATAAGTGTGATATATAGAGAATGTCTAATCAGTATAAAAAGATAAATTATTAAGTGTCGGGAAGAAACTGAACCAGATAGAATGAATAGGTAATTAGGTATAGTAACTGCCTGCAACTTAGTTTTGGATTGAAGCATAAGGGTTGTTGTAGTAGAGGTACTTCATAATGAATTGTGTGGTCCTTTCAGAGTTCACCTAGGCATTGATCTTTGGAGCTCCCCCTAGTTTAATGGACGGGGGCATTGAAAATGATTTCTGCTGTAGTCTTCACCGGTGATTTGCTATAAGCTTTATGTATTTGGCAGTTCATCATGCCGTATGTTTTCCCTTTCAGTTACTGATTAAGTGAAGTCTTACAATTGCTAGGGGTAAAGGGGCAACAGAGAAAAGGGTGAATGCTCTTCGTGAGCTGAGACGCTTTCTCTCTAGGTCGGAATTCCCTCCTGTTGAAGCTGCCCTACAGGCTGGAGCTATACCTCTTCTTATTCAGTGTCTTTCATTTGGCTCTCCAGATGAACAGGTAAAGGAATGCATTAAAAATTTCTGTTGATTGTTAATGTAAGGAGTTCTGATTTCTTCTTAAAGACTTCTCATATGACATAGCATACTTGTACAGTTGTACTTTTGTCTTTGTTGGGAGTTGCTTTGTGCTTGATGGAAGATCACACTTTTATTTGGTCAAATGTTTGTGATATTCATTGGCTTGATTTCACACGATGTTGCAGCTTCTGTTAACAAGTTATACTCATATTACTGAATCATCACATATAGAAATTCCTCTCATGCTTGGTAACCAAGCGATTAATGGTGGCCTTATCTCTCTTTTAAAGAAAATGGAAAAAGTTTCAATGACTTGAGACCTATATATTGACAATGTCTTACCTGGGTCATTATCTTGATGTAGTTGCTTGAGACTGCTTGGTGCCTAACTAATATTGCTGCTGGAAAACCCGAGGAAACCAAAGCTTTGTTGCCTGCATTACCATTGCTTGTGGCTCATCTAGGAGGTTGGTGGAAGCCTCACTTTCTTCAGTTTGATTTTCAAGTATACTTTAAGTTATTTGTTGAAATTACCACATCCAGCGTCGAGTTTGCAGTACATATAATACAGATAATGAAATGTTAAAACAGTGACTAGATGGAGGGCTTCTGAAACCCCTTTCCTACGACAACAGGGGGTTGAGCTCGTCGCAACTCGCATGGGGCTTGACTAGTGCAATTTACCTCTTATGTGTGGTTTGCGGGCTATTGCACAGGAGTAGGGTTTACCCTATGCGCCCCCAAAAGGTAGCGCCGTGGGTTCCCTTGTCAACAACAGAAAAATTACAGAATACATCTACCTTATTTAAGCTATCAGAAGATTCTCACAAATCCTTACCACAATTACAAAGATTGATGTAATCTAGAAAATTCTATTTTTTTAGATGCCGCCAATTCTGGGACCTTGGAATTATGTGAGAATATTTACTAGTTGGTCATCTGAATTGATGACTCATAAGTCATAGCTACATATCTTTGGTCAATATTTTGCCAACAATCTATTTCTCTTTCTTTGAAGAAACATGGGAATTTGTAGTGGCTTAATTGTATAAATTTTCCGTTGGATTTTAGCTTCTTAAGAAACAACTTTTATCGTATTCCCTCACGTGGTTAAGGCCATGGCTCAATACTGTAGGTCCACACTTGGTTTGGTCATCACACCTTTGGTTTTTACTTTTCTAAGAGACCCGATGAGCTGAGTTGTCTATCCAAGGGAATTTCTGCTTGCCGGAGCCCAGAAGTAAAATACCCAAGAATTGATACACGGCCTCTGCTTTTTTAATAATTAGTCCTTATCATGGCGATTGATACACCCGTGAATGCGCATTAAAACATACCAACGTCCGTTACAAGAAGCCAGCAGAATCTGGCTAACCACGCTAACAATGAATGATATATCAGGTTGTGTGATTCTGAGAAAGTTGATCTTGTGAACAGATCTCCTATATAGTCCTAGGTCATTTAAAAGGCCCCATTATATAGGAATAAATGAAATGTTACCAGTTTCAAAAATATTATATAGGAATAAATGAAAGATTTGGATCCTTAGAGGATGAATAAGTCCGGATCAAGCGTACCAGAGTTCTGCCGCTTTTATTCCAAAACAGTATTTTAGTTTTGCGAGTTTTTGCTCCAGAAATGACAGGGTGCTATTTAAATTGATCAACCCTTTATGATCATGACATGTCAGGATACTGTCATGAACACAAGCAACTAGGGTAGTCCGAGCTTTGATCTAGTGGTAAGATCACAATATGTGATGTGTGGATTAGGTGCGCGTGACAAGTTCAAATTCTACTGGCCTACCATGAAGAAAAGCTTGATATTTAAGTGGAGAAGGATAAAATGGCCGACCCATTAACAACCGAGTTTCGAACTGTGCGTTACTGTCCATTGGAGATTTTTCGGTTATAAAAAAGAAAGAGAGAAAGAAGAATACTGGTAAAAGACTGAATGGTTTGCTTCATTTGGAAATATGAGCTAGAACAGCCAAATCATGCCCTTGGAGATTGAGGCCGTAAACAGATTGACACATTCGACTTTGATTGCTTATTAACTTCCTCAAAAGTAATACAACATCTGTGTTTTTTTACCAGTTGACAAAAGGACTAGTGAAAATATGGGTACCTCAGAGATAAGGAGACACATAATAGTACTTTTAGCCACCAGAGAAAAAATTGATCATATTTACTGTTTTGTTCATATTAATTTGTAGAGAAGAGTTCCATACATGTCGTGGAGCAGTGTGCATGGGCATTGGGAAATGTTGCTGGTGAAAGTGAAGAGCTGAGAAATGTTCTCCTGTTACAAGGAGCCTTACCAGCTCTTGCAAGGATGCTGCTGCCTAACAAGAGGTCAACAGTGAGAACAGCTGCTTGGGCATTATCAAACCTAATCAAGGTTCAAGAATGAAGTTTCTCTCCTTATCATGCATATTATCTGATTATTTTTTAAAATAATTACTGTCTGTCCCATCAGTAAAATTCATCTTTAGGTGATAACCAAAAGCAAATTGACTATTACCTTGCTTTTATGCTACTAACTCTTTTTGACAATCTGAGAGAATGGTTTACTTGTTACTTCTTTTCCCTCTTGAGTGTATGTCCACTGATTTTTATTTGAACATGAGGTCTTCTGATTTTTTTTTGAACTTTTGAAATATAAGATCCTCTTTGTTTTGTGTAGGGACCAGATCCTAGAGCTGCAACAGAGTTGATAAAAATTGATGGAATACCTGATAGAATTGTTCGACATTTAAAGAAAGGGTAGGTTGTTTCGGAGTCACTTGCTTTGTAGTGATGTACAAATCCATACTTTTTGTACTATCTACTGTACCTTGTCGGTAATGATACTATTGCTAAGTGTTCCACATTGGTTGAGGGATGTATTGTTTGTCTCTCACCACATGAGCAAGCTTTTGTTGTTGAGTACTTGAGTTTTGACCAAGGTCCATTTGTGTACACAGCAATAGAGTCAGGTTCATCCCTGTTATTGTATGTTCCAATGTTGGGCCCCTATGCTGTGTTGTGCAGTGCACACTTCAGTTGGAAGGCCATTTGTTTGCTATAATTTCTTATAAGTGTATCACACTATTTTTTTTTGTCGCAGATGTTATGGTAATATCTATTTGACGTCATAAGGAGAAGTGACTTCCCTCTTAAAATTAGATAATAGATAATTATTCGTCATCTTTCTGCAATGTCCTTTTCTAATTACTTCACTGGGCACATCCAGGGATGATGAGTTGGCCACTGAAGTAGCATGGGTTGTTGTGTATCTCACTGCCCTTTCAAATGTTGCAACTACAATACTGGCAAAGACTGATCTCGTACAAGTACTGGTAGAAATATTGGACATGTCAACTAGTCTGCAACTGCTTATCCCGGTAACATGCATACTAATATTATTGGTTTACTAATATTATGTTACCAGAAAGATTTTATTATTTGTACTTGCTGAATAAATCACTGATGGAATTAAAAGACTGATCTGACTTCATTTTTGGGTCTCTCAAATTGAAAGGACAAGTGTTGCTCTGAAAAACTAAAACTGTTTGTTGAATAGAAAATGTATGAGATCACATGCAGCATTGTGTTCCTTTTGGCTTTTCTGTTCCCCATTTTCAATTCCGTTGTCCTTATTCTCAACTTCGGATTGCTAATTGAGTTTCTGTAGCTATTGCTGGACACTGTTTTTGCTTATGAAATTGAAGGATAAGACAGTAAGCTGCTTTTTTAATGTTACAACATGGAGGAAAGAATCCTGAAAAGTGGTCGCTCTTGATCCAGATGTTGCCGCAGGCAATTTTAAATTTTAGGACTCACATGTATTTAGTTGTCAACTCTTCAAGGATACCTCTTAAAAATTGATTTCAGGTAGTCCGATATTATATGTCTTCTCGTAGTTTATATACAGGAATCAAATTATGGTCACACAGGTTCACAGCATCATTGGAACCCTTGAACTCCCATCCCACCCCGAGAGAGAGAGAGAGAGAGCATTACTTGTTATAAATGCATCCCCATCAAGGTTTTGTCATGACGACATATCTCTTCTAGTATGAAAAGAGCCACACTTGCTCTTATTATTTCATGATTAGCACAAGATTTGCTTTAATAACAGTTGATGCAGAATGTGTATTATAACTAGATAAGTCCTGTGTAATGCGTTTGATGGCATTTGAGAGCTAGTGTGGTAAATAATCGCAAATTTCTTGACTTATAGAAATTAATTAATTAACTTTCATTTTTCAGTTGCCTTTTAGGTAAGTGTTGCTGATGGAAGATGTTGATCTTTTTGTTAATCAGCATGATATGTGCTCCTTCATCTATGTGTATGTCTTTAATGTTGAGTTTTTGACAACTATGGTTTAATCAGGGGCTGCGGAGCTTGGGAAATCTTGTGGCTGGTGAACCTCATATAACTAATTTTGTTCTTGTTGCGAGACATGCGCTAACAGGCTAGTTTTGAACTTCTCCCTTCTTTTATGACATAGAAACTATATGACATCTAAACCTCCAACAACCTAATATTACCAGGTGATGCCATCCAAGCACTAGTAAAGTGCTTAAAGAGTGAACACCGCATCTTGAATAAGGTATGCTAATGGTACTTACTATTTTTATATTTAGAGATTGTTATACTGTTTATTAGAACTTCTGGAATTTTGTAGGAAGCTGCATGGGTGCTATCTAATATAGCTGCTGGTTCTGTGGAGCATAAGCAGTTGATATATTCAAGTGAAGCTATGCCGCTTCTTTTAAATCTTCTTTCTAAAGCTGCATTTGACATAAAAAAGGAGGTTGCGTATGTCCTGGGAAACATCTGTGTCGCCCCTGCTGAAGGTTCCGGAAGGCCAAATGTGATTCTTGACCACTTGGTCAATCTTGTTCGTGGGGGATGCCTAACTGGTTTTCTGGATTTGGTAAGATCTGCTGATGTTGAGGCAGCAAGATTGGGACTGCAATTCATTGAGCTGGTAAGCAAAGAATGGTTGTTGTTGATCAATCTTATCTTCTATTTACTTCTTTTCTTCTCCTTCTCTACACAAAGTGTGCTTGTTATGGTTTACATACCCTACAAAATCATAATGAAAGTAGTAAAAAGAGCTACCCCCACACGCGCACACACACGTTTATATTTACTTGGATGGATAACGACGGTTTATAATGGTTCATTCCGGCAGATTGTTACCATTAGTTGTTCCAGATCATAAAACTAGATTACAATGATGTTGGAGTGAGCAAGAACGAAAAGAATCAAGGGGATTCAAAAACCGCAAGAATTCCACCCTTGGATTTGAATCTGCGACCTAAAGCAATTTTCAATCCAAACTTTTGCCATTACATTAAAAACTTCCTTGTGTAAAGTGATTCAAAAACTTATTATATATACAAAAAATGGTTGTTTTCACCCTATTTGCATAGTCCAACAATAGAGATTCAATTGAACCCCCTTTGATTGCCCTGGCTGACTTGCTATCCTAACTGCATAATTATAGCCCAGTGTCTCTTAGGACAATTTTAGTAACTTCTCTTTTGACAGGTCTTGAGAGGAATGCCCAATGGAGAGGGTCCGAAGCTCGTTGAAAGGGAAGATGGTATTGATGCAATGGAAAGATATCAATTTCATGAAAATGAAGAACTCAGGAGCATGGCGAACGAGCTGGTTGATAGTTATTTCGGAGAAGAATATGGGCTTGATGAATAAGAACATGTCATGTGTCAACTGATTTGGTTCTCTAACTACTATGAAGCTTGTGGCTCACCAAGATGTGCATATA
Organism: Solanum sitiens; assembly: GCA_016801875.1. Lineage (NCBI taxonomy): Eukaryota > Viridiplantae > Streptophyta > Magnoliopsida > Solanales > Solanaceae > Solanum > Solanum sitiens. Next base: position 2,056,539 of record JABWTJ010000011.1, on the reverse strand, counting down.
TTAGATAAACAATTACATGGTTTTGTGCTATCTGAATTTGGATTATCAGGTTTTTCAGATGTAGTTGTATTGAATTAAGAGCTTGGGGGAGGGGGTGGATCATGGATGTAACAAGCTACCAATGTTGTATTAGTATGTTTCTAGCACCAAAAAAATAGGATTTTGCCAGTAGATGTCTTAAAGATTCAATGTGTTTATCCTATTTGTTCCATCTTTCAATCATATGTTTGTACAATATTCCCAGGTTGCATTTAAGTCGTTAACTCTTAAGGGTATTTGTAGTCTCCTGAGATAATAACGGGGCATATTTTATTTCAAAATGTAACAAAGGGTATAAGTGATCTATTTCGCACAGTCAAGTGCTATTCGCACTAGACTCTTGAAATAGATCAAAAACTATGATATATGTACTACCAAATGTGAGTTCTCTTTTAAATATTTCTTATTTTCACCATCTTCATTAAATTTAGCCATCAAAGTTTGATAAATATCATTTTTGTTAATTTTTTCCTGTGTTTCTATTCATAGAAATCATTATTGAGTTTGGACAGCCAAGTATTATAACAACAACGACTAATTATATTCCCTAAAGATGATTTCAAATGACAACCAATTCCACCTAAATCTTAATTAAGAAAATAATTACAACTAATTTTACTATAATTAATATGACTAAATAAATTTTAAAAATGTGATGGAGAGGTTGAACAAACACCATTTACATACAATTTAATTAGCAGTGAATAATTTATAATCAGACATTCAACCACCGTTAACTATTTTTGCAGATATACTATACAGTTGGCTTCTTAAGTTTTGTCTATTGGTTGGGGAGCAAAATTATAATCTGAATAATTTTAGCCACTTTTCTGTATATATAGAGATATTAAGATAACAGCTGGAAGATTTGGTCTATTAATATGCAAATTTTTATTCGTATGGAGTGTTAACATTTTACTAAATATGAAATTTTTAGAGTAAACATATTAAATTGAAAATATATATTAATTAAATATATGTACAAATGTCTTATGTTTATTGACTTAATGTAAATATCCTGAATCTAAAAATTTACGGTGTAAATCATCAACCAAAAAACAAAAAAATATATTCATAACTTGTACATTTTATATCAACTAGACTAGAGAATTCAAATTAAGTTGGTTTTAAACCTCAGATTTCACCATTTGTCTTTATGTCTTTTACTGGATTTATTATATTTATATTGAGATTCTATTAAATTCATTCGCATATAGTAGAGCCTATTTCTATTTTTTCATGAGCTTAAACTCGAAATATCTTGATAAGATGTAAAGAATAACAACAATATCTGAACCATCCAACAACAATCCATATTAGTCATTCACCATCTATCGAGTTATTTTACATATATATTTTATTTTAATTACCATATTGTTGAAATGTATGTTAATTTATCTTTTTAGTATAATATATATAAATAGACATTTATAGTTGGTCTCACTAACTTTGAGAGTATACATTTAGACATTTTAATTTGGTCTCAAACTGGTAACTAGGCACATTAACTCGTCTTTATTGTATTTCATGGATATTTAATGTTAACGTGATACATAAATTTAAGAAATGTGTAAACGATCATTTCTTAAGTTGAAGGGTTCAACTAACCATGAATATAAGTTAAGTTATCTAAATATATATTCAAAATTAAAGTATTTACTTATCAACTAACATCGATTTTTTTTTAATGTGCTATATGTTTTTTTTTCCATTAATTGTTGTGAGACACAAAAGGACCGACCACATGCATGTAGTTTCTGTGACCACTTCTGATATAGTAATAACTTGTTTCATTATTTTTGGAGACATGAAGGAATAAATGCTTTATTAAACTTTGTCACAAGTCCTTTATTATTCACAACTCCATTAATATTCACCAACTGTATATCTTATTAGTTGTAATAATAATAATAACAACAACAACATAAGACGGGGTTCTCACTCTAAGTCAGGTAACTTGAAAAATCGATAGACATCTAGCACATTCTCTCGTTTTTTTCTTTCTGACAGGCCAACTCAAAATGGGAAATGCAAGGGGCATTAGCTGTTTTTTTTGCCTCACCCTCTACTAGGGAGAGAGTCGTCGTCATTCTTCCCTTCGTTGGAGGATCAACTGCACATGAATAGGCTCTTCCTAATGGGATGTGGAGAATTTAGATTCTTTATATAGATTTGGACAACTCTTCTCTTGTTAGCTAGTTTTGGTTGAGTTAGACTCAACTTTTTTTTTTTTAAGTAGAAAATTATTATAAATACCTCTTAATTCATCATAAATGAATAATTTTATCTCCGAATTATTAATAATTTTAAAACCATCCTTTAACTTGACTAACTAAACTTTAATACACCTCCGATCTTGTAATATGAGTGAAATACATCCCTAAATGCTTGTCAAGTTTAGGGAGCCTCTATAGGGTGTATGCCAATAAATAAGAACGAAACTAATAATTTATATGAATTTTCAATGGTATGCATACTTTTTTTTTTACATGTATCACAAGAGTACAGTTGATAAAGTCATTCATAAACGAAATCAACTATAAGAATCTATTAGATCATTCCGCGAAAAATATAAAAATATTCCAACTAGCCATGAAAAATTGATTTTTTTTTGCTGTTTGGGATGTAAAAAACTGTTCTTTACTGATGGCATCAATGTTTAACGGTACAATGAAAATTGTGTCGGCTTAATCATTGTTCACCAAATACTACAAAAATATTGAGGGGGTGAACTGAAGAATCTGATGATTTAATGTAGGGTCCAGTGTTCCAGCTCCCCTCACACTTAGCTAAAACCAGCTGTTCTTCTTTCAATTTCTCTCAATTCATTAGTTGGAATTGTTCTTTAAGCAAGATCTACTTTCTCTCTCTCTCTCACACACAATACAAAATGCAAAAAAGGGTCAAAAGATAGAGGGGTCCAACTCTTTTCTTATCTTTTTGTTTTCTGTTACAGAGTAGAAGAGGAAGAAGAAGAAGAAGAAGAAGAAGATGCCACATTGTTGTGACTCTTGACAGTTGGAAAAAAAGAAGAATAAAGCTGCAGTCTTTGAACAATATAAGAACAGAATACAAGCTTTCTGAGATCTGTGCAGCTCCAGCTATAAAGGGTATAGTTCAAATCATTAAATTTGATGTTTTTTTTCCTGTTTTCTTGAAGTTCTTGCTGTTTTGGTAGGTGGGTAGTGCATAGTTTTCTGAAAAGTTGACATCTTTCTTAATTTTAAAGGGTGTTGTTCAAATCAATAAATATGATTTTTTTTTCTGTTTTCTTGAAGTTCTTGCTGTTTTGGTATGTGGGTAGTGCATAGTTTTCTGTAAAGTTGGAATCTTTGTTTGAATTTGAGCTATGGGATAAAAGGAAGCTAATTGAAATGGCATTCTTCTTGAGGATATAGGTGCATTCTCTTATCTTCCAAGTTTGTATTTTTTTTTCTTCTTTCTTTGAAGTATTGAGTATGAGAGTCAATTTATGGATGGATGAGATTTTCTTGTTTAGCAGCCAAGTTTTATGGATTCAGAATCTTGTTTGGTTGTATATCTGGTTGAAAAATTAGATGGATAATCTAGGCTCACAAAAATCTGTATAACTTGGTTAGACATAAAGTATTATCCATAGATCTTTTAGTTCTTACATTTTTCAACTTGTACCTTGTGTTGATTCCCCCTCTCTCCTTTAAGACAAGCATATTGTAAATTATGGTGTTTGACCATGAAAATTGCGAGTATTTGATAAAGTAGTTTTTTGTTTTCAAAGTGAAAAATGATATTTGAAAATTGTTGTGTTTGGCTATGAATACAAATTGAAGTTGTTTTTTGTTTTTTTGTGAGTAATTTGGAGTGAAAACAGTTATTTGGTGTTAATTCAAATTCTTGAAGTCGTATTCTGGAATTTTATGGACAAACGACTTTTAGGCATTTGTACATTAGTGTGAAATTGTGACCTTTCACATGATACTTCATACCAAGTACCTTTTAGGCATTAGATTGGTTATTTCTCTTTCTGTTATTTTACTAAGTTTACCTGAATCTCTAATTGGAAAGGTTGAATCATCCCTGTAATGTAGTGTATTTTGTCTTCTAGAGAAGGCAATTTGTCGAACGAGAAGATGGGGAAGAAAGGAAGCTGGTTTTCTTCAGTAAAGAAGGCTTTGAGCCCAAATTCTAAGGAAAAGTCTGACAAGGTCATGTTGAAATAATCATATACTAGTACTTCTCTAGCATGATGTAACAGTTTTTTGACACATATAACTGGTGCCTGACATTTCTCGAGTGTTATTTCAGAAAGATGGTAAATCAAAGAAGAAATGGTTTGGGAAAGAAAAGCAGCCACTCCCGGATTCTTCAACTTTGGTGGTTGCTTCAGTGTCTCCTCCGCTACCTGTTCCTCCGGTGGAAGAGGTCAAACTGGCTGAAGTTGAAGAAGAACAGACTAAACATGTGTATTCCGTTGCAGTTGCTACAGCTGCAGCAGCCGAAGCGGCTGTTGCAGCTGCTCAGGCTGCTGCAGAGGTTGTTCGATTAACTACAGTCAATCAATTCCCAGGAAAATCCAAGGAGGAAATAGCTGCAATCAGGATTCAGACAACATTTCGAGGATATCTGGTATGCAATTCTACTCTCATATTTTTTCATTTCAAGTGATTTTTCCCTTTTCGGAAGTATTTCTTTCAGCTAGTTTCTAATAGACTTGATTCTCTCAGTAAGAAAAAACAATAGAAAGCTAGTTTTCTGTTTAATTTTACTTTACTTGTGAAAACATGATTTGGTACTGAGATAGAACTTGCGCTCGGCGTTTCATTTGCAGGCCAGAAGAGCATTGAGAGCTTTAAGAGGACTTGTCAGACTCAAAACATTAGTTGATGGACCTACTGTCAAACGGCAAACTGCAAATACTCTGAAATGCATGCAGACTTTATCTCGTGCGCAGTCTCAGATTAGTTCTAGAAGGAGCAGGTTGTTGGAAGAGAACAGAACTCTCCAGAGGCAGCTTATGCAGAAACATGCAAAAGAACTTGAGAGTTTGAGGGTCAGTATTCTTCCTTAATTCCAACTTTTTATAAGAAATGGATTTGGTGCTGGAATAATGGAAAATTATTTTCCGTTAGAATAACTGAGATGAATTTGTTCTCAAATTGACCGTGACAGTGTTCTAGTGAAGTTTACTGGTAACTGTTATATCGTTGCACAGTAAAAAGATTGTGTTTGGAAATTTTACCAGGAGCAATTCATCTTTTTGTCCTACATTTGTGAACAAAATCTTTAAGGTGTAATTTGTGAATGCATTTTTGGGTTTTTAACAATATACTATAGCTGAGTATTTAACGGCTTAGATCTTGTAAGTAACATATATTGTGCTAACAGCCCAAGTTGATCTCTTTGTTTTTATTTGTTTCCTTTGAAGGATTTGGGGATGGGGGACCTCTTGTCTAAGGTTGTGTGAGGTTTTTTTATTTGCGCCTCATCTAATGCTTTCTGTTTTGATAGAGAGGGGAGGAGTGGGATGATACTCTACAATCAAAAGAGCAAATTGAAGCAAGTTTGCTCGGCAGATATGAAGCTGCAATGAGACGAGAAAGAGCACTCGCCTATTCATATTCCCACCAGGTACTAAATTAATCATTTTTTTATACACAACTATTAACATTTTGAAAAGAGGGCAGTTTTTCCATTATCAAAAAAAAAAGAGGGCAGTTTAATTCCCAAGGCTATGTTGTGTGGTATGCAAATGGTGATGAATGTAGCTTTCTACCGTTGTGCCAAGGAGATGTTTCTAAAAGTCTTCAAAATTTGATAAAGGAAGAATCAAAACTTTAATGATGATTTTATTGCATTTTTTCTCTTTGATTTTCTGTATTAACCAATAACCTATGCATATCTTCAAAGGAATAACTTTCTATGTTTAAACATATATGATTTTCCTCGTGAGCTTTTAACGACATTACTAGTCATTGATTATGTCAAAAATGTTGTCTGGACAGCAAACCTGGAAGAAGTCATCAAAAGCTACCCATTTGTTATTTATGGATCCAACCAATCCTCAATGGGGTTGGAGTTGGTTAGAGCGGTGGATGGGAGCTAGGTCTAGGGAAAACCAAAACATGTCCGAGAAAGAACTAAAAAGTGATCAAATGTCCGTTAGAAGTGCCAGCATGAGCATGGCTGGAGGGGAAATTACCAAGGCATTTGCCCGTCATCAGCTGAATTCTGAACTCCCATCTTCTCCTTTAAGCCAAAAACCAAACCGTCCTTCAAGCCGCCAGTCTCCTACTACACCTTCTAAGTCATCCACAGCTAGAAAACCGAAACCAGGAAGTGCAAGAGTCAGTGCAATAAACCAAGAAGATGACACACGAAGCGTGTTTAGCGTTCAATCAGAAATGAATAGGAGGCATAGCATTGCAGGATCATCAGTAAGAGATGATGAGAGCTTGGGAAGTTGCTCATCCGTACCAAGCTATATGGCATCCACTCAGTCAGCAAAAGCAAGAACAACACGTTTGCAGAGTCCATTAGGCGTGGAAAATGGCACACCACTAGCAAAGGGATCAGCAGGTTCTGTGAAGAAGCGACTCTCTTACTCACCTTCACCAGCCATTACAAGACGACATTCAGGTCCACCAAAGGTCGAGATTACCTCCACAAACACCTCTAATGCTGAGAAATATGTGAATGGAGTTGTCAACTAGCATGTCTTATCACAAAGTAATAAGCTGTACCGCAGCCTTGCTGTACCAGGTAAACGCAGAGGAGATACATGAAGATTTGGAACAAAGGCATTCGTTCATCGACTCAATGCAACTTCAACTTCTCCATAAAATCAACACGAGTTCGTTCCTGTATGTGCATTCCTGCGTGGTGCTTGATTTTTTAATTTATCAGAGAGAAAAAAATGATACTTGTTTTTTAAATATTGGCTTCTCCCAGGGGTGTTGATCATTTGAGATTGTGATAGTTGTGAATTTATTTTAGAGGAAGCATTTTGTTGTTTGTGATTATATATGATTCCATCTTTATTATGTATACAAAATGGTGAAACAAGAGAGACTTTCTTTATTTAGTCAATGGACATTGTCGTTGTTCTGTCTTTAGACCAATTGGTATATGCCTTCAAGAATTATGGAGATGTGCTACTAATGACAATTCAAATGAATTAGGTGGCCAAAAGAAACTATATAAATTTAATTGTAATTTTCCAACAAAGCGTGTGACGTGGCAAGTATGAACCAAATGTGTCGCGTCGATCGCATAAATATGCACAACTTTTAACGAGCTAGTGGCATGGCCAAAATAATTTTAATAATTTAATGATGTATTTGGCCTTATTCCTAATACTTATCGGTAACTTTAAACCATCTCAAATTTCAATTAAGAGTACAATAGTTTTGAAAGGAAATGGTTAATTGAAAATCAAAGGATTAAAATCTTGGAAATATATTAGAGAGAAAATTGTCATTTCAAACAATCAAAGTACGTATTTCCTATTCTTCAATATAAGTTTTGTTCCAACTCTTTAAAAGTAAAAACACTCCCCTCGAGCTTTTACACGAGAACAAATTGTCTCCTTTCAAATAATTCAATAGAATAATGACCAATTTTCTCTTGTTTTGAATCAATCGTTAGTAAAAAGAATATTATTAAGCTAGTTAACTAACAAAGATAATAATTTTAAATAAAAAATAAAATTATAGTAAAATTGATCTATATCCAAAAATTCACAATTTTTTTTTGTCCTTATTCCAATTATGATTAAGTGATGACAATAAAACTTACTCATTTGGTCTTAAATCTAGGATTTTTTTTCAAGCAATACCAAAATAAAAAGTGTATAGTAATATTGCTCTGATAATAAACACCGAACACATATAGAGTGGTCAAACGCTTGTTCCCCGAGGGTGGGTCAACCATATCAGGGCCTTTATTATCTTGCATTAATTTTTTTTAGTAGTTAAGTTAGTTTTATTTTCTTTATCCCATATACACTGACAAAAACAAACACAGTTAAGTGAAAGAAGACGGTGCTCAGTGACTTGGGAAACTGTGTTTTGCTTAGCTGATAGCTATATCTATTGTGTGTTTGTGTGTGTACGAACGTAAATTAAGCTAAGTACCCTCGATTGCTTCACCCCCATTAGGGTTCTTTCATCTGCTTCATTTTTCTTGGAGCTTGAGCCACATTTTCTTTCATTTTTACCCCACAAAGGGAACTGCTCCAGCTTGTTTTCTTGATTTTCACTTTCTTGAGATCTTTTTTGGGTAAGTCTTAAGGAACTGTTCATTTATCTGCTGAAGTGTTGGAGAAGGGTTGCTTTTTTGTTCTTTGGAATGTTAGTGTTTTCTCTGTTTACATGTATTTGGGTGTGTGTTGTATTTGCTGAGAGCACTGATTTCTCTTGTGGGTTAGTTTCTTTTTTGATAAAGTTTCTATCTTTGAAGAAATTTTGCCTCTGTTTTACAATGTACAAGGTTGGCATGGATTTGGAGCACTGATTTTTCATGTGGGTTGGTTTCTTTTTGAATAAAGTTTCAGTCTTTGGAGAAATTGAGTTTGTTTTACAATCTACTAGGTTGACATAGCTTTATACCACTGCTTTTTCATGTGGGTTAGTTTCTTTTTTGATAAAGTATCAATCTTGGGAGGAATTTTGAGTTTGTTTTACTATGTACTAGGTTGACATAGCTTTAGAGCACTGATTTTTCATGTGGGTTGGTTTCTTTATGGATAAAGTTTCAATCTTTGGAGAATTTATGAGTTTGTTTTACAATGTACTTGGTTGACATAGCTTTATAGCACTGATTTCTCTTGTGGGTCGGTTTCTTTTTTGATAAAGTTTCAGTTTTTGGAAAAATTTTGAGTTTCTCTTACAATGTACTAGGTTGACATAGCTTTAGAAGTCTGATTTTTCATGTGGGTTGGTTTCTTGTTTGATGAAGTTTCAGTCTTAAGGAGCTTTTGTGTTCTTTTTTTTTTTTGCACTGTAGGTAGACATAGCTTTAGAGCTCTGATTTTGGAGGCTTTTTTTGTTTTCCACAAGCAGATATAGCTGTTTTATTTGTGGTCTACTTGGGGAGGGCAATGAAGGAGTTTGTAATTTCTTTGGGTCTATGTCACCTAACATAAACATGAAGAAGGAGAGGAAAAATATCACCCAGAAACTTTTAGATTATTTAGTATTGCTTTTTGTTTTTATATAAAAAATATAATTAGAAGTCCCACAACTCACAAGTGACTTTTTATCTCAAGTGTAAACATGATTGATCCATTTGGGTTGAGGGTATGGGGTGTGGAAAAGCTAATAATGGCTCTTATTTGGTGCTGTATCAGCTGTCCCTTTGCAGCTTGATGGATTTTCAAGTTTCCCTTCTTTTGAAAAGCATCTTCTGTTTGTCAATCCTTAAAGGTCACTAGTGATTACTGTGTTAAATTGGGACTTCTGAATTGTTTGCTAAAATGTGGTTTCAAATGTCATTTTCGTACGGTTTGTTTCTATACAGTATAAGCACTGCAGTAAAAGTTGAAGTAAAAGTTAAGAAAGTTGATAAATGGCTTACATAATGATAGTACTTTGTTTTCTTGGATTGCAAATTTCCCTGTCTTGCAACTTTTTTTTTTTTTTTGTTTCTTCCGCCGGTAGTAGGTTTGTTGGTGCAAGTGGAGGCAGTTTCTATGTTGTTTTCTTGAAGGGATAGTGCTGTTTGTATTTTTTATAAGTATCTATTATGAATGTGAAAGTTTTCAGATCCCTCAATAGCATATCTTAAACAGATAGGAAGTCTGCTAAAATGTTTCTCGTGTTGCAGGTCAGGTTGTTCTTTGAAGAAAACAAATTTAGTTTGTCATTTCTACATCTTCCATTGAGAGGAAATGAGCATGCAGACACCAAAAGCAAGGTATTTCTTAATTCATTCACGCTGCTTTTGGTGAATTTTGTAAGTAATTCAAAGGCCTTAATATTGCTTCTTATGTTGTTAACCCCTTCTTCCATGAGATTCGAATAAAGTGGTTTCTTGATTATATTGTTAGATCAATTCAAAGAGTATCTTAACTAATCAACAACTATGAATTCACAGTTTCAATTTGTCCCTTTCATTTCATTCCTGCATAGGCAAATTGATTTCTAAAACAGCAGACGAGGATTGTCTTGAGCCATTGGTCCTTTGAGCAAAGAATCGCGTGTGCAGCTGCTATGTGGCAGTGAATGAAAATTCTACATTTAGTTGTCTTTTCATGTGCTTAAGCACCCATAACCCATAACATACGTCTGCCACTGGTAGCATGTACCAAAATATCATTTAATTAGTCTTAAACATGTCATATGGAAAACTGAAACTAAAGAGTCGCCAACAAAGGACAGAGGCAATCTTTTTGAAACGGACTAAAAAGGAAATTAAGACCAAAAAAAATGAGACGAGGGAGTATTATTTAACTTCTATAATTTATTAGAAAAGAAATACTACTACTGCTGCGTTAGTTCTGCAAAGTTAATTTACATGACTGTTGTGAAATCATTCTCTGCTGATAGTTCATCTCTTGTATGAGCTTGTTGTTTGAGTATCTCGTTTTCTTTCTCACATGTTTTTGGCTGAAGGACTGTTTCTGTTGAGGTGCCGCAAAGGACATCTTCATCTACAACAAAGACAGCTCGAAAGCTCAGAACTTCAGGGCCCGAGGTTGATTCTGTTTCATCTCCAAATCCAGCAAGCAGGACACCAAAAGACAGGAGTCCTAAAGTTATTGGTCGCCGGTCACCACGAAGTCCAGCAATAGAGGTACGTGAATAATATACTAATCTTGAATATTTCTTTGGCCCAAAATTTATTGTATTACTTGAAGAATGTTAAAACTCTTGATTTTAATGTTCATCAATGATTATCAGTACCGAGACAAGGTATATCACTAAGCGAAAACTAATTTTTGTTCTGTTTACATTCTAATAGTTAGCAGTTTGAATGTTCCTTTATGCTTAGTTTAAATCTGCAGAACCCTCTGCATCTGTAGCTTTCTTTGCTCTGTTGGACTTGTTATTCTGTTAAGGTGGAAAATAATTGTTGCAAATTCATTGAACATGGTGCTCCTGTTATGTTGCTTATTCCTTGACTGCTGTTGCCTGTCTGACTTGCTGGCAGTTGCACTGTTTGATGGAAACCTTAGTTTATACAACTTTAAAAGTCGAGAATTCACGAATTCTCTTTTTTATATTTTGTTTCTGTTTAAGTTGCTCTCTTGTTACTAAGATGCCCATTGTTCTCATTTTGCAAAACACAGCAGAAGCGTCCAGGCAGAATGTCCGCTTTGGAAGATCAGCTTGCTCAACTCCGCGAGGAGGTGAAGGCAGCAAAGGAACAACTCAGTTTATCAGAATCATTGAAGAAAACGTCTCAACAAGATGCTGACGAAGTTAAGAGGCAGTTAGCAGTCATGTCAGAGAAGCTTGAGGAGTCTGAGAAGCAGCTGCTTAAATGCTCCGATTCTGAGGAAGCTCAACTCTTGGAGCTACACAAGATCTCACAAGATAGGGATCGAGAATGGAAATCTGAACTGGAGGCTGTACAGAAGCAGCATGAATTGGACTCTGCTGCTCTGGCGTCCGCCCTGAATGAAATCCAGAACCTTAAACTTCAGCTTGATAGAGTAGCTGATTCTGAAGCCACTCAAGTTCGCCATGCTGAATCAGCTCATTCTGAGACCCAAAGCTTAAGGGTACAACTCAAAGAAACCCTTACATTACTTGAGCAATTGCAAACCCAGTTAAACAAAAGCAAGGAATCTGAAGCTACTATGCTTGAAGAAGTGAGTAAAGTTCAGTTGGAGTTGGAAGTTGCAAAAATGACAGGCAATACTTTACGCTCGGAAGGTCTGAAGGCAATGGAGGCTTGCAAATCCTTGGCATTGGAGTTGGAACAGTCAAAGCGTCAAGTGGCTGCATTGGAGGAACATGTCAACAAATTCCAGTCTGATCAAAGCAGCAAAAACATGAACCTGGTAGATCCTACAGAAAGTTCTGCAGCTGCACAAGAAATTGGAATTAATGTGGAAGCTGACGAACTAAAAACTGAGTTCAGTAATCTTAAAGACGAAGTAAATCAACTAAGCGCTGCAGTGGAGGATTCTGAAAGAAAGTATCAGGAAGAATGCATTCAGAACACATTGCAGATAAGAAGTGCTTATGAGATAGTGGAGCAGACAAAGTATGAATCAATTCAAAGAGAGACTGAATGGACCTCAAGGTTAAGTGCTGCAAAAGCAGATATGGAAGAGTTAAAGGAGAAATTGATGAACAACGAAGCTGAATTACAAATGATTTCAGATGAAAATAAGGGCCTGAATGTACAACTTGAAGTAATGCAGTTAGTTGACCGCGAGTCTGAATTACAAGATGAACTGAAGAAATCAGAGTCGCTCTTAGCAGATTTACGGGCAAGTTTATCTGACAAAGAGACAGAGTTGCAGAGTAGTACTGAGGAGAATGAGATGCTGAAGTCAGAAATCCAAAAGAGGGAAATGGAGAGTACCAAAGTGAATGATGAGGTTCTTGCCTTAGCAGAAGCTGCAAGAATTGCTGAAAGAGAAGCCCTGATGAAGCTGGGGTATTTGAGTGAGGAAGCAGATAAAAGTAGCAGAAAAGCAGCACGAGTCATCGAGGAGTTGGATGCAGTGCAGACAAGTAACTCTGATATGGAAGCTGAGTTGAGGAGGTTAAAAGTACAATCTGATCAATGGAGGAAGGCTGCTGAAGCAGCTGCAGCTATGCTCTCAACTAACAATAATGGGAGATACGTCGAGAGAACAGGCTCTTTGGACTACCATACTATTGGTGGCAAACTGCGTTCTCCGTTATCTGAAGACATGGATATTGATTACTCACCCAAGAAGAAGAATGGCACTATGTTGAAGAAAATTGGTAGTTTATTAAAAAAGGGCCACAAATAGATGCATATCATGCATGTTTCAAATAAACATTGTTCTCTTCTCTAGTAACCATAATCTACTATTTTCCCTTCCCAGGTACTCTTGCTGAGCTTCAACCTCCTGGAAAAATCTCTTAGCTGATTTTTGTAAAGCTATTCCAGAATTGTTGAGACCTCTATGATCTCACCTGCCACTACTGATATGCTTCCTTAGGAGATAGTAAGCAATGTAACTTCATTTGCAATTTTTCAGTTGAATCATTCATATGTATACTGCTGTGCATCCCAACAATGTTTCTACCAAGTGTAATGAACCCCGCGCAGTTGATTAATCGGAAAATCTACTGTTTGTTCTTCGGATTTTTATGTCAAAGATAGTAATCTGTATGAATTTTCATTGTAGATTAGTGGTGTCAGGTGTGTACTTCATAGATTTTTCTTGACTCGTTCTCATTATGTGCAAGGGTCTAACTCAACTCCAATAGTTAGCTCACGAAAGAAGGATTGTTCAAGATTATATAATAAGTCCATGTTCCCATCCCACAAATGATGTGGGGCTCTAATATCGTCCCACAAGTTCATGATTGGATGTCTGAAGCGAGACAATATAATGTCTATCCTTATAACCCTAAATAAAAACAAGAGAAATTGATTCACATTGTTATAAGAACTAACAAATTAGTGATACCAATGGGAGTCTCATGACAATGGAGGTGAGTTTAATTCTCATTTCCCTAATCAACTATATAATTTTAAAAAAAGTATATTGATATAATATACAAGTTTCACAGTTATTTTTGAAAATAAGTAAATTGACATAATAACCCCCACTAAAAAAAATTGTATAATATATTGACTAGCGAATGTAAATATTAGGGCAACTTTCACATATAGCAAACATAACATTCATATTTGTATGTTATAATAAAGTTTGCATAATTGCGCTCCATTGCAAACTTATATATGTATAATTCGCTATACATATACATTTGAAGCGAATTGTATAAAATGAGAAAGAGAGAAATTATATAAACAATTTGAATTGTATAAAATGAGAAAGCGAGAAAGGCAGAATTGAATTGTATAAAACGAGAAAGAGAGAAATTATATACAATTTGAATTTGTATAAAACGAGAAAGAGAGAAAGGCAAAAAGAGACTTGTGCAGGGAATATACAATTGCATCGAATTGTATAAAACGAGAAAGAGAAAAATTATATACAATTTGAATTTGTATAAAACGAGAAAGACAAAGGAGACTTGGGTAGGGAAATATTTGTATTATATAATTATAAGTGTATAGCACGAAGATATATGTATTTGCATGCGTTTATACAATTTTCTCTTGCTTTATACATTTAGAACCACAATTTATACAATAGAATTGTATAAAGCGAGAGAGGCAAGCGACAGAAAGCGAGCGAGAGAGGAAGAGTGACGAGCGAGAATATGAGGGAGAGGGGAACTGACAAACAGTTTGCTATGGAACACAAATAAATCAAAGGGTAACTACTATATTTATTTTATATTATTAGTTTGTCATTCTATACAATTATCCCTAAATATTTTTGTCGGAGACTCGGAGAGGCCGCCTTTATAAACTCATAAGTAGGCCTAATCTTTCAGCTTCCTCAAGCCCAAAGCTTTTCAGCCCAATTTGGACAAGCCCAATTCAATACTTAGAATCTGAGAGCTGTTTATAAGGATTAGGGTTTTACGTACGGCTGTTTCTTCTCTTCAACCTATCGAACCCTAATTTGAAGTTTGAGTTTCTCTTCACTCAGCAAACATGGGGTACGATTTAATTTTTTTCTTCTTTTGATCATTTTTTTATATGTTGCATTATTAAAAAAAACTTTACTATATCTGTTTTTCATCCCCTGTTAATCGGATTCCTGATATTGTTTTTTTCTTCTGCATAATATCTTAGCATTTTGATACTATTAGTTGTCTGTTTGAAAAATTTATATTTTGAATTATACTGGATAAGTTATATGAGTAAACTAGCTGATGCGAATTATAGCTTTTTGATGTCCAATATGTATTAATTGCTTAATAAATTGCTGAACTTGAGAAATTTGGAACTTAAGCTAATTGGAAACAGCCTCTCTACCTCCACGATGTAGGGGGTAAGGCGTGCTTACACTCAGGATTATTACTTGAGAAATTAGAAGTATATGATTGTTAGAAGAATGTAATTGTGATACTTAAAACAAAAAAAATTAATATCAGTGTGATTTGTAATGGTGGAAATTGAGATTATTGTAACAGTGTATATCTGTTGTATAAATTGATGGTGCTTGAAATTAGCAGATTTAAGTGTTTTTTATGTAGTTGTTTAGAATATCCTTATACAAGGAGATGGTGTATTATGTTCAGAAATTCCGGAATGATTATAGTGACGAATTCTATGATGCTTAGCATTCGGGGGTTGATACAGAAGATCATTGTTTGTATAGGTAGATGTGTTGTCCATGTTGTGGTGGAAATGAAATTCCTTGCTTTTTCATCGCCCTAAATTGAGTAATCGTGGAGATGTTCCAATAGTACTTTAGAATATATTAGTTAAAGTGAGAGAGCATAAACAAGGATGGTTCTGTTTGTGATGTTGTCACTCAACGGGGTAAAAATTTCAGGAAGACACGTGGTATGGGAGCTGGACGCAAGCTGAAGTCCCACCGTAGAAGACAGAGGTGGGCTGACAAGTCCTACAAGAAGTCCCATCTTGGAAATGAATGGAAGAAGCCATTTGCTGGGTCATCCCATGCTAAAGGCATTGTGCTTGAGAAGATGTAAGTTCTCTTATATTCTGAGTTTTATGGTTTTTGTTCTTCTTTAGCCTTCTTGTTTTTTGGCCCTTGCATCTAACCAATCAAAACTATTTGAAATGATTTTTGCAGAGGTATTGAGGCTAAGCAGCCCAACTCTGCTATTCGTAAATGTGCTAGGGTTCAATTGATCAAAAATGGGAAGAAGATTGCTGCATTCGTTCCTAACGATGGTTGTTTGAACTACATTGAAGAAAACGTGAGTCCTTTGCTTCTACACAAAACAAGATTTTGATGTTAAATTTTTAAGTTCCCTCCCGTCATTGATTGTTGTTGTTGCAGGATGAGGTGTTGATTGCTGGATTTGGTCGGAAGGGTCATGCCGTAGGAGATATTCCTGGTGTCAGGTTCAAAGTTGTGAAGGTTTCTGGTGTTTCTCTATTGGCTCTCTTTAAGGAGAAGAAGGAGAAACCAAGATCTTAATTTTGCCATTTTGCCAAGATACTGTTGCCATGCACTTTTAGTTTTCTTGATTATGTACTTTGTGAGCAACTATCTTTAATGTAGTCACATTGCACTGAAATTTTGGTTCATTTCTGTTGTTACCTAACACCATCTTGCTTCTCAACCCCCCACAACCACAACATAAAGGTAAGAGAACAAAAAAAGAACAGAAATTGCATCTATTTTAGGTTGTAAAATGCTTGTGCTTTGAGAAAATGGGCATTTACTGTATTGGATGGGGAAGAAGTTTCCTATTAGTGTTCTTCAGAATGATGATTTGAAGGATGGCACATGAGACTTGTATCACATCATAATCAATGGTGACAATCCCAAGCTGTCACATTAATATAACTTGGGACTAAAGTTTATAGAGTAATTGAACTTCCAAACATCCGCTTTCCCTTGATGTAGTCACCTACTAATAACTAATAGTTTAGTGGATGTACTTTATCCTCGAAGGTGGGGTAAGATCTACGTAGCAAATACTTCACCCTTTTCATTGATATTTTAGCTCCACAAATAATCAACATATTAATCAAAAGTAACACTAGATGAAGTGATGGATCATAGAAGTAAGCAAATGATGTTTCTACATGAACTAAATCCTATAGAGACATACAAAATTTATAGAGGGGTGGGGAATGAGTGAGTTGGCATGCATAATAAGTTAGAGATATGAGAGGTCATGGAACTCATGTTGCTTCCATTGCTGCTGGTAGTCCTGTTAAAGGAGTTTCATATTTTGGATATGCTCCTGGAACAGCAAGAGGTATTGCGCCACGAGCTAGGATTGCTGTGTATAAGTTTAGCTTTGAAGAAGGGACCGTCACTTCTGATTTAATTGCTGCTGTGGACCAAGCTGTTGCAGATGGCGTTGACATACTATCGATTTCTTATGGGTATGGTTCTGGTCCATTATATGAGGATTCTATTGCAATAGCTTCTTTTGATGCCATGATGAAGGGTGTGTTGATCTCTGCTTCAGCTGGGAATAATGGTTCTGAGATGGGAACTTTATCCAATGGAGTCCCCTGGATCTTTACAGTGGCATCAGGCAGTACTGACCGATCCTTTTCCGGGACTATAACTTTGGGGAATGGCTTAAAGATTACTGGATTTAGCTTGTTTCCAGTGAAAACCAACATCAAGGATTTTGATTTGGTTTACAATGGAAGTCTATTCCACTTGTGAATCATCTGATGATTTAGCCCAAGTCCCTAATAAAGCACGTAGCATCGCGATTTGTTATAGCGTTGCACAGGAAGACTTAACAGTCTCTGATCAAATGGGGGCTATCTCAGAGGCAAATTTTGGAGGCGCACTCTATGTTCATGAAGATCCTGATGTATTGACGTCCAATTATTTTACGACTCCTGGAGCTGTAATTAGCAGCAAGGATTGGAAAAAGGTGGTAGACTAGGCAAAAAATAGTGCTAAACCTAAAGTCAGCATCAGTTTGCAGGAAACACATTTTTCTGTTAAGCCTGCTCCAGTAGTTTCTGCATTTTCCTCAAGAGGCCTCTCCCTAAGCTATCTACGAGTTGCAAAGCCACATATTATGGCAGCAGGAGAGTTGATTTTAGCAGCCTGGCCATCGAACGCTTCAGCTGCAGTCATAGGTATTAATACATTTTTGGATAGTGATTACAGGCTTCTTTCAGGCACTTCGATGGCTGCTCCTCACATTTCCGGAATTGCTGCAATGCTAAAAGGAGTACATCCTGATTGGAGTCCTTCTGCTATTCGATCTGCCATGATGACCACTGCAAACCCTTTGGATAATACTGAAAAACCCATCAAAACCATGGATTACCTCAGAACCAATTATGCTACATCTTTATCCGTGGGAACCGGACTTGTTGATCCAAACCGTGCAGTTGATCCAGGCCTGATATATGATGCCACTCCACAAGACTACGTGAATCTTCTCTGCTCCATGAATTTCACAGCAAAGCAGTTCAAGACAATTGCTAGATCATCAGCTAAGCACAACTGTGCAAATCCATTCGATGATATCAATTACCCATCATTTATTGCTCTCTATATCCCTGATGGGGACTACGTTTGATTGGAGCAGAAATTCAGGAGGACAGTCACAAATGTTGGACCTGGTGCAGCTATTTACAAAGTAAAAGTGAAAGCACCAATAAACTCGACCATTTCTCTCTCTCCACAGACCTTAGTGTTTGAGAAAAAACATCAGAAGCAGGACTACACTCTTACCATACGTTACAGAGGCATTGCAATCGACCAAGCACAATCTGGTTCAGTCACTTGGGTGGAAAAGAACGGTCATCACACCGTAAGAAGTCCTATAGTAGTAGCTCCAGCACTTGATTCCCCAAATGAAAATGATTGATGCCCCAAATTGAAATGCTGCAGTTGATAATACTGTTGCATTTGTATGTTTGTAACTCTCCTCAAGAGGGTTCTGTTTTAAGTAGCTGGAATTATTCTAGCAAAGTAATTGTTGAATGATGTCTTTTTTTCTTGTGTTATCAATAAATCAAGACTTTGTTGATCTTTAATGTTTTGTTGCTACATGGACTTAAAAGTCATTAGATGTTTTTGCAGATATCACAATGAGGTATATCCACTTGTTAATTAATTTCTAGAAGAATCTATGGCTGCATAAGAAAAATGTTAACACAACTGAATATTACAAGGCTTGTTGTAAAGATCCTCAAGATATGAAACAAAGGATTTTCTTGGTATCTATAACATTAGAGCATTGAGTCAACCTTTTCCCTTTAGCCTACAAACAATATGTTTAGAAAATTTATATGAGGAGATTAGAAACTTAAACGGTCTACGACCCTATAGAGAGGAAAGTTTATGTGCAAGACACATATCTTGTGTTCATATACTTAATACCAACACCAACAATACTGGATAAGTTTTCTCCTCAGTGCCATTTAACTTGGAATCCCAAACACTAGGTGATGAAATGCTTACTGAACAAAGTTATATTACATTGAACCCTTGACAGTAGATGTAACATACTTCCAAAGGAGGAAGATCAATTCACCGGTTTCAACAAAACATCCTCCTATTAGTTTAGTGCATGTAAGGTAGGGGTAGGGGTAGGGGTTAGATTTACGTATATGTTATACACTATCCTCTTGGACTCCTTGCGTGGGATATTACATTGTTTATGTTGTTGTTGGATGTAACTTTACCTTTCTCATTGATATTTTAGCTCCAGTCAAAGACGTCAAAAGTGAAAGATTCCACTCAAGGGTTAACATAATCAACATTTTAATCAAAAGCAACACTAGAAGAAGTTATAAAAAGTAAACAAATCATGATTATACATGAACTAGGGGTAAGAAACATACAAAATTCATTGAGGGGTGGGGAATGAGTGAGTTGGCATGCATAATAAGTTAGAAAAGTATGAACCCACCTCCAAATAATTAAATCAAAATGATGATATTTTTTTTATCACCATATAAAAAATGTGCTCTTAATGTATCACATTTGAAGGACTAAAAAGAGGTGATGACAAAGATTTATGGAATCTTTTACACAAAAGAAAGAGATTGGGTAGTGGTGATGAATTGATTAAACGAAATACTTTTTTGGGATTTTGTGAGACATTTAAAGAGAACCACATGATATTGTTCTTAGTAATTTCAAAGTACTTTTTTGAAGAGATATACCCAGTGGATTCTGGGGAGGTAAGATGAGATATATCCAGTGAAATCCCCGAGTGGATTCTGGGGAGGTAAGATGCTTGATCTTATCACTATCTTGTGGAGATAGAGATACTTTTGAAAGACTCTCGGCTCAAGTCCAATAAATCCAACTTAGTCTAAAATTTTCAAGTTTATGTTTGTCTAATGTCACAAAAATCATGACAATGAAATATAATATTTGTGTCTTATATAACCTCTATTATTTGAAGAACTGTTTTGATAAACATATATTATAGCCTCAATCTATCACTTGTAATATAAATAACTTGGTGAATGTACAAGAATCCTGTTTGTATAGTACAGGTCCACTTCAATTTCCATTAACAAAAGTGGCCATAGGTCCACTGACTGAAACTAGTAATATTATTAAAGTGACCATCCAATGAAAATCTGAAGCTAATCCACAATGACTGTTTCTTAGAGTGTGTATAAAAGGAGGCTATGTGTAAGTTGGAAAAAACAAATAAAGAGATATAACTATGAAGACAATAGTTCCTTTTCTTCTCTTTTCTTTGTTTCTTTCTTTGTTTTTAGGAAGAGTTTTTGGCCAAAAACATCCTTTAACTATACCCAAAACTTAAACTACATCCTTAAAGTATCATTTCTAGCAGAAAACATCCTTTAACTATACCCTAAACTTAAACTACATCCTTAAAGTATCATTTTTAGCAGAAAACATCATTTACGTATTTATAAATGAACAACTTTCATCCTTTTGTTAGATATTGTCAAAAAAACTAATGGATCTTACGAAACATGAACAGTTAACGTGACTATCAACAAAAGTTATTCTGCATAATTTCATTACTTGCTACAAGAAGTTCTTGGAAAATATAAAAAATCTTAGACATTGTTGTTTATGGAAACTAAAAATGATTGAAAGATGTGCGCATACATAATTTGTCTTTTTCGTAACCGAATGAAGTTGGAGATTAAATGTTTTTATCTTTTTCTTAACCAAATAATTCAATAGATTTTTAGGTCAATCTAATATTGAAGTGACCAAAATATTGATTAAATCTCGTGTTTGAGTTTTATTCTACATTATTAGAAGCGAAAGTCTCCAACAAATGTCGCTTCTAGCATATTCAATTGAAAAGAAACATATTTAAGCTAATAATATTTTTATTAAAATTACATGAAAAGTGAATTAAAAAAATGGTCAAATTAAAAGTTTTGCATAATTGTTAACTCAATTATGAAAAATTTCACGATAATATTCTTGGCATATCTAAGAATAATAATTAGGAAGGAACGACTTAATTTTTGTGGGATATATCGGGTAGTTTTACGAGATATTCAAGTAGAAGGATGAAAATTGCTCACTTTAAAATACTTGAAGGATGTTTTATGGTAAGAATGATACTTTAAGGATGTAGCTTAAGTTTGGGGTATAGTTAAAGGATGTTTTCTGCTAGAAATGATACTTTAAGGATGTAATTTAAGTTTTGGGTATAATTAAAGGATGTTTTAGGCCAAAAACTCTTTTTAGGAACCTCAGCTGAGAGGTCTACTTACATTGTCCATTTGGATACGTTTTTTATGCCTAAAATCTTTGCGACTCACCAAAACTGGCATTCTTCCATTATTGATACCATCACGATTGAAGCTCCCACTACACAAAATACCCACCATCCACTTCCAAAGCTTCTTTATTCTTATGACAATGTGCTTCATGGCTTCAGTGCTGTGTTGTCTAAAGATGAACTCGAAGCACTCAGGAAGTCACCAGGCTTTCTTTCAGCTTATAAAGACAGGCCTGTTGAAGCTCACACTACACATTCCCCTGAGTTTCTTAAGCTTAATCCTGCTTCAGGGCTATGGCCGGCGTCTGGTTTTGGTGAAGATGTGATCATCGGTGTACTCGACACTGGTGTCTGGCCAGAATCTGCTAGTTTCAGAGATGATGGACTATCTGCGATACCAAAAAAGTGGAAGGGAATTTGCAAGCCAGGAACAGATTTCAATTCTTCATTGTGCAACAGGAAACTCATTGGGGCGAATTATTTTAATAAGGGGCTTTTGGCTAGCGATCCTACTATTGTCCTTTCCATGAATTCTGCAAGAGATATGAGAGGTCATGGCACTCATGTTGCTTCCATTGCTGCTGGTAGTCCTGTAAAAGGAGTTTCATATTTTGGATATGCTCCTGGAACAGCAAGAGGTATTGCATCACGAGCTAGGATTGCTGTGTATAAGTTTAGCTTTGAAGAAGGGACCGTCACTTCTGATTTAATTGCTGCTATGGACCAAGCTGTTGCAGATGGCGTTGACATACTATCAATTTCTTATGGGTATGGTTCTGGTCCACTGTATGAAGATTCTATTGCAATAGCTTCTTTTGGTGCCATGATGAAGGGTGTGTTGGTCTCTGCTTCAGCTGGGAATAATGGTCCTGAAATGGGAACTTTATCCAATGGAGTCCCCTGGATATTTACTGTGGCATCAGGTAGTACTGACCGATCATTTTCCGGGACTATAACTTTAGGGAATGGCTTAAAGATTACTGGATTTAGCTTGTTTCCAGTGAGAACCACCATCAAGGATTTTGATTTGGTTTACAATGGAAGCTTATCCACTTGTGATTCATCTGATGATTTAGTCCAAGTCCCTAATAAAGCACGTAGCATCACGATTTGTTATAGCACTGCACAAGAAGACTTATCAGTTTCTGATCAAATGGGGGCTATCTCAGAGGCAAAATTTGGAGGCGCACTCTATGTTTATGTGAATCGGATGTATTGTCATCCAATTATTTTACGACTCCTGGAGCTGTAATTAGCAGCAAGGATTGGAAAAAGGTGGTAGACTATGCAAAAACAAGTGCTAAACCAAAAGTCAGCATCAGTTTCCAGGAAACACATTTTTCTGTTAAGCCTGCTCCAGTTGTTTCAGCATTTTCCTCGAGAGGCCCCTCCATAAGCTATCTACGAGTTGCAAAGCCAGATATTATGGCACCAGGGGAGTTAATTTTAGCAGCCTGGCCATCGAACACTTCAGCTGCAGTCATTGGCGTCAATACATTTTTGAATAGTGATTACAGTCTTCTTTCAGGCACTTCGATGGCTGCTCCTCACATTTCCGGAATTGCTGCAATGCTAAAAGGAGTACATCCTGATTGGAGTCCTTCTGCTATTCGATCTGCCATGATGACCACTGCAAACCCTTTGGATAATACTGAAAAACCCATCAAAACCATGGATTACCTCAGAACCAATTATGCTACATCTTTATCCATGGGAGCCGGACTTGTTGATCCAGGTCTGATATATGATGCAACTCCACAAGACTACGTGAATCTTCTCTGCTCCATGAATTTCACAGCAAAGCAGTTCAAGACAATTGCTAGATCATCAGCTAAGCACAACTGTGCAAATCCATCCGATGATATCAATTACCCATCATTTATTGCTCTCTATATCCCTGATGGGGACTACGCTTGGTTGGAGCAGAAATTCAAGAGGACAGTCACAAATGTTGGACCTGGTGCAGCTATTTACAAAGTAAAAGTGAAAGCACCAATAAACTCGACAATTTCTATCTCTCCACAGACCTTGGTGTTTGAGAAAAAACATCAGAAGCAGGACTACACTCTTACCATACGTTACAGAGGCATTGCAATCGACCAAGCACAATCTGGTTCAGTCACTTGGGTGGAAAAGAAGGGTCATCACACCGTAAGAAGTCCTATAGTAGTAGCTCCAGCGCTTGATGCCCCAAATGAAAATGATTGATGCCCCCAAACTGAAATGCTGCAGTTGATAATACTGTTGCATTTGTAAGTTTGTAACTCTCCTCAAGAGGGTTCTGTTAAAGTAGCTGGAAGTATTCTGGCAAAGCATGTGTATGTTTGAAGTACTTGTTGAGTTCAAGTTTTTTTTTCTGGTGTTGCCAATAAATCAAGACTTTGTTGAATAGATGTCTGATTGGCAATAGGGGTCATTAATCAGTAGCAACATTCACACAATAGGACTGAAATTCTTAGATGTAATGTGGAAGCTAACATTTAACAATACAAATTTTGTATGAAAAATAAATGAAATAACAAAAAGAATATATCGAACGAGAAAATAATTTAACGCGGTTTGCTCAAGTATGAGGAATTCACTAATATAAAAATAAAAAGAGTTCAAAAATAGTACATATACTCCACTAGAACTGAGTATATAGATATACAGAAAAAGAGAGTCTCTGTGTGTACAATTAGAAAGTATGTACCTCCCAAATCCCAATCAATTACAATAAGGTAGAGTCATTTTTTAATATGTGACACACTAATCAATCACAATATGGTAGGGTCATATTTTGATATGTGACATACCAATCAATCACAATATGGTAGGGTCATTTAAAGAAAAATATAACTTTTTACTTGCAAAAGATTCTCAATTTACTCACAATATTATATACCATAAAAAGAGGGAGATATATAAACAAGAAAAGCTTATTAGCATTTATGTGAAAAAATTGTCCAGTGCATGCATTAAAGCAACAAAAATATAATATTTGTCTATATTCCAATCTTAATTGAACACTTAAAAATATGGTGTAACATTCTTCCTGTGTAGTGTGAACACAGTAAGCACACAACTTAGACTAGCAAAAGTCTCCACAGGTCCACTGACCAACAAGTCTTAGAAAATGACAGCTTACCAACAAGTTTACTTCACAAAATCAGCCAACTATGACTGTTTCTTAAGGTGTATATTTAAAGGAGGCTGTGTTATAGAAGGAATAACACTCAGTGTAGAGAAAATAACTATGTTAGGAGTATCATTTCTTCTGTTTTCTTTGTTTCTTTCTTTGTTTGTAGGAACCTCAGCTGAGAGATCTACTTACATTGTCCATTTGGACAAGTCTTTTATGCCTAAAATCTTTGCGACTCACCAAAACTGGCATTCTTCCATTATTGATTTCATCAAGATTGAAGCTCCCACTACACAAAATACCCACCATCCACTTGCAAAGTTTCTTTATTCTTATGACAATGTCCTTCATGGCTTCAGTGCTGTGTTGTCTAAAGATGAACTCGAAGCACTCAAGAAGTCACCAGGCTTTCTTTCAGCTTATAAAGATAGGAGTGTTGAAGCTCACACAACTCATACCTCAGAGTTTCTTAAGCTCAATCCTGCATCTGGATTATGGCCAGCTTCTGGTTTTGGTCAAGATGTTATCATCGGTGTACTCGACTCTGGTGTCTGGCCAGAATCTGCTAGTTTCAGTGATGATGGATTACCTGAAATTCCAAAAAGGTGGAAGGGAATTTGCAAGGCAGGAACAGATTTTAATTCTTCATTGTGTAACAGGAAGATCATTGGAGCTAATTATTTCAACAAAGGGATTATGGCTGATAATCCTACTGTGAATATTTCAATGAATTCTGCAAGGGATACTAGAGGTCATGGAACACATGTTGCCTCCATTGCTGCTGGTAATTTTGCTAAAGGCGCTTCCTATTTTGGATATGCTCCTGGAACAGCAAGAGGTATGGCGCCACGAGCTAGGATAGCTGTGTATAAGTTTAGCTTTGAGGAAGGAACCTTCACTTCTGATTTAATTGCTGCAATGGATCAAGCTGTTGCAGATGGTGTTGACATACTAACTATTTCTTATGGGTGGGTTAGGATTCCAGTGTATCAAGATTCAATTGCGATAGCTTCTTTTGGTGCCATGATGAAAGGTGTCTTAGTCTTTGCTTCAGCTGGAAATAGTGGCCCTGAAATGGGAACTATAAATAATGGTGTCCCTTGGATCTTTACTGTGGCGTCATGCAGTACTGATCGATCATTCTATGGGACTTTAACTCTTGGGAATGGCGTAAATATTACTGGATTTAGCTTGTTTCCAGTGAAAACCATCATAAGGAATTTGCCAGTGCTTTACAACGAAAGTACATCACCTTGTGATTCATCTAATGTATTAGCCCAAGTCCCTAATGCTGGACGTAGCATTATGATTTGTTATAGTAATGCAGTAGAAGTAGAGGACCAAATGGCGGCTATCTCAGAGTCAAAATTTGGAGGAGCCATCTATATTTCTGATGATCCAGATGTATTGTCATCCAATTTTTTTCCAAATCCTGGAGTTGTGATTAGCACCAAGGAAGGGAAACAAGTGATAGACTATGCAACCAAAAATGCTAAACCAAAAGTCAGCATTAGTTTCCAGGGAACACGTATTGGTGTAAAGCCTGCTCCAGTTGTTTCTGCATTTTCCTCGAGAGGCCCCTCTCTAAGCTATCTTCAAGTAGCAAAGCCAGATATTATGGCACCAGGAGAGTTAATTCTAGCAGCCTGGCCATCAAACAATTCAGATACAGTTATTGGTGTCAATACATTTTTGGGTAGTGATTACCGTCTTGTATCAGGTACTTCCATGGCTGCTCCTCACATTGCTGGATTCGCTGCAATGCTTAAAGGAGCACATCCTGATTGGAGTCCTTCAGCTATTCGATCAGCCATGATGACCACTGCCAACCATTTGGATAATACTAAAAACCCTATCAAAACCGAGGATGATAACAGCGATACTACATCATTAGCTATGGGAGCCGGACTTGTTGATCCAAACCGTGCAGTTGATCCAGGCCTGATATATGATGCCACTCCACAAGACTATGTGAACCTTCTCTGCTCCATGAATTTTACACTAGAGCAATTCAAAACAATTGCTAGGTCATCAGCTAAACACAACTGTTCAAATCCATCTGATGATATCAATTACCCATCATTTATTGCTCTCTTTAACCCAATTGGGAACTACACTTGGTTGGAGAAGAAATTCAGGCGGACAGTCACAAATGTCGGAGCCGGTGCAGCTAAGTATGTAGCAAAAGTGATAGCCCCAAAAAACTCAACAATTTCCATCTCTCCACAAACCTTAGTGTTTGAGAAGAAAAATCAGAAGCAGGACTACACTCTAACCATACGTTACAAAGGCATTGCAGATGACCAAGCACAATCTGGTTCAATCACTTGGGTTGAAGAGAACGGTCATCACACCGTAAGAAGTCCTATAGTAGTAGCTCCAGCGCTTGATGCCTGGACCTGAAATGCTGCAGTTGGCAAAACTGTTGCATTTGTAAGTTTGTAACTCTCTAAGAGAGTACTGTTGAAGTTGGAACTGTTTCATTTGAGTTATCAATAAAGCATGACTCTGTTCTCGTCTAACATTTTCTTTGCTATATGAACTAAAATAAGCTGATGTTAAATTCAACTTATTAGATATCGGTTGCAGCTTGCAGATATTACGATAAAGTAGTATATTTACTTAATGAACTCGCTGAAGAATCTATGACTGCATAAAAGATGTCATTAATCTGTTGTAACATCCCATGTGTAAGATAAATTCTATGTTATATTTTCAGTTTTTTTAAAAATATAACTGAAACTCAAAATGCGAGATATCTAGTTAAATTCGAAAGAATCCAGGTAATTGGCATACAACTACTTCCTAATAATTGAGGAGGAGGGTACAAAAAGCAATAATAGTAATTTCTCACACTTTGTCCCTACCTAGAAATATGGACAAAATTATGTAAGTATTTGATTCTAAAATCAAGGCTGAGGATTGCAGATGTTAGTACTTCCACTACCCTGTAAAGCAACAAAACAAAATTTCATCACTGAAAGACTCTCATCAGTTCTTTTTCCCTCCAAATTGCACAAAAAAAACTTTAATGCTCATGTCATACACTTAGTGCTTTAACTAACAAGGTTAAATCATCCCAAAGAACAAAAATTTAGACAACTTTGTGTGCTTCAGCAGGGAAAATAGATCAAACTTTTCAACAATTCTTGCTGATTTCAAGAACCAATATACTATAGGAAGCCTACTTTTGAAGGTTTAGTAACACAATGTGAAGAAACGCAAAGAAAAAAGGCGTCCAAAATGAAACCAAGTGTTGTTGTCAGTCAAGGCACCGGTAATACATGACATACAAAACAACGAATGAGCAGCTTGCAATCACATAGTTGCTGCTAAGATTCTTAGCCTAATTAAACTTAGCAGAGCAAAAATAGTTTTAGAAACTCAGTTTTCATCTCCTAACTAACATAACTAAACCCAATTAGTTGTATCAGATGTGTTGTACTACTGGTATGGTCCTGATCAAACGAAGAAAAGATAATGGACGGTTCTCATAGGTTCACCAACCAACTATTTCAGCTGAAATTTCGAATCCTGATGATGATGTTGCAGTAGAGAAGAGTGGAAATGTAGGACTCCCATCATACTTCTATATATTGTTTGTTGCTTAGTTATTAGTATTAACTGCTACTCCAATATATAGTCCAACCTCAATTGATCACTTACAAATATGGTTAAAAAAAATTCCTGTGTAGTAAACACCTATGTTGCTTGGACTTTTTAAAAGTGTTGTTGCACCTGTGTTGGGTCCTCCAAATATGCGCTATTTTTGAAGGATCTAACGCACATACAGCGGCATGTTTGAATAGTCCAAGCAACATAGGTACGCACACAACTAGCAAAAGTCTCCACAGATCCACTTACTCAACAGAAAAGTCTTGGAAAATGACAGCTAACCGATTGGTCAAATTGCACTATCTACTTCACAAAATCTTTTCTTCTGTTATAGAAAAAGACAGATAACCAACAATGCCTGTTTCATAAGGGTGTATATTTTAAGGAGGCTTTGTTATAGTTGGAAACACAAAGTGTAGAGAAAAAACTATGAGAGGAGTACCTTCTCTTCTCTTTTCTTGGTTTCTTTTTTGGCCCTTCTTTATTATTAGTAGAGAGGTCTACTTACATTGTCCATTTGGACAAGACTTTTATGCCTAAAATCTTTGCTACTCACCAAAACTGGCATTCTTCTATTATTGATACCATCAAGATTGAAGCTCCCACTACCCAAAATGGCTACCGTCCAGTTCCAAAGCTTCTTTATTCTTATGACAATGTGCTTCATGGATTCAGTGTTGTTTTGTCCAAAGATGAATTTGCAGCTCTCAAGAAGTCACCAGGCTTCCTTTCCGCTTATAAATATAGGCCTGTTGAAGCTCACACAACACATTCCTCTAAGTTTCTTAACCTCAATCCTGCTTCTGGGCTATGGCCGGCTTCTGGTTTTGGCCAAGACGTGATCATTGGTGTACTCGACTCTGGTGTATGGCCAGAATCTGCTAGTTTCAGAGATGATGGACTATCTGAAATTCCCAAAAAGTGGAAAGGAATTTGCAAGCCAGGTACAAAGTTCAATACTTAATTGTGCAACAGGAAACTCATTGGGGCTAATTATTTCAATAAGAGTCTTTTGGCTAGTGATCCTACTGTGAAGATTTCAATGAATTCTGCCAGGGACACTGATGGACATGGCACTCATGTTGCTTCCATTGCTGCTGGTAGTTTTTCCTAAAGGATCTTCATATTTTGGATATGCTCCTGGAACAGCGAGAGGTATGGCGCCGCGAGCTAGGATAGCTGTGTATAAGTTTAGCTTTGAAGAAGGGACCGTCACTTC
The DNA here is from genome assembly GCA_016801875.1 of Solanum sitiens. Classification (NCBI taxonomy): domain Eukaryota; kingdom Viridiplantae; phylum Streptophyta; class Magnoliopsida; order Solanales; family Solanaceae; genus Solanum; species Solanum sitiens. The sequence continues at coordinate 2,027,141 of JABWTJ010000011.1, read as the reverse complement.
TGATTTAATTTCTGCTATGGACCAAACTGTTGCAGATGGTGTTGACATACTAACCATTTCTTACGGGTGGACTAACATTCCGTTGTATAAAGATTCAATTGCGATAGCTTCGTTTGGTGCCATGATGAAAGGTGTCTTAGTCTCTGCTTCAGCTGGGAATAGTGGCCCTGAAATGGGAACTTTAAATAATAGAGTCCCTTGGATATTTACTGTGGCAGCATGCGATTCTGACCGATCATTCTCCGGAACTTTAACTCTTGGGAATGGCTTAAAGATTACTGGATTTAGCTTGTTTCCAGTGAAAACCATTATCAAGGATTTGCGAGTGCTGTACAACGAAAGTATATCTCCTTGTGATTCATTTGATCCATCCGCGATTCCTAATACTCGACATAGCATCATAATTTGTTATAGCACTGCTGTAGATGTAGAGGATCAAATGGCGGCTATCTCAGAGTCAAGTTTTGGAGGAGCCATCTATATTTCTGATTATCCAGATGTACTACGAGCCAATTTTTTTCCGAATCCTGGAGTTGTGATTAGCACCAAGGAAGGGAAACAAGTAAATAGACTATGAATCCAAAAGTGTTAGACCTACAGCCAGCATCAGTTTCCAGGTAACACATATTGATGTTAAACCTGCTCCAGTTGTTTCTTCATTTTCCTCGAGAGGCCCTTCACGAAGCTATCTGCGAGTTGCAAAGCCAGATATTGTGGCACCAGGAGAGTTAACTTTAGCAGCCTGGCCATCGAATGTTTCAGCTGCAGTTATTGGTGTCAATACATTTTTGGATAGTGATTACCGTCTTCTTTCAGGCACTTTCATGGCTACTCCTCACATTGCAGGAATCGCGGCAATGCTTAAAGGAGTACATCCTGATTGGAGTCCTTCAGCTATTCGATCTGCCATGATGACCACTGCAAACCCTTTGGATAATACTGACAAACCCATGAAGACCACGGATTACTTCATTACAAGGGATGCTACATCATTAGACTTATGTCATGAGAAGGAGAAATTTGTCCAATATATGGAATTGAACAATAATATATCTCCCACAAACAAATTCCATAACTATAGACATCACACTTACGATCATATGGTAAACCAATAAGAACCTCAGGAGCCATGTAACCGACAGTCCCAGTCAGCGCAGTCGTGTTAAGAGGACATGAAGCCTCGATTCGAGATACTCCAAAGTCAATTATTTTCACTTCTTCCTTCCTTATCCACAACTAAATTACTACTCTTTACATCTCTATGAACAATTTTCTTAGAGTGAAGGTAACTCAACCCTCTTGAAACATCTAATGCTAGTTGAATTACATAAATCAATGGCAACTTTTTTATAAGATTTTTTAAAAGGTGTGATCTGAGAGTACCGCCAGGGACGTATTCAACCACGATACCATACTCAAGTACTGTTTGTTTTGCCAATGAAGGACGTCTTGTCCATTTCTTCATCCATCTTGTAGATTCGGGTTTAACTAGGGGTAACGATTTCGAACCTCCGATTAACTTTGCAATGTTTGGGTGATGTAAGTTGTACCATATAGAAACTTATTGTGTGAAAGCCTTTGTTACTATATCCCTTCTTTTTTCATGGCTTAAATCAAGTATTTTAACTGCAACTTGTTTATCATTTATTCGTTTGTTCAGTATAACCGTTATTATTACTAGATACTCTATCTAAATGCCTCTCAAGTTGTTTATCCATTCTTTTTAAATCTATTTTGGGCTATAATTCTTTGAATAAGACAAACAAAGAAAACGCGCTGTTTAATTTTGGAGTTACGTTCCTTCTGAAATGGCGCTATATTTATAGGTATCTAAATCAAATTTGAAAAGGATTGGGAAAGGGGTAATTCAGATTTCTCTAAGACTAAGAGTTTTCGAGTTTCTAAAAATAAAAATAAAAATATTATTTTTTCTATTTTAATTTGTTTGTCTTATTTTCTTTTTTACTCCCTTTCAAAAAGAATTTATCTTCTCTTCTTTTTTTTTGGCAACTCTTAATTCCAACTTTATGTTGGATATTTGTTCTGCATTTCTTACCATGAATTTTCCTTTTTCTAAAAGGAAAACACAAAAGTCTTTACGTTTCGCTAATTTTTTTTTTCTTATAGGAAAAAGTTTATGACTCTATAAATAGAGACACAAAAGTATTAATACTTGGCTTAGAGAATTCTGTTTAGGGAGAGAATGTGTTATGTTAACACTTATGTGAATCTATTTATATTTCGAGTGAATTGTGTGGGGTTATTCCTCACTATATTTTGCACGCTCTCTTGAATTATTCATATCCTCTTGTGGATGTAAATCGATTAATCAAATCACGTTAAATGTTTGTGTCTTTTGGTATATTTCTCGTTTGTCTTCTTCCTCATAATCTTTCGAGGTTTTGCATTGCTAAATTACACATGATACCGATTATTTTCGGTCCTAGCACTTCATACTGGACATATACATTTTGTGGAAAAGACTGATTATTAGATTAGTACATGAGTGGAATAATTAGGAGCACATGTAAAGTTAGAAGTTCACTGTTAAAAATGTACTTCTAATGAAGTCTACAAATAGTATATCTGTTTGAACTAATTGCAAACAGCATTCTTTAAGTTTTGCTTTTATAAGCCAGCTGACAATTTGTACTATATATTGCCTCCCTAGTGAGTAATTAAAGTTAAATGAAACAAGGAACAACATAGGGTTTCGGCTGCGGATTTTTGAGATCTTTATATTTGTATTGAAAAATTTATTAAATATGTAAAAAAATATATCTATTATTAATAGTAAAAGTCACTTAATCCAACGTAGGTACTCTAGGACACTCTCATCAGTTCTTTTTTCCCTTGTGAGATCATTTCAAGTCCTCTCAAATTGCATTGTTGGGGAATGGACTGCGCAATCGTACTAGCTTTTGAAGTTGAGGTAGAACAAAGCATGAAGAGGGTTGTTGGAGTGGGTCAGAGTCACACGTTAGTTGGAGAATGAAATGATCGTCAAGTTATATAGACTTGGGAAACCCTCCCTCACATGAGCTAGCTTAATTTTGTGGTTGAGTTTTACTGGCAAGATAGATAATAAATTGCATAATCAGTGTTGATGACAACTCTATGTGCTTCAGCAGGGAAAATAGGTCAAAGGTATCAGCAGTAGTTGCTAATTTCAAGAACCAAGTTTAAGCAAGGAACCCTCCTTTGGAAGATTTAATACATAAAAGAAGGAAGACATTTAAAAATGAAACCAAATGTACTCTCATAAAAATAGTCGCAAATCGCAACTGTCAAGGCACCAGCAATACGTAGAAGAAATTGCCAAAGAGCAGCTTTCAATCACATAGTTGCCATTAAGATTCGTGGCCTAGTTGAACTTTGCAAAGCAAAAAAATTGTCTCAAACTCAGTCTTTATTTCCTAACTAATAAAACTAAACACATTGTAATCGGATGTGTACTCGTATGTTCCTGGATCAACCTAAGAAAAGATATTGACCGGTATAATAGGTTTAGCAGCAGACTGTTCAGCTCCTGCAGTAATGATGTGAAAGATTCATGTTGGTGAGGGATGGTGAATGGGGGAAAGGTAGTGGTCCACTTCCAAAGTGCAGCTGATGAGTGGCAGCTGAGGGTGCAGTGTTTGCTGAATTTCCGAATCCTGATGATGCTGCAGTAGAGAAGAGTGGCAATGTAGGACTCCCATCATAAGTATTTTGGCCATGCCCCATCCATTTTAAAGAGGTGTCAACTTCCAAGCCCTTCTCTATTGCTGAACCCTGGAGGAAGCATCATAGGATGCTTATTCAGTACATTGTATGGACTAAATTCACAAGACGAGGCATATACATTGAACTACTAGATAGTAATTTGACAATCACCATGCAGGAGAAGAGAGAAATAAGCGACATGTACATGAACCAGGTAATGAATATTACATTTAGTGCACCATTCTTATGAGAAGTAGAACTGAAAATAATTCAAGCAACGTTGAAAAGAATACCTTAAATGTTGGAAAGAGATTGCCATTTGATCTGTTCCAATTGAGGGGGTTCTGAGTTAGCATATGCTGACCATGAAGTAGCAGTTTACTTTTCAGTGTTGTAGAAGCAGGGGTCTGTAAGAGAGTCGAGACCAAGTAGACTGCTTAGACATACAGGATGCATACAAATCTACCTTCGTTACAGATCATGGAAGACCATGAATGGAGATAGAGATCATGAAAGTCTCAAATTACCTGGACTTCTCCATGATGTTCAGGTAAACCATTTGAACCATGCCAGCACTGAAAGTTTCCAATTTGGCTAGTGTTTCCATGTTGATTCTCAGCATAGGAAGAGAGAGATATGCCCAAATTTAGATCAAGATTATGATCTGTGCCTGCATCACATAAGATTGGTAGTTTTCAACCAGCTAAGTGGAGCTGAAGAAAAAAGAGAGAAACAAAAAAGGTGGTGTCCGGAAAAGTGTGCAAGTCTTGATAGTACCTCCAATGTCAGCCTCCGAACTCAATGCCCCTTCGTATGTGTTTTGCTCAAAGTTGGTGACTGCCTCCCTCCCATTGCATTTTACAGCAGCCTTATCATATGCCCTGATCACCCCAAAGACCAAGTTCAGTCAATGTTGAAAGGTTAAACCACATAATATACAAAAGGGATGAAGAGTCAGGTCATGATCATTGGACCTTGCAGCTTCTATCTCATTGTCAAATAGCCCAAGATAGATATATCTGCAGGAAAATATCGTACAGTAACTAGTTAGCAATACTCCCTCTAACTTATAAAGATCAGTGCTATCATGTGATTAGATAGTGAAGAACTTGAAACAGACATATTAACAATTGTGTGACATTTCTAAGCCACATTAAAACAAGTGGTCACTCACTTCTTTCCAAGAAGCTGCCCCATCCGTGCTTCCCATCGCCCACATTTATGTAGAGTGACTCCTCTGTATTTTGAACTTCCTCTAGAGAAGCCATTGCTCTGACGACGAAGTATGTGCACAAACTCTTCTTTGCTGAAGTTCTTCATCTACATGCCAGTCACAGACAATTAGATTAATCGGCAATCTTACTGTTAATTGAAAAGGGACTTCAACCAACCTGCTTCAGATCTTCTTCATAATCACTGATGTTAAAATTGATATCTGCATCAAGTCCTCGGAATTTAATTGCAGCACGGTCATACGCCCTGATATTAGTAAAATAAAACTCAGAACTACAACTATCCAAGTTCTTTCCTTTAAGAAGTACAAAAATCAAGGAATGGAGCTAAGATAAAATGCATTCAAAATTATACAGTACCTAGCAGCAGCATGTGCAGTGTCAAAACCTCCTGTGAATACAAGTTCCAAATGACAAATGAAGCTTGCAGTCAGCAAATCAATTCATGAATAAAGCTGGAAATGAATGTACTTCATATCGACAAAACATGAGATTACAAACACGATTGCTTACCCAAGTAAACTTGTTTCCCACAATCCCTGCAAAGCCCATAAAGAAACTATTCAAATTCACATTATCACATTTATTATCTGTTGCTATCAAACTTGAAAGTGGAAGCAGTATTAGTAATTGTTAGATAGTTGGAACTAACAACTCCAACCACCCCCGCGTAACCATACATTCAGTATCTTTGTGAACTGCTAGATAGTTGGAACTATTAACTTCAAGCAACCCCGTGTAAGCATTAGTTCAGTATGTTAGTGTGCGATGAACGACCACTAATTTTGTCCAGACTTAACCACCGATAGTGAAGAGTGTCGCCATGGGGCTGACGCCTAACATACCAAAGGAAAACCAGTTCTATTATGTCCACGGATAACTGAGGAGGGTCACAGTATGTTGACAGCCAGAAAGTCAAACTGCCGTAAACTTATGTACACCACCAGAATATTTTGTTTTCTTTACCCCTCCCTAGAGGCTCCCGCTCTTTTTGCTCCATTGGTGAGTCGAACCCGGGTGGAGGATACTTACCATTCTAGCAATCACTAGTCTATATACCCCAACACAACAATTTTGAGATTATGGTTAGTCCATTGATTTTTTGATATCACAATCGCATAAATCTCATGAAACAAAAGTCATAATAACAGTTCCGTGAATGGAATTAAACATTGCTATTACTAAAACCACTAGAACATAGCTTGAGAATGAAAACAAAAGTGATGATCACTAACCAGATATGGGATTCCCATCTTCCAGTCCTTCGATAAAATGTAACTCCACGATACTGAGAACTCCGAGACCTAGGTCCTCTTCTACTCTTCTTCGCTTGCAATATCTGTTGCGGAGTTTTACCGATCCTCTGCTCATTCAAATCACCGCAATTCGCCGAAAGATCCAACCCCACTTCTCCATTCACCAATGGAAACAACTCCTTCACAACAAACCCACCACGATCCCCAGCTTCCCTATCGCCTTTCAATATATCAAATGCATAACCATCGCGATGACGGTGATCAGAACTAAAATACTCATCATCACCAGCAGTACTTGAAGTTTCCATGTTAACAACAGAGGAATTAGAAGTTCCTGAGTTTTCCATTTGGTTAAATAACAATTCATTAACCTTTTCCGACGCTAAAACAGAGATGGGTTCTACTGAAACATCATCAAAACTAAGATTAAGATCAAACATCTCGAAAACCCACTACAGTACGCCCAAAAGGGTATCACAAAAAAGTATAGAAAGATCAAATGGTTCACTCCTGAATTACAAAACGAGAATTGAAGAAAAGAAACAAAACAATGAAAGAATTGGGATTTTTTGAGTTGGGTATAGGAAAGTGACAAATAAGAGTTGCATTGGTTTATGGGTGAAGCCGGCAATGGAGATTACAGAGGCAGTGGGGAAGAAGGAAACAAGGAATTTTGTCCGTCTCTAATGGAGAAAAAAAAATTGGAAATTTGTTGGGTGTCTGAGTGAAGAAGAAATAGTATAATAGTGTGACTTCCGAAAGCAGGGGGCGTTTTATGCTCTTCTTCAAAAATATTTTCGTACTCCCACCACATAGAGCGTGTGTTTCACATCCGCATCCGTGTGTTCGATACTAAGAAAAATATTTTTCAATTTTTTCGTATTTAGCTGGTCAAAAGATTTGCTTTTATGTACACAAAACTAGTGGTAGCTCGTAGGTTATAAATGTAGAGACGAATTAAGAATTTTAATTTTATGAGTTCGTGATTCATATTACAACAATAGAACCTCAATCGTTCTTCTCTATTAAGCTGTACACGGATGTTAGTACTCATTCGATTTCAGTTCATAAGCAGTTAGCATTCCTCTACAAAGAATGAAAGTGTAGATGAATCGATATTTAATATAGAATTAATGTTGTACACGATCTATAAAGAAAAGCAAGTAGATATATTTCTTAATTTTATCTCTTTAAAAAAGTTATACACGCTTACTCTTACCGTCCGATAAATAGTGTACATATACCCTTGTTATAAATAGTGCATATTTGTCATTTTCGTTACTGAATTAAATAAATCGTGAAATTGATTTTTTTTAATTTTAAAATTTTCACATGATTTAAAAAAATTCCTTGAAACCCCACTAAAAATGTTTTATTTTACAAAATAAAGTAATCAATCCTTTATTTATAATATATATGACCCAAATTCAATTTATGATTAAGCAGAAGAGTGATTAAATTTTTTCATTTGAGTCACATCTAGAAGGGTAAAAAATAAAAGGGTGAGGTAAATTTTTTTAAAATCAATTGACATTTTTAAATTAAAAAATGTGTTTTAGATTATTATTTTGTAATTCAAGAAATATGAATTTGTTGATGAAAAAGGGTAGATTTACATTATTTGTTAGACAATGAGGTGTATATATGTATAACTTCTTAAACGATTAATATACAAGCTCTAAATTGTAAAGTTTACGAATATATGTCCCATTGCCCTTTATATCATGAGATCGTAGTTAAATATAATTTCAATGATTATTACACAAATAAATTAAAATTATGAATTTAAATGAATAAACACCCGAAAAAACTAAATTCCCCCACTGTATTGTGTAGTGTTAAAGGTGTTTTTAACACATTACTTACTTATCAATGAAAAGGACACGCGATATTATCCATTGAGGATTATTATTAAAATTTGTAAATATTTACTAAAAGACAAAAAGTCCACTATTACACATATTTATATAAAAGAAGGTGAATCAAGGTGTCAATTTATTGAAAAATTAAAGGCATTAACAAGAAGACATTTCCTTATTTGGGAAGTTTCACTTTTAAGAATATGATATTTATTTTCCTAACTGATTTAAGTCGTATTGCTTAAGAAATTATATAAGGAATTTATATAATATTTTTTATGTACCAAAAAAGAATTAACCAAATTGAGAAGTAGCCCAATCATGTTATCAAATCACTCCTAATATGTTATCAACGATTGATATACATAATAAAAATAAAAATAAAAACTAAAAATAAAAACTATGTTTCTCTTATTACGATTATTATTATTATGCAAGAAAGCGTATTAATTGCATCAGCCCTGCATTACAAGATTTACGAGCTATATGAGAGCGAATACTTAATCAAGTTTCAGTATGGATATTAAATATCGATAAAAAAATAAAAGAAAAAGATATGTCATAATATTAAATTAGTACTTCTGAATTTTAAAAAATCACCAAACAATTATAGATGCTTGCATATATTTTTATCGACTTAGTGTAAACACTCTATATAGATATATGTAAACATTAGGTAATTGAAATCTTACTAGGTAATAGTAATATATTACCTACTACCTAGAATTATTTATCTCACCCTTACATTAATTTAGGTCTAATTTTAATTACATAAAAAATGTTGCTATATATCATTTATCAATGTCATTGTTAGTTGCACTCCAATTTATAAAGTTATTCCTATGATCTGAATTCTGATCTAGCTACTTTATGTGCAAACAAATCAATCAACTTCAAACAGTTATGTGTATTGTTCATATATAGTAATTTTGCTGTAGATGATATATATGGGGGTGGATTAAATATATTGTTGAAGTGACTAGTGATACTCAAAAAATAAATAGTAATATGACTAAACGTACCACGATAACAATAATAACATATTCAATATGTACAATCTGAAGAGGATAAATTATACACAGACTTTATTTTTGTCTCCGAGAGGTAAGTACTGAACTATAGGCAAAGGAAATTAAAGAATGTACATATGCTTACTCCAATACTTTATTTTTTAATCGTATTTTCTCATATTTATATTTTCACCCTATGATTTATTGCAAACAACATTCCTATTTCCATAAAGGTAAAAATTATATAGGTTTACCTAATGAAATTATATTAGATCGATAATTGTCCTTTGTTGTATATAAGTATGAACAAAAAACCACATTAAAAGAGGTTTTATTTTCAGCTAGAAGGTTTTTTCTCAGATTATGATTGCCTTATGTGTAATAAATTGTTTTCTTCGATGTGATTTATTGAGATAAATTTTTACATTGTGTAATTTATGTAAGTTATATAATTATCGTAAATGTTATATAAATATCTTTCGTCATATTTTTTTGACATTGGTGCTTATGCCGTTCAAAAACTAGAGTATATATAGCTTTTATACTAACGGACATACACGTGTCGTAATCTTATCCACCGATCCAACATTTATCGATGGATAAGATTACGCCACATTTTCTTATTTAGTCTTCCGTTAGATTGAATGCATATATATGTTCTAGTTTATGGATGGCAGGGACACCAACGTCTCAAAAGTATGACGGAGAGGATCTGCATACTATTTACGATAGTTTAAGGTATATTTATCATTTTACCTTTTATTTAATACTAGTACAAAATTGAAGAGAGTGGGCACACTCGCGTATTTGTTGCGCGTCGTTCACATCACCTGCCTTTGGTTTCACATGGGCATGAGGTCCCTTTTGTGTAACACATTTAACTAATCGACGGTTACACTCTTTTGTTTCCCTCCCTTCACTTATTTATTTTTTGTTTCCGCACTTCGATATTTATATTTAAGTCCGATAAAATTTGAATTTATATAAAAATATTTACGTTTGAGGATATAAGTAATTTCTTAATAATGATGATTCTATTACTAGAAAAAGATCAAATGAAAACTTTTTATTAAGAAAAAAAATATTTTATTGATTTCTTTCCGTCTCTTAAAAACACTAAATATATGATTATTGTTTTTAATTTTCTAAATTAATCTCAATTATTCTATCACAATTCTGAACTTACGAAACACATCCTAATTTAATTTCATCATGATGTTGAAGACAAAATATCTTAGTTTCGAAAACTCATGATTTTCTAAAAATATAAGAATAGAAAGGACAAAAATATACTATTAATAAAACCCCAAAAAGAGAGAGGAAAAAGAATAGGAAAATAATTATAATAGTTGATATTGCAGTAAAAAGTGATAAAAGAAAAATTAATTGGCCTAGGTTTGTCCTAATCCACTGTGCAAAAAACATGTTTTAACAGTTACTCTATTAATTAGTGTCACTTCAAATTATTTTTTATAGTATATGCTCCCTCTAATAATCCAATATAAATAAATTGTTAGAATATAGTACATCACCAAAATATTCAAAAACATTAGTCTTATTGATACTACTCTTTTGATTTTTTATATATATATTTTTTTTTATATTTTATAACTTTTTAATGAAAATTTCGATTCTGATATTAATTAAATTTATGTTACAAGGCTACCATGCCACGAATCGAACAATGCAACTAACTAGTATTATAATATATAGTAATTAATTATGCAATTAGCGGTGAACAATTAATGTTTCACATGTATTAGGTGAAACATCACTTTCATCTTTAAGGAAGAACAATAATGTTAATGACTTGGAATTAACCATAATCATGATAACCATAAAAATCATGTATATTAATGGGACTTTTTTTTACTTTAATTAAGTAATAATTGCCAATATATTATTGTACTCTAATACTTAGGTTTTTTCTTAAAAACAGCTAATCAATAAGATAAGCAAAAGGTTAGCCTACTCAACCTAATAAAGTTTGTTTTAGATCCTCCAAATTAGGTTAGGCATAAACATATGATCTTATCAAGCTAAAGATCTTAAAATCATGAGATAGCAAATTTTGTTGGTATGCGTGTCTGATATCCGTATTAAAACTCGATTAAATTCAGATATGCTAGAAAGTTCCACATGATAATTAGTGTAAAGAACTCTTTACAAAGACGACTCCAACACGAGACTTCTAGATTCCCTACACGGAGTTATCGTCAACAATCACCTCTTATCCATTGGTGCCATAGAATCGGTTTCTTTCTTGCCTTATCCAAAAACTTTTTTTATTCTCATTGGAGTAGGGCCAATTGCTTAATTTCCTTGTCTCGTTTGCCGTTAGTTTGTCTAGCACCTTTCGGTTTGAGGTACGAATAAAGAGTATTTACCACTCAACCACAATCCTACATCTTTTTTGTATTATTTTTAAAAGTTTTAACAGAAAAAAATTAATTTTTTTAATTTGTAAGAAATGATGTGTGTCCATGATAGGTTTACTTTGTTGAAATTTACTATTGCTGATTCGAATGTTGATAATTGTGTTTCTGTCTTTTGACATGAAAAAGAGACAACTCAATGTAAAAGTAAGTTTAGATTCACTTATAATATGCAGTCTGCTTCCACTAATTAAATTATAAGAGAAAATTTATTATTATTCTTTTTTTAAGAAAAAAAACTAATATATTGGAGACACAAAATATGAAAATAAGACCTTGATGTGATTGCCATATGCTTTTTTAAGGCCATTATTTGTATTTTGTCTCTGCTGTTATAATCTATGTTAGATCGTTGTTTATCATTTACAATAAGTTATAAAAGATAAAATAGTCTCTTACTGTTCTAGCAAGAACTTCCCTTGAATCAACACAAATATAGATCGGGATTTAACGTTTTCTCGTGAGATTTATAAATAAATAAAATAAATAAATGTTATTTACTAAATAATTGTTCAAAAAAAAAAAAAGTAAACCGGGAAAAGTTCATAGTTTCTTGATTTCTTTGTTTGGGCCAATCTTGTTTGTATCAGTTTCAGCCCAATCCTGACCCCTATTTGTCTGGGCCACAGCAGTTTTGGGCCTACCCGGTTCTAGGCGGATAACTTCAAGTATTGGTTTTGGAGATAAGTGGTCTTGAATTTTTGACATCGCTCATGCAAAAGGAGGTAGCTTGTCATATTGTGTTGGAGATAAGTGATCTTGAACTTTTGACATCGCTCTTGCAAAAGGAGGTACCTTGTCGTATGGACAAAACTTCAAAGTCGGCTAGTTTTGCTTATGGACACTTTGAAAGTTTCTCATAGAAGAAAAGAGAGTCACAAGTTTAAAATCATCCAAATTTTATTGAGCGATTAATCAGAGATGAAATGTTGATGAATAGGGATGGCAATGGGGTGGGATGGATTTAAAGCTATAATCAGAGATGAAATGTTGATGAATAGGGATGGCAATGGGGTGGGATGGATTTAAAGCTATGCGAGGCAGTTTTAAGGTTATGTGAGGCGGATCGAATGCGGGGCCAATTGAAGTGGTCTTTTTTTTTTAAAATTAGTGTGGGGCGAGAGTCTATGCGAAACAGGGTGGGGCGGATTGAAAATAAAAAATGTTGCTATGCGGGATGGATAAAAGAATTTAAGAGTTAAGCTCAACCCATACCGCCCCATTGCCATACCGCCCCATTGCCATCCCTATTGGTGAATATAGTTAGCACTAAAGCCAAAACTTCAATGGTAAACTCCTTATGAATCCATTCAATTTTCAAAGTGTTTGTGATAAACTTTTTGATAGCATAAGAAGCAATAACAAACATTATTGTCATCTTCAAATGAACTACGTCATGAGAAGCCAAACAAACTGATGAAACATGCAGTTGCCTGTATAAATCATCATAAATAACAAACTATTCTATTAAATATTTGATACCATTCCTCAGCAAAATTCTCCAACAAAAACACCATCATAATATGGGCACTAAAAAACTTTCAAGTGTAACCTAAGATGACTTGAGGGCGCAATATCCATCACACTAACACCAAAAGTTACAAATGTAAAAGAAGACCAGAAACTTGTTGACAATTAAGAAAAATCCCTTCACTGAGTAACTCCAAGCCACTTTGTGAAGTTTTCAAACTCGGTGTAGTCGGAATCTGAAATCATTGTCTTGAACCAACCTTTGCCTGCTGACCTGATAGCTGATGCTTCCTCCTGTAATATTAAAAAGTAGAGTAAATAATACAGTGACAATAAAGTTAAGAGACCATACACAACGAAGTCCGCAAAGCACAAAAAAAATACAAGATTATGATCAAAACCAGGATCTTTCTTGCCATACTTCAAGATACTCTTAGCTGCGATGAAACCACTATACTACTATTATAATCTTCAAGTTTCTCGACAATGTATTTGTTTGTGTTTATTGTGCAAAAAAGAGAACAAAGAAGTTCTCTTTATTTGCACACTGAACAATACCACTGAACGCATTGTCATTTCACAAGTCACTCTTTTCGTGAAATGATTTGCTTCACTAGCAGATATCAAACATATAATACACATTCAGGATATACAATCTAAGGAAGAGAAAGGGAGTGGAATATAATAGCATTGGCATAGCAGAACACTCTACTTAAGCAAGTAGAGAACACTCATACTTGTGATATAGCAGACAAACACATATGACAAGGAGCACGCAGATAGTAAGCAACCGACATATATATAGGCAAATAAATGAAATGGCCATATCATTTTAGTTTCAAGTTCTTCAAAAAAAAAAAAAAGAGAAGTTTTTAACTCCTTTTTTTTTTTTGCACACTGAACTATCCACTCAAACAGAATCACACTGGATCCCTTGTCACTTCACAACTCACTCTTTCTTCAGAAGCTAAGCTATTTACTTACCGTGATATACAATCTCAGGAAGGGTAAGGAATATAATGGCATCACATAACACTCATCTTAAGCAAGCAGAGCATATAGAAACAGTTAAACCATCATAGCAGATGCAAAAGCATCATTATTTCTAGTGATGCCACATTACATCAAGCAAATTGTAAGCCGAAAGCAAACATTAGTTGTATGTCTAGGCAAATAAATGGATCACAATTATGAGACATATTGCATACACATTTTTCATATTTATAAGTATATGACTAAGTTACTTCAATATTCAGCTTATGATTAGCTTAAGGCAGTCAAATATATTAAAGTTCATTCTTTTCGATCATCAATAAAGTACTTATTTTTTTATGAAGCTATCAATAGAATACTTATAAGGTAAATTAAAAACTATAGACTATAGTATAAATTTGAAGGATATACCTTGGTGATTTCATGCCTCTTCTTGTCAAGTTTCTCCTTCTTAGCCTTGACTCTTTGTGCCTCAGCCAAAAGGGACATCCTCCTCGCTGTTTTCGCATATGGGTTAAGCTTCAACAGCACATTCAGGTTCTTCAAAGGATTCTTCTTCAATGTTGCCCTCTTAGCATCCTTCTTGATTGGTCGCACAACAGATTGAACCTCATCAGAGTTGATGATCCTAGCAAGATCAGCATTGGCCATCTTAGGCCTAGGCAATAGATATCCCCTCTTCTTCTGAGATGGCTTATCGAATGTACCGTAAATCTCATCCAATTTCTCATATGCAGACTTAGTCCATACAATAAACCTTCCCAAATGACCTCCAGGAGCAAGCTTCAAGAGATTCAATCGATCCACATGACAGATTTCAACTCCAGGGAGATTACGGAATGCTTTAACTAGCTTAGCTCCTTCAGTTCCATAAACAATGAGTGGTCCTTTACGAGAAATGTACCTACGGTTACGCATTTTACCTTTTCCGGGGCGAATAGCATGACTATCCTTAGCTTTCTCAGCATCAGCATAAGCACCAATTTGCTTCAGAGCCTTGATTGCATTAGAAGTCTTCTCAATACTCTCAACTGAATCAGAAACAACGAGAGGAAGTTCCGGAACTGATTCAATACGATGTCCACGAGCTAGGACCAGTGAAGGAACTGCAGATGCAGCAATGGCAGAAACAACGGCATGACGCTTCTGGTTAACCGGGATCTTACGGTGCCAACGGCGCCAGGTTTTAGTCGGAGCAAACATCCTACCACCACGACACATGTTACCATAAGCAGCTTGTCCAGCACGATGAGTACCACCACCAGGAACACGAGGGATACGAGAAACGGCACGACCGGTACCCCATGACTCAGCCGAGGTCTGGTGACCGGCCTTTTTCGACACTGCGTAAGGTTGTCGCGCGTTTTTCGAAATGTTGCCGTGGACGTAAGTGACAACATCGGGACGGATCGGAGCCTTCATCACGGCGGGAAGAGGAACGGAGTTTGCGGCGGAGCCACCGTCAGTAGCCATGTCATTTTCGAACGACTGAACGGTGGTGGTTGGGATGGCGGCAGCGGTAGCCATTGCTGACGGCGAGAAGGTATTAGGGTTTGTAAAAGAGAAGAGCAGAGTGCCGCTATTTCGCTCATGAAGAATTTATATGTAGAATTGTAAATGGGCCTGGGCCTGCAAACCTTCGAAGTACAGAAAGAGTACTAATAACTAATTGGGCCCTTACTGGGATTTAAAGCCCATTATTTCTTCTTCACCTTTTTTATTGAAGTAATTTACTACTTTTTTTATAAATAATTTTCGAATATGAAAATCGAGTTTACATTAAGTATTTGTGAAAAAGCTTAGAAACATTGGAAAAGATGAAGATTGATAATTCAAGCTTTAGAGAATATGTTTGAAATCCTAAATAAAAATGTGAGAGACTCACCTCATATGGAAAGATCGCTAGCTTTTTATGCAGTGTAAATGTTTTTGCATAATGCAATTTAATTTATGATAACCATTCAGATCTTGCAATTTCGTCAATATCATCATTACTGACCACAATATTCGAAACATGTAATATGATCTAGCTTACTTTCTTATTATTTTTATCGTGAATATATACTTAAACTTATATTTTATAAGTAAAACTTAGAGTGTGTTTGATATGAACGAAAACATTTTCTGGAAAATGTTTTTCAATTTTCTCATGTTTGGTTGGGACAAAAGTCTTGAAAAATGTTTTCCAAATCAACTCATTTTCCAAAACTCTCCTCCAACTTCAAATTACATTTTTTTTGGGAAAAACATCAATTTTAAAAAAATATTTTCAATTTCAAATTTTTCACCCGAACACTGACCCACCCACCCACGACCGGCCAGCCCCCCCCCAACCCCAGCCCCTCCCCATAAAATTAATTTTGCTTTATTAAAATATTTTCAACTTAAAAATTTTATTTGTAAACTCCTACCCCCCAACCCCAACCCCACCCCCACCCCCACCCCCAAAAAAAAATTAATTTTGTTTTTTAAAAATACTATTAACTTTAAATTATTTTTTTCACACTCCTCCCCCTCCCCCACCCCACCCCACCCCACCCCAAAAAAATAATAGTTTTGTTTTCAATTTTTTTTTTCAATTTTATAAATTATTTTTTACTCTAGTAAAAATAAAAGATGTCTCTCTCAAAAAAAATCATTCATAAATCAAACACTAAAAATCATTTTCGAAAAATATTTTCTACTCACCAACCAAACATGAAAAAATAAGTCCAAAATCTACTTGTTTTGCAGAAAAACATTTTCTAGGAAAACATTTTCCTCCATACCAAACACACCCTTAATGTCAAATAAATATTATGTGGTTTAAGGAAGATTCAATTGAAAGGTATAACATGAATATTAGGACTAATTGATAAAGTTTTGGGCCAACATAGAGGTGTGCTTAGACCTTCATATATCATCTTTTTCTTGAATCCCTAAGTAGCATTTTGACAATATTTGAGTTTCAAATTGAAGAAAATTGAGTTGAAGTTGACAAACTTTATAATATACAACTAATTTTCCGACGAAAGCTATTCGCAACTATCAATGCTCAGCACACAACACAAACAAAAAGAGAAATAAGCACAATTTGGCCATTTTATCATATGCACAGCCTCATTGTGTCCTGCATCCATACTTAAAGAGGTACAAAGAACTTTTTCCTTGTTATATTATTCCTATTAAAGCTACAAGTTCTACACAAACTCCAAATATTACACTACACAAAATTGAGGTGATATACATTTCAAGGAAGAAAAGAAAAAGAACCTAGAGCTAAGCTCAACTTCGAAATGAAACATCTTCCATGACCAGTGACCACTGAGCATAAAGCGGAAAACCAGAAGAAGATGCTCTTATCCGTAGGCACGTTTCTGAGACTCTTTCCAGAGATGAAGAATTATCAGCTCTTAAGAGTGTGAACATGTACAATTGGAGAGTCTTACAGACAAATACGCTGAAAAAGGAGGATTAACTCTCTTAGTATGACGAAGGAATAATAAGAAAATTTTGAAACAATGAGCTAGGAAAAGTTACTGACTGTAGTAACTAGAGTTTCTATCATATGGTTTGACATGATAGATCATTGCGGTTATTGACAGCACCACCTGTAGGAAGACCAACAACTTTTGAACTGAGATCATACGTTGACAATACATTTTTCTGCACAAGAAATGGCGAAGGCAGTCAGTTATGAAAGACTTATAAGGCAGAGAATATAAATAATGAAGCTTAGTGTCCCCTAAACCTATCCTCAAAAGCATTGTGATTTCCTCGTGAGTAAGTTGAAAAATAATAATATCGAGGAGTATCTCCAATACGAGACTTTCTGGTAGCATGGGTATAATATGCATACGATACAGTATTCTTTCCAAATAGCACACATTCTTTCATTAATACATTGGGCGAGCAGTGGGCGAGGGGAAGGCGTATATTATGCAACGTGTCATCCAGTAACCTGGCCCACGACCCCCGAATCATAGCAGTTGATTGTTTTGACACATGATCAAACTAGATTACAGATCAAGAATTTACAAGTAGTACTCGATATTTGAGTTTCATTTATCAACAGCTCACCATCCATTTGAACAGGTATAATAGCTGTTGAAAAACAAACGAAGGATCCAAATCGATCTTTTCAATGGTAAGAAAATCGTTTTTAACCTCTCAAATCTTAACGGGAGGCGGGAAAATATTCCACGGTTGAAAGTTACTGGACAATGGATGGATAAACCTGTTCTTTTGAATATGGCTTATATAATTCTCCTATATATCCTTTCCACGGAATGCGCTTAATATCTGACGATGAATAAAGATTCTCATCTTCGTGCAAAAGCTACATAAATAAAACATCCATAAAGTGTATAGTGAAAGGAGCACACTCACAATGGGTTCAAAGTCCGGGTTGGATAAGTTCATTGTAAGATTTCGCATCAACATCAAAACCTGTGACCAAGGGCAACACACGAACATGATTAGCAAATCCACATATTTAAATTACGTTAAATAAGGACGGTGAGAGGGGAAAGGAGACACAGATAGTAACAGAACAGTACTACAACAATATATGAAGCAAATGTAAAATATTCAATTTACATAGATCGATAACTCACAGTTTCGAAATTAATAGGGTCCATCTCCTTCAGCTTCTGTACATGACCTCTAGTGTCTGGATCAAAGACACTCCCAATAAAGCTATAGACTTCTGCAAAGTCCGGTATGCCTGTAGCGGGAGTACGGGAACACACTTTCATTAAATACAGACAAAACACTTTAAAATCAAAAGAAGTAAGACAGCTATCAACTTAGACAAGTTATAAATTTTACGGATATATTTAATTTAGAAATTCCGCACCATATTTTTCAATATCAAGAGAAAATTGACAAAAGAAACATTTTACTCCAGTTGAGTTTACCCCCCTTTGGCAAGCTTTGCCCAAGCAATCTTCGAGGAACTTTTTCTTTTCTTTAAAACCGGCCCTTCTATTATTGCACTATAAGTTTGACATTTGCATGATAAAATGTTTAATACGCAAATCTGGTTAAGCCAAGGACCATAATTGGAATTACACTAAGTGGTGGAATCAAAGTTGCGATTTTCCTTAAGAACTAGGATTTGGCAAATGGATGAAAGAGGTAGCGACACATCAAAGACTAAGTATTAGTTGTATATACCACCGTGAAATGATATGTGGTACCAGATAAAGAAGTAGGATAAGTGGACAACTAAGAATGAAAAAGCTATATAACATATATGCCGAGAAACCTTATGACATACTAGGCGAAATGTATGGAGACCATATATGATGTTTACCTCAAGCAATGCGTTGCAAGACTAAGTTCAAAAAAACTATGCTAGAGATCATTACCATGAGTAACAGAACCTAGTTTACTCTGGTCTGGTAGTTCAGAACTCGGCGCCGTTCTGTTGGAACTTCTAATGCCATTCATACTGCAGTTACTAATCAATATAGCTCCCTTTGATCCATTATCAGCTGAATCAGTAACGTGTACATTGAAATAAGTGCAGAAAAATCCCTCAACAAGAAAGAAAATTTACAATGTACGCAGATAAAGTGTCATGTTACAATCACTTACGTACCCTGAATTCTTTGAAGATGGTATTCATCTTGTGATGATATTACTCCGCCTGATGGAGAATTTATAAGTACGGACGCGTCATCCCATGATGGGTATCCCGATGGAAGGGAATTCATTGAAGAAGGGTAACCCATGGATGCTTGCAACGGTACTAACACTACACGAAAGTAGTTACAAGAAAAAAGTGAGATGCTATATAAGATCGGATATACCAAATAAGACATAAAACAAACTTTGAAAAGGCCAACCAACCATTTTTTGGTGCCTTTTGGGGATAAGGATGAGCTGCTTTACGCTTGGGCCGAGGTGGTGGCACGTGTGCTATTGAACCATTCTTCTGGACCTTCAAGAAGTATTTTTGTGCATGACTGCGAATCTGTAACCGATAATATTAGGGCAAATGTTCCGTATAAACAGATTTTCCATGTATACATACATAGCATACTCTAATACATCGTTATGTTATGCCAAGTGCTCTGAACCAAAACAGAATGAAAGGAATTCATGAAAAGTTTCTCCAAATCGAACAATGAAAAAGGGACTAATAAACTACTAACATCGCGCACATTAACACATGGCCAAATAAATTCCCATTGAATAAGTCGGCTCTAGATTATATACCAGGTACGTTTGAATGCATGTCACACACCAACAATTAACTCCAAAGAGCTTAAAGTTGTAAGCAAAGCTTTACAAATGTACCTGGCAACATACAATACACATTAAGTAAACCACTAACGATAATGAAATGATATCCAAAGAGAATTGGTACTTGTTCGTACACACATGATTACGAATGACTCAATCACATAGAATTATAGTTATAACTAAGTGGTGATCTACAACATATAACAAATACATATACACATAACAAAAGTAACAAGTATTTCTGATCTTCATCAGAAAGATGAAACACAATTGAACTCGCACCTGAATTACTGTCTTTGAGCCTACGAAATCCTCAATTTTCTTCCAATCACGGTCAAACCTGAATAACCCAAATCAAGAAGAAACAACAAAGCTTCAGAAAAATGCAATTTTTTTTCCTGAACTACGATTATACACGATGCAGTCAGCCTTAAAACTGATGAAACATACAAACAATTTGTAACACAAAGACGCTAAATCCAAATTAGCTCGGAGTCAATGCTAGAACAGATCAACTAATGTGATTTCTACATTTCTTGTCTCACAACCCCGGAATAACTCCAGAAAATCTACCTAGTTAATGCTTCAATTTGACCACAAACCTATAAATTACTATGAGATGCACATCTTACGATACGTATAGTATTACCTTTGTCCCAATTTATGTGACATACTTTAGGATTCAAAAAGTTTAAATTTGATCATGAATTTGAACATGAAATTCTTCAAGTTTGCATAAACAAAATTTATATATCTGAGACAGTTCAAATATTTAAAAGATGCATATTTTTTTTTTTTACGAAACTTACTGAAATCTCGAAATTTAGAAAGTGTCAACTAAATTGAGATTGTATAGTTCCACTACATATATATAATTCAAAACCAACAACAAACTCAATTGTATGTACAAATACACATGTACAAATTTTGAGAGTAAATTTATATTTAACCATAAAATTTGATTAAATTTAAAAATTTGTTATCCAAATATTTTCAACTTTCCAAAAACCATCTCAGATCAACTTTTAAAACTTTTACTAACAAAACTTTTAAAAAAAAATACAAGTACATATCCAAATAAAACTTCAAAAAACTCAATTTTCATGTTTCAAAAAAAAGTATTTTGGGACTTCTACTCACAAAGTCTGCAACTTTTTTTCAAAACAAACTACATGTACAAATACAATTTCAAAAAAAAACTCAAATTTTCAAATTTCAACTTCAAAATCTACGAGAAGTCAAAAATAAAAAAATAAAAAAAAGGAAGAAGAAGAGGAAGAAACATAACAGTTGAAGAGCTTCTAGAAACTTGTCGTGTTCTTCTTCAGTCCAGCTTTCTCTAGATTTGGTTATGGTGTATGGTTTACGAACCTTCTTGCTAGAAGCATCGGTGGGAGTAGAATTATTAGCCATAGATGCACAATTTTCGGAGCTTGAATTCATGTTTTCAAAACCACTCAAAACACTTTTGCGAATGAAAAAATATACAAACACAAATGAGGTGAGGTGAGGTGGGGTGGGTAATTTTGGGCGCGGTGTTGGGCATTACTGTGTTGGCAAATCAATAGAAGCCAGACAATTAATCGCCAGATCTAGCACAAGTGGTCTACGCCGATTTAATCGGGGGCTGGTGGGGGCTTGACTTTTCTTTTTCTTTTTCTGTTTTTTTTTTTTCATTTTCCTACCGAGAACTGAATTAAAAGAACAACATATAAACATGCTATTTAATTGGATTAAACTATTAAAAATGTCATTTAATTTTATGATAGTCACTATTTATATTATTAATTTTAGATATATATAAGTAAATATTTAAATTTTTATAATATTGAATAAGTAGATGCACATGTTCTACATGACATAATATCCACATGTATGACTCTACATAGAATACATATGTTACTTATTCAAATATTGAAGGACGTTGATGTAAGTAGAAACCGAATTAAAGGACATATTTACTACTATGTCAAAACTAAAATACATTAGGTCCAAATCTCATTGTTTGTGTGCATAACATGATCCAAGTTAGAATGAACGAACTATGTTTCAACATTTTGACACATACTTGATACTTCTAACATGATCCAAGTTAGAATGAATGAATTTCAGTTATCTATTGATCAACTTGACTCGATTTTGAAAGTGTATGCTCTAAATGAAAGGTATATTTTAATACATATATATATATATATATATATATATATATATACACACACACACACATATATATATATATACTCCCTCCGTTTAAAAAAAATGATCTAGTTTGACTTGGAACGGAATTTAAGAAAAGAAAGAAGACTTTTTAATTTTATGGTTTAAATTAAAGTTATGTTAAATGTACCAAAACGCCCTTTAATTTTGTAGTTTTAAACATGTCACGTGGAAAGTTAAGTTTAAAGTGTTGTAAAAAAAAGAAATACTTTCTTTGAAACTAACTAAAGAAAAATATTTTTAAAAAAATGGAAACATTTTTTTTTTAAACTAAGGGAGTAAATAACAAAATGAAGTATTTCAAGTAAGGGGGCGATTAATTGAAAATATGGCGAGGAATCAGGAGTGTTTAAAGTAAGAAAGGGGCCCACTCTGTGCCAAATACTACGTATGTGTTAATGATGTCCACTAGTTTTTTTTTAAGGTGGGGTTTTCTTATGGGGTGTGTTACCACTTCCTACTTGCAGATAAAGATTGTGTTTTTTTTCTCACATTCATCCCTATGATGTGTCATCTTCGATGGGACCCACACTAGTGTATGTGTGTGGTGAACAATATGTCCATTCCATTTGAATAAATGTGCAAAAGGTAATTGGGTGACACTTGTCATGAGATTATCCATTCAATTTCAACATTTGGCCAACAATATCTGGTTACTTGCCCCTTCTTGCTTGCCAACCACAACCAAATTTAAGTACTTCATTTTTTTTTATTTTTTTTTTTTTTCTTTTTTTTCAATATATGTATGGTGTTCCAACATGTCCTAGGATGAGGATGATGACAATACGGAGTTTGTTTGACTTGATATAAAATTTAAGAAAAGAGAAAAGATTTTTTAAAATTTGTAGTTTAAAATAAGTGATAGATATTTGTATGACTATAAACTATTTTATTAAGAATAAAATGGACATTTTTAAAGTGAAATTGTTACTTAATTTATAAAGGCATAATACATAAATATGCCCTTTAACTTGACCTCATTTCACATTCCTGCCTTCCAACTTTGGGTGTTCACAAGTAGACACTTAAACTTATATAAAATTGAACAAATAGACACAAATGTCCTACATGGCATCCGACATGAAATTTTGTGTCCTACGTGTATTGTGATATGTAGGACTCGTGTGTCTATTTGTTCAATTTTATACAAGTTTAAGTGTCTATATATGTACACTCAAAGTTAGAGGGCATATATGTACAATGAGATTAAGTTAAAGGGTATATTCATGTATTATGTCATTTATAAATATGTCATTCTTTTTTAGATGGACTAAAAATAAAAGTAAATCATATAACTTGAGGCGGAGGATCAAAACGTAAAAATATGGAGGTTGAAGTTAAAAATCCTTGAACGATTGAGTTAACTTTGATTCTTGTACATAAAAAAAATGTCTTATATATAGTGTAATTTCTTATCAAGGATTGGGTGGACACTTTTTTTTATCCTCTAAATCTGCCATGTTGAAGAGGATAGTGTTTTATCAAAATTTTAACCTTTTATAAAGGTTTTTGGCTTTTTAGAGTCGCCACTTAATTTTTGAAGAAAAATCAAGAAAACTATTATTTTCAAATAACTTAACAGAGAAAATTGCTTGAAAACATTTAAAGGGTTCGGGGATTCAAATTAATATTTTAGGAAGGTGTTAGGCACCTAAAACATTCGTCTAAAACGGTTTTCCAGCAACTAACAAATTTGGCTAAAACTTTGCTTTTAACTTGACTTGAATAAAATATTTAGAAGTAGAGAGTTGAAATACTAACTTATTTTTTAGTCATTTTCATTTTTTGTAAAATTATTTTAATTTTGAGTCGATAAAAACATTTACGGCATTTGCGGGGATTCGGATTTTCTAACTTTAAAATTAACGACAAGTATGCAAACAAATAAGCAAATAAAGTAAAAGAGAGAAATAGAGAGAGAGAGAGGGAAAGAGAATTGGGTCCAAAATCGGGTTCTCTGTCCGCCTTGACCGGTTTTTGGACCCACCTGTTTTGGGTTTTTGACCCATTTCCTTTCGTACCTGTCCTAGACTAAGCAAATAATTAATACTAGATAAATACAGTAAAGTAAAAGACGACAAGGGCTAATGCCTTAAAATAGATACAATACGAAATGCAAAATATAAAACGGGTCTTCTAATTCATCTTTTCCGACTTTCTTCAATTCTTTAAATCTTGGGACCCGTCCATCGGCTTAATAGGTTGACTGAAAAAGAGGAACTTTGAGCCTTTACGGCTCTTCTCATGGAATTCAAAGGAGAGAGTGAGAGTTCACGTTGAAACTCGGACGAATATTACATGCAATGAAGAGCAAAAATAAAAATTAGCACTTGAAAATAATATCCCTAAATCATATCTTAAAGAAGATTAAACGATTTTAAAATAACGAATGTACCCAAGCAGATTACAACTTAACACCTAAAGCCAAAATGAGTAAATAAATAAATAGATTGGATAGGAGAAGCCAATGATGTCGTTAATTTTATCTAAAAGCACACAGAATAGATAAGCAGTAATATCCAAAATATGTAATAATTTTAGAATTAAATATAACAATGATGCATGAATAACTAAATAAATATATTAGACCATGATGTGAAACGAATCCAATTTGCTATGGCAAATTAATACACACATAGAAGTATGATGATAGCAATACCAACTAAACGTTAATACTAATTAAACTTAAGATCCCAATAGTTAGCAATTGAGTAATTGACAAATTATATATATGTATACATATATGCAAATATATATAAAAAAATAAATAAATAAATAAATAAATAATAAATAAATAAATAAATAAATAAATAAAAAATAAATAAAAAATAAATAAATAAATAAATAAATAAATAAATAAATAAAAAAATAAAAAAATAAATAAAAAAATAAATAAATAAATAAATAAATAAATAAATAAATAAAAAAGAAAATAAATAAATAAATAAATAAATAGAAAATAAGAAATTACCTGATTCTGAGCAGCGAACCGAGACTACGAGTTTGACGGAGACGATTTCACCACCTCTCCAAACTCAAACAGCCGCAAAAAATATTTTATAAATATTAAACTATGGAACCAAGAATTCCCGAAAATTTCTGGGTACTCTTTGGTCTCCTCTCTCTATATCTTTTCTTTGGTGTAGTGAAGAGAGGCTTATATAGGACCAATTTTTGGTCCAAAAAAGATGTGGGAAGCAATGTGGGACAAATGCAAAAATTTTAAAATTTCTATTTGAAGGGTTCAAAGTAATTGATTAATAGGATGAATTTACATAAATTAATTTAGCAAGCTTCTTAATCTTAACAAAAAAATAAAATAATTAATTTAATTATAAACTTAGTGATTCAAAAAAAATAATAATAAAATAATATATATATATACATATATATATAGATATAGATATAGATATATATATAACTATGATTTAAACAAAACTAATTTAAAGACTACTTACTAAATTTAAAATATTTTGAGATAATTTTTGGATAATCATAAAATATACTAATTATATACATAATTATGTAAAATATAGATATTATCTAAAAACTTTAAGAAATGGCAAAAATTATTATTCAAAATAACGCAATCGTTATGTTTTTCCTAAATTCACAAAACTAATTATTTTAAGTTGTTTGAGAATTTAAGAAGCTCATGAATTAATTTCTATTGTGGAAGTTCAAAATTGGGTGTCAACAGCTGTCCCTCGTTTGACTTGGATTGATTCACATCTTCATCTTGGGGAAAAGGAATTTTGGTATGGGCTTTAGGAATTATGGCCGAACCCTGAAAATGTGTTTCTACATGTCTCAGACTATATGAGAATTCAGGTCACTTGTAGTTCGATACGCTAGATTTAACGCACGATTTTGAAAGAAATCAAAAGTCATCTCGATACCGAGTTATGAGGGAATCGGGATACTTGGAAATAAGATTCGAGTGGAATGTTAGAATACAGCCGAGTTTTCAACATCGAGCCCGCCTACATATCCTTAAACCATAGGAATCAGGCTGTTTGTAGTTCGACTCAATCAGTTGAAAAGGAAATCTATTATGCTAGATAACCTTTGGTTCTGGACAAGTGACAAAATTAAACGAGTATGAAAAGGAGGCTTGTAACCTCTTAGCCATGAATGTGGTGCACTTCACACCCATAATTAAGAACTCACATAGACATAATTTCCAAAGCTCTCGGTGCATTGTCACTCAGATTAGAAACTTGCTTCCGGTAGACCAAAATTTCCGAATGCGAGATCGAAACTGACAAAACCTAAAGAAAAACCCACATGCCTTCTGATAGGGGTGTGGTTTGATTGTGGTGGAAGTCGCTCCTCTGCTCGCGTCCTAAGAGTTTGACACTCCTCTTTTGACCATATCCCAGTTCGCTGCTAAGAAAAAGTTCCACGTTGTGCTGCATCCTTTTGATGTTGTCCGCACCTGTGGTTTGTTTTTGGAGAACTCATCCTTTCGGATGCTCTCGACAAACACTGAGATAAAACTCGTCAGCATAAAAACTCAATTAAAAAGGGAGACAGTGTCTTTTACCATGTCGACACTTAATTGTTCTCCTCGACATTTGACGTCAACTCGATCGGTTTGACGTAAAGCAAATAGAGCTTATGTCTTATGTATGTAATGCAATCTTCAATGTATTCTTCATTTGATGTTGAAATAAATAAAATAGGTGCAGTGTGCTGATATTTATCTTGATGTCCTCTTTGATGTTCTTCTTGATGTTTACTTTGATCAAAAATAAAATGATGCAGTTGATGTCGATGAGTGAATATTTTCTTCAGATGCACGATTCCCTTTCTGGCAGTGCATGATTCCTTACGGGGCATGTGTATCTTCCCTCGATGTATGAATATTAACTCGCGATGCATGATTTTCCGCAATGCATGAATATTGACTCTCGATGCATGATCTTCTACGGGGCATGAATATCTTCCCGCAATGCATAAATTCCGCAAGGTATGAAATCCTCTTGCGATGCATAAATTTCAGCGAGGTATGAAATCTTCTCGCGATGTATAATTTCTGCGAGGCATGAATATCTTCTCGCGATTAACTTGTGATGCATAAATATTAACTCGCGATGCATGATCTTCCGCAATGCATGAATATTGACTCGCGATGCATGATCTTCTACGGGGCATGAATATCTTCCCGCAATGCATAAATTCCGCAAGGTATGAAATCCTCTTGCGATGCATAAATTTCAGCGAGGTATGAAATCTTCTCGCGATGTATAATTTCTGCGAGGCATGAATATCTTCTCGCGATTAACTTGTGATGCATAAATATTAACTCGCGATGCATGATCTTCCGCAATGCATGAATTTGACTCTCGATGCATGATCTTCTGCGGGGCATGAATATCTTCAGCAATGCATAAATTCCGCAAGGTATGACATTTTCTTGCGATTCATAAATATCAGCGAGGTATGAAATCTTCTCGCGATGTATAATTTTCTACGAGGCATGAATATCTTCTCGCGATTAATATGTGATGCATAAATATTAACTCGCGATGCATGATCTTCCGCAATGCATGAATTTGACTCTCGATGCATGATCTTCTGCGGGGCATGAATATCTTCAGCAATGCATAAATTCCGCAAGGTATGACATTTTCTTGCGATTCATAAATATCAACGAGGTATGAAATCTTCTCGCGATGTATAATTTTCTGCGAGGCATGAATATCTTCTCGCGATTAATATGTGATGCATAAATATTAACTCGCGATGCATGATCTTCCGCGATGCATGAATATTGACTCGCGATGCATGATCTTCCGCGATGCATGAATATTGACTCGCGATGCATGATCTTCCGTGGGGCATGAATATCTTCCCGCAATACATAAATTCCGCAAGGTATGAAATCCTCTTGCGATGCATAAATTTCAGCGAGGTATGAAATCTTCTCGCGATGTATAATTTCTGCGAGGCATGAATATCTTCTCGCAATTAACTTGTGATGCATAAATATTAACTCGCGATGCATGATCTTCCGCAATGCATGAATATTGACTCGCGATGCATGATCTTCCGCGATGCATGAATATTGACTCGCGATGCAAGATTTTCCGCGATGCACGAATATTGACTCGCGATGCATGATTTTCCGCGATGCATGAATATTTGTTCTTGATGTATGATCTTCTGCGGGGCATGAATATCTTCCCGCAATGCATAGATTCCGCAAGGTATGAAATCTTCTTGCGATGCATAAATTTCAGTGAGGAATGAAACCTTCTCATGATGTATAATTTTCTGCGAGGCATGAATATCTTCTCGCAATTAACTTGTGATGCATAAATATTAACTCGCGATGCATGAATCTTCCGCGATGCATGAATATTGACTCGCGATGCATGAATTTCCGCTATGCATGAATATTGACTCTCGATGCATGATCTCCTGCGGGGCATGAATTTCTTCCCGCAATGCATAGATTCTGCAAGGTATGAAGTCTTCTTGCGATGCATAAATTTCAGTGAGGAATGAAACCTTCTCACGATGCATAAATTCCGCAAGGTATGAAATCTTCTTGCGATGTATAAACTTTTTGCGAGGGATGAAATCTTCTCGCGATGCATAAATTCCGCAAGGTATGAAATCTTCTTGCGATGTATAAATATCTGCGAGGCATGAAATCTTCTCGCGATGCATAAATTTAGCAAGGTATGAAGTCTTCTTGCGATGTATAAATATTGGCTTTTGATGACATATTTGGTACCAAGTGAAGACAATGCTTCAATCGAGCAACATAGTGATCTTCAGGGTGCCCTCTGAATAATCATATCGTCTAGGTCGACAATACAGTAAAATGACCCTCCAGGTAGTGTATCGTCTCGATCGGCAATAAAATAAAATGACTCCTCCGGGTAGTGTATAATATCATATCTGACATTAGGATGCAGATGACGTCCTTTACGGAAAACGTAAACTCCCTTTCTTTTTTTTTCTTTTTTTTTTGAGATTTTGAGATTTTTGCTTGATTCACCTTCGAATCTAGCCGGACGTTCCTTATAGACTTTATGTTGTTGGAAATTGACTGAAATAAACCATTCATATTCCCACGTCTCCGGTATAAGCAATATAAAATAATTCTTGCATCTACAGAAACATCGCTAAATTCTGGAGAGCTTTTCTCCTCCCTTGACTTCTCCATATTCACCATCGGAGGAATTTGCTGATTTCAGAGCAAAGCTATAAACCTGCGTCCACAGAAAAATTGTTAGTTTTTAAAATGAACTGATCTGTGTCGATTTGTTCAGTTGTCTGCTTCATGTCCTGCTATCTCTGGTTGATTTCCTGATCTCCCGACTCTCGATAGATAAGACAAAATATTTTATGCCAAAACAAATGAAACACAAAGGGAAAACTTAACAAAAAATAAATTTTGAGAAATAGTATTTTTGAGAAGAAACAGTCGCTGCCAAGTGTCATGTCACGTCAGGCTTAGCGAACTTCTTTAAGTCTAATGCTCGGAAGTATATCTGATTATTCGCTGGGGAGTATTCAAAGTCACTCTGGACTTGTCAATAAATCCATGTTTGAAATTTTGAGGCCATCTTCAAAATTTCTGTCCAGTTAATTGTCTTGGCTTATCTTCGACTATTGCTGAGTAAATTGCAGAATTTTTGAGACCCTCTCAAAAATTCTGTCCCAGTTGCAAGTCTCAAAATATCTTTAGTCTTGACTTGTTGAGGAAACATCTTATTCTCGAGAATTTTTGAGTCCCTCTCAAAAATTCTGTCCCAGTTTCTATTATAAGAAGAATAGAAATCTTTTGGGAGATATGACCGAACCCTTGTGGCGCCTACGTATCCCGTTGAGGCAGGAATCAGGTCAAACGTAGTTCCCCCTCAAAGGTTAATAAAGTTAAGAAAGTTACAAAGAAATCGACCGAGGCCGACATAGTCCGCCTACGTATCTCATTCTTGAGAATTCAGGTCGAACGTAGTTCAAATACAAAGAAATATTTAAAGGGGATAAAATGGGGTGACCGGAACAACATTTGCCAACCAAGTCGGGTATTGCGTCACCTCCACTAATCGAGACTCAATCTGTTTGGTAATCTCCTCTTTAATCTTTAGACTCAACTCGGGCTTGAACTTCTAAACTTTTTGCTTCACCGGATCGAACCCTGGATTAATCGGTAGTTTATGAGATACGACATCGGTACTCAACCCTTGCATGTCACCGATTTCCCAGACGAACACATCAATGTATTCGGTGAGTAAAGGAATTAGATCATTCCTCTGAGTTTCATTCAAGTGAACGCTGATTTTGGCCTCTTTGACACATTCTTGGTCTCCCAAATTTATAGTTTCAGTTTCCTCAAGATTCGGTTTGTGCTGATTTTCAAACTGCAGAAATTCTTTAGCAACAAATTCAGGTACTTTATTTTCTTCTTCGTAATCATCCACCTCGTCATCACCTGCCTCACTTTGTTCATTCAGCTCGTGACATGACATGACATTGGCAGGTTTAAAACTTATATTACTCAAACCATAAATAGACAAATTTAGACAAGTAAAAATATAGCGAATAAGTAAATAAATTCGATAAAAGAGGGTTTCAATCAAAATAGGAAATAATGCAAACTTTGCTTTGGCAAAAGGCCATATTGCCTTTTTTCAAACATCACGAGGGAAATTTAAAACGCTAGCAATTAATATAATGCAAAATGATGGGTTTCGGGCCTCTTCCGGACTACCACCGATTTAAATATGCATTAAACGATGCCCTTCTACCAAGTAGTTCGGGGAATCAGAATCGGCGTGGAGGTCCAATTCTGCAGCATCTCTCCTGGTTTAGCATCACGGATACCAGCTAGCTCGACCTCTTCCTCAATAACAACATCGATCTCCTCAAAAAGGCCGCAGATTCCTTCCCCAACGTTGTCAGGGACTATTGGAGTTATCACCTTTATCACACACCAATCGTCGTCTGTCTCTATCATATTCACATTGCCGCCTCCGTGATTTGGCAAAGGGTTGGTATTGACATTAGGTGCAGCTGGTTGTAGAGAGACCACCTCTTGGTCGATTAGATCCTGAATCTTGTGCTTGAGGTTGATACAGTCCTCAGTATCATGCCCAACACTGTTGGAATGATAAGCACATATCTGATCCGGCCTATAGAATTTTGAATTGATATCCACAGGTTTAGGCCCCACAGGGTGGATATATCCGGCCGCAGCCAGTCGCTCGTACAACTTTGTTCGGCTTTCTGCGAGCGCAGTGAAATTTCTCAAAGGTTTCTTCTCGAACCGAGGTCGAGGGGGATCATAACTTCCTTGTGGGGGAGGCATCTGTTGATAACCCCGGTTGTTCGGACGGAGAGCTTGATTTCTGGGATATGGATTTGTTTGGTAGTTTGGCAATGGAGCTTGGTGATATGGAGAGGAATTTTGGTATAGCGGAGCATGGACTTGATAAACGGGAGAGGGTGCTTTGTAACTCGACTGCACGTTAGCACAGTTGGGAGCAACACCTTGATAATGAGGAGACAGAACTTGGTAAAGTGGAGGATGGCTTTGGTATGTGGGAGATGGATTTTGGTAAATTGGAGGTGAACTTTGGTAGACTAGAGGAGGATTTTGGTATAATGGAGGAGGATCTTGGTATATTGGAGGAGAATTATTTTTCTGACCAGCTTGGTAAGAGTTTTGAGAAGGTCGAGAACGACCTTGGAAATGGGAGTACAAAGATCTTCTTGGATTTTTCTCGCCCTCATATAAAACAGCAGCCACGTCTTCTCTCTTCTTTTTCAACAACCCTGAAGATTCGGGCGATGCGGCTACACGGGCTATCTTCCCTGATTTTAAACCGTCCTCGATAATCTCACCAATTTTGACGATCTCGGCAAACTTTGCTCCAACGAGGAACATGATTCTATCATAATATTCAGGCTCTTGCACCCGCACGAACACTTCAACGATTTCTTTCTCAGACATGAGCGGTCTCACTCTCGCCGCTTCTTTTCTCCACCTATAAGCGAATTCTCTATAGCTCTCGGTTGATTTCTGCTTCATTTTCTCCAAAGAGTAACAATCAGGAACGATTTCTACATTGTAGGCAAATCGCTCGATGAAATCCTTTGCCAGAGCATTCCAGCTGGGCCATTGTCGGGTTTCATGCGAGGTGAACCATTCAAGAGCTTCTCCGCATAGGCTTCGGCTGAAAAGCCGCATCAGCAAAGCCTCGTCCCTTCCAACTCCCACGAGCTGGTCACAGTAAGCTCTAAGATGAGCCATAGGGTTGCCTACTCCTCCGAAGGTGTCAAACTTCGGGATCTTGAACCCTTCTGGAAGGTCCAAACTCGGGTGAATGCACAAATCTTCATAGTTAAGTCCGGCGGTATCGGGGACGCATTGAAGCTCTTTCATAGCCTTCTTAATCTCCTCTTTTATGTCTACTTTTGCTTCTTCCTTCGCCCTCCACTCTCTTTCCTGTTCCTCATAGTGGTCCAACTCAGAACCGTGCACGTCGTGCTCAGCATGGACAGGGATTTGGAAAGCGGTTATTTTAGGCAAGGGTGGAGCTATGGAAGGACTCTGGGCGTTTTGAGCAGCTTGGTAATTTTGTGGATAAGTTTGAGGATTAGTATTTTGATTTATGTGGTGGTGGGATATTTGGGGATTAAAAGCGTTTTGATTTGGATTTTGATTTTGGTTTTGCGGTGGTGGAGCGGATTGAGGTTGGGTATTTTGAGGGTGAGAGGGCGTTTGAGAATGATGGTTCTGAGGATGTGGTGGAGTTTGATAAGAGGCTGAAGCATATTGCGGATTTTGGGTAGTTGGGTCTATAGCGGGGGAATTCTGAGCGAGCGGCACGCCTTGAGCTGGATCCATGTTAGAGGAAGGGAAGTAGATAGGAGGCCTTCCATCTGCAGCATTAACAGCAAAACCCGGCGGAGGTAGATCCTGTCTCCTTTGCATTTCTATTCTCATTTCTGCAATTTGCTGCATCAACTGCAGAATCAACTCATTTTGGTCCGCTATGGTGGGTTGAGCCACCACAACATCAGTAAGACCTACTTTCTCGCTATTATCTCCCATAATCGTCTTTCCTTTGTTAGAATTTTTCCTTGGGAAGGAATCTGCAGGACCTTTTGACCTAGTGAAGTAAGGATGATCTGCCAGCTTAATCAACACAGATCAGTTCAAAATACCTGACAAAGAAAAACAACTCAAAGGCAAAATGTGTTAGTCTGTGTCGATGATAATTAACACAAAATATCACACACATTATTGTAAACACATAAGGGTCGCTTCATTTGAAGATAAATTAGCCCACGTATATAGAAATATGACTAAATAGACAGAAATTTGTCTATATTATTTTAGGACTAATGAGTGAAAAATGACTTGAGTCGGGACAAAGTAAATTGTCGTACTTCTGATTTTTTATTGAAATGTAACTCTACTTTCTTTATAAGAGTTGGGAAAGATAAAATTTTCTCAAAATGGGGACCGAACCTTGGAAGGCTGCCTACGTATCTCATAAAAGAGAATTCAGGTCCTACGTAGTTCGACCCATTCTTGAATCTTTTTTTTTTTTGATATGAGAGAGTACTTTTTGAAAAATAAAGTTCGAATTTATTGGGAGACTAAAGACTCGAGGAGTATTTGGACGTACTTTTGATAGTGATTTGGTATTTATGCTTAAGGAGTTCTAGAAAATATTTTTCGAGAATGAGTAGGCTAGAATATCTCCAAATGAAGCAACATAATCATACACATAAACAATTATTGCGCGTTCTAAACAGATATGTGACCCTTTTATGCCAAGGGTAGGCCTAACGATTTGAAGGATGTATAAGTCATTTTAAATATTCCATTGTCTCAAAACCCAAATTTATACAAATTTATGAATAAAACTTAAATGGGGATACATAATTGGGGAAAACGGGATACAAAATAATCAGTCCCACGCAGGGGTATAATTCTGAACTATGCTTCCATAGAAGGTCCTTTATTTCTTCTCCTCTCCGGGTTCCCGCGTCTTAGACTAGTAACTTGTGAGCTCTTTCTTTGACTAGAATAAGCTACAATGTACTCCCAACCCCGAGGACAATGATTTTTTCAGATGATGTATACATCCTTCAAATTTAAACAAATAAATATGATCGCCCGTTCAGGCCGTAGACCCTTTTGGACTCAAGGTGGTCTATCTAATGAGCCCAACACTCCTTGGGTGTTGGGTCGTCTTAGGCCAATGCGCTATTTTCGAGATTGGGTTTCGCTCTATCTTAGTTTAACTAAGAGTGGGTTGTTTTTAGAGTGAAAAGGGTAACCCAAGCGGACTACTTGAGTTGGGACAGTTAACGATCGTTGACTATCAAGTAGCCAACTACGCTCGTCAGGGTGTCCCGAGAAAATATTTGGTTAACGAACGACTGCGAACCCGCATAATCGTTCTTTAGTGAAAATGAAACAATCGTCGTTTGACGGAATTATGATATGCCATGAATGCAACAGTTCAATAAAGCAATAAATAAACAGATAAACATTTAACTCACATAGCCAAAAATACGTTAGTTTTAAGGTTAGAATCCTCCTAGTCCCCAGCGGAGTCGCCATTTCTGTTTTATCGAAAATTTAACCTTTTATAAGGGTTTTCGGCTTTTTAGAGTCGCCACTTAATTTTTGAAGAAAAATCAAGAAAACTATTATTTTCAAATAACTTAACAGAGAAAATTGCTTGAAAACATTTAAAGGGTTCGGGGATTCAAATTAATGTTTTAGGAAGGTGTTAGGCACATAAAACATCCGTCTAAAACGGTTTTCCAGCAACTAACAAATTTGGCTAAAACTTTGCTTTTAACTTGACTTGAATAAAATATTTAGAAGTAGAGAGTTGAAATACTAACTTATTTTTTAGTCATTTTCATTTTTTGTAAAATTATTTTAATTTTGAGTCGATAAAAACATTTACGGCATTTGCGGGGATTCGGATTTTCTAACTTTAAAATTAACGACAAGTATGCAAACAAATAAGCAAATAAAGTAAAAGAGAGAAATAGAGAGAGAGAGAGGGAAAGAGAATTGGGTCCAAAATCGGGTTCTCTGTCCGCCTTGACCGGTTTTTGGACCCACCTGTTTTGGGTTTTTGACCCATTTCCTTTCGTACCTGTCCTAGACTAAGCAAATAATTAATACTAGATAAATACAGTAAAGTAAAAGACGACAAGGGCTAATGCCTTAAAATAGATACAATACGAAATGCAAAATATAAAACGGGTCTTCTAATTCATCTTTTCCGACTTTCTTCAATTCTTTAAATCTTGGGACCCGTCCATCGGCTTAATAGGTTGACTGAAAAAGAGGAACTTTGAGCCTTTACGGCTCTTCTCATGGAATTCAAAGGAGAGAGTGAGAGTTCACGTTGAAACTCGGACGAATATTACATGCAATGAAGAGCAAAAATAAAAATTAGCACTTGAAAATAATATCCCTAAATCATATCTTAAAGAAGATTAAACGATTTTAAAATAACGAATGTACCCAAGCAGATTACAACTTAACACCTAAAGCCAAAATGAGTAAATAAATAAATAGATTGGATAGGAGAAGCCAATGATGTCGTTAATTTTATCTAAAAGCACACAGAATAGATAAGCAGTAATATCCAAAATATGTAATAATTTTAGAATTAAATATAACAATGATGCATGAATAACTAAATAAATATATTAGACCATGATGTGAAACGAATCCAATTTGCTATGGCAAATTAATACACACATAGAAGTATGATGATAGCAATACCAACTAAACGTTAATACTAATTAAACTTAAGATCCCAATAGTTAGCAATTGAGTAATTGACAAATTATATATATGTATACATATATGCAAATATATATAAAAAAATAAATAAATAAATAAATAAATAAATAAATAAAAAATAAATAAATAAATAAATAAATAAATAAAAAATAAATAAAAAATAAATAAATAAATAAATAAATAAATAAAAAAATAAATAAATAAATAAATAAATAAATAAATAAATAAATAAATAAATAAATAAATAAAAAAGAAAATAAATAAATAAATAAATAAATAGAAAATAAGAAATTACCTGATTCTGGATAGCGAACCGAGACTACGAGTTTGACGGAGACGATTTCACCACCTCTCCAAACTCAAACAGCCGCAAAAAATATTTTATAAATATTAAACTATGGAACCAAGAATTCCCGAAAATTTCTGGGTACTCTTTGGTCTCCTCTCTATATATCTTTTCTTTGGTGTAGTGAAGAGAGGCTTATATAGGATCAATTTTTGGTCCAAAAAAGATGTGGGAAGCAATGTGGGACAAATGCAAAAATTTCAAAATTTCTATTTGAAGGGTTCAAAGTAATTGATTAATAGGATGAATTTACATAAATTAATTTAGCAAGCTTCTTAATCTTAACAAAAAAATAAAATAATTAATTTAATTGTAAACTTAGTGATTCAAAAAAAATAATAATAAAATAATATATATATATACATATAATATAGATATAGATATAGATATATATATAACTATGATTTAAACAAAACTAATTTAAAGACTACTTACTAAATTTAAAATATTTTGAGATGATTTTTGGATAATCATAAAATATACTAATTATATACATAATTATGTAAAATATAGATATTATCTAAAAACTTTAAGAAATGGCAAAAATTATTATTCAAAATAACGCAATTGTTATGTTTTTCCTAAATTCACAAAACTAATTATTTTAAGTTGTTTGAGAATTTAAGAAGCTCATGAATTAATTTCTATTGTGGAAGTTCAAAATTGGGTGTCAACAGATAGTATTAGTGTGTATACAAATTTTATCGTGATCTCGTGAAAACAAAGAAGTTACTATCACAAAATGTGAATTATATGTGATTTTTCTTAGGGAATAATATGAAAATTTGTAGGAAAATAAGTTTCATACTGATTTTCATACAAATCTCCAGGAAAATCCTCATGTAATTCTCAGTTTTCTTGTAGTGAGTTATTTCCGAAATATCCTAACGCCAATCAACATTACGTGATTTTCAAACTTCTATATAGATACTTTAATGACATAATACATAAATATGTCCTTAAACTTGACCTCAAATCACATTTATGTCATTCAATTTTAGGTGTGCACTTGTACACACTTAAGCTAGCATAAAGTTAAACAAATAGACATACATGTCCTATATGACATCCTACATGTTAATTTTGTTGTCTTACGTGGTGTCCTGCCTGTATTGTGCCACATAGGACTACTCATGCGTTTACTTGTTCAATTTTAATTTACACAAGTTTAAGTGTCTAAATGTGCACACTCAAAGTTGAAGGGCATAACTGTGAAATGAGGTCAAATTAAAAGACATATTTATATATTATAGCTACTTTGATTTTATTTATTTCATGATGTAGGGATAATTAAGTTTTAATGTACCTCGAGACGGTTTGAACGAAACTAGCATAAATCAACCGTTTGTGATTCTCGATTTTAAGTGGGTGTTTGGCAATAAATTTTAAACATTTTTTAAATTTATGGAGTTGAAATTAATAATGGAGTTATGTTTGAGTATATTTTTGTAAAAAAATATTTAGAATAATGTTTGTGTTTAAATATACTTAAACACAACTTTTAAAGCGAGTTGAAAAATAGGGTATAAGTTATTTTTCAGACTTGATATTGAAGTTGAATTTAAATAATTTATGATCAATCACTAATTTTTTAATAAAGTGAAAAATTATTTTGAAAATATGTAAAAAAAAATTATGGCCAAAGGTTCTTAAATACAGTATATCCTTTTGTAAGACAAAATAATTGATGGTTAATGTTAAATAGCTCAATTCTACTTTAACCAGTACTATTTTTGAATGTGATCATATCAACACTATCCCACTGAATTTTATCACAACTCTAAAGTTAAGCATACTATTATAAAAAATATAAAAAATTCTACTCATCTATTGGACCATTTTTCCAATTAACAAAGCACACATTCTCAAGGTGACTCCATGTACCTCCAAAAATAATATTCCACTCACTAAAAGATTTATCCAATGCATTTTTATTTTCTTGCCAAAATGTTGGCCATTCTAAATCAAATAGTGATGACTCATTGGGCACAATGTGAGTTTACATGTCAGAAAATGACACTGATTCTTTCCAGCACACTATTTCTTTCCAGCATCCGATGTTGAAATTTTTAACACTCCCTCGCACATTCAGACCTTGTTGATTAGAGTGTGGACACTATAATATATGGAGGCCAACTTCGGTGAACAAAGAATTTGAAAGATTGACTCTAATACTATGTCAGGATGACATGATAGATCTTTGATCTAATTCAGCTCCGAAAGTTAGCTTATAAGAGAAGAATTATTCAAGTCCATATAAGAAGATTAAATTTCCATTCTTTTCGATATGAGAATTCTTAACCGTTAGTATTCTTTTCTTAATCCGAAGAATATGATGTCGTACAGTTCAATTCGAGTGAATAGCCAATTAATTCTTCATACCTCCGCCTGAATTTCTCTGCCATCAACTCGAGTAAGAATTTCTATAAAATAAAACAAAATAAACGTAATCACAACCTATTTTAAGATTATATTGCATATGTTATTACGGTAAACTAAACTTAATTCTTTTTGTTTTTGAGCAAAGACAGTATTTCATTTAAGTTGTTTTTTGGTGGAGGCTTAATACATATTCATGAATCATGACTACCTTCCTAAAACGGAATTGTAATATTAATTAGGTGCTTTTAGGTATATATTTTTGTATTAGTAATGATAATAGTCACAGTTATATAAGTATACTAGAAACAAGTGTCCGTGTTAGTATGGGGCAATATCTTAGTATTTTTTTATTTTAATTTATGTGATATAGATAAAAATTTAGAAAGTTGATTAGTTTCAATATGTTTTTTTTTAGATATTTAAATTGTTAATTACTTTTTGTTTGCGTAAATTTATTATGAAAAGGTCCATTAAGATGTCCATAGTTAATATACTTTTTTGTCATTCATCGTTAATTTTTTACTCAAAGTGATTATAAGATATAAATAAATATTATCGACATTCAAAATAATAAACCAATAATTAAAGAATATGAATTTAAAACTAAATATCTTAGCTAAAACATATTTTATAATTTCAAAAAAAATTATACACTAGTTAATTTAAAGCGAAACAAAAGAAGTAATTTTAAAAAAAGTAAATTTCCGAAAACGCTGAAGCAGGCACGTTGACGAAAACGTGTTTGCTTCAGTGTGAAGTCTTGAATTTAAAACTAAAACCCATAGCTAAAATCAATTTTATAATTTCGAAAAAAAATATATGCTAATTAAAGTAGGCACGTCAATAGAGACGTGCCTGCTTCAGCGTGAACTGTCAGAATAGAACAAAATGAATAATTTTTTGAATATTTTTTCTGAAATACGCTGAAGCAGGCACGTCGACAGAAATGTGCCTTCTTCAGCACAAAATATTATACACTAATTAAAGCGGGCGCGTCGATGAAGACGTGTCTGCTTCAACGCAAACGGTCAAAGTAGAACAAAACGAATAATTTTTTAAATACTTTTTCAAAACACGCTCAAGTAGGCACGTCGACGTTGTTTCAGCAATCAGCACAATTTGTAACTATCAAAGTAGAACAAAAGAAATAAATTTTTAAATATTTTATTTGAAATACGTTGAAGCAAATATGTCAAACAAAGACGTGTCTGCTCGAGCAAGAAACTATCTCTTATATATAATACTAGAGGGGTAAGCACGGGCCCAACATTTTAGAGTATGGAGTAGATGATGCTTGAAGATAAGCAAACTATAAGCACTTGTACTCTATTGACGCAGAAATATGCAGAGTAAGTACTTAAAAGTTGTATTGGAGAACATTTTCATAGGTCATATATGCATTTTACATAGCCAAAATAAAATAGCACAAATACTGTCAAATTGATGTAACACACAAAATCTTTTTTCCCTTCCATCTTGAAAGTTAAAAAACCTTGAGTGGTGTTTGTAGACTTCGTGCTACACTACCCAAGGTCTGAGATCTGCGCAATCAGAATTCCAATATTTCACATTTAGAAACGTAGGCAATATACCTGGAAGTTGGCGTTTGATTTTCAAGTTCAAAATCTAAATAAGCGATATACATTTTATGAATTACTATCACAGTTTGCTGTACCAAATATGCAAATTAAATATATCTCTATAAACTTTGAAGAGAGGTCTTATATGATTGGTCCAAAAGGTGCATACTATTGCCATTGGAGAAAAAAACTTCAGTAAAGTAATTGTACTTGAAATGAAGAATGAAAAGACATTTTGCATAGCTAGAAAATGTACCTCGTTGCATACATAATCTAAGATACAAATACCTTCAGCAGTAATCATTTGAAATGCAAATACCTTATAGCAGATATATGTCTACTCTTAACTAAATTAATATCATCTTCAATTTAAAATGACAGGTAAAAGTTATATTGTTTGATTCATAAGTACTGTTCCGTGCAAATAGTATAGCTACTTTTACAGCACCAAGAGTAGATAAATGAAGCCCATAGCAGTGCACATGTTGGAAAGTTTATACTTCTGTGTCTGTATTAGACTCGTTTTAACTGTACCCAAAAATATAAACACACTCTAAAATCACCAATTATAAATCCGAAAATGTGATAGCTATCAGAGAGAAAGTTTCAATTATCAGTAAGAAGATGTGTATGCGTGTATTAGGTAGCAACTCCAAGTCCAAACTATTATAAAACTTCTAACTCTGCTTGACAGGTACCTGCAAAATGCAAATAAGAATTAAGTTAACTAATAATGTGTGTCGCCAGATCCCCTTTTTCAAGGTGATTTGGATTTAATTAAAAGCTAAAACAGATGCGACATTCACATGTCAAAGGCTAGAACTTTTGTAACGCATTGGCCACTTTTTCAACCTGCAGGTTGTGCAAATAGATAGTAAGAGGCTGAAATTAAAGGATCAATTATATCTTACCAAATCCAATAAAAAGGAGCATATTCAGTCTAATAGAAGACACACCTACCCAACCAACTTATGGGAGAAAACATACAAATATAGTCAAACTAACGTATAGAAGGATCATGTATGTACTTCAAATCTTAAAATGTCTATTGAAGAAGTACTAAAAAGTAAACAATAGAAGCAGAACATGCAACAAAGAGTAGATTTTATATGAATTGACTCTACCAAAGATAGTTTTTTAAAAAATTAAAGATGTAATAGCAAAACATTTCAGCACCTTTTTTGTGATCGGGTACTAACATAGAAACTCGATCAAGACATCATGACACTATAAACAGTGTGAGTCCTCTCAAACGCAAACCCGTATTAGTCAAATGGATAATGGCAATGATACTTTTGAATATCTTTCTAATTCATTTGACTTATTTACTCAGCTTTCTACAATGCTCACTACAATGCCTCAATCTAATAACTAATGATTTTCACTAACAAACATGTTCATCTAAACTTCATTGTTAGAAAATTCTTCTCGACACATAGTTAGGTTAATAAATAAGTGGATCAGAAAGGGCTTCTGTGTATAACATAGAAAATGAGCATCCTAGCTGGCTAAGAACACTATATAAGATTAGCAAGCTAAGAACATACCTAAACATATTGTTTATAAATAGGATATGAAGCTAAAAAAAATAAAATAGGAAACACTTATTT
This sequence comes from Solanum sitiens, assembly GCA_016801875.1. Classification (NCBI taxonomy): domain Eukaryota; kingdom Viridiplantae; phylum Streptophyta; class Magnoliopsida; order Solanales; family Solanaceae; genus Solanum; species Solanum sitiens. The sequence goes on along the minus strand of JABWTJ010000011.1, from coordinate 1,985,005 downwards.
AAAGGTTATACAGAAAGGTGTTTAATGTACTTCAACTTTAGTTATAATTACACAAATTAAAAAGTTCAAAAATTAAATATACCTTTTTTACACTAATGCAAGTCCCAAACAATAATACATCTACCTAAAAGGTAAAACACTATACCACTCTTGTAAAACACTACATATCAATTATCACAAATTACCGCTGTCAACAATAAGCCAACTAAATTATCTATCCATACTTACATCTTTCACATCAGTGAAATGACGATACCAGAAAAACATGAACTTTTAAATGTTGGAAAGTAGTTTATAACCAAAATGCACGGGCCTAACACGTTATCAACATGAAAATACATAATCATAATCGATTGACTTTATTTTTTATACATCTTGTGAACATAAAAAGATAGTATCTACCAAGTATAACAGTAGACCATCATAAAATATAACACCAAAAAAATATAGCAAGTGTTTAATATCTCAAGGACACTATATATATGCTAACACATTTTTCTCTATGAGTGCCCATTGTAATGCGAGGAGTAGTAGTCAATTTTTGCATTCTGAAAACAACAACATATAGGAGCTTCATGTTCCCTTCAGAAAGAAGGCAAGCAAACAAAATCACCACAGAATGTAATATTTTTTATATGAGACTTGAGTTTCAAAAATTGTAGAGAAGTGATCTCAAAGAGTTAATGACTCAACTATGCTATGACCAAGAAATGTAGAAGATCTAATGACTCAACTATGCTATCAAGAAAATGCATGGTAGATCTAATTATTTCCCTCGAAGCCACTCCATAGTGGATATTAGTCGTTCATTCCAATTGGAATGATATTTCAATGCTCTTGGAGAGAATAAGTGACCTTAGAGAGGGAGGAGGAAGTGCAGAAAAGTAGGAAGGTTCTATTTAGAGTCTGTTTGGATGGTCTTATTGCTTTCGAATTTTAAGTCAAAAGCCATAAGTTAGAATTTATGACTTTTGACTTATTTTGTCTTTTCTGCTTAAAAATAAGTGCTTATGAGAACTTTCTTATTTACTCAAACACTCCAAAAGTGCTTCAATTTGACTTTAAAATACTTAAAATAAGTCTATACAAATAGGACCTTAGTGCATTCATTTGATAAAAACAAATTTATTGAAGAAAAATAATGAAATAATCATTCCAGATGAAACTCATCAATCCATCACTGAATTACCAGGAAAACATATAAAATAAAAGAAGGAAGAACTTAAATCCTCCGAAAAACAAAGTAGAATATTTGATCAATTGACTCCCTGTTATATTAAAGGTGTCTTTTCCATCTTCAGAAGATGCACACAGTAAAATAAAGACGATTAAATTGCTTATTTTCCTATAAAGTTTTACTGTAAGCAAGATCTGTATAGATTTGTAAACCTACCTAAAAATAGTAAGATTTAAATTCTCTTAAGAGTAATCAAACTCTTCTACATGTTTAACCAACATCAGAAGATCCACTCATTGCGTATCTTGAAAATAAAAAATTATCAACCTACCTCATTTATACCCGCCAGAAATATTGACCTCTTATCTGCGAGAGACATGCTTGATAAATAGAGAAGTATTGATATTTACTTCACTTCACTTCACTACACTGAAAATGTTTATGGATCTACACTCCATGAAGAACTTCACTCTTTCATTTTAGAGAACCTTTTGAATAAGGTACGTAATTATAGATCGATATATTTATATTCACATCAATTTTACTTTTGGGGAGTTATCTATCCGTCACGATCATCAATAATTAGAGGAAACGATACTAACAAAACTCTTTTACTTATGATACTCAAGATCGGAAATATAGGCATGACAAAATTACATCGAAGAAATCTATAGACAAAAAATATGAGAGCATAACATTATTAAACCTGATGAGACAGAGGAACACACCTTCCGGCACATGCTTAGTGAAAACATAATAATTCATTCAAGCAGTTACGAAGAATGAGTATGCAACTCCAAATTCTAACAAAGAAACACCCATCTTTATGGTTGTCCCTCTGAACTTGTTAGTTTTCTTCTTGTGATATCTTGTAATCGGAAAATGATAATATGCATGATATACAAAAAGAATTTGTTCCAAAACAAAGAATAAATGATATTGATCAGTAAACTATTTTTTTTTTTCTAGTTATCTTCATTACAAATTCATAAAACAAATTTTAGATGGAAAAAAAAAAAAAGATTTAATATAACCTTAAGGATTTTACATGGATCATGTGAAAACAAATCCTTATAAAATGCCTCCCGCTATATGTATACTTATTTGATGAAAGTTGAAATCACAGTAAGATAAATGCAAATGAAAATTGTTTAAAAGCAATTGTCCAACATAACGACATATTACTTACTAATTCAGTTTAGTAAATAATACACCTCTTGATGAACTCATCAGCAAAGTATTGAATTCCCTATGCAAAAGAAAGAAAAAACAGAAGCTTGTTCAGTTTCTTCAGACAAATTATCAAAGACCTTAAGTTAAGTTAACTAAATCATTATAGGTAGGTTTATTGTAGAACATGTTTGATACTCTAAGAGAAATTTGTTTAGTTTTTCTTTTCTGCCTTTTTGTTTCATAAGGGGCGTTTGACCAAACAAACAAATTTTAGTATAGAATTAACAAAAAAACAAATATATGTAATCATCTTTCAAAAAATAATGTATTATATTTAATCAAAAGAAAGACACAAATTCATTCATATAGATAAAGATGTCTATATAAGAAAAAAAGATCAAACATAAGATTTCAGATAAATTCAAAATTTAACCTCCGCCTTCAAACGAAATCGATCAAAATTAGATGGGATGGTGACTCGAAGACCCTTCAGTTCTTGGCAATATTTCACTGACTTTTTTTGGACGAAAACTTCGAGGGGTCAAATTTTCATACAATTGCAGAGAACTTGTCGCTCCAACTTCACCTTCAACGAAAACTCTGAGGGATAAAATTTTCGTATTACTGTGAAACAAAGGGCGGAGCTATTTTGGTACACTATTGTAGCACACCTGCTTAACAATTGTGTTACCAGGTGTTGCTTGAAGAACACGGTGCTGCCACGTGTTTCCATGTAGGGGAGAAAGTACCAATTTAGAGTACCATTAAGATGGCTTTTGGTACAATTCGTTGGTGCTGTGTTCGTCCAGCCTCAATTGCTCACACGTGGAATTAAAAGGGCCTTTAGGTGTTAATACCCAATTAAATTGGGCCACAAAGGACCAAAAATTATGAGGCCTTAGGTACAATTTCAAATGCTTTTGGTATAACTTGTTAGTGCTGTGTTAGTCCAACCAAACTCCCACTTCTAAATAGGAGAGATATATATATAAGATAAAAGAAGAGAAAGTAAATAATAAATGATGATGATGATTATTTTTGTGAATAAGGATTATAGAAGTAATTGTTTTTCACTCAAGGAGGAGAAGACAAAAGGTTTATTCAACTACCGGTTAGGTATTGTGGTCCATTGCACGTGTCCACCTAACTTTCCTCAAAAATTTATTGCAATTTTGAAGAGTGAAAAATCAAATTATATATTAATTTTCATAACTATATACAATTAATTATATTTTGCTTAATGAAAATTATCATTAATCTCTTTGATTTACTTGTCAAATTGTTCGAGTCATATTTCTCAATTTAGCTAAGATAAGTACTTTTTTGTGTTTTACTTTATGCAATATTTTAAAATAATGTGTAACCCTAAAAATTAAAATTCTCATTTTATTATGGGAAACTTTCACATATAGCCACTTAAAAGTAATTAATTACTCTCCATAGCTATAGTTTGATAATTACAATTTGTAGCTACATTTTATATGGAGGAGAGAGGCGAGCAAGACTGTGTGAGAGAGGAAGAGACGAGAGAGAGGGAGAAAACAGTGGGAGAAAGGTGAATTGTATATGTATATTGGTTAGATAATTGTACATTATACATATGTATTTGTATATATGGCAAGAGAGATTGGGAGAGGGAGGAGAGAGATGAGCGAGACTGGGAGAGGGAGGAGAGAGGTGAGCTAGATCGAGAGAGGGAGGAGAGAGGACAGAGAGTGAGAGTGAGGTGAATTGTATATGTATATAATTGTATATGATTGTATATTATACATATGCATTTGTATATATGGCAAGCGAGATTGGGAGAAGGAGGAGAAAGACGAGCGAGATTGGGAGAGGGATGAGAGAGGCGAGCGAGATTGAGAGAGGGAGGAGAGAGGCAAGCAAGAGAGGGCAGAGAGTGGGAGAGGTGAATTGTATATGTATATAGGTTAAATATTATATATTATACATATGTATTTGTATATTCTAGCGAATTATACATATACAAACGTGACTGATTATACAAACTCGAAGTCAATCCACCTAATTAATATGTAATTTTAGTCGCGAGTGGTAGTTATAGCAAACTATAGCTATGATGAGTAATTAAATAATATAAGTTTACTTAGCCGCATAATTTTCCCTTTTATTATTTACCTAATATTTATTTATTTTTTCTTTTAAAACTTCATGATGAAACTAGGCAAGAACTACAAACATTTCACCTTTTTGTTAGGAAATTATATTAATTATACATACAAAATTTAAATTACTATTTATGACTATTAAATTGCTTCGACTCTTTAGGTATTTTTTTTATATTTTGAATCTTGAAAAGAATATCATATAAGTAGCAACGGTTATAAAATTTCTTTTTGACTCTATATGCATCTTAATTTTATTTTTAAAATTGTTTTGTATCCCTTTGGAGTTACTTGGAAGCTGAATGAGTAATGCTAGTGTTAAAATCTGCATTAATAATGTCATATTCGGTAATTGGTTAAGAAATACGATATTTATGTATGAAACTAATACTGTGTAGTTTGGTTTTTGTAATTTAGAAGTTTATATAATTAATACATACATAAATTATGTGAAAATCTATGTATTATTTTATGTAAGACAGAAGATAAAATAAAAATAATACATAAATAAATAAACCTTCCATAACTAATTTCTCTGTAAAATTATACATAGATTTTTTCATAAGTCATAACTAATTCATATATTACTAATATGTGCATAACTCTAACCTACAACCAAACTACTCCTTACTATTTTTTTTAAAAAAATGGGGCAATGGAAGGGAAAATGATAGCGAGGAATCGTTACTAATAAGATGAAAGTTCATATATCTAATCAAGAATTATTACTCCATCTCGTCCTATTTTATGTGACACCCCATTTGTAGTCCGTCCCAAAAAATTGTTACCTTACTATAATTAGAAGTAATTTAGGGTGTGTTTGGTATGGAGGAAAATATTTTTCCTGGAAAACAAGTAGATTTTGGACTTATTTTCTCATGTTTGATTGGTGAGTAGAAAATATTTTCCGAAAATGATTTTGTGTTTGATTTATGGGGGGGGGGGGGGTAGGAGTTTAAAAAAAAAAATTTGAAGTTGAAAATATTTTTAAAAAGCAAAATTAATTTTTTGGGGAGGGGTTGGGGTTGTTGGGGGGGGGGGGGACGGCTGGCCAGTGGGGGGCAGGGATCAGGTGAAAAAATAAATTTTTTAAATAGAAAATATTTTTAAAAAAAATTTATGTTTTTCCCAAAAAAATATAATTTGAAATTGGAGGAGAGTTTTGAAAAATGTTTTCCTTAATTTTTGAAGGGAAGTCATTTTCCTTAATTTTGAGGAAAATGAGTTGATTTGGAAAATATTTAACAAAACTTTTGTCCCAACCAAACATGGGAAAATTGGAAAATATTTTTCCCAAACACACTCTTAACTTTAAAAATTTTCTTTTCCGCGCCCAAGAATGTAACCTATTGGTTGAAAATCGCAAGATCTCATGTTTAATTTCCAACAAAAACAAAAAATACTAGATAATTCTTCTTACCTATCATATTAACGAGGATGACTATTTAGATTAGATTAAATTATACAACATACAACAAAATGATAAAAATAAAATTCTTTACACCTTAATAAAAATTCTGACTTCGCCGAAAAAAAATCTTGTGAGTTGGAAGGGTAAAAAAGTTTGTTGGGTTGCCAAGCAACTAAATACAAAAAAAGCAGCACATCACACACTCATCAGAAAGTCAAAGGAGCAACAGCTAACATAGACAGTTAGTTGGCGCCTCAGACACACACTAGACCTGACACTATTTTTTTCAAAATCAAAATTGTATAACACTATCTTTTTCTAACTTTTTATTCAGTCCCTCCATACTCTTATCACAATTTATTTTCAAAAAAAAAATAAAAAAAATACAAGTGAATGAGACTAAACAAAATCTTCCCTTGTCTGTACATTAATTTAGAAATCTCTTAATTTGTTTTTTTAAATTTAGAAATCTCTTAATTTGTTTTTTTATCTTTTCACCTATTTCTTATCTTGTATGTAGTTCTTAAGAAAAGGGACAATTTTTCATACTGAAAAAACATAATAAGTAGTTTTCATTTCAAGGTTAAGTTGGTCTTTTTTAAAATTTATTGAATTGAAGCTTTTTGAAACATTCTTGAAATTGTTTAGTTTTGCAATGCAGGTCCAGTAAATGGGATTCAATGGGAGCTTTGATGAATTCTTAGGTTTTTTCTCTATCTTCATTTGGTAAAGGTTTGTTCTTTTGGGGTTTTATCCTTTTCTTTGGTTCTAAACTATGTGTGTGTGGTGGGATTGACACTATCTTCCTGCTCCGCTCTTAACCAGAGATCGAAAATAGAAAAAATCTTCGTAGGAAGCGCTTTCCTTTTTGATGTGCCTTATGTGGTGAAAGAAAAAAAAATAAAGTTTACTCTCTCTCATTCAATTTGTTCGTGTGGTTTTGATTTGGTACAAAGTTTTAAGAAAATAAATAAGACTTTTTAATCAATTGGTTTTAAAGTAAAGATATATATAATGTATCAAAATGCGCGTTAATCTTGTAAGAAAGTTACAATTAAAGAGTTCACAAAAAGAAAAGAAACGTTTGTTTAGAAATGGATTGAAAGGAAAGTATGACAGTGAAATTGAAACGAAGGGAGTATGATAGAGTAAGAAAAAGAAATTGAAACGGAGGGAGTGTGATAGTTGCTTTTATGGTGGTTGATTTTGTCTATTATCTTTTAAATTGGAACTTTTGTGGAGCAAATTTTATTAGTGAAAAGGACTTGAACTTGATTTGTTTATGAGTACTTTTGAGTAGTTTGAAGTTGCTATATCATTTGTTGACTGATAGGACAAGGAGTAACACAATGTTGTTCTGTCAAACTTAAACTGTTGAGATTATGAGTTCTTGATATATATCCGAAGATGCTATAGTAATCTTTGTTAGAAAGTATTAACTGTAGTCATGTTGTTGAATCAGACGGTTACATTAGTACGTGACAGAGTCGGTAAGATTGGAAAATTTTCGTGATGTAAATCCAGTCAAGTGCAAACGAAATGACTGAGTAGATATCTTCCTTTACATTACTGGAAAACTTTAGAACTCGAAGGCTTTAAGGACTTGAAAACATTCTGTCAATTGGTCTTATTGTTACTACAAGTATGTTTTTGATTATGTACTTTGTACTTGATATGTGTTACGCTTATTTCTAGTCCTTACTTTGATTCAATTTTTTACATGGAAGACAACAGATCAAGATGGAGGTCAATGAAGCTGCGAAAATAGCTATAGTTAGACCAGTAGCTTCAAGGCCAAGATGTCCTATTTACAAATCTTTCTCAGAGCTATTAGCTGGTGCGGTAGATATCTCATCCACGAATGTTCATTCTGAAATGGCGATTACTGCCATAAGACCAAAGACTGTAAGGCTGAAGCCTGTAACAAACCATGCTTTAGTTGGAGAGCGCTCTTCACAGGTCGATTATCTCTCTTTCTATGCTTCCATCATTTATGGCTTAAACGTTTCTTTGTTTCGTTTTATTTCTATGGTGCATCTTGAAGAAATACTCAAATTGTTTTGCTGAGCACTTTTTAATCCTATAGAAAAACTTGTTATTTCAGGTTGGCGTGTCTGAGGCACCAGTTGGTTGTCGATCTGATTACATCCTGCAATCGGTAGAGAAACCCAAGGTCCTGTATAAACCCATAGCTAAACTTGCACCAAGGAAAACAATTCCTCTCCTTGAAAATAAGGTTAGTTTCCTTTTATATGTTGCGATCTATGTTGCTCAGACTCTTTAGAAATGTCAATGGGTGCGTGGCGGATCCTCCAAAAGTAGCACATTTTTTGTAGAATCTAGCTACATAGGTTGCGACTTGTGATGATGGGACGACCCTTTTTTGTTAGTGTACAATAGTGCATAAATTCAGGCGGGATGAAGTTTTCCTGCCCTGTTCAAATTGTTGTCTCACAATACGAGTAATGAATAGCCGAAGAAATGTACTACAATATTGTTTAAATTCTAGCACATCTTATGCATAGGGAAGCTCTGCATCTGATCAGCGACAAGAAAAAGCTGAGGCTAAGGCTGATGTTCAATCAGCAAAAGAAGTTAAACAACATCGCGACCTTACGACAGAATCTAAACGAAGTCTCTTAGCAAAATCAGGAGAGGACAAAAGAATAGTGCATTCAACAATTGTATCAGAGAGCACAGAAGAGGTTCCACAGTCTTTGGTCAACACAAGTAATGTCGATCGTCCTAGTTATGATGGATATAATTGGAGAAAATATGGACAAAAGCAAGTTAAAGGAAGTGAATACCCGAGAAGTTACTATAAGTGCACGCATCTAAAGTGTCCTGTGAAAAAGAAGGTTGAAAGATCATATGATGGTCAGATTGCTGAAATTGTTTACAGGGGTGAACACAACCACCCAAAGCCTCAGCCTCCAAAGCGCAACTTGTCAGACGTACATGTGCGAGCAGCCGTATGCAATGACACTTGTAAAGAAACAAATACCCCTGCATGGAGTAACCAACATCCTCAGACGAGTGAAGCTTACGTCTGTAGGATAGAAAAACCGAATGATGTCGGGTTGACTATAAATTCAGCTCATTCTAGCAAAGCACCATACTTTTATGATCCCATTGCAGCTGCAGGTATTCACACTGCTGTCGGAAATTCTGAAGATTCTGCTGAAGGAAGTAAAAAGTTGAAGGCTACTTGTGAAGACCCAAAAACTAAAAGAAGGTTAGAAGCTAGTAAATTCAATTATATTTATCACCTATCATAACTTAGTGTATCTACGGAACCGTTGCTAGCACACTACATTTCACTCATTCTTGTTGCTAAATCGTTTGTCTATTAGTTCATTGTTCACATTTATTTTCGAAGAACTTTAGGTGAGATTTTTCCTATGTGTATTTGAATATTTATTCGACTTGGTATTCGGAAATACTACTGTAGTCTGTCATGTTATCACTTTCTAATTAGTGACTACTATGGGGTTTTACCTTCCAGGAAAACTAAAGGCCTATGCAATGGAGCAGGTACATCAGGGGAAAGTACATTTCCTTATATTCCAAAACAAAGTACTACTGACTCTGAAATTACCGAGGACGGCTTTCGCTGGAGAAAATATGGCCAGAAGGTTGTGAAAGGAAGTTCATATCCCAGGTAAAGTTCTTTTCTCATCCTTATGCACAAACTTTAATAGGCAAAATTCAAGGAAATACAATACAGGGTGGAATGAAACTTAATAACTCACAAAGCATGCATACGATGAAGGTTACGTTATGCATGAATTTTGTAGCTTCTCGAATGTCAAACATCTGTCCCATACTAGAGCTAATAGGTTGATCAAAAATCAACACATAATATCATATTATGAGTATGTAAAGGCGTCTGTGGTAACATGATAATAGGTGTGAGGAACTTGAGAATGGTCAGAGCCATTTATAACTGACGTTAAAGTAACTAACAGATAAAGCATAGTAAACGCAAAACTTTGTTTTCAAGTCTTCAGAGAAAAATGAGCTCTAGCTAAGATACACTGAAGTGACTTGGCCACTTGGGAGACATCTCATCCTGTTTAGGTAGGATAATAGGCGTCCGTGGTAACATGATAATAGGTGTGAAGAATGCATGTATACATCATATGTTAGAGTTGTCTATGTTACTATAAGAATACATGATTCTAATTTAAGTTTAACTCGTTACATTCATTGATATATTAGTTCACATAATATCTTGAATGATTTAGAAGAAGAAAAAAAATGCTTTGGCGGTTTGGCCTATTTCCGTCTTAACATATTTTCCTATCATCATGTCTTGATTGCTGCTGTATACAGGAGCTATTATAGATGCACAAGTCCTAAATGCAGCGTGCGTAAGTTTGTTGAAAGAACCATGGATGATCCAAAAGCCTTTATTACTACATATGAGGGAAAACACAACCATGGTGTTCCAAACAGAAGACCAAATTCAGAGGCATCCAAAACGAGCTCAAAATCTTCAGCTATGAAAGAGAAATCATAGTATCCGCGATCAGAATAACCTCATCCCAGCAAAAATAAACTATATGCTAATATTATACACTCAAGAAGATGGTTTAGCAAAACGGAAATTAATGAAGTTAATCTTATTGCAGTAGTCATTATATTTCCTTTGCTAAACCATCTGAGATCGCCAAATGCTTGGGAGTTCCTATTTGCTAGAAGAATGTAAACAATTAGCCTCTAATAAGTGGATAATTAGTTATCTATATATGTTCAAGACATAAATATTACTATTGTTAAGTTGACAAACAGTTATTTCAAAATATGAGTTTCTTATATAGCTTTTTTGATACCTTACTGTTTTGAAGTGTGCATCTTTTCTCTTCATTTAATATTACAAATCATTATCTTAGAATTTTTAACTTAAAACAACTAGAATCTTAAATTCATAAGCTTCAAATTTTAGTTTCACCTAATGCTTTATTTTCTGTCTGCAAATTTTACTCATCAACTTCTTTTTCAGATCTACCGCTATTAGAGCATAGTACAATATATTAAGGGTGTGCAATATATTAAGGGTGTGTTTGGTATGAAAGAAAATATTTTCTTAAAAAAAAAGTGAAAAGTAAATTTATACTAACTTTATAATATTTGATAAGTAAACAAAAAAAATATTATCCTGAAAACAAAAATACTATATAAGTAAAAAACTATAGAGTGAGATAAGGTAGGGAGTGAGGTTCAAAGGTGACATGGTCAAAGGGGTATGGGTTGTGGGGACTGCATGGAGCGAATACGACACAATAAACTTGAAATAATATTTATTTTTTCTAAATTATTAGTAACATTTTTTAAAAATATCTCTTACTTAAATTATTACTACAACCTTAAGAACACCTCTTAGCTTGACTAAAATGAGCTTAAATACATTTTTAATGAGATATTTTTATCTGTCAAGAGTTCGAAAATAAAATTAATAATTTGAATAGTTTTTTTATACTTTTCTCTAATTGATTATAACACCATAACTAATTTGTTTATGTGCACATAGAAAAAACATCATGATTTTCCAGCGACACAAAGTCAACGATGAAGTGTTTTTCATGCACCGGTCAATGGAAGAAGACGTCACCGGAGATTGACCGGCGGCGACCTGTTGCTGCAGGTATCCATTAATCTTTACTCATTACAACTAATTTTTCAATTTGGCATTTAAATTTTCTAGGAATTCCAGAAAATTGGAGAAAAGAAGAAGAAAACAGTTTTCATTCATCATACTCCAAAAAATGGATTTGTAATGATTCTTTTCCCAATCTATCCAAGCCTTCGTAGACAGAGTTATCCACTAACATGTGTTATTGGGTAGTGACCAGGATTTTTACTAAGGAATCAAAATATAAATGAAGCAATCATACGGAAAAAGTATAAGGGGATCCAATATCTATTTATATACATAAATATATAAGTTTTCTTTTAACCTTGTATATGTAAGTATAATTTTCCATCTAAGGGGCTCGGATAATCCCCTTGCTCCCACTTGTCCCCGCTCCTGCTGGTGGGAGGCAGTAGGTATTGTGTCGAGTTAGTCTAGGTGCACAAGCTGACCCGGAAACATGGGGTTAGTTTCTTACACCTGTCGTTAAAAAGAGTTCAGTGTGTAATCCCTCCCTCTGAAGAATTCCTTTTTGAAGGCCTTACCCTTAGCCTTAGTGTACCCCTTCTGTTGCAATTCAATGGTAACCCCTGAATCTGCTATTTTCACACTTAAAAACTGCCTTGATATATGGCTAGCCTTAAGTTCAAACTGTCGTAGGCAATCGCCAATCAGCGGTGTATCTTGCATCATCAGTGCTCCAACTCACTTCCATAAAAGATGTCTTAGTGAAAGCCTATGTTGCATTAGCTGTCTCTTCATAACATCCCTTTATCGGAGGTTAGTGAGTGGTTTACTTATCAAACAATAGTTTCTTATAGACCTTCTAAAATAGATCGTTATCTCAAAAACTCGTGCAGATCAGTTGGCTGAGGCCACTTGACTATTACTGCAATCTTACTTGGTTAGGCTAAGGCCACTTGCTCATTTTGCAACGTACTTAGTAACTGTTAACCACGTGACTAGAGATGATATAAATTTAGATGAATTGAGTATTATCCAAAACTATATAAGGAGAATAGAGATCGTTCCTCAATTAAAGTGGGACACTTAACAAGGGTAATACTTTCTTTGAGGAAGCTGTTCAGTTGTCCGTCAACTCTCTAAAAAATTGATGTTACTGTCATCGAATAAGGTGCTGTAACAAATGAAAAGATGAATCATTGTACCAGTTTCTTGATTTTTCGCTTGGTTTTAGTTCATCAGCTGGTTACTCTTGACATATTTGGAAACTTTCCGCTTAGTTTTAGTTATATCTTATTGTAAATTGATGATGCATAATTTTGTCATCATGCTACAAAGCTGTTAAAATGATGAATTCCACTCACATTGCAGTCAAGATATTTAAATTCGAGGAATTAGCAGCTGCAACAAGCAATTTTCATGAGGATTGTCTTCTTGGAGAGAGTGATTACAGAAGAGTTTACAAAGGACAGATCGATTCCAAACAGGTTAATGCTCCTATGGTTTTCTTACTAATCAAATAGAGGACAGAGAGAGAAGTGCTGCGCGATCTCAAAACTGCACGTCTGAGGCCTCATATTGTAGATATGGCACACCGCGTTTTCCTTCAACAATAGATTGAGCTGAAGTAAATCTAATGTGTCGATGACCAGAATCATTTGATAAAATTAATTAGTTCAGTGTGACATTACGCTTGATTATTGTTACGCCTCGTATTTTTTATACGTAGTGCGCGTCATGAGCTAGTCGATGTAAGTCCGGGGAATGAGATTTTATTTTAAGTTCCAAGTGATTAAAGAAATATTAGGCAAAGATGTTAATTCCAAATGTGATATTAAGTATGATAGTGGCTGATGTAGCGTCATTAGCATTAGTGGGGAATTAATTAGTGGCCTTAGTGGGGAACATTAGTGGGGGAGTAATTAGTGAATGATTAGGATTAAATTAATCAAGTGGACCCCACCACTCAAGGCAAATGCATGATAGTGGCTGATGTAGTGTCATTAGCATTAGTGGGGAATTAATTAGTGGCCTTAGTGGGGAACATTAGTGGGTGAGTAATTAGTGGATGATTAGGATTAAATTAATCAAGTGGACCCCACCACTCAAGGCAAATGCACTCTCGGCCAGCCCATGTTTTAAGCAAAAACAAATTTGCAAACACTTGGTAGATGAAATGCTCTAGGAGTCTAGCAATTCCCTTGTGGTATAGATTAATTGTAGAAGACAACGCAGTCTTGAAGCTCTCAGCCAGCAACTACAAAAGAATTTGGTTAGTAATCTCTTGGCTTGGTGTGTTAATTTCTTAGAATGCTATTGTTAATTAACCATTAATGTTAAGAAGGGGGCGTGACCAGTAGCTTAGGAAATTTGTTTTAGTTATTAAATGTGCTAAGTATGAACGGAAACCATAATCGGATTATTAGTGGTGTCGTGTTAGGGATTGGGCTGTTTTGATTAAAGCAACATGGGGGAAATTCTGTTTTGGCATTATGCATATGTTAATGTGATTATGGGTATATACTCCAAGGGATGAATACGATAAGGTAGATGTGTTGCGAAATTATAAAACGAGTTATCGCTCGGTGTGTCGTTGTTTCGTTAATACGGTTGCCGAGATGGAACTGTTTTGGGGAGGGGGCTGTTTAATATGATTCGTTGGATTATATGTGTTATTGGTGTTGCTGTGGATAATTTGAGTTGTTGTCGGATTGGGACGAAGTAAGGAAAATAGGGGAAGTGCTGCCGGATTTTCGTTAGATTATTAGCTAGCTTACAATAAGTAGTAAAGCGCGACGTCTATCTAATTGCGGCACGATTGTTGCTTGTTATAGATTAATAGATTGGGCAGTAAATATTGGACGTGCGGCTCGACTATACGGTATGTAACGCTATCCTTTCTTTCTTTGTTTGGCGTGACTCTTAAAAATGAGCGAATGACGGACAGGTTTGGTACTTACTTCTAGAGCGTCTAGGTGACGTATATTCTTGCTTACACAAACTATTCCTCTATATATCGGCTATGTCTAAGGCTATGGTGATTTCTCATATCTATGGTAGTGCTTCTTAGAGTCATTGAGATTTTACGTTTTCATATCGTGTTAAAGGTTCATAATCTTGATAAAACGTTAATCTTTGGTAATACTCCTTGCTGGTTCACGTTGATTATTCTATTGAGTTATAAGAAATGATTTTAATTGCATATGGTTGCTCATAATGTTCTGCTCGTGCATAGAGTCATTTATCATTTCACCGAGTCCCGGGCCGGGTAATGTTCGTGCGGAGTTTCTTGCATATGTCACCGAGTCCCTCACTAGAGGGCCGGGTATGTATATTATATATATGATTGGTGATGAGGATGGTTATAATGATGATGATGACGGAGATGATGTGATGACTATTTCACCGAGTCCCTCACTAGAGGGCCGAGTACGTATGATGTATATATATGATGATTATTTTGCCGAGTCTCTTACTAGGGAAGCTGGGCACCTTATATGTTAAAGATATGTATGATTTTCACTTATAAGGTTCATGTGTAGCGATATCTTGTTTCGACTTATCATGTTGGTATCCTGTCATCTTTACCTTATGCTTTACATACTCAGTACATTGTCCGTACTGACCCCCTTTCCTCGGGGGGGCTGCGTTTCATGCCCGCAGGTGTAGATGCACAGTTTGGTGATCCTCCTGCCTAGGATATCTACTCTGCCGATTGGTGGAGCTCCACTGTTCCGGAGCCAGTCGTTTTGGTACATAACTTCCTATGTAATCTTTTGCTTATCTATGGGTACGGCGGGGCCCTGTCCCATCGAGTTTCACTACTATACTCTTAGAGGTCTGCAGACATTATGTGGGTTGTATGTATGTTTTGGATAATGGTCTGGACATGGTTTGTTTGTGATGTCCGCGTGTACAGGGGCAGCCTTGTCGGCTTGTGTATGCTATTATGCTTTGGATAGTGCGGCCTTGTCGGCTCGCGTATGTTGTTACGGTTAAATGGTTATGACTCCTTATGAGACAGATCCACTTTATATATATTGGCGTTGGGGTAGGTTTGATTTGATTAAATTCCATATTGTCTTAGTTTCGTTATACTTAGCAGGTTTGTTTATGAGTGTCCAAAACGGGCACTAGTCACGGCCCATCGGGTTGGGTCGTGACAAAAGTGGTATCAGAGCGGTTCTTCCTCGGAAGTGTCTACAGACCGTGTCTAGTAGAGTCTTGTTTATCGGTGTGTAGTGCACCACATCTATAAACAGGAAGTTACAGGACATTTAGGATGTCATCCTTTCTTCATATTCTAGATCGTGCGATAGAGCTATATTAACAGGATAATCCCTCTCTAACGAATCCCTGTGTTTTCAGCTATGCCTCCAAAGAAAGCGACAGCCGCCCAGAAGGGCAAATCGGTAGCAGAAGGTACTAGTCAGACCTGGAGAGTTACTAGGGCCCGTGCCCAGTCTATGCCTGGTATTGTGCTCCAGTCGGAGAGCTCTGCTACACCGCCACCAGCCCCCGAGGCCCCAGCACCTGAACCTCCAGCTCCTCAGCCAGGGGCGGAGGATAGGGCCATGAGAGATGCGGTTCAGTTGCTGACTAGATTAGTGGCAGGTCAGGCTCGCAGGCATGGACTAGGAGTTGATCATGCGGACAGATCTGATAGCTTAAGGGCTCGTGACTTCTTAAGTTGTAATCCTCCAAGTTCTTTGGATCAAGGCCCCAGGATGATCCGCAAGAGTTTATTCGTCAGATGCAGCGTACATTGAGGATAATCAAGGCTTCGGAGACCGAGTCGGTTAAGTTGGCTACGTATCGTTTGCGGGATGTAGCTATTAATTGGTATGACTCTTGGGAGTTATCTAGGGGTGAGGGTGCTCCTCCAGCGGTATGGGATGAATTTGTGGAGGCTTTCCAGGGCCATTTCCTGCCTCCAGAGATGAAGCGAGCTAGAGTCGATAGATTCTTGCGTTTGAGGCAGAATGGCAGGAGCGTTCGAGAGTATAGCCTCGAGTTTGATTCATTGGCTAGGCATGCGCCTACTATTGTGGCTGATATGGCAGACAGGGTACATCGTTATGTGATGGGATTGGATCGTTATCTGATTGACGGTTGTATGGCAGTGACTCTTCAGCCAGGTATGGATATTGCTCGGGGGCAGGCATATGCACAGGGGGTAGAGGATCGACACCGGGGACGTCAGCCAGATAGAGATTATAATAGAGGCCAGCATAAGAGGGCTAGATCAGCAGGTTATCCTGACGAGTTTCGAGGCGGGCAGTCTCAACAGCATGTTAGATTTTCTTCCCAGCCAGCACAGAGTGCACCCCCACGTTCTATGGGTAGGGGGTTCGATCGTACGGGATATTCGGAAACTGGTCAGAGCTCTAGGGCAGCAGGGTCACAGATGGGCAGGGGTTTGAGCCAGTCGAGGCCACCTTTGCCTCGGTGTTCTCGCTGTGGTAGGTCCCATCCTGGGGAATGTCGTTGGACTACAGGTGCGTGTTTTTCTTGCGGCCGTCAGGGTCATACTATGAGGGAGTGTCCCTTTAGAGGTAGTGCCGGTGGTATGGCACAGCCTACTGGGTCCGTTGCTGGTTCATTTTCTTTTGTGGCTATGCGCCCTACGGGGCAGGGTATTCAGGCGCCAGCAGACCGTGGTAGAGGTCGTGGTGGAGCTCCCAGTTCTAGAGGTCCCTCGAACCGCATATATGCTTTGACTAGTAGGCAGGATCAGGAGGCGTCACCTAATGTGATCACAGGTATATTATCACTATTCTCTCGAAGTGTGTATGCATTGATAGACCCAGGTTCCACCTTATCATTTATATCACCCTTCATTGCTAGTAGGATCGGAATAGAGTCTGAGTTGATAGAACCAGTTGAGGTAGCTACACCTGTAGGAGATTTTGTCATAGCTACGCGAGTATATAAGAATTGTTCAGTGGTTATATATAATCGTCGTACCGTAGCAGATCTAATAGAATTAAATATGATTGAGTTTGATATTATCATGGGCATGGATTGGTTGGCTGCTTGTTATGCTAATGTTGATTGCAGAGGAAAGATAGTTCGATTTCAATTTCCAGGGGAACCGATTATAGAGTGGAAGGGGAGTACAGTATCGCCGAAAGGTAATTTTATTTCATACCTTAAGGCCAGGAAGATGGTTAGAAAAGGCTATATTTATCATCTGGTTCGGGTGCATGACATAAAGGCAGAGGCACCGACTCTTCAATCAGTCCCGGTAGTTAAGGAATTTCCCGATGTATTCCCAGAGAAACTTCCAGGCCTTCCTCCAGAATGAGAGATAGAGTTTACTATAGATGTACTGCCAGATACCCAGCCTATATCTATACCTCCTTATAGAATGGCACCTGTTGAGTTGAAAGAGCAATTGAGAGATTTGCTAAAAAGGGGCTTCATCAGGCCTAGTACGTCACCTTGGGGAGCATCGGTACTGTTTGTGAGGAAGAAGGATGGGTCGCTGCGGATGTGTATTGATTATAGGCAGCTGAACAAAGTAACCGTAAAGAACAGGTATCCCCTCCCAAGGATTGACGATCTATTTGATCAGTTGCAGGGTGCTAAGTGTTTTTCAAAGATAGACTTGCGGTCAGGTTATCATCAGGTGCGGGTAAGGGAAGCAGATATTCCAAAGACGGCATTCCGGACCCGATACGGGCATTATGAGTTTAGCGTGCTGTCTTTTGGGCTGACTAATGCTCCAGCGGTGTTTATGGATTTAATGAACCGGGTGTTTAAACCATTCCTTGATATGTTTGTTATTGTATTTATAGACGATATTCTGGTCTATTCACGTTCAGAAGAGGAGCATGCAGACCATTTAAGGACGGTACTTAGGGTGCTTCAGCACCAGAAGTAGTATGCTAAGTTCTCCAAGTGCGAGTTCTGGTTGACTTCAGTGGCATTCTTGGGGCATATTATTGGAGCTGATGGTATTCGGGTAGACACGCAGAAGATTGAGGCGGTAAAGACTTGGCCCAGACCTACGACACCTACTGAGGTACGCAGCTTTCTGGGGTTAGCAGGATATTACAAGAGATTCGTAGAAAAGTTTGCCTCAATTTCAGCGCTTTTGACAAGGCTAACTCAAAAGGCAGCCAAGTTCCAGTGGACTGATGCTTGTGAGCGAAGCTTCCAGCTATTGAAAGACAAATTGACTACAGCTCCAGTCCTAACTCTTCCGGAGGGACCAGACGGCTATGTTATTTATTGTGATGCTTCGGGTGTTGGGCTAGGATGTGTATTGATGCAGCATGGCAAAGTTATAGGCTATGCCTCCCGACAGCTTAGGAAGCATGAAAAGAATTATCCTACTCACGATCTGGAGTTAGCAGTCGTGGTTCATGCCTTGAAGATATGGAGGCATTATTTATATGGTGTCCATGTGGACATCTATACAGATCATAAGAGTCTCCAATATATCTTTAAACAGAAGGAGCTGAACTTACGACAGTGACGGTGGTTAGAGTTGCTAAAGGATTATGATGTTGATATTTTATATCATCCAGGGAAAGCAAATGTTGTAGCAGATGCTCTCAGCCGTAAGTCCATGGGTAGCTTGACAGATGTACAACCAGAAAGGAGGGAGATGGTTCGGGAGATTCAGCGGCTATCCAGCCTTGGAGTTCGTCTGGCTAATTCAGAAGATAGTGGAGTTTCTATTCGAGAGGTTGCTGAGTCCTCAATCATAGATGAGGTAAAGAGACACCAGTACGAGGACCCTATTCTGGCACAGTATAGAGATGCAACTCTTCAAAAGAAAAAGACCCTATTTAAGGTTACACTTGACGGAGTGTTACGATATGAAGGCAGATTGTGTGTACCTGATATTGCGGGGCTACGACGGCAGGTTATGGGAGAGGGACACTCTGCCCGTTATTCTATTCACCCAGGGTCAACGAAAATGTATCATGACCTCAGATGCTTATACTGGTGGGATGGCATAAAAAGGACATAGCGGAATTTGTTGCTCAGTGCCCGAATTGTCAACAAGTCAAGATCGAACATCAAAAGCCTGGTGGATTATTACAGGAGATAGAGATCCCGACTTGGAGATGGGAGATGATTAATATGGACTTCATTACAGGCTTACCTCGCACTCAACGGAAGTATGACTCTATATGGGTTATTGTAGATAGGCTGACGAAATCGGCCCATTTTCTTCCAATCAGGACTACTTATTCGGCTGAAGATTATGCGAGGTTATATGTCAGGGAGATAGTGAGACTTCATGGGGTTCCCACGTCCATTATATCAGACAGAGGAGCTCAATTTACAGCCAACTTTTGGAGATCGTTTCAGAAGGGATTGGGGACACAGGTGAACCTTAGCACAACATTTCACCCTCAGACTGATGGGCAGGCTGAGCGTACTATTCATACATTAGAAGATATGTTGCGGGCCTGTATTATTGACTTCAAAGGTAGCTGGGATGACCACTTGCCGCTCATTGAGTTTGCCTATAATAATAGCTACCATTCTAGTATCCAGATGGCACCGTACGAGGCATTATATGGGAGGAAGTGCAGGTCACCTATTGGTTGGTTTGATGTTGGCGAGAATAAATTAATAGGCCCGGATATGATTCAGCAAGCTGTTGACAAGGTGAAGCTTATTCAGGAAAGATTATTAGCAGCCCAGAGTCGACAGAAGTCATATGCAGATAATCGGCGTCGAGATTTGGAGTTTCAGATTGGTGACTGGGTATTCCTGAAGGTATCACCCATGAAGGGTGTGATGAGATTCGGCAGGAAAGGGAAGCTCAGTCCGAGATACTTTGGGCCTTATCAGATTGTTCGTAGGATAGGCAAGGTTGCCTATGAGTTGGATCTACCATCTGATTTGGAGGCGGTACATCCAGTCTTTCATGTATCGATGCTACGTAAATGTATTGGTGATCCTTTTAGAGTATGCCCTGTAGATGATGTTCAGGTAACAGAGGAGTTGTCACATGAGGAGAAACCCGTAGCTATACTTGATCGCCAGGTTAGAAGGTTACGTACTAAGGATGTGGCTTCCGTCAAAGTGTTGTGGCGAAATGATAATAGGGAGGAGATGACTTGGGAAGCGGAAGACGAAATGAAAAATAAGTATCCTTACTTGTTCCCCGTACATGCAGGTAATTCAATTCCTAGCTTGACTATATTGATTGATAAACGAGATTATGTAGTAAGTTGTGACTCTGTGAGGTATCTGTAAGTTACGGAATGCAGGTTGATAGGTATAACTGTTAGGGAGACCTCGCGGGATTTTTTTTAAATTTTTTTTTGTAAAACGCTAACTTAACATTCGAGGACGAATGTTCCTAAGGGGGGAAAGATGTTACGCCTCGTATTTTTTATACGTAGTGCGCGTCATGAGCTAGTCGATGTAAGTCCGGGGAATGAGATTTTATTTTAAGTTCCAAGTGATTAAAGAAATATTAGGCAAGGATGTTAATTCCAAATGTGATATTAAGTATGATAGTGGCTGATGTAGTGTCATTAGCATTAGTGGGGAATTAATTAGTGGCCTAGTGGGGAACATTAGTGGGGGAGTAATTAGTGAATGATTAGGATTAAATTAATCAAGTGGACCCCACCACTCAAGGCAAATGCATGATAGTGGCTGATGTAGTGTTATTAGCATTAGTGGGGAATTAATTAGTGGCCTTAGTGGGGAACATTAGTGGGGGAGTAATTAATGGATGATTAGGATTAAATTAATCAAGTGGACCCCACCACTCAAGGCAAATGCACTCTCGGCCAGCCCATGTTTTAAGCAAAAACAAATTTGCAAACACTTGGTAGATGAAATGCTCTAGGAGTCTAGCAATTCCCTTGTGGTATAGATTAATTGTAGAAGACAACGCAGTCTTGAAACGAGACTTGAAGCTCTCGGCCAGCAACTACAAAAGAATTTGGTTAGTAATCTCTTTGCTTGGTGTGTTAATTTCTTAGAATGCTATTGTTAATTAACCATTAATGTTAAGAAGGGGGCGTGACCAGTAGCTTAGGAAATTTGTTTTAGTTATTAAATGTGCTAAGTATGAACGGAAACCATAATCGGATTATTAGTGGTGACGTGTTAGGGATTGGGCTGTTTTGATTAAAGCAACATGCGGGAAATTCTGTTTTGGCATTATGCATATGTTAATGTGATTATTGGTATATACTCCAAGGGATGAATACGATAAGGTAGATGTGTTGCGAAATTATAAAACGAGTTATCGCTCGGTGTGTCGTTGTTTCGTTAAAACGGTTGCCGAGACGGAACTGTTGTGGGGAGGGGGCTGTTTAATATGATTCGTTGGATTATATGTGTTATTGGTATTGCTGTGGATAATTTGAGTTGTTGTCGGATTGGGACGAAGTAAGGAAAATAGGGGAGGTGCTGCCGGATTTTCGTTAGATTATTAGCTAGCTTACAATAAGTAGTAAAGCGCGACGTCTATCTAATTGCGGCACGATTGTTGCTTGTTATAGATTAATAGATTGGGCAGTAAATATTGGACGTGCGGCTCGACTATACGGTATGTAACGCTATCCTTTCTTTCTTTGTTTGGCGTGACTCTTAAAAATGAGCGAATGACGGACAGGTTTGGTACTTACTTCTAGAGCGTCTAGGTGACGTATATTCTTGCTTACACAAACTATTCCTCTATATATCGGCTATGTCTAAGGCTATGGTGATTTCTCATATCTATGGTAGTGCTTCTTAGAGTCATTGAGATTTTACGTTTTCATATCGTGTTAAAGGTTCATAATCTTGATAAAACGTTAATCTTTGGTAATACTCCTTGCTGGTTCACGTTGATTGTTCTATTGAGTTATAAGAAATGATTTTAATTGCATATGGTTGCTCATAATGTTCTGCTCGTGCATAGAGTCATTTATCATTTCACCGAGTCCCGGGCCGGGTAATGTTCGTGCGGAGTTTCTTGCATATGTCACCGAGTCCCTCACTAGAGGGCCGGGTATGTATATTATATATATGATTGGTGATGAGGATGGTTATAATGATGATGATGACGGAGATGATGTGATGACTATTTCACCGAGTCCCTCACTAGAGGGCCGGGTACGTATGATGTATATATATGATGATTATTTTGCCGAGTCTCTTACTAGGGAAGCTGGGCACCTTATATGTTAAAGATATGTATGATTTTCACTTATAAGGTTCATGTGTAGCGATATCTTGTTTCGACTTATCATGTTGGTATCCTGTCATCTTTACCTTATGCTTTACATACTCAGTACATTGTCCGTACTGACCCCCTTTCCTCGGGGGGTGGGGGGGCTGCGTTTCATGCCCGCAGGTGTAGACGCACAGTTCGGTGATCCTCCCGCCTAGGATATCTACTCTGCCGATTGGGGGAGCTCCACTGTTTCGGAGCCCAGTCGTTTTGGTACATAACTTCCTATGTAATCTTTTGCTTATCTATGGGTACGGCGGGGCCCTGTCCCGTCGAGTTTCACTACTATACTCTTAGAGGTCTGCAGACATTATGTGGGTTGTATGTATGTTTTGGATAATGGTCTGGACATGGTTTGTTTGTGATGTCCGCGTGTACAGGGGCAGCCTTGTCGGCTTGTGTATGCTATTATGCTTTGGATAGTGCGGCCTTGTCGGCTCGCGTATGTTGTTACGGTTAAATGGTTATGACTCCTTATGAGACAGATCCACTTTATATATATTGGCGTTGGCGTAGGTTTGATTTGATTAAATTCCATATTGTCTTAGTTTCAGTTGGTTATACTTAGCAGGTTTGTTTATGAGTGTCCAAAACGGGCACTAGTCACGGCCCATCGGGTTGGGTCGTGACAATTATAATGCATTTGATATCCAATTTATGCCAGAACTGTAGATTGAAACCTTCTATATGATTTGGTGCAGGATGTTGCATTCCAGAAAAAGGATCATTATAGAAGAAGGAATTTTCTTGTTGAGATTTGTATGTTAAGTTGGTTACGCCATCCTAATATTGTTAGTCTAGCTGGCTATTGTGCTGATGGTGATCATAGACTTCTCGTTTATGAAAACGTTCAACTAGGATCATTGAAAGAGCATCTTCATGGTATTTGTTTCCGTAGTTTAATTTGTTATGCTTTTTGTTGTCTTTAGTTGTTTTCGTATGATGTATGGAGTTAAACATTTTCTGCAGATTCCGCTCCTGATAAGAAGCAACTTGATTGGAACACTAAAATGAAAATTGCTGCTGAAGCAGCAAAAGGATTAGAGTATTTACATGACAAACAGCAGCCAACTGTAATACACCGCGGTATAAACTGCTCAAACATTTTGCTTGGGGAGGGATATCAAGCTAAGTTATCTGGCTTTGGCTTCGCAAAACTGGGGCCCCCAGACGGTAAAACTCATGTATCTGCAATATTTGAGGGAACCTATGGGCACCAAGCACCAGAGCATGCCACGATATGCGAGGTGAGTGTACAAACTGGGCTATTGAGTGTGAAATCAGATGTTTACAGCTTTGGGGTTGTCCTTTTGGAGATCATTACAGGAAGAAAAGATATCGGAAATTCAAAAGGTGGAGAAGAGTCCAGTCTTACTGCTTGGGTAACTTAATGTTTTCCCTTTGTATGAATTCGTTCTAGTTAGTAAGCTATCTGTGACGAAAATGATATGGTGGTGTTTTTCTGTATGTCAGGCAAGGCCATTGATCAAAGACAACAAGTTTTCAGAAATGGCAGATCCAGCACTTCAAGGACGTTATCCTGTAACAGGATTGAAGCAAGCTGTTCTAATCGCAAGCACGTGTGTCCAAAAGCAACCTCACACTCGTCCTGCCATGGCAGAGGTCGTGACATCCTTAACTTATATTACTCGAGGAAAATATGATTCTGTAACTCAGGCTTTATATAACTCTGTCCTGAATGATGGCAACTGATATGGGTTGCTGAAAATCAAATATTGAAGTGCTTGTGCCACTCACGGACTCTTGTGCATCGGAAATGCTTAGTTGTACTGGTGGAAGATAGCAGATACCTGAGAAATTAGTCGAGGTGCATACAAGCTGCCACAGACACCACAATTGTTTAGATTGAAATTTTCTCTGTGATACATGAAATTTAATTGCAAATTTGAGCTTATGTGAAGTAGTTTTGGGTGTTTTAAACTCACATATAAGAAATTTCAGTTCATTTTTACATATGGTTTAGTCATGTATGCATGACTAAAGGGATTTCTTAGATTTGTGTGTTCTATAAGTTCAACTCTTGAGGTCAACAAAGAATTATGAACAATAATACTTCATTAAGTACTTAGCTTCATACACACACAAAAAACAGAATTCTAATACATGAGATGCCTACAACAGCTATTACTATGCTGATACAAGTCTCTCAGAACAAACAAACATAGAACCACTTTATTTATGTAATAATACTAATGCATAATCCTTCAACTTCTTGACATGAACCGAGCACGAAGCACCCCTTATTCGCAATTTAACAACGTTGATGGATCGAGCATTTTATTCAGTTTTACGCCTGCAATGAACATATGGAGAAAGAATTAGCATAGAATGCTTACACCAAGCAAAATTAACATATAAAGTTCTTTACTTATGAGTAACTACCAAATATTTTTTCTTATATAAGTCCACCACTTCCTTAGGATCAGCTTTTGTTTGAATGTAGCTATCAAGCTTGTTCAGTTCCTGCAGGGAAATCGTACAACACAACGATTCGATCAATTAATCAGTCAACTATGCCTCAATCCTAAACTAGTTCGGCTATCATAAAGCCGCAGGTACTTTGATGATACAATCTTAAGTCAAGTAAAGTTTAGCACAGAGTAATCATAATTCATACCTCTATCCATTTTGCTAGTTTTGGCCTCCCAGATGTGATATCATAATTTAACACCTCTTTCAAGAAGATTTGGAACCTTTCAACGAAGGGAGCATACACTATATCGGCCTGATGCACCAAATTTCAATATCAATATGATGAACTTCTAAAATTCGGAAAGCTAAAGATACCATATTACACTTCACACATTGTTTTAATATAACTGACCTGACTGAATTGACCTAGGAAGAAAGGTCCGTCATCAAATTTGTCGAGAGCTTTTTCTAAGTAGTCAAATTGAGGTCCTGGTGCAAGTGTGGACTATTGTTAACGTCTCGTGAGAAAATTACAAAAATGAAGTTGAAAACACGAATGTTCAAGAATCTCACCAGCATGCTTCTCAATATCTCCTTTGAAGTTACCATATACTTCTTTCAGGAACGTATCGCTGTAAGCTATCAACACTTCAGCAAACTTCTGTTTTTCAGGGTCCTAAACCATTTTACAAAATCACATCATATTTAAAACTTTTGCTTCCTTTTCTTTTGTCAACGTTTTAGTGCCATTCAGGAAGGAAGGGAGTTTGAAAATAAGAATAATCTGTTTAGGCAAAGAATGAGTTTTGCAGCTTACATCAGGTAGAAGAGACGGACCCTCAAAGTTGCTGTCGATATATTTAACCAGATCGAGACTTTCTCCAATTACTTTGTTGTTGTGCTCCAGAGAGGGCACCTACGGAAGAATAGAACAACACTCATAACCAGATCGAAGCAAATAATATGCTCTTCATGTATCAGGTTCGCCAGAAAACTCGAATTCGAAGAAAAAAGATTATACTTTTTTAAAGGTCGCAAGCACACTTCATCTTATTTCGAGTTCTCTAGCATTGAAAATTTGACATCTATCATAGGACACTCAGAGTCGGATTCAAGATTTTAATTTATGAGTTAAACGTCTTCACGACCTCAACCATTTTTGCTTACTGCTTTCTGAATAGATTTTTTTGTACATACTAAGTGAATTTTTTAACATAAAGACAAAGTTTGAGCCAAAGCTACTGAACTTCTGTCGAACGTGTAACTTAAACGGTAGATCCACCCCTGACAACACTAGGCCAGTTTCACTTACTTTTCTCAATAAGGCTAAAAGTATTCGTTTTGATATTAACATTACAGCTAGTATAAGTTCAGCTATATATATAATATATATATATATATATATATATATACTTGATCGATAGAAGATGAATTTTGTGCTTCAATAGAAATTACCTTATTTTGAGGGTAAACTTTTTCCTTGTACCAAACAGGCCTGTTCTGAAGATCAATTGGAACTAATTCGATCTTATCTTGCAAACCCTGCAATTGTCAATAACTTCAAAGTTTATTTATGACCATTGTTCATCTACATAAACTAAAGATTCTAAGTAGTATACTCTACATCCAAAATAAAAATGAAAAATAAAACAAGAGTAACTATAATATTAACAACAACCAAAAAGTACAGAAAAATGAATTTGCAGTTGATTAAGGAACCTTGAAATTTCTTGTAATCCACGGACGCTGTGCAAAAGGGCATACATAACTGATATACAACCTTCAAAAAAAGAAATTCAAAATCTATCAAACATAAGAGAAATATTTTTTGAGGAGTCAAAGTATTTTATTCTTTGATTATATTTTCTCAAGGGAATAGAGTAAAATTATTCAAAATACCAAACTTATGGAGAAACTTATATCTTTTAAACTATTTATTACTTTCCCGTTTCGCGAAGAATGACCTATTTAACTTGGCATGAAGTTTAAAAAGTATAAAAAACACTTTTGTATCTCGTGGATCTAAATTAAAGTTAGGTTAAACGTACAAAATTTCTTGTGGCCTTAAACATATCACGTGAAAAACAGAAATTAAAATATCAAAAAATAAAATAAAAAATCATTCTTTTTAAATAGTATTTATAATTATAATATTTTCAATGTACACTGAACACATATATTTTTAATAAGATATACTATTAAATAGTGCAGGTGAAAGGTTTTTTTCTAAATTTAATATTGTAACAGTAATTTCAGTCAAAATTCACAATAACAAACAAAAAATCGAGAGAGAGAGAGTAAGAGAAAGGATATTAACCTTGTAGTTCCATCAAACAGGGCTGGCGGTTCGGAAGTAGAATCAAGAGATGCAGGACGAATTTCTTGTACACTTCTGTAGAAAGTTAAAGTACAAAATAAATCTTATCACTCTAACAACTATGTGTGGGTTGATTTTTCGATAAACATTCAACTAATTGTTATTATCTCGACGATCATTAGGTACACTTTATAGAAACCAAAATGCAAAAGGAGGAAGGTAGAGAGACTTACGGAGTAGCCATTAATGTTGTTGGGAAGATACAATTTTTGAGTTTTGATGATCAAATGTGAAGGAAAATTGGATATTTTATAGAGTGATGGAGCAGTTTCGGACATTTGGTGAGCACTGAGCAAATTTAGTAAAGTGTGAGAAAGTGCGTCATCGCTGAGCGTTATACAAACGAAACGGAAATTGTGAACTTTCTTTTGACTCTAATTTTTATCACTATTCAATCGGAACACTCTCGAAAAGTGTAGATATGTTCATCCACCTTCCTCAAAAATTAGCCCCATTCATAATTGCATAGGAACATGAAAAATTAAGATTTTTTAACCACTTATAAAAGAAAAAGTCCTTTTGGCCAGAAAAATTTGGCCAGAATTTGATCAGAATGGTAAAATGATATATTCACATTATAATCTAGTTACTTTTAGACATTTTTGCCCTTTAACTTAAATATTAAATGTATTATTTAATTATGTTTTCAATACATTAAAAATGATTAGTGAGATTAATTATTGATCATTTCTTAATTAAACAAGGGAAAAAAACCAAAAAATTCACCAAAAAAAACATAACTCAATTTTCCCCCTTTTTACTTATTCTTTTTAGTTTATTTTTTTTCATTTCTTATTCCTTAATGATAAGAAAAATTTTAAAAGTATAAAACAGAACTAAGGTTAAATTATCTATTTTAATTTATAATTTTTAATCGCGAAAAGATAATTTATATCTAAATTAAAATATTAAAATATAAAAATATGAAATTAGCCGAGTTGGCTAAAGAGTTACTCTTATTTATTCAAAGGAGTTATTGTTATACATCGATTTTCTAGAAAAAAAATTAATGATAAAAATATATTTTATCCAATTATACTCAAAATTATGTGAGCGAAATAAGAAGAAAACTAAAATTATCATCATATTTCCTCTATTATGTGATTATCTTCATATTTTCGAAAATATATGAATCATGTCATACACAAAAAAGACTCATTAAAATTAATTTTTATTTATTATTTCACTACTAGAGACATATACAAAAAAAATTATAAAATTTTTGATGGTGCTTCATTAAAAAATTTTAATAACATAAAAAGGATATAGAGAGTTTTTTATGATTTCAAAATAAACTTTATAAAAAAATTTGAAAGAAAAATATTTTTATAGTTCTTCGATGACAATGACAATACAAATTTAACATGAACTAGATTTAAGTTTCATCACATATATATTTTTCTTTAGTAGTATTATTTGTTATTTTATTAAAAATGTTTGCTATTAAATGATCTGCAAAAATATTAAGTATACATAGTTGTAGTCACAATATTATTTTTTTCTTTCAAATTAATATTTGTTTTGAACGGATTAATATTTTTTAAAATCAAGTAATTTTATTGCATTTATTATATAAATAAATTTAAATTACCTATTTAAATAATTATTTAAATTAAATTTTAAATACTTTTTTTATATATATAATGTAAAATAATTCAATAATAACAATCAAAAATCAAAATACTTTAGTATTGATAAACATCAACACATTAAAGAAATACTAAAAATCATACGGTTTATAAGTGTCGATCCTATTTAACAACAACCCAAGATAACTACACATTAATGTTGAAAAATTACATATTTAAAGTTTATGTTTGGTTATTATGTTTTAAAAAATTAAACTACATATTTACAACAACATGTTTAAAAATTATTAACTACATATTTAAAAAATTTAAATTACATATTTGATTACTATGTTTTAAGAAAATTAAATTATGGATTTTATAATGTGTCGATGTCTATCAACTCGAAAGTATTTTGAGATTTGATTGTCGTTATTGAAATATAAAAATTTTAGATAAATAAAAATAATTTTTAAAACATATATATCCTAGTTATGTTATAATTTACTTATACATGTTAAACATATTGTAAATTAATATATACATAAAATACATCTATTTTAAAGTATTATAATTGATAAGTAGGTATTGAGTGATCTTTTATTCATTTGTTCTGAAATATCCACTTAATTAATACTATTCGAATAACTGGATTATTTATTCATTGTTAAAATTAGTGAAATAATTTCACCATTTTCTATATATGTTAATTCTTGTACGGAATGATTATAATATAAAAAAAAATAATGTGTTATTTATGACATAGTTTTGAATGTCTTATCATCAATTATTTTTAAAAATATCGAAATTTCAATATAATTTTTCTCTCAAAATATGTCCATTATATAGACTTATCTATTTAGTTGATTATATTTAAAGAAGAATTTAATTAATTTTTTTAATCTATGCTTAATTACTATATTTTACAATTTTTTTATTACAAAATAATTAAGTATAATCTTTAGTAGATAAGATAGTCATTTGTAGTTATTATTAATGAGAAATTTAATTATTTTTTTTCAATAAAGAAATTTATTTTAAGCGAAAAAATAATTTTTCAAAGTTGAAACCTTAGGATCATAATTGTGTTTGGAGGAGGGGTATATGTAGAACATAATTTGCAATATAATGAAAAAAATATAAATGTATAAAAATAAAATTACAAATATTTTTTTAATTAAAGTGTACATTTTTTTAGTTAATTAAACAATACTTATTTTTAAAGATAAACTACACACACAAAAAAAAAACATTTTTCATTTTCATTGGCAGCCAAATAGTTAATATTTAGTAGTCCAAGGAGTTTGGGAAATAGACAAAAATTAATTTTGTTTGGAGGAAAAAGTATTGAGGAAATAAATGTAAAACTTAAAATAAGGTTATTTTAGTCTTTTTACATTTCTGGCCAAATTCTGGCCAAAATTTTCTGGCCATTTAGCATTATCCCTTATAAAATATAAAATTAATCTTTTTTTAGTATTTTTAGATTTATTACAAATGATATTTCTATTATTATTATATATAGAAGAGTGAAATGAGAGTACGATTAAGGGCAAAATTATAATTTCACGCTAACAAAAATCAATTAAGAAATAAAATTAATAATTCTAGAAATATCTTTCTATATATGAATTGAACAATGATCAAAGACAAAAATGTAATTTCAGGCTAATAAAAATCTATCCAGAATAATAACAAAAAAAATAAATAGTTCTAGAAACATCTTAAGTTATTGTTATCACCATTAACTTATTTTGTTATTACTTCACTTTCTTTTTTTTTGTGAGTTATTGTGATATCTATTTTATCATTACTTTATTTATTATTATTTTAATTTAATTTAGTTCTTAATATTTTTTTCTATTCATTATGCTTATAAAAAATGCCTTCTTTTTATATAAAAATTTGTCATGAATTAATTATTTTCATCCTTATTTTGACTCTATTAGTATACTTGAAAATAAATAAGTGTGATAAAATTAATAATATATATTAAATTGAAATTAAAGAAAAGATGTTAAAAAGTAATTTTACGAATAAAAATAAATAGGATGATATATTTGTATTAAAAACAACTAAAAATAAAAATGTAATTTATAATTAATTCTAAAAACATCTTTCTATATATGAAGTAAATGATGATCAAAGGTAAAAATGCAATTTCATATAAGTAAAAAATTACCATAAATAATAACAAAAAAATGAAATAGTTCTAGAAACATCTTTGGTTATTATTATTAATATTATCTCATTTTTGTTATTTCTTCATTTTTTACGAGTAATTGTGATATCTATTTATTATATGAAAGTAAATAAATAATGATTACGCTTAGCTCTTAATAATTAATATCAAGTATAATATCAGGCGGAATCAATCAAAATTAAAATTAAAATTTATATGTATATTAAATTTTGTGTATTGAAATATTTTTTCAATTTTGTGATCTTAAATATGCTATATAAAAAAATTAAAACTCAGAAGTTATTTTCTTTTTGTAATTAAAAAAAATAAGTTCATATAAATCGAAAAGGAGGAATTCATATATTAAAAATGAAATATATATGTGTTATTATTAAAATGAACTTTTAGATTATTTTTTTTAATAAATTGTTTGGCTTCCTTCTATTAATTTGTGCATATATGTGGAGTTTTAAATATTTGAACATTTTAATATAGAAATATAATGATTTGAAAACTTTAATTCTTCGTTTTAATTTTTAATTTGTTACATATTTTAAAATTACATAAAAAAAAACAAGAATCCTAAAAACGCAATATAACAATTTAAGATATTTTTAGAAAAACATAATTTAAAAACATAATAAAATTTGTTTGACTCTCTTATTTTTATCGAAACAAAAGTTGCATATATTGTTTGAAAATAACGTAAGAACTAAAAAATACTATGAATCACAGTTAAATGACAACTAAAAATATGTGAGAATCATATAAGAAATTTCGTTGACTTTTCTAAAATGACTTGTATCACATAAAATAAAACAGATGTAGTAACATATATTATTCGAAAATGACACAAAAGATACATAAATTAATAATTTAAATATTTTGTAAAAAAACACATATAAAAAAATTTAGTTCATATTTTCAAATTTCATTTGTGGCACATGAATTTGAAGAAAAAAAACTAACATACGTTGGGTCTACGCTAGCGCGGACACATGATATCTAGTATAAATATAAGTTATTTGACTTCGTGCTCAGTTAGTCATAAATATAATACATATAAAATGTCAGCTAGAACACAAATTGGCTACGTAAGACGCTAGCTAGAATACATTTATTTACATGTTTAATTTTATATGAGTTTAAATGTTTACTTGTTTAAATCTAAAATTAAAAGACATGATATTAACTGAAGTCAAATTAAATAAAACATTTATATGTTTTGTGGTGATATGATATGACTACTTAATTAATACATTTATCCTTGACTATACAAAGTCATATGATATGAGTACTAAATCTATACATTTATCCTTGACTATACGAAGTAGAAATTTTAGTACATAGATTAATTATAATTTTATAGAAATTAGTTATATATATATATATATATATATATATATATATATATATATAGAGAGAGAGAGAGAGAGAGAGAGAGATTAGTAATAAAAAAATATATTTCTTGTTGGTGTTTAGGTCATTGCACTAAAATTAAATATACACGATATCATTTAAAGATTAAAAAAAATTACTTTTAAAATTTAAAAGTAGTGAACTTACAATTATACCCTCTGATGCTTTAACCTTAATTTTTAGAAAAGATAAACAGTTTTGTCATATTAGTATTTTAACCATGTTGTTGGTGATATAAAATAGTACACCAATTGATGTATCAAAGTTATACATGATTCAAATTACAAATCAAGTTATACTCAAAGCTTTCATTGTTGCTATAAAAGATTGCAACACAATAATTGGTACCTAATATTGAACTCCAAAATGTCAATGGTGAATAGGATATGCTAGACTTAAAAAATGTGATCTTTTAACAAAAATAGCTGATCAGATTTACTGTTTACTCTACCCGTTTGCAACAAGATAACTTATCAAATGTTTGTATCAAACTTTTTCTTTGGTTACTCAGGAAGTAACCATCAATTCAAAATAAAAATAAAAAAATAAAATAAAGGGAACAACATACTTCAATTCTAGAACTACAAGGAAATGAAAGAAGACCAAGACATTGAGTCCTCACATAGAGAAGCTCTGCTATCTTCTTTTGTTGTTATTAGTTACGAGTTCAGATGAATCCATGTTTTTGGTTAGACCCCTTATTTGTATTAGAAAATCGAACCCTGTAACTAAAACGAGCTAGAAATCACGAGGAAAGTTCATAACTCATAAACTTTAAATTCTGCCTCTGTCTCTGTCAAGTGGATTGACTCATGAAGTGTCATGTGGAACTACATTTTTGGAGAGGAGGGAGTGCCTCCTCTAATGGAGAGAATCGAACTGCGAGAAGAGCTTCTATTCATAGAATATGGATCAATAAACACAACTACAACTGTTATATCATCATGGAAATGCCTTCTTACTCCTCGATCGATCTTTTTTAGGTCTGAATATCGCATTTCTCTTTTCTTTGCTGCTATATGTAGAGCAGCTTTGATTAGTTCTCTAGCAATTCCCTGCTAAGAGTAAAGAGTATGTTAACAATCTGATTCAAAAGCTATGCATTCAATAATGTTGTTCAGACTTTTCAAAAATGTTGTCAGGTACGTGGTGGATCCTCCAAAAGTAGTGCATTTTTGGAGGATCCAATGCTAGTTCGGGAGCATTTTGGAAAGTCCGAGCAACATAGGTAAAAATAGAGATTACTATTAGAGATTATCGAAAGCTTACATTTCTAGGATGAGTGTGAACAATGTCAACAGCCTCCTGGTTGCTAAGATGGTCCCATAGACCATCCGAAGCAAATATAACGAATTGATCCTTGGAACTGAGTTTGTGAACTGATATTGATGGCTCCGCGCTGAGGATTGGTTCCGAGAAGGGCTCTGGCAACCTAAATCTTGCCAATAATGGTGCCTGGTTGAACTCTGACTTCTTAAGATATGCATCACCAATGGACCTTGAAACCTATATTAAGACGATATATTAGGAACATCGCGTTCAATCAAATGCCTTTGAAGATCAATCACATCAACAATTCTTAGATATATTTCAATTCCATCTGGCTCGGGGCATTAGGGACTCTCCTCGTGTCAATATAAACATAAGATCGAGCTGACATTGCCTGTGTTTATTGAGAGTTGTTGATCAATTGATGCAGAACTACATTTAGACGTTGCATACAGAATCATCAACGATTAACGAGTAGTTCTACTGTAGGTGGATTTGATCAGACAGATGGAGAAAGAGTACTTCTAATTAAGGTAAGAATGAAAAATACGAAAAAATAAGAGCTTCCGTTATTAACAACAGATAACCAAAGAATTGAGAGTGGTATTTATCAACACATACCTGTATAATACCTTTCACACGCCAAACGTTGTGTTTGAGTACCACAATCTGTGAATCCTGAGGATGCAATGACCTAAGCTCATCTCTCACGGATTCGATACTAGCATTATGCTCTGTTGACAATTGAATAGCTGCTACACTCTTTGCAGATTTATCTACTCTGCCTAGTACTGCACGAGAATCTCCAACATTCGCAGTATATAAGAGTCCACTACATATTACGCCGGCCAAGCAACATGATCCTACTGTTGCAATTTGTGGCTTCTCTTGCCATTGTCTCTTTACAAGTGACAAAAACTCCTCTTCAGTTTTCAAGAAAGATTTTCTTATGGCATCAGCAGAAATTTCTTGATGTTCTGATGCAAATTCTGAAAATGAGAATAAGATTACAAAGGTAAGGTATGTGTACACGCTATCCTTATATTTCCAGATAAATCACTCATGGGATTACACTGGATATGTTGTTGTTGGATTCGACATAGACAAAATCAATGTAACATATTGGATACATAATCAAATTCAGATAATTCATTTAAAAACATACGTACTCTTGAGATTGGAGAATATAGTGTTGTTTATAAACCGCGAAGTCTCAGGTCCTCCATGTCCATCATAAACACCAACAAATGTTCCCTGAGGACCTAATTTCACAGAACTCAATGGCCCTGATTCCAGCTGACTCTGATCTTCCATCAAATTATTCGCTTGTATAACCGCCATTGAAAATTCTCCATTAGCATGAACTCCTAAATCCTTATACCACATTAATCCTTTAAACCTACCATTAGGATCTCCTCCTCTATGACTACAATTCCGTTTATCAGAACGCCTCCAACACAACATAACCATGTTTTTTTTCAACTTGCTATATATGAATACGCGGTTTCTCCAAATAATAACTAGCAATTTGGAATATTTTCATTCAACAAGCGAGGATTCATATAGCTGACTCCAACTCTGAATGATTGACAAGAACTACAAGGCCTATAGAGGCATGAATATGTAACAAAATTCCAAAGAAATGAAATAAACCAAATGTGTATGGGCAAAATTGAAGAAAAAGTTCAAAGAATATAGTATATATGTTCAATCTTTGTGGTCCTTGTATGAATGTGTCAATTTTCAACAACAAGACTTAGCTGTAAAAACCCATGAAAAGATGTGATTTGTTTAATTTATTGGATCAAAAGAGGGAATGGGAAACAAAAAAACAAAATTGGGATTTTGGAAGTTCTTTTTTGGGTTTTGATATTTTTTATTTTTATTTGGTGGGTATATATAATAAATGGTGAACCTCCGTAATCATCTCTATTTGAGTGTCTCTATGGTTCATGGTTGTTATATTTTTGAACAATTTAAGTTATTGTTATAATGGTTGTAATTGCGGTCAGGATTCTCTCTACGTCTTTTATTATAAAGCTAAAATTATATTTTTAGTTTCTTTTTTCATCAAGCTTTTGTCTATTGTCCCTCCGATATTAACGATTTACGCGTATTTACGAAATTGAAGGATCTAAGAGGAATTGTATTACCACGCGTATTAATATTCACATGTAAATTAAGTTAATAGTTGTCTTTAATTCAAAAAAGAATTATAAGGGAAAAAATAATTGTATCTAAGAAGAAGAAGAATTTTCAAAAGAATAATATTATACAAAGACTTTATTTATTAATTAGGAATAACAAGATTTTAGCGCTAGGTCATCAATTTTTTAATTATTATTATTATTTCCAATGTCATTTTTCAAGAAAATGTTTCTCATAAGGAAGTCATTCTCCTAACAACTATCATAACTTCTAATTTTAAGTGTGTTATTATCAAATATTTAATAGAATTGAACTTTTCTTTTTTTTAAAAAAAAACTCTAACCCAATTATGTATTATTATTATTATTTTATTTTAATATATATAATATATTTCTCAACAAATATTTTTCACTTACCAACCAAACATATAACAAATTATACTTCAATAAATATCTATCATCACCAAATAATGTCCTTTATTACAAGAATATCACATGGCATCAACCTCAACTTGCTTAAACATTTTAGGACATTATCAACATATAAATGGTGCAAACAAATAATTTAAAATATATACATATATAATAAGATCACGTTCAGTTTGAACTCACTGACTATAAATATTGATTAGCCACCTAATGGTATACTTCAAATCAAGACGAACAAGATTTATTATATATCTAAGTTAACCAACTTTAATCGTACCGCGTCCTCTCTCCATTTGTGTCTGGAGTTTCTCTTTGGCATGCCTCAATGCATCAAGAACTTCTCTCACTGTAGCATCAAGAACAATTGGATCAATTGATTTTGGCTTTGGCAAATCTATAGGAACTAATGCCAAAGAGTTATTGACATTGTCTTCTTCACTTTTTTCTTCTTCTTGGACTAGAGACGTTGAGCTAGAATAATAGATAAAAAGTTAGACCAATGTTAATTTGGTGACATCACAGAGTAATAATATAAATAAAAGAAACTAAGGGTAAATGAACCTTTTTACTGTTCGAAAAGGTTTTAATTCTACCTTCTGTTATACTATTCGAACAAATAGACAATAGATGTTAGGTCTAAGCATCCAAATATAATTCATTCTACTAGGATTAACTGTCATCCGACATGACAATAAAAAGTTCGGAAAAGGGCCTAAAATATCCTTGAAGTATTAAAAATGGTACAAAATTACCCTCCATCCACCTATTGGCTCCAAAATGCCCTTTTCATCCCCCTATTGGCTCCAAAATACCCTTGTCATCCACCTTTGGGTTCAAAATTGACCACTTTTTTAATTATTTTAAAATTAAACTCTTTAAATATTTTTTAAAATACTTGGCGTTCAACTATTGGTTATAATTTAATTTATTAATATAATTTATAAATCAACCCACTACCCACTCATTACTAACTAAACCCCACCCAATTAATAATCCAATTATAATATCAAAATTGTCATAAACACTACTAAAACACGATGAAATTATAGATTCCTGAAAATGACATTCAAAATTATTTGAGTCCGAATCGAAGCCCCAATGAAATATAGGTTGAGCCGCTTATTTAGGAGGACACTTTCAATATGATTCTCTTTCAAGATTGAATTAAAAATTTATGATTAAAGGTAAAGAAGTAATACATTTCGAATTAATTCATGCACTTTTTTAAAATATAATTTTATAAATATTTATGATTTGTTTTAAAACCTTTAATATATTATTTTGAAAAAAAGTTAACTATGAAGTAACATCACATAATTGAGACGTAAGTCAGACTTTTAAGTTTATCGGTAATTTTTATTTAGACACTTAACATATGATAATTTACTTCTATAGATATTTTCGCCTCAAATTTTTAAAAACACTCAATTGGCAGTAGCTTTTTTCTTGTTGCATTAATAATGTGACGGGTGTATTAATTTGGAGGGGTTTAATTAGTAATGGGTGGGTAGTGGATTGATTTATAAATTATACTAATAAGTTAAATTATAACATATAGTTGCGTACCACGTATTTAAAAAAATATTTAAATAGTTTAAATATAAAACCGTTAAATAAGTGGTCAATTTTGAACCAAAAGGTGGATGACAAGGGTATTTTGGACCCAATAGGTGGGTGAGAAGGGTATTTTGGAGCCAATAGGTGGATGGAGGGTAATTTTGTACCATTTCCAATACTTTAAGGGTATTTTAGGCCCTTTTCCGTAAAAAGTTTCTTCCCTCTTATTTGAGTCAAACTTACTCCTTTTACTCTTTGATTTGGAGTAATTTTACCCTTTTACTATTCAAGTGACATATTTTTAAAATTAGAATTTTTTTTTCTTCTTCAAAATTAGGGTAGGTAAAGAGGATTATAACAGTGGAAATCGAACCCTCACTAATACAGTAAGAATTTAAATAGCCGACCAACTAAGCTATTAAAATTTCCTCTGTAAGATTTTCAACGTCGAGTTTAGACATTTTGCATACCTATTAGCATCTGAATTTGAGAATTCCAGCTCCTTAGAACTGTTTTCTTGGGATATGAGCTCTTGAGAATCTTGTAAATCACTGATCATAGAGTCTTTAAATTGGGAATTTTGTTGAGAGATTATTTTGCTGCTGTTACTAGTAGTTGTTGTAGATGTTACAGATGAATTTTCACTTTTATCAAACAAACTTGAGTGCTCTGATTCATCTGAAATATAACATATGTTCATTGATTCAAGCTTTTTTATAAAATATTTGAGCTTTTTCTCAGCTTTGTTTCTTGATTTGCTCTCTTCTTTCAACTTTGTCTCCAGTTCAATCAGCTGTGAATTTCAAAAAAAATAAAAAATTATGTTACTCGAACTCTTAAAAAAGTACTTTACTAATATCATCATAGGTAGACAAAAATAAAGTTACAGAAATT
Source organism: Solanum sitiens (assembly GCA_016801875.1). NCBI lineage: Eukaryota > Viridiplantae > Streptophyta > Magnoliopsida > Solanales > Solanaceae > Solanum > Solanum sitiens. The sequence continues at coordinate 1,946,041 of JABWTJ010000011.1, read as the reverse complement.
GATTTATCATCGATAACATCTATCTGTTCTGTAATTCCGAAAAGAAATTTTATATAGAAATATAAGAACATGAATATCGATAGCTTAAAACAAAAGAATAGTGAATAAGGCTTACAGATTATCTACACACACCCCACCACACCCACACCCACACCCATATTCTCTTTCTATTAAAAAAAGGTCTATTTAGAGAAAATAACTCGTTTTACTTGTTGGCTAGCTTGAAAGCTAGTTATATGAATTTGAGGCACAATGTAATTAAATATATCAAATCATTTAAAAGCTATGCATTTTTAAAAAATCAGACATGAATGAGATAATACTTTTGAAGAATTCGAACAGTGTCTAGCTTATAATCAAACAAATTTAATGATGAAAAAACAATAGAATCACTAAACAAAATGTACATTACTAACATTTTCACTCAAAAAAAAAAATAGAGATGAAGAAGGAAAAAAGAACCTTGTTTCCCATAAACTCTGCATCTTCTTTAGCTTTTTTTGAAGCTGCTCTTTCTGCAATTAATCTTCCTCTTAGACACTCCACTGTCTTCAACCCATCTTCTTTTTCCATTTTCTTCCCACTGAAAAAAAGGAAAAAAACAGAGAAAAAAAAAAGAAGAGAATATGTAAGCAAATTTAGACAAAGCACACTAAAAAAAAGGGGGTTGGTAGCTAGCTAGCAAAATCGAATGCAGAATTTAAATTTTACGAGTTCAAAATACCACCTCATTTAAGTAGTGAGATTCAAAATCAATAATTTATATATGTATTAAATAAATTTATAACAAATAATTATATAATTTGAGCTAAAGTTTACTAAGTTCACTTGATCTCCATTTTCTTCTATTTGGCTCTTACTTCAAGAAAGTAAATTCTCTATAGTGTTTATTCCCTTTTAATAAGGGGACTCACACCTCAAAATTTTATTTTATTTTTATTGTTAGGTATTTTAAGAGTGTAGATTTTGCAAAATCTTTTATTTATATTTGTATGAGTATAATAAAGCAAAGTAGGTAGGAAGAATTGGAATTAATTTTAGATACAGAACTGTGAAATCACTATAAATGACCTTTTCTGTTACTTCACTTCAAAGTTGCACCTGTCCCACTCCAACTGTCACCACACTTTAATTTCACATTAATACAATACTATACTATATATTAAGTTACTACATGATTCAAAATGAATAAAAAAAAAATTGTACAAATTTCTAACCATCTAATTTTTTTCCCATGACTGGCCGGTAAGTGCATATTGTTTGGGTTAAAGTTTTGGATGAAATATTCTTAATATGATAAGATACGAATTTTTTTTTACTGTATCGTTGAATAATATTATTACATTTTATATGTAACTTTTTTTTTCCTTTCTAGCAATTAATATAGGACGTTCACACATGTAACAATCTACTGTGGAATTAAATTTGATATGACCTATCACCTTATCATTTTAAACTCATAAATTTTAAATTCTGACTTCGTCTCTGTTCATTGATTATTTGAAAATGAACCGTGTGTAGAGTCCAGTTTAAGTTTTCTCACTAATGCAATATATTAAAGTTTCAAATCGTTTCATAATATGTGGATTTAGTTGAAGAATTGTAGTTGTAAGTTAAAACTCACGTTTAGACTTTATAAGTTAAAAATAATAATTAAAACTAGCCCTCTTTTTCAAACTTTAGATTCTATTTTCAAATCTGAAGTTGAAATAATTGATCATTGTAATTAAAATATAGTAGTAATAATTAATGAAAATATTTTTGAAATTTTGAAATGAAAGAGGTTGTGGCTAGATTATAGTCACGTGATATTCGCAGCATTTGTCCGTAGTTCAACCGCCCAAACCGCATTGTTGTCTCTTCGCTTCACTCATTACTCGTGTTGATTATATCCTTTTATTTGCCGAAGATCGTATTAGGTATTTATATTAAATTAATTTAAGTAAATAGTAGTATTTGTAATAAATTTTAAAGTGACAATATAAAATACAATCACAAATAAAATATAAAAAAATATAATTTTATTGATAAAGATCGCGGGTACAATTCTGTTTCTGTCTTGATTCTTCTCTCAAAATATATTTATCCATGTTTCGAGGACCGTTAGTGACATATTTTTCAAAATAGGATAATTTAATTTGGTCTATATATGAATATTTCATCAATTTGCGGAATATTTAAGATCTTGACATCTTAATGAAATTTTCAAGATGTCTTTTTAAGAGAATTCAATTGTCTTTATATAGGCAAAAACTAGAATTTAGGATTGAAAACTGGACAAATCTTTGATAGTCCCTATTCGAATTGAACATGTCTTATCGAGTTTCACAAAATTTCAATATCTATAAGTGGAATATTGTCTTGCTTTTCAAGGATTTAAGTTTGTTGGTGTTTGTCTTTATACTACTCCCTCCGTCCAGAAATAATTGTCAGGTATACTAAAAATAGATGTCCAAAATTAATTGTCTATTTAAACAATCAACAACTAATTAGCTCATTTTTTCCAATTCTACCCTTAATAAAGAGAAAGTGGGTGCTACTTCCTAATTAATTGATAACAATTGATTGTAGGGTTATATTAGTCAAATTACATATTATATTAAATTTTTCTTGAGGGATGTGTATTATCTAAACCTGACAATTATTTCTGGACGGAGGGAGTAGTTGTATAAGCGTAATTCTTGCTTTTGATACTCATAATCATCTTTTATTTATTATATTTCGATTATCACACTATTTTATGTTCTTCTTCCTTTCTCATAGGATTTGCGTTGTTTCCCTTAATTATTACTAGTTGCTATGTTTTCTTACTCTTTGTACAGTGGCGGATCTAGGATTTTAAGGTTGTGGGTGTTCTGAAATGAATTCTTCCTTTCTCATAGGATTTGCGTTGTTTCCCTTAATTATTACTAGTTGCTATGTTTTCTTACTCTTTGTACAGTGGCGGATCTAGGATTTTAAGGTTGTGGATGTTCTGAAATGAAAATGTAAAAAATATGTGTTAAAATGAGATTCAAACCTTGGTAACAACACCAAAAGAGTCTTAAATAACCATCCAAGAACCATTGGGCCAACTATATCATTTATTTATTGGGTGCTCTATGTTAATTTTATACAAATACCTATCAATTTTTATATAGATATATATATTTCATAACGAAATTAATAGGTGCTCGAGCACCCGGCGGACACCATGTGGGTCCTCCCCTGTCTTTGTACATTAAATTTATTATGTTTAAATCAAAAATCTTTTAAAAAATATCTTTTTATCTTCACGAAAAAAAAATAAAATCTACATATATTACATCTTCTCTAAACCCGATGTATAAAACTCCATCAAATATACTATTATAATTAAGTACTAAAATTTTTGATACAAATACATATATATTAATATTAACTTGATATAAATGAAGACAAATTTTTATTGAGAAGAAAAGAAACGCCAAAAGTCCGTACCAACGTTGAAGTATTAATTACTACTGTACTAACTACTTCAAAATTATTTCTCAGCTCTACATAAATACTTGCTCGATCTCTACCGCTCAAATTACGTGATATTTATTACTCTCTTCTTTCGATATTATTTGTCATAGTTTCTATTTTTAGAGTCAAACTATAAATACTTTAATTAATATTTTAAGATGTATTTTTTGATCATATTAATATACAAAAAATTATAATTTATAGTACTTTTCATATAGTTTTAGCATATTTAATTTTTTTGTTTAAAAGATTGAATTAATATAACCTAATTTACCTTTGAAAATTAGTCAAATTGACTTTTGATAAGCGCAAAATGACAAACAATTCCAGACGGAGGGAGTCATTATTAATGAAATTTAGGGAAAAATGAGAAAAAAAATTAAAATTTTATGGTATGATAAAATATTATAAATGTTAATGTGATTGTATTTATCCTATTAACACTTCAATTTCAACACTCTTATAATTTTTAAGACAATTTAAACAGGATCGCCGAATATTGAATGTTCCTATTAATATAGAAGTATAACGACATATAATGGTTCTAACTTCAATCGAACCTCACAGTCTTAGTCAAAAATCCAAATAACGAATTTATATAAATGTACAGCCAAATGAAGTTTTATCAAATGAATCGTTTTTATGGGTTCACTAGCAATTTGAGTGACATTACTATTACACTCTACTCTAGTCTTTAATATTGAATGTGTCTCAACTGCTTGACGTTTATTCAAATTTTGTGCTTGAATCTCATAGGAAATAAAAGTTGAGTTGTTGATGACAATCTTTACAAGTATAATGGTTATGATAAAAATGGACAAACTGACATTACAACAAAAATAATTATTAGCGGTATTTAATTCTTAATTGCCGCTAAATATGTATTTTTATTGCAATTGTCACTCTTTGTATATGTCCCTAAAGTCTTTAGCGACATTGGTTCTAATGACACTTAACTAATGCAGGTAAAGACTTTAACGCTTTTTATTAGTGTTAATATGTAATGCTGCTAAAAGTTATTTTTGTTGTAGTGTGAAAAGCAAGAGAGAGGAATTGTTATTTTTCCTTTTTAAAAAACTAAAACTAAAACTAAAAATAAATAAATAAATAAATAATAATAGGACAACTTTCACATATAGCAAATAAAAAATTCATATTTGTATGATATAGTATGCTATAGCAAAGTTTGCATAATTGCGCTCCATAGCAAACATAGAAACTGTATAATTCGCTATACATATACAATTGAAGCGAATTATATAAAACGAAGTGTATGAAACGAGAAAGAGAAAGACACTTAGGCAGAGAATTGTATAAAAACGAAGTGTATAAAACGATTTGTATGATTATAAGTGTATAGAACGATTATATACAATTTGAATTTGTATAAAATGAGAAAGAGAGAAAGACAAAACAGACTTGGGCAGGGAATATACAATTGAATCGAATTGTATAAAACGAGAAAGAGAGAAATTAGATACAATTTGAATTTGTATAAAACGAGAAAGAGAGAAAGGCAAAAGAAACTGGGCAGGGGAGTATTTTTATGGTATAATTATAAGTGTATAGGACGAAAATATATGTACTTGCATGTGTATATACAATTTTCTCACACTTTATACAAACAGAAACACAATTTATACATTTCACTTCTGTTTGTATAAGTGAGAAAGACGAGGGTGGCGAGCGACATTTGGGAGAGTGACGAGCGAGATCTGGAAGAGGGGAACAAAAATATATGTATTTATATAATTTCCTCTTCTTTATACAAATAAAAACAATTTTTATACACTTGTGTTTGTATAAAAAGTGAGGAAGCGAGCGAGAGATTGGAGCGAGAATGGGAGAGTGGCGAGCGAGATGTTTGGGAGAGAGGTGACTGGCAAATTTTGGTAAACGTTTGCTATGGAGCACAATTAAATCAACCCTAACTACTCCATTTATTTTAGGTTATTAGTTTGTTATTATATACAATTATCCATAATAATAATAATAGTAATAATGATAATAATACTATAAAAGGTTTTTAATATGTTCCCTTTTTAATCGATCAACTTTCATATATAGCAAATATAAAAATAATATTTGTATGTTATAGATATAGTTTGCATAATTGCGCTTCATAACAAACTCTATGTTTGCTATGGCTAATTCGCTATACATATATACAAAAGAAGCTATGACTATTTCGCTATATATATATATATATATATATATATATATATACACACAAAACAAGCAAAGATTTGACACAATGGTTTGGTTTGGTGTTTACGAAGTCGAACTAAATTGAGGTTGAAAATTTGGAAAAAAAATTGAGTTTATTAGTTTTGTTTGGTTTATAAATTTAAAATTTTTACACAAATGATTTGATTTGATATTTGAAAAATTCAAACCAACCGATCATACACACATTGTATAATTGATGTGTTATGTTTACAGGAGAAAGTACAATTGTATACTACTACTTATAATTTTGCAATGGCAATATAATGTTCGATCATTATTAAGTAAATTTCTCATATCCATAATTTTTTTAATAATGGGCAAATTACAAAAATCACATATTTTTAAGGTGAAGTTACAATTTATCCCTTAAAAGTTTATAATTTCAAAAATCTCTCAAAACGAATACAATAGTATAAGCGCTGATACATTAATTTAATGTGCAAGATACATTAATCGTTAAGTAAGATACATTACATTTTCTACATTATACATTAATCTGATGTACATTTTATACATGCTACACTGATTTGATGCGCGAGATACACTAATCTGATGCACAGATACACTAATTTGATGGGCGAGGTATATTTTATTCATGATATAATGTGATGCGCGAGATACACTAATGTGATGCGTGAAAATGAGAGATTTTAGAAATTTATAAAACTTATAAGAAATAATGATAATAAGTAAACTAAAATGTGAGATATTCGTAATTAATCCATTAATTAAATCTTTGTAAAAGGCAAAGTTCATATGAACTTGTTTTCTTTGGTAAAGTAAATTAAGAAATTTCTTTTTGGGTCAAGACACATAAGCATATGTATAGATCATACATGTTTATCTAATCATATTTAAGGTTTTCATTGTTTTCAGCTTAATATCAGTGATTCATCTTAATAAAAGTGGCAATAACTCAAGTTATCAGACAAACACGCAGTATAATTATTATTTTATTTAAAAAAATGTTTTTTTGGTATATGGAATTATTTTAAATTTCTAAGGATTTAAAACTGCAACTCTCAAGGGCAACTTTGGGGGAGTAATACAGAGTTTGCATTACTTTAATTTGACATAAATTTGAACTTGTGATATATTTTTATTTGTATTTATTTAATGAAATTCATTTACATTAAAATATGTTATTTATATGTATTGTTATTACTAGGAAAAATTATGCGAAAAAACAAATATATACTAGTTAATTAGCTAATAACTATAGTTTGAATTAATTACGGCTCACAACTTAATTTTATCTTTAATTACATCACTTGTCCTCTTTTATACATGCACACAAAAAAAATTAGTCTCTCTCCAATCTTTCTCGCTCACCTCTCTCCCCTCTTTGTCTTCCATTCTCACTTGTCTCTCTCCTCCCTCTCCCAATATCTCTCGACAAATACACAAATACATATGTCTATATATATATGTGTGTGTGTGTGTATATATCACACAATTATATGACAGATATACATATACAGTTCGCCTCTCTCCACTCTCTATCCTCTCTCGCTTGCCTCTCTCCTATCTCTCCTATCTCTCCATTCTCGCTCATCTCTCTCCTCCCTCTCCCAATTTCGCTCGCCAGATATACAAATACACATGCATATTAGGTACATAAATACAATAATTTGATAGATATACATATAAAATTCGACAAATATGCATATACAATTCGTCTCTCACCACTCTCTGTCCTCTCTCGCTCGACTCTCTCCCCCTCTCCCAATGTCGCTCGCCACTCTCCTCCCTATAACATGTTATGAATCATAATTAACAAACCATAGCTATGAAACGTAATTAAGTTATTTTGAGTGGTTATATGAGAAAGGAAAAAATGGCACAACAGGACATCCCATTTTATTAATTGGCAACATATAGTCTCCTTTTATTTTATTGACAAAAAAAGATTTTTTAGATCAAATTTTGCAATTAGTAGCACACATATTGGGAAGTTTTTTTTAATTAAATTAATAATTTTAAAAGGTGGTAGCATGATGTCCTTTTTTTATTGGGAAGTGGTTTTTTTCTCTATTTTTTTTCTCTTCTCTGTCATACATACACGATTCTTTTAAATCATGTTTCTTTATTGATTATCTTCTTCATTACTTAGAATAAAAGATGATTTTCTTTCTTATTTATTAGTTTTACTTATTGAATTCTATAAAAACATTCATTCGTAGTTTATTTTTTCTCTTTCGCTTTCAAATTGAGAAAAAGGTCAAATGCCCCCTCAAGCTTTAGCCACATTTCCAACTACACACTTAACCTTTGCGGAAATCCTATTACCCCCTGAACCTTTTTTTTTAATATTAGTTCACCCTCAGACGCTGACGTGGTTACATGTACCAGATTTATAAAAAATGTTTGTATACACACGCTGTACACGTATATATTAGTGGATCCCATAACTTTACACGAATTAAAAATTAACACGTGTGACATAATTGTACCTTTACCTTTTGGCAAAAGTGTCAAAATAAAAAGTTTAACTTTAACTCTTTTCTTTCTTTCTTCTTTCCGTCCAAATCAAAACTAAAACCCTTTCTTCTTTCTTTTTCTTCTTTCTTCTTTCTTCTTCCATCCGCCATTGTTGGTGCTCGGAAGCTTTCTTACGATTTCTTCTGATGAACACGATTACAAACATAGTGAAAAAAATTTAAAATTTATCGGAGTGAACAGTTGGGTTTTGATGCAGTTGTTGAAAGGGTAACAATTTCCAACTTTCAAACGGAAAATTGAAGGGAGAAAAAATGAAAGTGATGGCGTATTTGTGATGTTCTTCTAATATATATATATATTACATACAAAAATCAATGAGACAAGTTTTTTCTTTTCTCTGTATTGTTTTTGTTTTTGTTTTTATTTCTTCAAGATCTGAGTTGCAAAGGCTTAAATGTTTTGCAACTCTAATCCTATTTCTGAGTGGTTGGAATTCTACAAAAAAGAATAATCAAAACGTTTGTTAATAAGAGAAAATGGTGAATGAGGAATAAAGAAGAGAGCTTTTGTTTAAGATGGAGATAAATGAATTGGGAAAAGGGTAAAACAATAAATGTATGTTAAATAAAGAGTAAAGTTACTATTGGGAGGCTTATTTGGACTACACATGGACATTTTATCACGTTCTTACGCGCCTCACGGAGGTGAGTTCATGCATGTGACCACGTCAGCGTCTGAGGGTGAACTAATATAAATAAAAAAAGGTTCAAGGGGGTAATAGGACTCCCGCAAAGGTTAAGTGTGTAGTTGGAAATATGGCTAAAGCTTGAGAGGACATTTGACCCTTTTCTCCTTTCAAATTCTTGATGGTTTGTTGATATTTACCCATCAATTTCTCTACTTGTAGCCTATATTTGACCCCTTCTTGTATTGTCGTTCGATTTTTTTTATGTTTTAATTTGAAATTGAAGGTTATATCTAATTTAGGTAAAAATTTAGGTAGTAGTAATTAATTGTGGGTATCAATTGTCATGTTTAAGAAACTTATCCTAGGTTTATTCATAAAATTGGGGATTATGATTCTAATTTTGTGAATTCTCCATCCATAACTCTAAATTTTATAGTCATGTAAGTTCTTCTCGTTATCCGATTCAACTTGTGTGTTTTCCATTGAGCATTTTATATTTCATGTGCAATCCTCATTTTCTGAAGAAAGAATATGGAATGTATACAATTTTTAAGAGAATGAACACACAGATATGCATACATGATCTTCTTGATTAAAAAATTTCAATGTAGTGTATACATACTATGAGTGAATGAATACATAAAGTGTTTAATTTTTTAATATGTATACATTGGACGGGATAACATAGCTATAAATGTATAGTAATACTAAGTGAATGAATACACCATTATTCTACATATCATCATGTATACAATTGATTTTTTTATTATCAAATAATGAATAAAAATATATGAAAATGCATAATTTACGTTTTTAGGCGGTTACGTATTGTATATATAATTTTGTATGTTTTCATTATTTTTATTTTTGAGTGATTTTGGTTATACGAGGAAAAAAAACTATAACAATGTCATTAATTAATTTAGGCCATTTTATGCTTATTTTTTATTTGTCTATTAAATACTAATTAATGTTGGGCTATTTATTGCTAATTGTAGCTATACGTTGTATATATATGTCATTTCCTCGTGAGAAAGTCCCCTTAAAAGGCTTGGTGTATATTAAAAAGGAAAAGTTGTATATAATAGCAAACTATTAATTCAAATTAAAACATAGATTGATTTAATAATATCTCATATCAAATTGTTGTTATTTCGTCTCTCTGCTTGGTGAATCTTGCTCGCCTCTCTTACTTTTATACAAACACAATTGTATAGAATGTGTTTGTGTTTGTATAAAGCGAGAGAAAATTTTATATATACATATATTTTCGTTCCCCTCTCTCTCCTCTTCCAAATCTCGCTCGCAACTCTCACTCGCCTCTCTCACTTTATACAAACACAAGTGTATACATTGTGTTTGTATTTGTAAAAAGTGAGAAAATTGTATATACAAACACAAATGCATATATTTTATGTCCTATACACTTATTATTATACAAATACAATCTTCTTCCGCCTAGTTTTCTTTTGTCTTTCTCTCTTTCTTGCTTAATACAAACACAGATTATATCAAATTGTTGTAATTATAAATTTTTAAGGGATAAATTATAACTTTACCTTAAAAATATGTGATTTTTATAATTTGCCCATTATTAAAAGATTATGGACATGAGAAATTTACTTTAATAATGATCGACCATTATATTGCCATTGCGAAATTATAAAAAGTAGTATACGATTGTACTTTCTCCTATAAACATAACACATCAATTATACAGGGTGTATATGACCAGGTTGATTTGAATTTTTCAAATATCAAATCAAATTATTTGTGTAAAAATTTTAAATTTATAAACCAAACAAAACTAATAAACTCGATTTTTTCCCCAGATTTTTCAACCTCGATTTAGTTCGAATTTGTAAACACCAAACCAAACCATTGTGTCGATTTTTAAAATTTATAAATTCAATTTAATTCGATTTTGTACACCCTAATACAAACTTGTCTCATCGGCTTTGAAGATTTCACTATACAAAACTTACTAATGAAAAGAGTTCGGAGCCTAAAGAACAAAAGTTGACAAAAATTCTAAAAGAGTAAATCATTTTTTTTTCTAACCAAAACGGTAAAATCGCTACTGATATAGCGATTTATTTTGACAGCGTTAAAGCAAAATCGCTGCTCGAGCAGCGATACTGCAGAATTTTATTTTTATTTGTGTATTTTAAGATAATGCACAACTACCCCCTCAACCTATGCCCGAAATCTCAGAGACACACTTATACTATACTAAGGTCCTATTACCCCCCTGAACTTATTTTATAAGTAATTTTCTATCCCTTTTTGGCCTACGTGGCACTATCTTGTGGGCCCAACGTTGGTTGACTTTTTTTTTAAGCTAGTGCCACGTAGGCCGAAAAGGGGTAGAAAATTACTTATAAAGTAAGTTTAAGGGGTAATAGGACCTTAGTATAGTATAAGTGTGTCTTTGAGATTTCAGACATAGGTTGAGGGGGTACTTGTGCATTTTCCCTTTTTCTTTTTAACAAATCACTGCCAAGACAACGATTTTAGTAAATTTTAATTTTTTTTTATGTATTTTAAATCGCTGCATTTGTAGCGATTTTAGTGAAATTTGTTTTTTTATAATTATAAATTGAAAATCATTTTATTTATTTATTATTATTTTTGCGATTTTAGTTATTTATTATTATTTTGAAAGTAAATCGCTTCAAAAGCAATTATTTTAGTTTTTTTTTTAAAAACAATTGTAGTATAATCGCTGCAAATGCAACGATTTTTAGTTGTTTTTTTTTTACAAATTTTTAGTGATTTTTTAAAAAAAATTGTAACTTCTTTTTTTTATTATTTTATTTTATAAATATTTACAATTCATATTTAAAAAACAAAAAACAAGTTTCACTAAAAAAATTTACCGTTTTGGTTAATTTTTTTGATATACCCTTTTAAAAATTTTGTCCATTTTTTTTGCCCTTTAGGCTCCGAACTCAGAAAAAGTTCATTAGGAAAATTCATACACATGAAATTCCTACTAATAAATATAACTATTGATCTAGCATCTAAATTTTTTATTTGACCATATAAAATTGCATATATGATATTTGATGTTAATTTTATTATAACCTAAATTAAATTAATATAGATACACATATAGTAATCACTAGTATGCCTATTCTAGACGATTTTTATTGACTTCAATTAAATATCATTACAAATATTAAAATGAAATTTTTATATTCATATTTTATGTATCTAGCGTATATCTAAACACACAAACTCAGCCACAAAGCAAAAGAGTCAAGGAGTACGTTATCAAGAACGAGTGATTCCCATTGCTTTACCTCTATTAATATATTACACATTTTCCATGTTAATACATTATATTTATATTCAACATTATTAGTAATTGAGTTCGCAATAACATATATGTATATATATAAAATTTAATATAAAATATAAAATATATTCATCAAAAGCTTTTGAATTCGTTCGAATCTATAAGACAATTCACTGATATGTCCTTAGAGGCGGAAGCAGGATAAATTTTATAAATTTGATCTTTATATATTTTATTAATTAAGCATCTATGGTCTTTGAGTAGAAAAATATCAAAATTGCCCTTTTAGTATCAATCAATGAACAAATTTTCCCTTCCGTTATGAATTTGTGCAAATTTAAATCTTCGATAAAAGTGGTGGCATTTATTATTGAAGAAGATGAAAACTGACGATTGGAACATGTCCAATGAATCTGACTGCCATGTTTGCAGCAAGTGTTGATGAAGAAGGAAGCTGACGATTAGATATGTCAAATGAACATGTCCGACGAGTTTACAACTTCCTTCTTCATAAACACTTGCTGTAAACAAATTAGTCAACTTCGTTGGATATGTTCCAATCGTACTTCTTTTTCTTCAACATTTAGATCCTTAATGGACTAATAATCCACTGTTAAATTCCTGCTAAATCCAGATTAATCCTATCGATTTGCGTTTAAACCAATTGAACTCCTAAATTCACATATAATCGAAAAATTCAGCATATATTATACATAATTACATATTCATTATAAATAATTTTTAATTTTATATATACAATATAATTTTTCATCTCGACTAAGACAAAACATGTATATATATCCATGCATTTGCCACGTGTTCTAAGAGGAAAAAAGAGTACTTCACTTGTAACAATAAATTTTGTACAGATATTTTTTTGGATTATTGATAAACTGAAAAAGATAGCTACTACAATTTAATCCACTAATTTAATTTTCTGGCTGAAATTAATTAACTACGTGGCATGCACCACAACTAATCTTAGCCAAAACATCCCACAACCGTTGGATCTCAGCAAAAACATCATCGGACGGTAGCTGAAATCGACAACATGGACAAGTGTTGTTCTTCTTCAACCAAGGTAATATACATTTCCAATGGTAAAAATGATCACATGGTAATTTACAAACTTCTCTTCCTAATTTCATCTCTTCTTTACATATCACACATTGATCATCTCCACCACCGTTAGATGACGGCAACGCAACCACCACCGCCACCGATGCCGCTAACTTCTTCTTATCTTTACGTTCATCAGTGACGGAGTCAGAAATTCTAAAAAAATATTAAGATTTTGAACATGTTAGTGTTACTCGTAGTTTTTTTTTAACAAGTTTTACGTGTGACAATAATTTTTTTTTTAACATTATAAATATGTTAGTTGCTATTAATACTAGATTAATTAACAATTACTAGTTTATTTTTATAATAAACTTAATTGTACATCTATCTTTTAGTTTATATGACATTTCTAATCTTGGTCAATATTAAAAAAGAATAGCATATATTTACATTCATTGTTAACTTTAAAATGTTAATTTCGATAATTAAGCACACAAATATTGAGTTTCAGGCCATAATTCTTGATGTTCAGTCAAACAACATCATATAAATTAAGATAATAAGCGTATATGTATCGAAAGAGGGATAGAGAAAATGTTTTACCCATAGCTCCGCCCCTGATCACCACCATTAATATCATAGGCCATGACATTGACAAAAATTTTGCACTTAGCCACTAGTTCAATGAACTTAATTATCACTTCACCACAACAACTTTCAATACCGGATAGTTTCAACATGTCTTTAGCCATATAGTCACGAAGAATATTGCGCCAACGCGATAGTGGGGCGTTGTCCAACGCCCTAGGTTCATGTTGGCGCAATTCACATAGTAGTAAGAGCATCAAAACCGCATCAACATCCCGAAGATTCATAGTGATAGTTGATGATGGTGGTAGCAGAATCGTGTTTTTCTCCATGAAGTAGGCTAAAATCGCGAGTTTAGACAAGAGGTGGCGCGCGATGAGGAGGGATTTACGGTTGAGGGAGAGGGAGTTGAGGTGGTGGAGAGTGAGGGAGAAGAGGGTGGGGGAAGAGAGGAGGGAGAAAATACGGTGGCGATTGTGGTGGTAGAGGGAGGAGAAGTGGTGGGTGAATTTTGTGAGTTGAAGAGGGGTTAAGGTAGAAAGAACTTCCATGACTATGGCTTCTAAGGATTTTTGATGTTCAATCATTTTTATGGGATCATGTGCATTATTGGTGGTAAAAGAAATTGAGTTTTGGGTGAAAGTGTGGGGTTTATATATATAGGGTGTGTGTGTTTGACTAAATCATGCATGACATTGTATTATTAGCTAGTGATTGGTATATGTATATCCTAGCCACTCAATCAGAACTCTCTCTGTTTCAAATTTATATGTCGTAGTTTAACTAATTAGTAAAAAAATTAAAATTTATAAACAGAAATAAATCATAGACGTTCATATAGCTATATTCATTAAGGATAAAATAGATATTTTAAAATTAAAGAAAATATTTGAGACTTTCGATAGGTTTTCAAATATATTATTGAACATTTTTGATCTTTTAATTGATTAAAAAAGTGAAAACTTTCAAGTTTTCCTTAGATATATATGCTAACAAATTTTGTTTTCTTATTGGGCGTTAGAAAAAGATTTAATTACCGAAAATACTAAAGAAGTATTATCAAATTTTAATATAGCAACAAAACAAATTGCATTAGACAAAAAATAGTAGGCGTTTGTCTATGTGATATCATGTCACAATATGGTATCATGAAATGGAATCAACGTTTGGATGTGTCATTTTACGCTGATTTCATATCATGAGATATGATATCATATTAATCAAAAACCATGATATGGAATCATATGGGAATACCATATCATGATTTGAGTTATTTTAATACAAAAATTGATTCACAAGTTTATATTTTATTAAAACAACTCTACATTTATATCTAATAACCATTTGTAAAATTTATGATCACATAATTACTTTTTAAATTTATTATTCTCACCGACATAAAATTTATTATTCTCACTAACATATAGTCACTTTAACTCACACTTCATGATTGTTGAGTAATAAAATCTTGAAGAGCCCGTGAAAGTTGTTTCATTTTTACTCAAATATATTGATGAAACAATAACTTAAATGGATAACAAATAACTTTATAATAATTTATTATACGATTTTATGATTTTTTTGTTTATTTGATAATATTAAATAAACAGTTAGGGTTATTTAATAGTTTTGAACTTATGAGATTTTTATGTTTATGAGAAATATATAACACCAAAATTTCATATTGCATGTCCAAATAAAACTTCAATTTCATATCATGATTCCATATATGATACCATATTATGATTTTATATCATGATACCATATCATGATTTTATATCGCATAGCCAAACGGGCCCTTAACAAAAGTTGTATAGCAAAATTATGGCCACATGTGAAAGTGACATGAGAGGAGGAAAAACAAGACAACTGTAGTTCAAGACTATATAATGGTACATGTGAGAATGAATTTAATCAAGTTATATAAATTTAAATTGCGTAAAAAGATTAAATTTTGTGACTAAATTTGAATCACGCATTGTAATATCTATTTGAGGATGATGATACAAACATATTTTTCTCCATATCTAGAGCTCAAATCTAAAATTTTTGATTCAAAATTAAATATTTCTATCACGATTTCATCTGTTACTATAAAAATTATCGATAATTATAGGTGTGGGACAATATAATGTGTTAGTGGGACATATAGGGATGTGAGGTTGGTTGAGTAGGAGAGAATGGAGTGGCTAGGAATATAATGTCCACAAGCTAGTGTCTTGTTTAAACAACTTTAGCAATATGATCCATTATTATCAAGAAAAAATTATATTTTTGATAAAGAAATAAATTAATGTCATTGCTATATGAACTATTACTTTTAAGGTCCATACAAACAAATTTATGATTTATTTCATTACTATATGTAAAATTTTAATGAGAATACCTAACGAATCTCTTTCAAACTATAACTTGAATATATTCATTTCAATAGAAATAATTACAAGACAAATAAATTTTTGATTTTCAAATATAATTTAATATTCTCTCGATGATGCAAACAAGACGGAGTTAGGTGAGGTTCATGAGTTCGGATAACCCATTAGCTTTTTCGTAGACTATATTTTTACTAGAAAATTAAGTAATAACTTGTGTACCCCTAACAAAATTGTTTGATAACTCAATGTTAAGGAAATGGAAGGAAATTTAACCCCAAACTCCTAATACTGATCCGCTGGACTCACTCATGCAAGGCATGTATTTTTTGTACATAGCTAATCCGATTGTCTATTTTTTCATTAGAAACATTAGGAAAATAACCTTATATAATTACTACACCTATAATGGTATATTTACATGATATATCAATAAATAAATCCGCTTATTATCTAGGTTATTTGTAGAATTACATTGATACATTTCAATTTAATCTCGTATATCAAAATTATTTTTTTGCGTGATTATTACTTATAAATTATAATCGATAACAAAAACTAAATAATTGAAGTAGTTACAGTATATTCTGAATATAGTTATTCAATTTTATGAAATGAAGAGAGAATTACTTTCAATTTTGTCCTTGTCATGTATTACTCAAGCATTAAGACACACATAAATAAATAAAAATTTAAAAAAATTCACTTTTACACTAATTACTGAAATTAGTAAATTATCCATTTTCGTTTCATCCATAAAAAATGATTTAACAATAAATTTATCCATATTACCGCAAATTGATTGGATAAAGTTTATCTGATTAACTTTAAAAAGAAAAAGAGCCAAAATTCCAAAATTTGCCGGCCGTCATCGAACTCGTTCTCCGGCGTCAAAATTCAAACTTTTTTCTCTCCGGCGAACTCTTAGCCCATCACTTTCCGGTTAATAATTTTAATTGTAAGTTTTCACTTTACGCATTATCTTTTTTTTCTCTCATGAACTCGAAAGCCCTAAATCTCTTCCCCTGTCAATTTTATCAACAGGCACGACGAATTGTTAATTCACTTAAATTGCTTTTTTGTGCGATTGAAGGTTTCAAATTAGTACTGAACTTTCAGTTTAGTGATCTAATCCTGTTGCTTAATCCGCCTTTTTTGGTATTAGTGTGTGAACATATATGGGGAAAATGTCTATCTGCTATATTGTGCTTTATTTTATAATACTAAACTTCTAATTAATAAAACTAGCATTAACACTAATCTCATAGTTTCTGATTTCTGTTAATACATGTTGTTCTTTGCTTCGGTTATCACATTATTTTGATGTTGGTATTGTGCCCTTTTTGAATGCTATGTAATGATTTCTGTTATTATTTGTTATATCTGCTTTGCGACTGTATGTTATTTTTAACATTGCTTTGTTATGAGTTACTTGAGCCGAAGGTCTGCTTACATCCTCCCCTTCCCAGACCCCACCTTATTCCGTGTATGTTATTGTTGTTGTAAAGATTATCTTTTAGTACAGAGTGAACTTGATGGTAAAATTTAATAGTAACTAATACTAATATTTTTGTCCATGAGTTTAGCTTTCCTGTGAATAGCTGCAATGTTACACATCCTGCCGACTTTGATAGTGTTGTTTCTTCAGTTTATTCTCTTCTTTTGGTAAAGATAAAATGTAAAATGTGGAATGAGGTAGAGTTATTTTCTTTTCGCTTACTGTGTGGCTTTTGTAGTTCAGAGTTACCTGTGAATAACTTAACTGTTCAATGTTATAGTGCCTTTTACGACTTTCCCTTTATATAGTCTGATAGTGCCTTTTACGACTTTCCCTTTATATAGTCTGCAAGCGCATTGATCAACGTGGATTTTCTGGAATCACTAGCACTAATAATAGTATTTTTGTCGATGAGTTTAGCTCTCTAGTGAATAGTTGCGATGTTGCATATCCTGCAGACTTTGATAGTGTTGTTTCTTTCAGTTTTTCTCTTCTTTTGTAAAGATACAATGTAAAATGTGGAGTGAGGTAGATTTATTGATTTTCTTTTCACTTACTGCTTGGCTTTGGTAGTTCCGGATTTTCATTAAATTTGCTAATAAATAAGAATGATAAAGAGAGAAAAATACTGACCAAGCGAGTAACATTTTAGCAATGTACTTTTAGCTTTAAATCTTTTTCCTTCTACATTGAGAAGGAACTGTTGTCATCAGTCTTACTTTTGTTTTTTTTACATACAAAAAGGTAGAACCTGTCAAATGTATGCATAATCTTATTCATATTTTTATAGATACAAGAAATTATTTTCTTAGCAATTAATCCGCAAAGTCATTGAAGAGTGTTACTGTTATATATATTGTTTCCTCATGCATTAGACTTGTTCATTTATTGTCAACTATTTGTATACTTGCCAAAGCTGCTCTGAATCTAACAGAGTCATAATGGTGTTTTGAAATGGCATGTTTGCTGTTAACAGGCGATTGGTTAATTAAATTATCTTCTCTGTTTTCCTCTAGTTTTTCTTTTAAAATGATCTGAATTGCGATTATCAAGTGTTGCGATAATTCTTTCTGTATATATTGATGTTTCGGTTTAATTTTTTATTATTTGTTAGTGTGAAGCTCCATTTTATAACAGAAACTTGGTCATCTACTCACAGGGCTGATTGGAAGGACTGCTGTAAATGGATTTTCCATGCAAAGAAAGTGACGCGGAGGAGTTAACACCTGGAGTATTTGAGATACCTGGAGAGCCAGCTGTTGTTATTAATGGGCTGCCTCCTGTTTCTTCAAATGCTGACGTCAATTTTCCCTGCCCAATAGTTACTGATGCAGAATCACATAAGAATTCTACTTTCGGTCAATGGCTTATGGGAAGAGAAGTTCGCAAGTTGTTTGGGGACCAGTATTACCATGGGAAAGTTATTGAATTTGATGGGGAAGTTGGTTGGTTCAGGGTGAAGTATGAAGATGGCGACATTGAAGATCTTGAGTGGCATGAGTTGGAACAAGTCCTTCAGCCTTTGGACATTACTATTCCATTGATAACAGTAGCCGCAAAGGTCAATAAGAGAAAGCAGAGATCCATTCAAGAATTCGGGGGTATAACTAGAAATCAAGGTATAAAAGATGACAAAGACATGGTGAAAAAAAACGCCGTTTTTATGTAGAACTCTGGGCATGTCAAACATGGCATGGCGTACTTTAGCTCATTATCCAGCTTCACGAGCAAGCCATGAGAATTCCGAGACATCTTGTGGAGAATGGCAAGTTAGATGTAGTCTGGTGAGTTAAATTCCTATTGTCTTATCAACCAGTTTAATAGTCATTAGTCCAAATACATCATTTTTCAATTTTCTTGAAGTTCTCATTCCAAGTAGTTGTGTAAAAATACTTGGTCGGCGTTTGGCCATAAACTCCAAAAGAATTTCACTTTTTCTTTTTTTGAGAAATATATGTTGTTGACTTGTTGTAGTTGAAGATGGAATTGTGCATGATGTTACTTTTTGTAAAAAATATTTGGAAGCGTTTATGCTTGATTGCACTTAATACAAGTGAAAAGAGTGAGTTATGGGTTCCCTAAGTGCAGCTTTATTGGAATCTAATTCATAATTCATATGGTTTTAGTGAATCCATATTGCACTACTATCTATCACACGAATATTAACTACAATAATCATGTTAAATATCTTTTACTATTAAGGAAAACAGTGAATTGTAAATTGTTTATGTAGCTTTTGAAATAGTAAACTTATTGTTATTAATTAATGCATAATAAAAAAAATTACATCGTCAATGCATATAGCTTATTGGATTTAGTAAATTCGTTAATAAGATGCTACTATCACTATGTGTACGGGGGTGGATCAGTGGAGTGTTGGTCAATTAAAAACTCTCATACTCAGATGATGAGAGTTGTAGAAATGAGGATGCTGAAGTAGCTATGTGAGAATACTAGGAGAGATAAAATTAAGAGTAAAGATATATAAGACAAGGTGAGAGAGACTCCGTGATGGACAAGCGTAAAGAAAGCGAGATTGATATGGTTCGAGCATGTGAAGAGAAGATACATAGAATAGAAGTGTGGAAATTCAACAATGATGGATTTAAGGAGAGGTAGAGGTCGGCCGAAGAAGTAATGTGATGGGGTCATTAAATAGGACATGATAAATTTTTAGCTGATCGAAAACATAACATTAGATAGGAGATGGTAGAGATCGAAAATTAGGGTGAAAGATCATTAGCTAGTTGAGTTTAGTCTGACGTTATTTCCGGATAGGCACCGTGCATCGCATATGTTTCTCCTTGTATACCAGTAGCATTAGTACTGGTCTCATAATATTTTGTCCTTTGATTTATATTTTTTTCTTGTTGTTTCTTTGATTTATTTTGTTGTTGTTATTGCTCTTCTTTCGACTTCTATATATATTGTTTTGTCTATTATTTGATTTGTCTTATTTACTCATGTATTATACTTTTGTACATGTTTGATATACATTGCTTAAATCGATGGTCACTTGAAAATATCCTTTCTAGCTTCTTGAAATAGGTGTGGGGTCTGAATTCATTAGCGACTAGACCCTCCTTAGCCTTGCCTGTGGATTAGAATTGTTATGTTATTGTTATCGTTGCTAGTGCATTCATCGAAAAAGAAATCCTATTATATGTATTTAACACATATACCACACGAATTTTAACTACAACTTAAATATCTTATATTATATTTAGGAAAAATAGTAATCTATAATCTTATATATGTAGAGCCTCCAAATATAGTAGAAAGTTAAAACATAAAAACCATCAGATAAGTTCACACAAAAAATTAGATATTCAAGTCTTTGTAATTTGAATTTTAATATATTTTTTTTGAGGGAAGAAACAATATTTTTAGTGAGGAGAATAGATTTGACTAATTTAGAAGATCATTAAAATCAAGTTCATCTCTTAATTAATATTATATTCCTTTTTTAGCCATTTTAAATGGTATAAATCAAACACCATTCATGTTATTTCAGTCAACATCTTCTAATTCTTCCTACATTCATCTTGAAGCATCGGTAAAAATCAGACCATCCATTAACAAGTTACTAGAGGTTAGATTTGTCATTGTTTTCTTTCTTTTCACCTTTGTTCATCACGTTTAAAGTTTTATCATGTGTTGAAGATCGATGATGACGATTCTTCATATATGCATGTATTTAAGGGTTCAGTATTTAGCCCTTCCTAATTTTGTGTGTTCACTTTGATTAAGTTGGAGATTAAGAATCTAATTGGAATAATTTTTATTGTTTAAAATCTCCCAACGAGTTAACCCAAATATTTTTCCACATACAATCAACCATTTTGTTAATATATCATGGAAATCATTATTTATTTTAGTTGTTGGATTAATTAAATATTTTTCCACATACAATATATTTTGTTTTGAATTGACTTATATTTTGTCTTTATCAGGATTGAATCAAAGTCTTTATTAAATTTCATCATTTTTTCAGTTCTACTTAAATGTTAGTACCTATTTAATAAAATTTTCCTGATATATAATACATGATATTTTACCTAAAAATAGCTAAAAACATTTACTTCGGTCTCATTTCTTTCAATATATTATTTTGAATTGACTTATATTTTGTCTTTATCAGGATTAAATCAAAGTCTTTATTAAATTTCATCATTTTTCAATTCTACTTAAATGTTTCTACTAGTACTTCAAAATATTTGTTTTTACACCAAAATCTCGGTCAAACACATATTTATAACAAATTAAATATTTTTTCTTTTTAAATAAAGAAAAGTTTGACCTTTCAGAAGGTTGGTCAAACATGCTTTCGCTCGCTTGTTCTTGAGTTCTCAAGTACATTGGTATATTTCTTTATATATGCTTCTAATTTTTAATTTTACATCTGTTTATTTTATTAGTATATAGAAAAAAAATGGCAAAAAGCACATCTGATGGTGTGATGGACAAGGAAGTCAATCGGGCTGCAAATATTCTAATCGAAATTAAAAACAACAGATCAACCAATCTTGGCGAAAATTCAGACGAATCACGAGCTATTAATAGTCCTGAAACGATTCACCCTTGTAGCGAGAAAATAAGAGCTTGTTTCCGTAGAGAAGAAGCTCTAAGGTACACACAACCTAACAAGGCTTTCTCATATACAGCTGTGGATGGTAAGAAGGTTGTTGTCGCTCCACTGAAAAGGCGTGGAGGCAAACTATTCAAAAGGATTTGTCATTACGATATTCTTAAGAGGAATAAACCCCATTTTTTCACTCTCCATTGTTTGGTAAGAGATGCAGCTGCTAGATTGCCTGGAGGAGTTGGGACTAGAGACGATGTTTGTGTTTTGGCCAGGGACTCACAATTCATCGTTGAGGACATCTCTGATTCACAACTTAGAAAAGCTGTAAAGGGAGGGTTGGATCGTCTGCACTATGAAGACGATCCATGTGTGAAATATGAGAAGGAAAGGCATCAGTGGACTTATCTACATGGAGATAGAAAGGTAGAAGATTTTGAAGATGATTCGACATGAAGTCTTAAATGAATTTCGTAAACTAGAGATCTAATGACTTTCAGCTGTAAATTTTAATAATGTCTTTGTATTGCTGCATCTTTCTGGATATTTTTATGTTTAATATATATATTATTAGTTCAAAAAGGGATGTGCTTGTTGATTTACTAATGCTTGTTAGTTCCTAAAATAAAAAACTTGAGAATTCAGTAACTTCCTCAAATGGGCACTCACTCAGATTGATTAATACATGTTTGGATATGTTTTATTTGAGTCGATAGTCTATCAGAAATAATATCTCTACCTTCAAAGGTTAGGGGAAAGCTGCGTACACACCAACTTCCCTAGATCCTACATGTCTGGTTTTCAGTACAAAAGTTCTTTTTTGGTAGGAGACAACATTTGATTTGAGTGATTTTATTGATATAAAGGCGAGATAAATAGCTATACTACACAATTTCATCAACATGAGTGATGATTCGAGAAACTTACACCTTGGCTGGTGAATTTTCGTTTTGAACTATCTTTCGTTGTTTCATATGACCTTTACCACTATATAAGCACTAGTAGAATCAAGCTCTGAGTACAGAGTTAGCAGCACCTGAAGCACTACTTGTCCTGGTTCATAAAGAAACAGGGCAATGGGGTCACATTGAACTTGTAAATTTGCGCAAAACTTGTATATAATTTTTGTCAAAGCCTTAGTTTTTGCGAAGTAGGTATTGGAACAATGGCTCGAGTTTAAGCCCACCTTAGCTTTGTAATTTTATTCAACAATATAGAGGTTTCATCATCATACGAGTGATTTTTTTTTTTAAATGTGGTCATGAATGATGCTTATTCCAATAGAAACAAGCCTGCACTCTCAGCTAAAAAGACTCCCATCGCTACAACAAAAACAACTTTTAGCGTCAATAAATATGCACATCA
This sequence comes from Solanum sitiens, assembly GCA_016801875.1. Classification (NCBI taxonomy): domain Eukaryota; kingdom Viridiplantae; phylum Streptophyta; class Magnoliopsida; order Solanales; family Solanaceae; genus Solanum; species Solanum sitiens. The sequence goes on along the minus strand of JABWTJ010000011.1, from coordinate 1,922,425 downwards.
ACAAAGAGTGCTAAATCCTTTACCAACATTAGTTAATTGACATTGATCCAATGTCGCTATAGCCTTTTTTGGCATTTACAAAGAGTGCTAAAATATAATTGTCACGACTCATTAGTAATTGCTGACAATTAAGCTATTGTTGTTAATGAATTGCCGCTAAACATCATTTTTGATGTGTTGCTTGTGGCTTTGATCTCGAAGTACAGGGTTAGATTCATTGCGCAAGTCTAATTAATCGATTTGGTGCAGAACTTCATCATTCAATATTACAGTATCTTTTAAGACTTTCCCCTTTCTATACGATCTTAAGAAGTTGCCTTCAATAGATGAGATAAAGAAGAAATGAAGATGGAAAAGATCTTAGCTAAAGTAAGCTCTAAATTGGCCTATTTAAAGTTGAATTTTTACGAGCCGAACTCAATCATTAGAAGGGCTGGTTTTAATTTTTCCTACTATATATGTTGATTGTGTACTACAAGAATTTTAGCTACAATTGTATTGAAGGTGCTTTATTATACTAGGGAAAATTAGTTATCTATAAGCTTATATACATATCTTCCAAATATAGTAAAATAAAAACATAAATCATCATATAAGTTAAAAATTAGATACATCAAGTCATGTAATTTGAATTTGAATTTGTTTTTTGGAGGGTAGAAGAAATATTTTGAGTGAAGAGATTAGATGACTAACATAGAAAATTATTCAAATACATTTATCTCCTAACTAATATACCTTTTTAATGAGGAGATTAGATTGACATAAAATCCATTTATCTCTTAATCAATATACCTTATTAGCCCTTTTAGCTTCTATAAATCAAACACTTCACACTTTACAAAGATGACAAAAAACACATCTGATGACATGCCGGAAAAGGAAGTCAATCGTGCAGCAATGATTCTAATGCAAATGGCCAAAAGCAGATCATGCACGTCATTCAATCTTGGCGAAAGGTCAGAGGAATCAAGATCTAAGAATACTAGTCTTGAAACGATTCACCCCTGCAGCGAGGAAATAAGAGCTTGTTTCCTTAGACAAGAAGCTCTAAGGTACACACAACCTGAAAGGGCTTTCTCATATACAGTTGTTGATGGTCATAAATCTTTTGTTGCTCCGCCAAAAAGGCGTAGTGGCAAACCATTAAAAAAGATTCGTCATCATGATATTCTTAAGAGAAATAAACCGACTCATTTTTCTCTTCACTGTTTAGTAAGGGATGCAGCTTCTAGATTGCCCGGTGGTGTTGGGACTAGAGATGATGTTTGTGTTTTAGCAAGGGACTCACAATTCATTGTTGAGGACATCTCCGATTCACAACTTAACAAAGCTGTAAGGGGAGGGTTGGATCGTCTGCACTATGAAGACGATCCGTGTGTAAAATATGAGAGGGAAAAGAGTCTGTGGACTTATCTACATAGAGATAGACAAGGAGAAGATATTGAAGAAGATTCGACATGCACTATGAAGTGAATTATTTGTAATTAAAGACTTTCAGCTGTAATCATCTTTTTTTTTTAGTATAAATATCATTAGTTCAAAAATTTAAAATAAAATGTGCTTGTTGGTTTATTAATGCTTATTAGTTCCAAAAACATGACTATCTGACCATGTCAAAGAAAAATTATATGGTCCAATAAGTTGATAATTTTGTAACTTTCTCAAATGGCAACTCATGTTGATACCTGTTTTTATATGCTTTATTTGAGACGAAGGTCTATCAGAAATAACATATCTCTATCTTCAAAAGGTAGGGGAAAGCTGCGTATACACCAACCTCCCTAAATCATACTTGTGGAATTTAACTGGGTATGTTATTGTTGTCCACTCAAGTTGATTCGTGGGCCCTCACTACATAAAAAATAATCACTACATAAAGGAGAAATTTACTCCTTTGCTGGTTTGATTGCTATATTTAAACTGCTTTAATATGCTTTGCTTGAGCCGATGATCACTTGAAAACAACGTATCTACCTTCTTGAGATAGGGGGTAATCTAAGTATACTATACCCACCCAAACCTCACAAATATAACATTCATTCTCAAAAAGGGAACTAGGCGTGAGGCATTCAGTATGGTGCAATTAATCATTGAAGTCGAACAAGAAAAAATGAATTGGATTGAGCTAATTAGGGCCATTTGGGAATAACCTCTCTATCGTCTTGAGGTAGGGGTGGGGTTTGAATATACTAGTGACTAGACCCTCCTAAACATCACCTGTGAATTACAATATTTATGTTATTGTTGTTGTAATTGAATTCATTGAAAAAAGAACCCCACTCTATGTAGAATTGTAGATTGTTTACGTATATACCACACAAATTTTAATTACAACCATATTAAATATCTTATATTATATTTAGGAAAAATAGTAATATATAATCTTAGATATGTAGAGCTTCCAAATATAGTAAAAAGTTAAAACATAAAAACTAACAAATAAGTTCACACAAAAAATCAGATATATAATTAAGTCTTGTAATTTGAATTTGAATATATTTTTTTGGAGGGAGGAAACAATATTTTTAGTGAGGATAATAGATTTGACTAATTTAGAAGATCACTAAAATCTATTTCATCTATTAATTAATATTATATTCCTTTTTTAGCCCTTTTAAGTGGTACAAAATCAAACACCATTCATGTTCTTTCGGTCAACGTACATTTTCTTCTTTCTACATTATTCTTTGAAACATTGATAATAATCAAACCATCCATTAACAAGTTACTAGAGGTTAGATTTGTCATAATTTTCTTGGTTTATCACCTTGTTCGAGTTCAAAGTTTTATCATGTGTTGAAGATCGATGATGATGATTCTTCGTATATGCTTGTATTTAAGGGTTCAGTATTAAGCCCTTCCTAATTTTGTGTGTTTCTTTGATTAAGTTGGAGATTAAGAATCTGATTGGAATAATTTTTCTTGTTTAAAATCTCCCAACGAGTTATCCCAAATATTTTTCCACACATAATCACCCATTTGTTAATATATCATGGAAATCATTATTTGTTTTAGTCATTGGATTGAAAATTCAATATTCGTACTTATTTAATAAAATTTTCCTGATATATAAATACACGATATTTTACCTATAAATAGCTAAAAACATTTACTTCGATCTCATTTTTTCAATATATTTTATTGACAATTGACTGATATTTTGTCTTTATCAGAGTTCAATCAGAGTCTTTATTAAATTTCATCATCTTTTTCAGTTCTACTTAAATGTTTCTTCCCATGTTTATATTAAAACTCCAAAATATTTATTTTACACCAAAATATCGGTCAAACACATATTTATAACAAATTAAATATTTTTTCTTTTTAAATAAAGAAAACTTTGACCTTTCAGAAGGCTGGTCAAACATGCTTTAACTGTTCGCTCGCCTCTTCTTCAGTTCTCAAGTACATTGGTATATTTCTATATATATGCTTCTAATTTTTAATTTTACTTCTGTTTATTTTATTAGGACATATAGAGAGAAAAAAATGGTAAAAAGCACATCTGATGGTATGATGGACAAGGAAGTCAATCGGGCTGCAAAGATTCTAATGGAAATTAAAAACAACAGATCAACCAATCTTGGCGAAAGTTCAGAGGAATCACGATCTATCAATAGTCGTGAAACGATTCACCCCTGTAGCGAGGAAATAAGAGCTTGTTTCCGTAGAGAAGAAGCTCTAAGGTACACACAGCCTAACAAGGCTTTCTCATATACAGCTGTGGATGGTAAGAAGGTTGCTATCGCTCCACTGAAAAGGCGTGGAGGCAAACTATTCAAAAGGATTTGTCATTACGATATTCTTAAGAGGAATAAACCCCCTTTTTTCACTCTTCATTGTTTGGTAAGAGATGCAGCTGCTAGATTGCCCGGAGGAGTTGGGACTAGAGACGATGTTTGTGTTTTGGCCAGGGACTCACAATTCATCATTGAGGACATCTCTGATTCACAACTTAGCAAAGTTGTAAAGGGAGGGTTGGACCGTCTGCACTATGAAGACGATCCGTGTGTAAAATATGAGAAGGAAAGGCATCAGTGGACTTATCTACATGGAAATAGAAAGGTAGAAGATTTTGAAGATGATTCGACATGAAGTCTTAAATGAATTTCGTAAACTAGAGATCTAATGACTTTCAGCTGTAAATTTTAATAATGTCTTTGTATTGCTGCATCTTTCTGGATATTTTTATGTTTAATATGAATATTATTAGTTCAGAAAGAGATGTGCTTGTTGATTTACTAATGCTTGTTAGTTCCTAAAATCAAAAACTTGAGAATTCACTAACTTCCTCAAATGGGCACTCACTCACGTTGATACATGTTTTGATATGTTTTATTTGAGTTGAGAGTCTATCAGAAATAATATCTCTACCATCAAAAGTTAGGGGAAAACTGCGTACACACCAACTTCCCTAGATCCTACATGTCTGGTTTTCAGTACAAAAGTTTTTTTTTTGGTAGGAGACAACATTTAATTTGAGTGATTTATTGATATAAAGGCAAGATAAATAGCTATACTACACAATTTCATCAACATGAGTGATGATTCGAGAAGCTTACACCTTGGCTGGTGAATTTTCATTTTGAACTATCTTTCGTTGCTTCACATGACCTTTACCACTACATAAGCACTAGTAGAATCAAGCTTTGAGTATAGAGTTAGCAGTACCTGAAGCACTACTTGTCCTGGTTCATAAAGAAACAGGGCAAAGGGGTCACTTTGGACTTGTAAATTTGCGCAAAACTTGTATATAATTTTTGTCAAAGCCATAGTTTTTGCGAAGCAGGTATTGGAACAATGGCTCGAGTTTAAGCGCATATTAGCTTTGTAATTTTATTCAACGATATAGAGGTTTCATCATCATACGAGTGATTTTTTTTAATGTGGTCATGAATGATGCTTATTCCAATAGAAACGAGCCTGCACTCTCAGCTAAAAGACTCCCGTCGCTACAACAAAAACAACTTTTAGCGTCAATAAATATGCACATCAACAAAGAGTGCTAAATCCTTTACCAACATTAGTTAATTGACATTGATCCAATTTCGCTATAGCCTTTTTTGGCATTTACAAAGAGTGCTAAACTGTAATTGTCACAAATAATTGCCGGCAATTAAACAATTGTTGTTAACGAATTGCTGCTTAAAATCATCTCCAAGTCTAATGTGGTCATGAATGATGCCTATTCCATTAGATACAAGCATGTGCTCTCAGCTACAATAAAAACAACTTTTAGCGTCAATAAATATGCACATCAGCAAAGAGTACTAAACCCTTTACCGACATTAGTTAACTGTCACTAATCCAATGTCGCTATAGACTTTTGCAGTATTTTCAAAGAGTGCTAAAATATAATTGTCACGACTCATTAGTAATTGATGACAATTAAGCTATTGTTGTTAATGAATTTCGCTAAAGATCATTTTTGATGTGTTGCTTGTGGCTTTGATGTCGAAGTACAGGGTTAGATTCAATGTGCAAGTCTAATTAATCGATGGTGCAGAACTTCATCATTCAATATTCCAGTATCTTTTAAGTCTTTCCCCTTTCTATACGATCTTAAGAAGTTGCCTTCAATAGATGAGATAAAGAAGAAATGAAGATGGAAAAGATCTTAGCTAAAGGAAGCACTAAATTGGCCTATTTAAAGTTGAATTTTTACGAGCCGAACCCAATCATTAGAAGGGCTGATTTTAATTTTTCCTACTATATATGTTGATTGTCTACCACACGAATTTTAACTACAATTGTATTGAAGGTACTTTATTATACTAGGGAAAATTAGTTATCTATAAGCTTATATACATATCTTCCAAATATAGTAAAATAAAAACATAAATCATCATATAAGTTAAAAATTAGATACATCAAGTCATGTAATTTGAATTTGATTTTTTTTGGAGGGTAGAAGAAATATTTTGAGTGAAGAGATTAGATGACTAACATAGAAAATTATTCAAATACATTTATCTCCTAACTAATATACCTTTTTAATGAGGAGGTTAGATTGACAAATTCAGAAAATTATTAAAATCCATTATCTCTTAATCAATATACCTTATTAGCCCTTTTAGCTTCTATAAATCAAACACTTCACACTTTACAAAGATGACAAAAAACATATCTGATGACATGCCGGAAAAGGAAGTCAATCGTGCAGCAATGATTCTAATGCAAATGGCCAAAAGCAGATCATGCACGTCATTCAATCTTGGCGAAAGGTCGGAGGAATCAAGATCTAAGAATACTAGTCTTGAAACGATTCACCCCTGCAGCGAGGAAATAAGAGCTTGTTTCCTTAGACAAGAAGCTCTAAGGTACACACAACCTGAAAGGGCTTTCTCATATACAGTTGTTGATGGTCGTAAATATTTTATTGCTCCGCCAAAAAGGCATAGTGGCAAACCATTAAAAAAGATTCGTCATCATGATATTCTTAAGAGAAATAAACCGACTCATTTTTCTCTTCACTGTTTAGTAAGGGATGCAGGCATGCAGCTTCTAGATTGCCCAGTGGTGTTGAGACTAGAGATGATGTTTGTGTTTTAGCAAGGGACTCACAATTCATTGTTGAGGACATCTCCGATTCACAACTTAACAAAGCTGTAAGGGGAGGGTTGGATCGTCTGCACTATGTTCTACAGGAATATGATAGTTCTACAGCTTGTGTGTTTTGATGATAGACACTGTAAAAATGCATATACATACATACATGTTCAGGGTCAAGAAAAGCATACAAACGTGTACTTGTTAACATCAATTAATTAAAGTCCAAAGTTGTCTAAACATGTAGAAAGCAGTCCGTATTTCATGCCGACGAAAGTGCAAGTTGAAACAAATAAGGAAACTTTAATACGTTTATGGTAATTTGAATTAGGAAGCTGTGTAGAAAAATGATTGTACAATTAAAGGTAAAAGTAGTACTCCTTGTTTAACTACAATTGTAACTTCCTTACCTTATATGATAAGGACACAACGAGAAGCTTATAAAAGGAGATCAAGCGCAGAAGAGAAAGTTAAGACTTTTACATCAATCTAGAATCAAGAAAGCGAAAGCTATTCAACACGTAAAAGCCTGCGAGTTCGAAACTGTTACAGAGTTTAAGAAGTTCTTGAGTTAGAAGTTCTTGAGCGTGCAATTTGTTTCTTGATTCGTAGTTAGAGTCACTATTTAGGTTCATTGTACAAGAAGTGGGTTTGGCTTCTTGTAGAGTCGAGATTTGGTGAGGTTTGTAACAAGAGGTGGGTTTGGCCTCTTGGAGGGTAGAGTTAGTCGATTATAGTTAATCGAGAGTTGTTGTGGTGAGGTTATTGGTTATTGAGTTGTAATCATAAATCATCATATTTGAATAAATAAAACGAGGTTTTTTCCTTCCTTGATTGAGGAAGGTTTTAGCTTCAAGTTTTCGTGTTCTATTGTAAATCAACTTACAAGAACCTGGTTCTTGTTCAAGGGATAATGTTTCTTCAATTGGTATCAGAGCAGGTCTTTTCGTTAACAGATTTATACCTTGAAAAGACTCAATGACAACACCACCTACCCGACAAGAGGGAGCTTCATAGACACGACCACCATGTTTAATGAAAAGTACTATGGATGGTGGAAAAATCGCATGATGGATCATCTCATCAGCGAAAACCCTGATCTATGGGGAGTCATCCTGGACGGACCAACTATACCTATGAAAACTGCCACTGATGGAATCACCAAAATCCCAAAGGAGAGAAAGGAATGGGATGCTGCAGACAAACTCACAATTTAAAACAATGCCAAAGCCAAGAAAATACTGATATGTGGTATAGGCCCAGATGAATATAATAGAAGCACGTCATGTCAAGATTCTAAAGCCATATGGGAAACACTACAAATAGCTCATGAAGGGACAATACAAGTTAAGAATTCCAAAATTGATAACTTAAATAGACAATATGAATTGTTTAGAATGGCAGACGACGAAACTATACAAGACATGCACACCAGGTTCACTTCAATCATTAATGAGATGTATTCTTTGGGAGAGATAGTTCCCAACGGAAAGGCAGTAAGGAAACTCTTACGTGTCCTTCCTGAGGCGTGGGAAAACAAAGTCGAAGCTATCACTGAAGCTCGTGACTTAGATGTACTGGCTATGGATGAACTAATTGGAAATCTCATTACATACAAACTCAAGAAAAACCAAGAAAAAAGAAATCGGAGGCAAGAGAAAGGAAAGGAACCTGGTTCTAAAGGCTACTGCGCCAAAAGACTTCGAGGATGAAAATATTGCACTTATGACCAAAAGGTTCACTAGAATGCTAAAAAGAGGACAAACATTCCAAAAGAAAAGTCCTCAGAAAACCAATGAAAACACTAAAGATCAAATCTTTCATAAGTGTGGAAGCCTCGATCACTTCATCAAATTTTGTCCACTCTGGGCTTTGGAGCAGAAAAGAACAATCTCAGAGAAGGGAAAAGATATCAAGAAAGATAAGTTCAGTCCTTCAAACAGAAGAATGACGACTCAAGAAGCAAATCTTTCAATGAAGAGAGCCTTTGCAGAAATGGGAAACTCATCTGATGAAGAATCTGATGATGTTAAGACAGAAAATAAATCACTTCTTGCATTAGAACAATCTGATGAATATGAATTTCTCGCCTTAGTGTCCATGGAGACAAAAGAAGAAAAAGACACCTACAGATCCCAAGAAACCATACTAGCTCTTATGGCTAGATCAGACTCTGAAGAAGATAAAGAAGAAGAAGAAGACATGTATGAAAAGGTTAGTCTTTATCACATACAAGACAATCTAAACTCTTACTAAAAAAGGGAGCTAGAGTCTTTACTTTACACCCTTATTGATGTATATAAAACAACAGACTCAAAAAGAGAACTGATAATGGAAGACTATGCATCACTAAGAGAAGAAAACAAAAAGCTTGAAAAACAAAATCAGCACCTGCTGTCTAAAAATATTAAATTATGCAAAAACTTAGAATCAGTAAGCAAAAAGAATGAAGAGCTAACCAAAGAACTTCACTTTACTAAAGCTGAAGCAGAGAATGACATGACATGGACCAGGTCCTCCATACTGCTCGATAACATTCACAGGAATCGAACTTCTGAGAGACATGGAATAGGTTTTGATAAAACTAATTTTCAAGCAAACAATCCCAACATAGACTGTCTATGTATGCACTGTGGACTGGTAGGGCATAAGAGTTATGATTGTCGTAGAAAATTGGCTACTCATAAAAATAATCTAAACTCTCTAAGAAAACTTCATCATGAGAAAGTCACTGAACAAATACAAATCTCAACAGCCAAACCTCTTCCTAGATGGGCTAGGAAAAATCTTATTCATCCGTTTCTTAAGCAGAGATCAAAGTGGATTTTGGTACCAAACACTAACCCTTGAAATTAATTGCAGGGATCAGTGAGAAGGAAGCAAAAGCAATGGTACTTGGACAGTGCATGCTCCAGACACATGACTGGAGATAAAAGTATCTTTCTCTCACTCAGAAACTTCAAAGGAGGAAACATAGCTTTTGGTAATGAAAAAAGTGGTGAAATTCAGGGAATTGGACAGGTTGGGTCTATGGATACTCATGCAATTGACAACGTATACTATGTGAATAGTCTGCAACACAATCTACTTAGTGTGTCTCAGATATGCGACAAAGGAAACAACGTGCTCTTTACAGATAAAGAATGCAGGGTAACAAATTCAGTGTCTGGAAACTGGTTCTGCTAGGTAGGAGACATAAGAATGTGTATAAAACAAATATTGTGGAGTCTCAAGAAAACACTCTCAAGTGTCTGAGTGCAGTCTCCGATTGATCTATGCTCTGGCACAAAAGGATGGGACATATAAGCATGTCAACAATAAACAAACTCATATCTAAGGACATGGTTAGGGGACTACCAGCCAAAAATTTCAGCAATGACAAAGTATGTGGAACCTGCATTCAAGGAAAATAGGTAAGATCATCATTCAAACCAAAGTTGGCAGTCAGTACTACCAGGCCATTAGAGTTGCTTCACATGGATTTGTGTGGACCAATGCGTGTACAAAGCATAGGTGGTAAAAGATATGTGTTTGTAATAGTCGATGACTATTCAAGATTCACATGGACATTATTTCTTACAACAAAGGATGAAACATTCACCATGTTTGAAACCTTTGCAAAGTTGGTCCAAAAGAAATTCAACAAAGAAATAATTAGCATTCGATCTGATCATGGACTAGAATTTGAAAACTCACAATTATTGCAATTCTGCATCTCGAATGGAATCGAGCATAATTTCTCAGCACCTAGAACACCATAACAAAACGGTGTAGTTGAACGGAAAAATAGAACACTGGAAGATATCGCAAGAACAATGTTGATCTCAAGCAAACTTCCAAAATCTTATTGGGTTGAAGCAGTAAACACAAGATGCTATCTCATAAATAGATGCATGATCAGATCAGTATTAAACAAAACACCATATGAAATATTAAAAGGGATAAAACCAAATTTGGCACATTTAGGGCCTTTGGATGTGTATGCTTTGTACATAACAATGACAAGGATAACCTATGAAAATCTGATGCCAAGAGCGATGAAGGAATCTTTCTTGGTTACTCTTCACAAAGCAAAGCATATAAGGTTCTTAACAAAAGAACGAACCGTGTAGAGGAAAGTATTCATGTCATTTTTGATGAAGGTAATAGTGAAATCGAAGGTAACTCAGAAGATGAACAGAATGAAGTCATCAGTTCAAATTCATCAGAACCAAAAATATGGGAGGAAAAAACCATATCCCGTCATAAAACACCTGATACAGAAGATGATTATACTGCAGAAACAGGTCCTACTGCGTCTGAAGAATCTTCCAACATCCAAACTCACAGTTGGAAGCATCAAAGTTCACATCCACTACAAAATATTCTTACTCCTCTAAATTCAGGTATTTTTACCAGATCCAAATTACGCAATATGTGTGCCTTTTCTGCCTATGTATCTCTGATTGAGCCAAACAATATAAAAGAGGAACTAAGTCAGTTTGAACGAAGCAGAGTATGGAACCTGGTCCCAAAACCCCAAAATAGAACAATGATAGGAACAAGGTGGGTCTTTAGGAATAAGCTTGATGAACAAGGACAAATCATATGCAACAAAGCTAGGCTAGTTGTACAGGGGTATAATTAAGAAGAGGGGATAGACTATGATGAAACCTTCGCACCCATGGCAAGAATAGAAGCAATTAGAATATTGATAGCATATGCCGCTCTTATGGAATTCAAACTCTATCAGATGGATGTCAAAAGTGCCATTCTAAATGGTTACCTACAAGAAGAGGTATATGTGAAACAACCTCCCGATTTTGAAAACACCGAGTACCCTGAGTACGTATACAAATTAGATAAAACACTTTATGGGTTGAAGCAAGCACCAAGAGCATGGTATGATCGATTGTGCACTTTCCTTCTCACACATGGGTACACTAGAGGGAAAATTGATAATACATTGTTTCTTCGAAAACAAGGTGAAGATCTATTCATCGTGCAGGTTTATGTAGATGATATTATATTTGGAGGAACTAATGACGCACTTGGGGTGGAGTTTGCTCAACTAATGAGTAGTGAATTTGAGATGCGCATGATGGGAGAAATAAACTTCTTTTTAGGACTCCAAATTAAACAGACCCCATTAGGTACATCAATTCATCAACAGAAATACATCAAGGAACTACTTAAAAAATACGATATGAATGAAGCCAAGACAAATGACACACCCATTGACACAACAACAAGGCTTGATAAAGATGAACCAGGTTCACCAGTAAATGACACTAGATACAGAGGGATGATTGGAGCACTCCTATATCTCACTGCCAGCAGACCTGATATTGCGTTCAGTGTTGGCTTTTGTGCACGCTTTCAGTCTTGTCCTAAGGAATCTCACCTAAAGGCTGTTAAAAGAATTTTGCGATATCTGAAAGGAACAATGAACCTGGTTCTCTGGTATCCAACCGGAGACTCATTCGATCTAGTAAGGTTCACTGATGCAGATTATGCAGGTCATATGGTAGATAGAAAAAGCACCTCGGAAATGGCACACTTCTTAGGACCTTGCTTAATAACCTGGGCAACTAGAAAACAAAATTCAGTCGCTTTATCCACTGCTGAGGCAGAGTACGTGGCAGCTGCTTCTTGTTGTGCCCAACTTCTTTGGATAAAGCAGCAGCTTGAGAATTTTGGTATAAAAACTAGTTGTATCCCCATCCGATGTGACAATAGTACAAGTGATATGAATATGGATAAGAACCCGGTTCAACACAAGCGTAAAAAACACATAGATATCCGATATCACTTTCTTAGGGATAATGTTGAAAAGGGGTTCATAATGATGACATTCTGCAAAACTGAGGATCAAGTTGCTGATATTTTCACTAAAGCACTAGGAAGAGAATCATTCCAGAAAAATTGACTCTCTCTAGGACTTATTTTTCAAGACTGATTAAAGTTCAACCAGGATATGACACAGGAGTACTGACTCACTAGGCTCTCAGAATATCAGGGATACATCTTCGCCCACATGATATGTTTTTCATGCAATACATTATACATCTGACTTTGTCTATAATCTAAATTACATAAGAACCTGGTCCAGTCCATTTTTTTTAAAAAAAACTTATACCAGCGCGGGAAATATTCACTTAAAGGAACTATCTCTTTTCTTTCTCATACGTCACTGGCCTGAGAAAAATTGCAAACCGTCAAATCGTACGTCCCTTCAATGTCAGCCCATCATAACTTCTAAAACGCTTCGAATACCGTTCCCAATAAACTCTCTCTTCCCAAAAGTGACCAACCCTTCCTCTCTTTCTCTCTCTCTCTCAATAAACAACAAAACTCCCACCATGGCAAACCCTCTTGTCGCTTACTCCGAGGATGACTACTTCTCCGACTCCACACTAAAATCACCTCAAGCACAGTCTGAGGGGGAAGGAAATACATCGTCCCATCGAGAAACACCTTCTGAAAAAAACCATGGTCCACCGTCATACGTTGCTGGAAAACCTCTTACCGCCTCTCCATCACACTCAAACTCCGATACCTCAAACCCTATTAACCCCACTTCATCTCTTCAACCACCATCTCTAAAAACCATTCCCTCACCACATCAGCATCTAACCTTCCACCATCCTCACACCCAACTGAACAAGACAGTGATAATACTCCTCTTAATGTCTTGCATCCCCAGAAACCAAAACGACCTCGCAAACACATCGCCGTAAAAAAAACAACCTCGCAAGCCCGTCACTAGAAGTGCGAGTATGACAAAGATGACGGATGGTGCAACATCCATTGTGAAGCGTCGTCGTCTGGGTAAGTCTCTTATTCACTTCCCTGTTCATCTTGTAAATCTTGACTCTGAGTCAGACGATAGATCTGAATCCAAACTCTCTGAAACTCCCCAGTCTAAATCAAAATCATTAAAAAGGAATATGGAGAAATTTCTCAAAATTGGGAAGGAAAAGTACTTTCAGACTAAAACTGTGCTCAGGGGTAGAACCTTTCATCCTGAAATCCTATCAACAGTTATAGTCAAACATGTATGTGAATTACTACGGTTTCAAGGGTGGGAAGAGTTATTTCTTGAATCTAATCTGATTTACGAACATGAAGTTATAGATTTTTACACAAATCTAAGGGTGTTGGATGGAAATGTGGTAACATATATTGTGAAAAGGGTGGAGATTATTTTTGATTCTACTAAGCTTGAAGAGAGTTTGCAAATACCATCTATGGGTATTACTGATTATTATTGGAATTCTGATGAACACTCTGGTCTTCCGGCTATGTTCTCCCAAAGACGGGTCACATCTAGGGATCGGACAGTGTTCAAAGGAGTCATAGGACCAATTCACAAGTTTCTATTTGAAATAGTGCATAAAGGGGTATTACCTAGGGGTCATAAACGTCATATTGCTTCTCTAAGGTACATGGGACTCATGAATGCTCTTGAGTGTAAAGAACATATTGATTGGCCCACACTGATTATCAAACACTTCGCTCGAATTTTTGATCCTCAACTTGGTTCTCATCAGTTGGCATTCAGGAATCTTCTCACCAAAGTGTTTACTGCATTCGAGGTGCCACTAGGAGAAGGACAGTCTTTGACTCATGCAGACATGTTTACTCAATCAATTCTTGCTGATTGTGATTTTCCCATAGAACCGGAGCAGGTTTTGAATGCTTCTCCATGTCCATCTGGTCCTGTTGCTCAATTACTTAGGGAACTCAAAGTTGCAGAAGATAAAACTGCTACCCTCGAAATGGATAATCAAACTTTGCGTGCTGAGCTTCGCACTTCTCATGCTGAGATTGGTCGTCTGAAGGATCAGTTGGTGCAACAACAGCTTGCCAACAATGCAAGGGTTGATAGAGTTCTTGATATGCTTGCTTCTGCCTCCTCCCATCCTTTAAAATCTAGCCAATCTTCCTCTTAATCGTACTTAGTGTGAACCTGGTTCTTTTGTTTTTATGGATTATTGACTATGTCTTGCTATCTTGTCTTGTTTTGTTAAATAATTTTTTGTGGGGCTCAACGATTGAGCTTAAAATGTTGATGTATTTTTGATATTCTGCTGTGGTTTCTGTCTATTACTACTGTGGTTTCTTGACTCTTTTTGATTTGTCGAAAGGGGGAAGATATTATATATGCATTACATAGGTTTGCCATCATCAAAAAGGGGGAATATGATAGTTCTACAGGAATATGATAGTTCTACAGCTTGTGTGTTTTGATGATAGACACTGTAAAAATGCATATACATACATACAGGTTCAGGGTCAAGAAAAGCATACAAACGTGTACGTGTTAACAACAGTTAATTGAAGTCCAAAGTTGTCTAAACATGTAGAATGTAGTCCGTATTTCATGACGACGAAAGTGCAAGTTGAAACAAATAAGGAAACTTTAATACGTTTATGGTAATTTGAATTAGGAAGTTGTGTAGAAAAAGGATTGTACAATTAAAGGTAAAAGTAGTACTCCTTGTTTAACTACAATTGTAACTTCCTTACCTTATATGATAAGGACACAACGAGAAGTTTATAAAAGGAGATCAAGCGCAGAAGAGAAAGTTAAGACTTTTACGTCGATCGAGAATCAAGAAAGCGAAAGTTATTCAACACGTAAAAGCCTGCGAGTTCGAAACTGTTACAGAGTTTAAGAAGTTCTTGAGCGTGCAATTTGTTTCTTGATTCGTAGTTAGAGTCACTATTTAGGTTCATTGTACAAGAATTGGGTTTGGCTTCTTGTAGAGTCGAGATTTGGTGAGGTTTATAACAAGAGGTGGGTTTGGCCTCTTGGAGAGTAGAGTTAGTCGATTATAGTTAACCGAGAGTTGTTGTGGTGAGGTTATTGGTTATTGAGTTGTAATCATAAATCATCATATTTGAATAAATAAAACAAGGTTTTTTCCTTCCTTGATTGAGGAAGCTTTTAGCTTCAAGTTTTCATGTTCTGTTGTAAATCAACTTACAAGAACCTGGTTCTTGTTCTAGGGGTAAGGTTTCTTCAAAGACGATCCGTGTGTAAAATATGAGAGGGAAAAGAGTCGGTGGACTTATCTACATAGAGATAGACAAGGAGAAGATTTTGAAGAAGATTCGACATGAACTATGAAGTGAATTATTTGTAATTAAAGACTTTCAGCTGTAATCATCTTTTTTTTTTTTTTAGAATAAATATCATTAGTTCAAAAAATAAAATAAAATGTGCTTGTTGGTTTATTAATGCTTATTAGTTCCAAAAACATGACTATCTGACCATGTCAAAGAAAAATTATATGGTCCAATAAGTTGATAATTTTGTAACTTTCTCAAATGGCAACTCATGTTGATACCTGTTTTTATATGCTTTATTTGAGACGAAGGTCTATCAGAAATAACATATCTCTATCTTCAAAAGGTAGGGGAAAGCTGCGTATACACCAACCTCCCTAAATCATACTTGTGGAATTTAACTGGGTATGTTATTGTTGTCCACTCAAGTTGATTCGTGGGCCCTCACTACATAAAAAATAATCACTACATAAAGGAGAAATTTACTCCTTAGCTGGTTTGATTGCTATATTTAAACTGCTTTAATATGCTTTGCTTGAGCCGATGATCACTTGAAAACAACGTATCTACCTTCTTGAGATAGGGGGTAATCTAAGTATACTATACCCACCCAAACCTCACAAATATAACATTCATTCTCAAAAAGGGAACTAGGCGTGAGGCATTCAGTATGGTGCAATTAATCATTGAAGTCGAACAAGAAAAAATGAATTGGATTGAGCTAATTAGGGCCATTTGGAAATAACCTCTCTATCGTCTTGAGGTAGGGGTGGGGTTTGAATATACTAGTGACTAGACCCTCCTAAACATCACCTGTGAATTACAATATTTATGTTATTGTTGTTGTAATTGAATTCATTGAGAAAAGAACCCCACTCTATGTAGAATTGTAGATTGTTTACGTATATACCACACAAATTTTAATTACAACCATATTAAATATCTTATATTATATTTAGGAAAAATAGTAATATATAATCTTAGATATGTAGAGCTTCCAAATATAGTAAAAAGTTAAAACATAAAAACTATCAAATAAGTTCACACAAAAAATCCGATATATAATTAAGTCTTGTAATTTGAATTTGAATATATTTTTTTGGAGGGAGGAAACAATATTTTTAGTGAGGATAATAGATTTGACTAATTTAGAAGATCACTAAAATCTATTTCATCTATTAATTAATATTATATTCCTTTTTTAGCCCTTTTAAGTGGTATAAATCAAACACCATTCATGTTCTTTCGGTCAACGTACATCTTCTTCTTTCTACATTAATCTTTGAAACATTGATAATAATCAAACCATCCATTAACAAGTTACTAGAGGTTAGATTTGTCATAATTATCTTGGTTTATCACCTTGTTCGAGTTCAAAGTTTTATCATGTGTTGAAGATCGATGATGATGATTCTTCGTATATGCTTGTATTTAAGGGTTCAGTATTAAGCCCTTCCTAATTTTGTGTGTTCCTTTGATTAAGTTGGAGATTAAGAATCTGATTGGAATAATTTTTGTTGTTTAAAATCTCCCAACGAGTTATCCCAAATATTTTTCCACACATAATCACCCATTTGTTAATATATCATGGAAATCATTATTTGTTTTAGTCATTGGATTGAAAATTCAATATTCGTACTTATTTAATAAAATTTTCCTGATATATAAATACACGATATTTTACCTATAAATAGCTAAAAAACATTTACTTCGATTTCATTTTTTCAATATATTTTATTGACAATTGACTGATATTTTGTCTTTATCAGAGTTCAATCAGAGTCTTTATTAAATTTCATCATTTTTTCAGTTCTACTTAAATGTTTCTTCCCATGTTTATATTAAAACTCCAAAATATTTGTTTTACACCAAAATATCGGTCAAACACATATTTATAACAAATTAAATATTTTTTCTTTTTAAATAAAGAAAACTTTGACCTTTCAGCAGGCTGGTCAAACATGCTTTAACAGTTCGCTCGCCTCTTCTTCAGTTCTCAAGTACATTGGTATATTTCTATATATATGCTTCTAATTTTTAATTTTACTTCTGTTTATTTTATTAGGACATATAGAGAGAAAAAAATGGTAAAAAGCACATCTGATGGTATGATGGACAAGGAAGTCAATCGGGCTGCAAAGATTCTAATGGAAATTAAAAACAACAGATCAACCAATCTTGGCGAAAGTTCAGAGGAATCACGATCTATCAATAGTCGTGAAACGATTCACCCCTGTAGCGAGCAAACAAGAGCTTGTTTCCGTAGAGAAGAAGCTCTAAGGTACACACAACCTAACAAGGCTTTCTCATATACAGCTGTGGATGGTAAGAAGGTTGTTGTCGCTCCACTGAAAAGGCATGGAGGCAAACTATTCAAAAGGATTTGTCATTACGATATTCTTAAGAGGAATAAACCCCCTTTTTTCACTCTTCATTGTTTGGTAAGAGATGCAGCTGCTAGATTGCCCGGAGGAGTTGGGACTAGAGACGATGTTTGTGTTTTGGCCAGGGACTCACAATTCATCATTGAGGACATCTCTGATTCACAACTTAGCAAAGTTGTAAAGGGAGGGTTGGACCGTCTGCACTATGAAGACGATCCGTGTGTAAAATATGAGAAGGAAAGGCATCAGTGGACTTATCTACATGGAAATAGAAAGGTAGAAGATTTTGAAGATGATTCGACATGAAGTCTTAAATGAATTTCGTAAACTAGAGATCTAATGACTTTCAGCTGTAAATTTTAATAATGTCTTTGTATTGCTGCATCTTTCTGGATATTTTTATGTTTAATATGAATATTATTAGTTCAGAAAGAGATGTGCTTGTTGATTTACTAATGCTTGTTAGTTCCTAAAATTAAAAACTTGAGAATTCACTAACTTCCTCAAATGGGCACTCACTCACGTTGATACATGTTTTGATATGTTTTATTTGAGTCGAGAGTCTATCAGAAATAATATCTCTACCATCAAAAGTTAGGGGAAAACTGCGTACACACCAACTTCCCTAGATCCTACATGTCTGGTTTTCAGTACAAAAGTTTTTTTTGGTAGGTGACAACATTTAATTTGAGTGATTTTATTGATATAAAGGCAAGATAAATAGCTATACTACACAATTTCATCAACATGAGTAATGATTCGAGAAACTTACACCTTGGCTGGTGAATTTTCGTTTTGAACTATCTTTCGTTGTTTCACATGACCTTTACCACTATATAATCACTAGTAGAATCAAGCTCTGAGTACAGAGTTAGCAGCACCTGAAGCACTTCTTGTCCTGGTTCATAAAGAAACAGCTGTTGACACCCAATTTTGGCCTAACATTTTTAAAAAATTCATAATTTTATAGTTTCAATTTCGATTTGCTAAAATCACTTAATTCATATTCGAATCAATTAATTTATTTTGTTTAGATTAAGAAGCTCTCTAAATTAGTTTATGTGAATTCATCCTATTAATCAATTACTTTAAACTCATTCAAATAGACAAATTTTGGATTTTTTTTTGCATTTGTCCCACATCGCTTCCCACATCTATTTTGAACCCAAAATTGGTCCTATATAAGCCCCTCTTCATTACACCAAAGAGGGGAGGAAAAAAAGAGGAGACCAAAGAGTACCCAGAAATTTTTCGGGAATTCTTGGTTTCATAGTTTAATATTTTTTAAATATTTTCGCGGTTGTTCGAGTTTGGGGAGGTGGTGGATTGTCTCCGTCAAATTCGCAGTTCTAGTTCGCTGCCCAGAACCAGGTAAATTCTTGCTTAGCTTTGTATTATTTTATTTCTAGCTTTTCTATCTGTTATATGTTAATTAGCTTTGTTTTAGCTTTCGTGCATTAGGTTGTGGTATGACATTTTAGTAGCGTTTCTCTTGTTCCTACTGTTTTATTTACTGTTAGTTGTAAATTTATTTATTTATTTATTTTTCTTTAGTTTCGCTTATGTTTCTTTAGGAATTTATTTGTGTATTAGTTATAGTTTAGGAGTTATGGCCAATGACAAAACTCTCCGTCGGTTTTGGAGGCCTACGTAATATTAAAAGACGGAAATTTTTAGTTCAGGTTTTAATGCTTGTTATTCTTTAGATTTATTCCATTTTTTCATTTATTGTTATTGTCTTCAATTGATCCGGATATATTTAGTTGGTGAATATGCTTAGTTATTATTATTAATTATTTATTCTATTATTTATTCCTTGCAGTGAATAATAATGTTGTTCAATTTAAAGTGATTTTAGTTAATGATGATGCCCATTTGTTTTGTTGTTGCAAGGTCAATTCACTTTTATTGTTTCAATATATTACCATTATTATTATTGAGCTATAAATTTAATGACATTATATTCCTTTGTTGATTAGTTTGACGGTCAAAATATATTTGCTTATTTTATTTGTTTCTTCTAGCGTTTTATATATTCAATTTGTCATGAATGTTAGTTGTCTTTACTGTTCATGTTAATTTGACCAACTATTTGAATTCTTTTGAGGGGTCTGAAATGAAATGTCACATTATAGGGTTATTTCCTTCAATAATTGTTATTATTTCTATGTTGTAGTTTTTGTCTTGGATTGTTTTAGAGACATTTGGTTACTTGTTAATTTTATTTAATTGTTAAGAAACCAATTAAATGGCCAATGAAAAGTCTATCCGTCGGGTTTAGAGGTCTCCCTATTTAAAAAGACGGGAATCTAATTTAAGTTCATATATGTTTATTTGTTAAATGGCCGATGAAGAAATTACCGTCGATTTCCAAGGCCTCTCATGTTAATAAGACGGGTTTTGATTTTTAAGCTATTATTTGGTTTATTCATTTTTATTCATATTTTATTTATTACTAACACTTTTACTAAGTGTCTTTACAGGTACATAGAGGTATTCCCATTGAAGTTATTCGAATTAAGTTTGAATTGTACTCTTTATTCAATATTTTGTATATATTACGTTAGGCAAACTTTAGGCCGTTTCTTATATTTTCTTATTTTATTATTTGTGTATATTGCATGTTTATTGTATTTGTATATTATTTTATTTTTTCCTCAATTAAAAAAAAATGAATTCAGCCGGGACCCACACTTGTGGATTTCGAAGGGTGCCTAACCCCTTCCCTTCGGAATAATTTAAACCCCTTACCTAGAATCAAATTGGTTTCGTAGATCATTGAATGGTTTCCTAGTTTTTTCCTAAAATTAGGTGGCGACTCTTTTTAAAACTCGTTTATTTTTAAAACTCTTTCAAAATTGAATCAATTAATTATTTTTCGAGTTGCCGCGACGTTTCGCCCTATTTGAACAGAGTGGGGATGTAAACAGAATGGCGACTCTGCTGGGGACTATTAGAGGTTCTAACCATATGAATTTATTTTTTTTAAAATTGAGGAAATTCTTTTATTGTGTTATACCTTGTATTTTTATATTTCGCTGATTATGTGTGTATTGTATTTGTTGTTTATTCAATTTTCTTTTATTTGTATGTATATTGTCATTGCACTCATACATCTTTCCGCCAAATGACAAATAGTATGCATTAGGAAAACGGAAGTTACGTGGCTTTCCACGGCTTCTTTCAGAAATACACAAGAGTTTCATTTGGAAGTATCAAACGAATAGTTGGAATGCGGTCATCCGACATCGTTTGGTAGCTTCACCCCGTTGTTTGTCCGACTCGGGTTACCGTCAACTTGGAAACTATTCTAGTGAAGCCTAAGATAGAGCAAAACCAAATCCAAATCTAAGCATTGAACTAAGATGACCCAACACCCAAGGTGTGTTGGGTTCATTAGATAGATCACCTTGAGTCCAAAAGGGCCTACGGCCTGAACGGACGATCATATTTGTTTGTTTAAATTTGAAGGATGTATACATCATCTGAAAAAATCATTGTCCTTGGAATCGGGAGTATATTGTAGCTTATTCTATTAAAAAAAATAAGAAAATCTCACAAGTTACTAGTCTAAGACGCGGGAACCCAGAGAAGAGAAGAAATAAAGAGAGAAAGACCTTCTATGGAAGCATAGTATAGGATTGAACCCCTGCGCGGGACTGAATATTTTGTATCCCATTTTCCCTATTATGTATTCCATTTATTTTATTCGTATAAATTTGTATAAATTTAGATTTCGGGACAAAGAAATATTTCTAATGATATATACATCCTTTAAATCGGTAGGCCTACCCTAGGCATAAAAGAGTCACATATTTGTATAGGACGCGCAATAATTGTTTGTATGCTATGTGATATATTTCAATTTGTCTTTAATTAAAACAATATTTGTGTGTTTAATTCATTATTTGTGTGATATTTTGCATTATCCATTATGTACATGAACTAACACTCTTACATTTTGAGTTGTTCTTCTTCACAGCGAAAAATTGATTTATGTCTGAATTAAGAAATTATTATTTGTCCGAAGTCGCAAGAGATAAGAGGATTAGCGAAATGCGAGTTCTTGTAATTCACAAGACATTAATATTAAGTCAAAACGATAAATCAGGGGAGTATTTGACTATGAGGTGACACCCACTTATTTTTATTATTATTTTGCATGATGGTTCTGCTCTCACATATTTTTCATATTTTTGTAGGAATACCGTCCCCGACATCAGTTGGGGATGGTCATAACAATGTTTGGATCTCGTGAAAATTGGGAGGAGACAGTTCCAAGAAAGCATCCAAAAAGAGTATACGTAGAAATTACTGTGAAAATTTGCAGGTTACATTCAAAAGACAGTATAAAAATTGACGATTAAGAGACTATAAAACATATTGGTGCGAAAAAAAAGGGTAAAAAAACACTTCATGACTATAAATTTTAGTGGCGTTAGACCTAGAAATTTCTTTGAGTTGTCTAAATCTTTAAATTATTATGTGCCTTATCTGACGAACTACGCGAACCTGATTCTCATTTTAATGAGATACGTAGGCAACCCTTCTTGGGTTCGGTATTATCTTCTCCAAAAAAGGTAAAAAAAAAATGATAAATAAAATGGTTTGTGCATATTTTCCAAGTCATATCTGCATGAACTACGCACACCTGATTCTCATTTTAATGAGATACGTAGGCAGCCCTTCTCGGGTTTGGTAATCATTCTTTCAAAAAAAAAAAAAATTACTTGTACATACTGTAAGAGTCATGTCTTCAGCTCGGTTGGGACCTATGTAGTTAAGAGCATGTAAATATATTTGATATGATGAAAAAGACTGACTTTGTGGTAAACTATAGATTCTCGTGGTACATCTTATCTGTACTTTTGTGATGCTTGAAAATTCTCTTGCAATCAAGATAAGAATAAAACTAACCTTATGTTTCATGTGCATTGTGTGGTGAGCTTTTGATCAAAGTTCAATTGTGTTACACTGTTGATCTAGAACTTGACCTGAATGTTTTTCGAGGCGAAATCCTGAGTAATGTTTGGTTTGAGAAAGGATTGTAGGCTTTTTTTGACCCGATTGTGCCTTTCAAAGCCTACCAAATTACATTAATCCCTAGTTTTCCCACTTTGAGCCTGAAACCTTTCTTTGGACAACCACATCTTAACCACTACCCTTTTAAGTGCTTACAAGCACTATCCTCTCTTGGCCCAACCTTCTTGAGTGCACCAAGAATGTGCAAATTATAAGAGAAGATCCATGTTTGAAATTTCCGAAAGCAAAGATATTGAGTCTCCCAAAGTCAAGAAAACAAAAGACTTCTAGAGAAAAAAAGAAATAAAGGAAGAAAGAAAAGGTGAAAGGAATAAAGAAAGGCAAAAATACTCTTACAAGGTCAATGAAAGGTGGGAAGGAAAATACTCCAACAAAAAGGAGAAAAATTTATAAGAAATGAGTGAAATAAAAGAAAAGCTCCAAGAAATAAGGACTCAAAAGAAGTCGAAACAAAGGAAGAAAAAAGAAGAAGAAGGGAAAAGAGTCAAAAATGAGAATTCAAAAGAAGTTGAAAAGGGGGAGAACAATGAAGAGGATCTAACGCCAAAGGCGTACCAATCATTAAGAGCACAAATTCTGTATGACGCTCAAGGAGGAATTAAGTCACTTTTATCCCAATAAATATCCTACCCATCCCTAAGCCTACGTTACAAGCCAATGACAAGCCCTACATGATCTCATTCCAAATGTTCTCACATTAGTGGAGATTTATATAAGGGTCAAGCATATGGTATCACAGTTGTATGCATTGAACATTCTTGTGAGTGTGAGTGCACTTTGGAAAATGTCCTAAAATCAAATGTTTCAAATACGTGTGAAATAAGACAAATCTTTTTCGTGAGGGCACTTGAAACATGAGGATTGATACAATTCAAAACCTTTGTTGAAACAAGATGAACGGATCATGTTGATCTTTAAGTATATTGGAGGTACCACTTGAAGCTGTAGAAATTACTTTAAATTCAATCTTAAAAAAAAAAAAAATGAGAGATTTACCTGCAATCTTAACTGTTGGTACCAATTGTAGTGAAGGTTTGACTATCTCATCACTTTTTCTTTATTTTTCAAAAAGAAAAGAAAAAAGGTGAAAAAACACTCATTCTTTAATATTTTAAAACCTTTTTAAGAGTCCTTCAATTTTATAAAAAAAAAAAATTTGCCTTTTGAGCTGTTCATTGTAAAAAGTTTCATCGGGTTAATCTCGTATGTGTGAGAGTCATATTTTACGGCATGGATTGTTCGTCCAAAAATATGACATGTTTTTTTATAGGCTTTGGATATCACATTCAATATTATTTTCCTATTTCATCATTTCATATTGTACATTTTCTACTGATGATCTTCTTTCAGATTTTTTTGCAGTATTCATCATCTATAAGTTGGAACTACATTTGACCTGATTCCTGCATCAATAGGATATGTAGGCGCCATGACAGCTAGGTCATATACCCGGTGTGATTATTATTTCTCCTTACAATAAAAACTGGGACAAAATTTTGAATATCTCAAAAATTCTCCATAGAGGTGTTATCGCCAACAAGTCAAGATTGAAGATCATTTTGAGATTTGCCAAAATTCTAACTGGGACAGAATTTTGAGGAATACCTCAAAATTCTGATAAGTACTGCGAGAAGTTTGATAGCAACTACAAAAATCATGCATTGAGAGCAATATTCATGCATTGCAAAAAATCATGCATTGAGAGTCAATATTCATGCATTGCAGAAAATCATGCATTGAGAGTCAATATTCATGCATCGCAAAACCATCATGCATCGAGAGTTAATATTCATGCATTGAGAGTTAATATTCATGCATCGAGAGTTAATATTCATGCATTGCGAAATTCATGCATAGCGAGAAGATTTCATACATCGCAGAAATTCATGCATAGCGAGAAGATTTCATACCTCGCCGGTATTCATGCATCGAGAGTTAATATTCATGCATCGAGAGTTAATATTCATGCATTGCGAAATTCATGCACAGCGAGAAGATTTCATACCTCGCAGAAATTCATGCATCGCGAGAAGATTTCATTCCTCGCAGAAATTCATGCATAGCGAGAAGATTTCATACCTCGCAGGTATTCATGCATCGAGAGTTAATATTCATGCATCGAGAGTTAATATTCATGCATTGCGAAATTCATGCATAGCGAGAAGATTTCATACCTCGCAGAAATTCATGCATCGCGAGAAGATTTCATTCCTCGCAGAAATTCATGCATAGCGAGAAGATTTCATACCTCGCAGGAATTCATGCATCGAGAGTTAATATTCATGCATCGAGAGTTAATATTCATGCATTGCGAAATTCATGCATAGCGAGAAGATTTCATACATCGCAGAAATTCATGCATAGCGAGAAGATTTCATACCTCGCAGGTATTCATGCATCGAGAGTTAATATTCATGCATCGAGAGTTAATATTCATGCATTGCGAAATTCATGCACAGCGAGAAGATTTCATACCTCGCAGAAATTCATGCATCGCGAGAAGATTTCATTCCTCGCAGAAATTCATGCATAGCGAGAAGATTTCATACCTCGCAGGGATTCATGCATCGAGAGTTAATATTCATGCATCGAGAGTTAATATTCATGCATTGCGAAATTCATGCATAGCGAGAAGATTTCATACCTCGCAGAAATTCATGCATCGCAAGAAGATTTCATTCCTCACAGAAATTCATGCATAGCGAGAAGATTTCATACCTCGCAGGAATTCATGCATCGAGAAGTTAATATTCATGCATCGAGAGTTAATATTCATGCATTACGAAATTCATGCATAGCGAGAAGATTTCATACATCGCAGAAATTCATGCATCGCGAGAAGATTTCATTCCTCGCAGAAATTCATGCATAGCGAGAAGATTTCATACCTCGCAGAAAATCATGCATTGAGAGTCAATATTCATGCATCGCAAAACCATCATGCATCGAGAGTTAATATTCATGCATTGAGAGTTAATATAAATGCATCGAGAGTTAATATTCATGCATTGCGAAATTCATGCATAGAGAGAAGATTTCATACCTCGCAGAAATTCATGCATAGCGAGAAGATTTCATACCTCGCAGGTATTCATGCATCGAGAGTTAATATTCATGCATCGAGAGTCAATATTCATGCATTGCAAAAAATCATGCATTGAGAGTCAATATTCATGCATTGCAGAAAATCATGCATTGAGAGTCAATATTCATGCATCGCAAAACCATCATGCATCGAGAGTTAATATTCATGCATTGAGAGTTAATATTCATGCATCGAGAGTTAATATTCATGCATTGCGAAATTCATGCATTGCGAGAAGATTTCATACCTCGCAGAAATTCATGCATAGCGAGAAGATTTCATACCTCGCAGGTATTCATGCATCGAGAGTTAATATTCATGCATAGAGAGTTAATATTCATGCATTGCGAAATTCATGCATAGCGAGAAGATTTCATACCTCGCAGAAATTCATGCATAGCGAGAAGATTTCATACCTCGCAGGAATTCATGCATAGCGAGAAGATTTCATACCTCGCAGGAATTCATGCATCGAAAGTTAATATTCATGCATCTAGAGTTAATATTCATGCATTGCGAAATTCATGCATAGCGAGAAGATTTCATACATCGCAGAAATTCATGCATAGCGAGAAGATTTCATACCTCGCAGGTATTCATGCATCGAGAGTTAATATTCATGCATCGAGAGTTAATATTCATGCATTGCGAAATTCATGCATAGCGAGAAGATTTCATACCTCGCAGAAATTCATGCATCGCGAGAAGATTTCATTCGTCGCAGAAATTCATGCATAGCGAGAAGATTTCATACCTCGCAGAAATTCATGCATCGCGAGAAGATTTCATTCCTCGCAGAAATTCATGTATAGCGAGAAGATTTCATACCTCGCAGGTATTCATGCATCGAGAGTTAATATTCATGCATCGAGAGTTAATATTCATGCATTGCGAAATTCATGCATAGCGAGAAGATTTCATACCTCGCAGAAATTCATGCATCGCGAGAAGATTTCATTCCTCGCAGAAATTCATGCATAGCGAGAAGATTTCATACCTCGCAGGAATTCATGCATCGAAAGTTAATATTCATGCATCGAGAGTTAATATTCATGCATTGCGAAATTCATGCATAGCGAGAAGATTTCATACATCGCAAAAATTCATGCATCGCGAGAAGATTTCATTCCTCGCAGAAATTCATGCATAGCGAGAAGATTTCATACCTCGCAGAAAATCATGCATTGAGAGTCAATATTCATGCATCGCAAAACCATCATGCATCGAGAGTTAATAGTCATGCATTCAGAGTTAATATTCATGTATCGAGAGTTAATATTCATGCATTGCGAAATTCATGCATAGCGAGAAGATTTCATACCTAGCAGAAATTCATGCATAGCGAGAAGATTTCATACCTCGCAGGTATTCATGCATCGAGAGTTAATATTCATGCATCGAGAGTTAATATTCATGCATTGCGAAATTCATGCACAGCGAGAAGATTTCATACCTCGCAGAAATTCATGCATCGCGAGAAGATTTCATTCCTCGCAGAAATTCATGCATAGCGAGAAGATTTCATACCTCGCAGGTATTCATGCATCGAGAGTTAATATTCATGCATCGAGAGTTAATATTCATGCATTGCGAAATTCATGCATAGCGAGAAGATTTCATACCTCGCAGAAATTCATGCATCGCGAGAAGATTTCATTCCTCGCAGAAATTAATGCATAGCGAGAAGATTTCATACCTCGCAGGAATTCATGCATCGAAAGTTAATATTCATGCATCGAGAGTTAATATTCATGCATTGCGAAATTCATGCATAGCGAGAAGATTTCATACATCGCAGAAATTCATGCATCGCGAGAAGATTTCATTCCTCGCAGAAATTCATGCATAGCGAGAAGATTTCATACCTCGCAGAAAATCATGTATTGAGAGTCAATATTCATGCATCGCAAAACCATCATGCATCGAGAGTTAATAGTCATGCATTCAGAGTTAATATTCATGTATCGAGAGTTAATATTCATGCATTGCGAAATTCATGCATAGCGAGAAGATTTCATACATCGCAGAAATTCATGCATAGCGAGAAGATTTCATACCTCGCAGGTATTCATGCATCGAGAGTTAATATTCATGCATCGAGAGTTAATATTCATGCATTGCGAAATTAATGCATAGCGAGAAGATTTCATACCTCGCAGAAATTCATGCATCGCGAGAAGATTTCATTCCTCGCAGAAATTCATGCATTGCGAGAAGATTTCATACCTCGCAGGTATTCATGCATCGAGAGTTAATATTCATGCATCGAGAGTTAATATTCATGCATTGCGAAATTCATGCATAGCGAGAAGATTTCATATCTCACAGAAATTCATGCATCGCGAGAAGATTTCATTCCTCGCAGAAATTAATGCATAGCGAGAAGATTTCATACCTCGCAGGAATTCATGCATCGAAAGTTAATATTCATGCATCGAGAGTTAATATTCATGCATTGCAAAATTCATGCATAGCGAGAAGATTTCATACATCGCAGAAATTCATGCATCGCGAGAAGATTTCATTCCTCGCAGAAATTCATGCATAGCGAGAAGATTTCATACCTCGCAGAAAATCATGCATTGAGAGTCAATATTCATGCATCGCAAAACCATCATGCATCGAGAGTTAATATTCATGCATTGAGAGTTAATATTCATGCATCGAGAGTTAATATTCATGCATTTGCGAAATTCATGCATAGAGAGAAGATTTCATACCTCGCAGAAATTCATGCATAGCGAGAAGATTTCATACCTCGCATGTATTCATGTATCGAGAGTTAATATTCATGCATCGAGAGTCAATATTCATGCATTGCAAAAAATCATGCATTGAGAGTCAATATTCATGCATTGCAGAAAATCATG
The DNA here is from genome assembly GCA_016801875.1 of Solanum sitiens. Taxonomy (NCBI): domain Eukaryota; kingdom Viridiplantae; phylum Streptophyta; class Magnoliopsida; order Solanales; family Solanaceae; genus Solanum; species Solanum sitiens. The sequence continues at coordinate 1,893,440 of JABWTJ010000011.1, read as the reverse complement.
CATTGAGAGTCAATATTCATGCATCGCAAAACCATCATGCATCGAGAGTTAATATTCATGCATTGAGAGTTAATATTCATGCATCGAGAGTTAATATTCATGCATTGCGAAATTTATGCATTGCGAGAAGATTTCATACCTCGCAGAAATTCATGCATAGCGAGAAGATTTCATACCTCGCAGGTATTCATGCATCGAGAGTTAATATTCATGCATCGAGAGTTAATATTCATGCATTGCGAAATTCATGCATAGCGAGAGGATTTCATACCTCGCAGAAATTAATGCATAGCGAGAAGATTTCATACCTCGCAGGAATTCATGCATCGAGAGTTAATATTCATGCATCGAGAGTTAATATTCATGCATTGCGAAATTCATGCATAGCGAGAAGATTTCATACATCGCAGAAATTCATGCATAGCGAGAAGATTTCATACCTCGCAGGTATTCATGCATCGAGAGTTAATATTCATGCATCGAGAGTTAATATTCATGCATTGCGAAATTCATGCACAGTGAGAAGATTTCATACCTCGCAAAAATTCATACATCGCGAGAAGATTTCATTCCTCGCAGAAATTCATGCATAGCGAGAAGATTTCATACCTCGCAGGTATTCATGCATCGAGAGTTAATATTCATGCATCGAGAGTTAATATTCATGCATTGCGAAATTCATGCATAGCGAGAAGATTTCATACCTCGCAGAAATTCATGCATCGCGAGAAGATTTCATTCCTCGCAGAAATTCATGCATAGCGAGAAGATTTCATACCTCGCAGGAATTCATGCATCGAAAGTTAATATTCATGCATCTAGAGTTAATATTCATGCATTGCGAAATTCATGCATAGCGAGAAGATTTCATACATCGCAGAAATTCATGCATCGCGAGAAGATTTCATTCCTCGCAGAAATTCATGCATAGCGAGAAGATTTCATACCTCACAGAAAATCATGCATTGAGAGTCAATATTCATGCATCGCAAATCCATCATGCATCGAGAGTTAATATTCATGCATTGAGAGTTAATATTCATGCATCGAGAGTTAATATTCATGCATTGCGAAATTCATGCATAGAGAGAAGATTTCATACCTCGCAGAAATTCATGCATAGCGAGAAGATTTCATACCTCGCAGTTATTCATGCATCGAGAGTTAATATTCATGCATCGAGAGTTAATATTCATGCATTGCGAAATTCATGCATAGCGAGAAGATTTCATACCTAGCAGAAATTCATGCATAGCGAGAAGATTTCATAACTCGCAGGTATTCATGCATCGAGAGTTAATATTCATGCATCGAGAGTTAATATTCATGCATTGAGAAATTAATGCACAGCGAGAAGATTTCATACCTCGCAGAAATTCATGCATCGCGAGAAGATTTCATTCCTCGCAGAAATTCATGCATAGCGAGAAGATTTCATACCTCGCAGGTATTCATACATCGAGAGTTAATATTCATGCATTGCGAAATTCATGCACAGCGAGAAGATTTTAATACCTCGCAGAAGTTCATGCATCGCGAGAAGATTTCATTCCTCGCAGAAATTCATGCATAGCGAGAAGATTTCATACCTCGCAGGAATTCATGCATCGAGAGTTAATATTCATGCATCGAGAGTTAATATTCATGCATTGCAAAATTCATGCATAGCGAGAAGATTTCATACCTCGCAGAAATTCATACATCGCGAGAAGATTTCATTCCTCGCAGAAATTCATGCATAGCGAGAAGATTTCATACCTCACAGGAATTCATGCATCGAGAGTTAATATTCATGCATCGAGAGTTAATATTCATGCATTGCGAAATTCATTCATAGTGAGAAGATTTCATACATCGCAGAAATTCATGCATCGCGAGAAGATTTCATTCCTCGCAGAAATTCATGCATAGCGAGAAGATTTCATACCTCGCAGGAATTCATGCATCGAGAGTTAATATTCATGCATTGCGAAATTCATGAATAGCGAGAAGATTTCATACCTCGCAGAAATTCATGCATCGCGAGAAGATTTCATTCCTCACAAAAGTTTACATATCGCAAGAAGATTTAATACCTTGCTGAATTTATGCATCGCGAGAAGATTTCATCCCTCGCAAAAGTTTATATATTGCCAAGAAGATATTTGCATTTAAGACGCATCTATTCGGAGGTGAAGGATGTGCACCATATCTTTTCAACGTTCAAGTCGGTGGAAACTTGCGTTGAAAGATGTTTGCATATTAAGACACATCTATTCGGAGGTGAAGGATGTGCACCATATCTTCTCAACGTTCAAGTCGGTGGAAACTTGCATTGAAAGATATTTGCATTTAAGACGCATCTATTCGGAGGTGAAGGATGTGCACCATATCTTTTCAGCGTTTAAGTCGGTGGAAACTTGCGTTGAAAGATATTTACATTTTGTCCTACCGATGGACATACATTCAAAATCCTACAGATGGATAATCTTTTCATTTGTCCTGCCGATGGACATACATTCAAAATCCTACCGATGGATAATCTTTTCATTCGTCCTACCGATGGACATGCATTCAAAATCCTACCGATGGATAATCTTTTCATTTGTCCTATCGATGGACATGCATTCAAAATCCTATCGATGGATCATCATTTTTTTCATTCGTCCTACCGATGGACATACATTCCAAATCCTACAGATTGATCATCATCTTCATTCGTCCTACCAAGGGACCTGTATTTATCTCCATTTATCGTATCATAAGAGATGCTACCCGTTTTCTTTTAGTTTTGCCTATATTAATGAGTTTTATCTTTGTCTTTTTAGAACATTCTAGAGGACGCACTCTCAGAGGAGCCAGAAGTGCGGACGACATAAAAAAGGATACAACACAACGTGCAACTTTTTCTTAGCAGCGGACTGAGATATAGTCCAAAGAGGAGTGTCAAATTCTTAGGACGCGAGCAGAGGAGCGACTTCCACCACATTCAACCGCACTTCTCTACAAAGGTCATGTGTTCGGTCAAAATTGGGTTTGTCAATTTTCGTTGCCCATGATTTCTTTCATCAATCATACACAACGAAAGGGACAGCTGTTGACACCCAATTTTGGCCTAACATTTTTAAAAAATTCATAATTTTATAGTTTCAATTTCGATTTGTTAAAATCACTTAATTCATATTCGAATCAATTAATTTATTTTGTTTAGATTAAGAAGCTCTCTAAATTAGTTTATGTGAATTCATCCTATTAATCAATTACTTTAAAACCATTCAAATAGACAAATTTTGGAATTTTTTTTGCATTTGTCCCACATCGCTTCCCACATCTATTTTGAACCCAAAATTGGTCCTATATAAGCCCCTCTTCATTACACCAAAGAGGGGAGGAAAAAAAGAGGAGACCAAAGAGTACCCAGAAATTTTTCGGGAATTCTTGGTTCCATAGTTTAATATTGTTTAAATATTTTTGCGGTTGTTCGAGTTTGGGGAGGTGGTGGATTGTCTCCGTCAAATTCGCAGTTCTAGTTCGCTGCCCAGAACCAGGTAAATTCTTGTTTAGCTTTGTATTATTTAATTTCTAGCTTTTCTATCTGTTATATGTTAATTAGCTTTATTTTAGCTTTCGTGCATTAGGTTGTGGTATGACATTTTAGTAGCGTTTCTCTTGTTCCTACTGTTTTATTTACTGTTAGTTGTAAATTTATTTATTTATTTATTATTCTTTAGTTTCGCTTATGTTTCTTTAGGAATTTATTTGTGTATTAGTTATAGTTTAGGAGTTATGGCCAATGACAAAACTCTCCGTCGGTTTTGGAGGCCTACGTAATATTAAAAGACGGAAATTTTTAGTTCAAGTTTTAATGCTTGTTATTGTTTAGATTTATTCCATTTTTTCATTTATTGTTATTGTCTTCAATTGATCCGGATATATTTAGTTGGTGAATATGCTTAGTTATTATTATTAATTATTTATTCTATTATTTATTCCTTGCAGTGAATAATAATGTTGTTCAATTTAAAGTGATTTTAGTTAATGATGATGCCCATTTGTTTTGTTGTTGCAAGGTCAATTCACTTTTATTGTTTCAATATATTACCATTATTATTATTGAGCTATAAATTTAATGACATTATATTCCTTTGTTGATTAGTTTGACGGTCAAAATATATTTGCTTATTTTATTTGTTTCTTTTAGCGTTTTATATATTCAATTTGTCATGAATGTTAGTTGTCTTTACTGTTCATGTTAATTTGACCAACTATTTGAATTCTTTTGAGGGGTCTGAAATGAAATGTCACATTATAGGGTTATTTCCTTCAATAATTGTTATTATTTCTATGTTGTAGTTTTTGTCTTGGATTGTTTTAGAGACATTTGGTTACTTGTTAATTTTATTTAATTGTTAAGAAACCAATTAAATGGCCAATGAAAAGTCTATCCGTCGGGTTTAGAGGTCTCCCTATTTAAAAAGACGGGAATCTAATTTAAGTTCATATATGTTTATTTGTTAAATGGCCGATGAAGAAATTACCATCGATTTCCAAGGCCTCTCATGTTAATAAGACGGGTTTTGATTTTTAAGCTATTATTTGGTTTATTCATTTTTATTCATATTTTATTTATTACTAACACTTTTACTAAGTGTCTTTACAGGTACATAGAGGTACTCCCATTGAAGTTATTCGAATTAAGTTTGAATTGTACTCTTTATTCAATATTTTGTATATATTACGTTAGGCAAACTTTAGGCCGTTTCTTATATTTTCTTATTTTATTATTTGTGTATATTGCATGTTTATTGTATTTGTATATTATTTTATTTTTTCCTCAATTAAAAAAAAAATGAATTCAGCCGGGACCCACACTTGTGGATTTCGAAGGGTGCCTAACCCCTTCCCTTCGGAATAATTTGAACCCCTTACCTAGAATCAAATTGGTTTCGTAGATCATTGAATGGTTTCTAGTTTTTTCCTAAAATTAGGTGGCGACTCTTTTTAAAACTCATTTATTTTTAAAACTCTTTCAAAATTGAATCAATTAATTATTTTTCGAGTTGCCGCGACGTTTCGCCCTATTTGAACAGAGTGGGGATGTAAACAACAGGGCAAAGGGGGCACTCTGGACTTGTAAATTTATGCAAAACTTGTATATAATTTTTGTCAAAGCCTTAGTTTTTGCGAAGCAGGTATTGGAACAATGGCTCGAGTTTAAGCGCACCTTAGCTTTGTAATTTTATTCAACAATATAGAGGTTTCATCATCATACGAGTGATTTTTTTTTTTTAATGTGGTCATGAATGATGCTTATTCCAATAGAAACGAGCCTGCATTCTCAGCTAAAAGACTCCCATCGCTACAACAAAAACAATTTTTAGCGTCAATAAATATGCACATCAACAAAGAGTGTTAAATCCTTTACCAACATTAGTTAATTGACATTGATTCAATGTCGCAATAGGCTTACAAATAGTGCTAAAATTTAATTGCCACTAAAGAGACATATTTAGCGGCAATTAAGCTATTATTGTTAATAATTATTGCTAAAAATCATTTTGATGTATTACTTGTGGCTTTGATCTCCAAGTACAGTGTTAGATGCATTGTGCAAGTCTAATTGATCGATCGATGCTTGAAATTTTTCCTTTTTGCTGGACCAAAATAAGTTCGCGAAAGATGACGTTCAACTGAGAATGTCAGGTCTTTTCGACTATTAGCATTGGAAAACACAAGAGATCATATTGTATACATAGACTCAGATCATTCAATATTACAGTGGCTTTTTAAGACTTCCTATACGATCTTAAGAAGTTGCCTTCGGTAGATGAGATAAGGATAAATAAAGATGGAAAATATTGTATACCACACGGATTTTTACTACATTTGTATTAAAGATGTTTTATTATACCAGGGAACAATAGTAATCTATAAGCTTATATATATAGCTTCCAAATATAGTAAAATAAAAACATAAATTCATCATATAAGTTCACACGAAAAATTAGATACATCAAGTCATGTAATTTGATTTTTTTTTTGGAGGGTAAAGAAATATTTTGAGTGAAGAGATTAGATGACTAACTTAGAGAATTATTCAAACTACATTTATCTCCTAATTAATATACCATTTTAGTGAGGAGATTAGATTGACAAATTTAGAAAATTATTAAAATCCATTTATCTCTTAATCAATATACCTTATTAGCCCTTTTAGCTTCTATCTCCATAGTCTATAAATCAAACACACAGTGTGTATCTGAAAAATACTTGTTTCTACACCAAAAACTTTGATCAAACACTTCACACTTTACAAAGATGACAAAAAACACATCTGATGACATGCCGGAAAAGGAAGTCAATCGTGCAGCAAAGATTCTTATGCAAATCGCCAAAAGAAGATCATGCACGTCATTCAATCTTGGCGAAAGGTCAGAGGAATCAAGAGCTATGAATAGTCTTGAAACGATTCACCCATGCAGCGAGGAAATAAGAGGTTGTTTCCATAGAGAAGAAGCTCTAAGGTACACACAACCTGAAAGGGCTTTCTCATATACAACTGTCGACGGTCATAAATTTGCTGTACTCCGGTAAAAAGGCGTGGAGGCAAACCATTAAAAAGGATTCATCATCACGATATTCTTAAGACAACTAGACCGATTCATTTTTCTCTTCACTGTTTAGTAAGAGATGCAGCTGCTAGATTGCCCAGAGGTGTTGGGACTAGAGATGATGTTTGTGTTTTGGCAAGGGACTCACAATTCATCGTTGTGGACATCTCCGATTTACAACTTAACAAAGCTGTAAGGGGAGGGTTGGATCGTCTGCCTGGTGTAAAATATGAGAGGGAAAAGAGTCGGTGGACTTATACATGGAAATAGAAAGGTAGAAGATTTTGAAGATGATTCGACATGAACTATGAAGTGAATTATTTGTAATTAAAGACTTTCAGCTATAATGATCTTTTTTTTTTGTTTAGTATAAATATCATTAGTTCAAAAACAAAAAGATGTGCTTGTTGGTTTATTAATGCTTATTAGTTCCAAAAACATGACTATCTGACCATGTGAAAGAAAAATCAAATGGTCCAATAAGTTGATAATTTTGAATCTTTCTTAAATGGCGACTCATGTCGATACCTGTTTTGATATGCTTCATTTGAGTCGAGGGTCTATCAGAAATAACTTTTCTCTACCTTCAAAAGGTAGGGGAAAGTTGCATATACACCAACCTCCCTAAATCCTACTTGTGGAATTTCACTGCGTATGTTATTGTTGTCCACTCAATTTTACTCCTGGCCCTCACTACATAAAAAATGATCATTAGCGGCAATTAATTAATGATAATAGCTTAATTGCCGGCAAATATGTATTTTTAGCGTCAATTAGTACTATTTGTATATGTTCCTAAAGCATTTAGCGATGTTGGTACTAATGACACATAACTAATGTTGGTATAAACTTTAGCATTCTTTATTAATGTCCCTTCTATATATGTCAGATTTTTGGTGCTAGATGTTTTTTAGGTTGGAATTACTTTGTAGAATACAATATTTATGTTGAGTGACATTATTGATACAAAGATGAGATAAATGGATTTACTACACAATTTTATCAACAGGAGGGACAATTTGAGAAATTTACTCCTTTGCTGGTTTGATTGCTATATTTAAACTGTTTAATATGCATTGCTTGAACCGATGATCACTTGAAAACAACGTATCTACCTTCTTGAGATCGGGGTAATCTGAGTATACTATACCCCCAAACCTCACAAATATAACATTCATTCTGAAAAAGGTAACTAGGCGCGAGGCATTCGGTATGGTTAAATTGATTGGAGTCAAATAGGAAAAAATGAATTGGATTGAGCTAATTAGGGCCGTTTGGAAATAACCTCTACATCGTCTTGAGGTAGGGTGGGGTTTGAATACACTAGTGCTAGACCCTCCTAAACATCACCTGTGGATTACAATTGTTATGTTATTGTTGTTGTAATTGAATTCATTGAAAAAAGAACCCTACTCTATGTAGAATTGTAGATTGTTTACGTATATACCGCACAAATTTTAACTACAACCATAATAAATATCTTATATTATATTTAGGGAAAATGGTAATCTATAATCTCATATATGTAGAGCTTCCAAATATAGTAAAAAGTTAAAACATAAAAACCATCAGAAAATTAGATATATAATTACGTCTTATAATTTGAATTTGAATATATTTTTTTGGAGGGAGAAAACAATATTTTTAGCGAGGAGAATAAACTTGACTAACTTAGAAGATCATTAAAATCCATTTCATCAATTAATTAATATTATATTCCTTTTTTAGCCCTTTTAAGTGGTATAAATCAAACACCATTCATGTTCTTTTAGTCAACATCTTCTTCCTACATTAATCTTTGAAGCATCGATAAAAATCAAACAATCCATTAACAAGTTACTAGAGGTTAGATTTGTCATAATTTTATTTGTTCATCACCTTTGATCGCGTTTAAAGTTTTATCATGTGTTGAAGATCGATGATGATGATTCTTCATATATGCTTGTATTTAAGGGTTCAATATTTAGCCCTTCCTAATTTTGTGTGTTCATTTTGATTAAGTTGGAGATTAAGAATCTCATTGGAATAATTTTTGTTGTTTGAAATCTCCCGAGTTATCCCAAATATTTTTCCACATATAATCAACCATTTGTTAATATATCATGGAAATCATAATATGTTTTAGTTGTTGGATTGAAAATTAAATATTTGTACCTATTTAATAAAATTTTCGTGATATATAATATCTTACATAAAAATAGCTAAAACATTTACTTAGGTCTCATTTTTAAAATATATTTTGTTTAGAATTGACTGATATTTTGTCTTTATCACGATTGAATCAAAGTCTTTATTAAATTTCATTATTTTTCCAGTTCTACTTAATTGTTTCTACTAGTACTCCAAAATATTTGTTTTTACACCAAAATATCGGTCAAACATATATTTATAACAAACTAAATATTTTTATTTTTAAATAAAGAGACGTTTCACCTTTCAGAAGGTTGGTCAAACATGTTTTAATTGTTCGCCTCGCTTGTTCTTGAGTTCTCAAGTACTTGGTATATTTCTTTATACTAGTTCTCGAACACGTACGTTGCACATGTATTCCATGTTATTTAATACCAAACATTTCAAATGATATAAATTGTTTTAGAATAATTGATGCATTATGCAATATTTAAAGGGTAAAAATGATGTTTCTGGTAAAACATTCAACTAAGGTTGCAACTTGCAAATTTCAATAGAATTTGAAGAATTTCTGATTGTATTGATAAAAACTTTTTCTTTTAATCATGTGGGATACACTATATTTATTGGTAAAAAAAAAATTACTACTTCAATTATATGATTTGTCAAGATTGCCAAATATCTAACACTATATTTCCATACAAAATTAAAGAAGCTAATTAAACAAAGCAATATATCAATAAGAAAATAAATGACCAATGAATAAAAATTACATAAGAAATATAAGATGTGAAAATATAAAGTGTAATGGACTAACATTTTCTATTCAATTTACAAAGAGAGAAATTGTGTATATGAAAGGTTGTGAATGAATGTATTTAATTGTAGAATCTAAAAAGTTTAACAATTAAAGTCATTAAGAAGTGAAAAATAATGATTTGTGACATCTAACCATGTATTCTCTTCAATAAAATATTGATATTGTATGAATCACTCCATATGCTCTAACCTCTCTCTTCATATGCTCTAATGTTTTAAGTTTTTTAAATCTAAAACGGTAATTGTTTTAAGTGCTCAAAATTCAGCAATTAAGAAGAAAAATTGTTAATGCAACTCAATGATAATGGCAAAAGGAATACTCATAAATGAACTTCACATTATTACGGTAACATTTTAGTGGTATGTAAAAAGTATTCTGTTGTGGAACTTAAATTACTATTTAATAATAATAATAATAATAATAATAATAATAATAATAATAATAATAATAACAATAATAATAATAATAATATAATGGTATTATTGTAGTAACTCAACTATATAGGGTTATTTTGGTATTTCAACTTTCAACTTTTTTTGTTCCCACTTATAATAATATATATGAATATGATATATGATATATGATATATGATATATGATATATGACATATGATATGATATGCTTCTAATTTTCAATTTTACTTTTGTTTATTTTATTAGGACATATATAGAAAAAAATAGCAAAATACACATCAGATGATATGCAGGACAAGGAAGTCAATCGGGCTTCAAAGATTCTAATGGAAATTGCAAACAACATATCAGTCACGTCAATCGATCTAGGCGAAAGGTCAGAGGAATCACGAGCTATCAATAGTCCTGAAACGATTCACCCCTGTAGCGAGGAAATAAGAGCTTGTTTCCGTAGAGAAGAAGCTCTAAGGTACACACAACCTAACAAGGCTTTCTCATATACAGCTGTGGATGGTAAGAAGGTTGTTGTCGCTCCACTAAAAAGGCGTGGAGGGAAACTATTCGAAAGGATTTGTCATTACGATATTCTTAAGAGGAATAAATCGGCTTTTTTCACTCTCCATTGTTTGGTAAGAGATGCAACGGCTAGATTGCCTGGAGGAGTTGGGACTAGAGACGATGTTTGTGTTTTGGCGAGGGACTCACAATTCATCGTTGAGGACATCTCCGATTCACAACTTAGCGAAGCTGTAAGGGGAGGGTTGGACCGTCTGCACTATGAAGACGATCCGTGTGTAAAATATGAGAAGGAAAGGCATCGGTGGACTTATCTACGTGGAGATAGAAAGGTAGAAGATTTTGAAGATGATTCGACATAAACTCTGAAATGAATTTCGTAAACTAAATATTTAAAGACTTTCAGCTGTAAATTCTAATAATGTCTCTGTATTATTGCATCTTTCTGGATATTTTTATGTTTAATATATATATATATATATATATATCATTAGTTCAAAAAGCGATGTGCTTGTTGATACATGTTTTGATATGTTTTATTTGAGCCATCAGTGTATCAGAAATAATATCTCTACCTTCAAAATTTAGGGAAAAGCTGCTTACACACCAACCTCCCTAGATCCTACATGTCTGGCGCGGCCACTCAAGTTGATTCCTGGGACCCCCTACCGTGTTTGGTTTCTGGTGCAAGAAGATAGTTTTTTTTTTCAGTTGGAGTTTTTTTTGTAGGAGACAAGATTTATTCAAGTGATTTTATTGAGATAAATGGCTTTACTACACAATTTCATCAACATGAGTGACGATTTGAGAAATTTGTGGTCAATCTGTGTTAGAAAAAAGCCAGAATTACTAATTCTAATAAATTTTCCAGAAACACGAAGTAACTAAAATTTATTGAACCAATAAGAAAGATGAACAGAAACTTAATTCACAAAAAAACTAAAATTTGTAAAATGTACCAGAATCTGAAAAAACTTTTAACAGAAAAAAGATCAAGTCCACAGAACTCACAGTGTCCCCTTAAGGAAATTATACCCCTCTAGTATCCGAGGTTAGATTTGGAATATAACCTCCCAGGGTAAAATGATCTCAATCACCAGAGTATAGATACCAAAAACTCTGGTGTCAGCGAACCAGTCAACAACAGGAAAGTACACGAAGAAAATTTTTGTGCAGAAGAAGAAGAAGAAAATCAGAAAATTCGTAAGTCAATATTATGAAGAGTGAATGGTATTTATAGGCAAGAAGAACAGGTTCTGAAAGGTTCAGAATTCACACGACCATTAATGAAAGTTAGCAACCTTTCAAATGGTAATGATTGTTTCTGAAAGTTGCAACCTTTCAGAACAGTCATGGCGGGGAATTTAAATAAAACCGGAAAGTTTTTAAATCAAATGGGTCGCACGCGGATCCGAGTCGGGTCGGGTTAATCAACTAAAAGTTAAAACATTTCGGTTAATTTCAACTAAATAATTGTACACATTTCTATTATCAACTAATTAATTTCGATCGATCATTTTCTGAAGCCGAAGCCGAGCGACGACAGTGCGAGGGGGTCCCTCTTTCCGACCCTTTTAACAATTAATAGGAGTGTTTCTATATTTAAACTCTCCTATTTTTCTTTCCACCACCGATGAGGGACAAATGCCTCTTTATTAAAGCATAAAAGGACTTTTCAAGTTCCCAACTCTTCAAGTTCTCAACTTTTCAAGTTCCTCTCGTTCCCTCTATTTCCCATCAATTCTTGCTACATACCCAACAAAATTTACCCCTTGGCTGGTGAATTTTCGTTTTTGAGCTATCAATCGCATGACCTTTACCACTATATAAGCACTAGGCGAGCCAATCAAGCTCTGAGTACAGAGTTAGCAGCACCTGAAGCACTAATTGTCCTGGTTCATTAATTGTCCTGGTTCATTAATTGTCCTGGTTCATTAAGAAACAGGACAATGGGGTCACGCTGGACTTGTAAATTTTTGTCAGAACCTTAGTTTTTGCAAAGCAGCTATTGGAACAATGGGTCGAGCTTAAGTTCCCCTTAGCTTTGTAATTTTTTTCATCAGAATAGAGGTCTCACCATCATACGGTGATTTATTATTTATAAAAAAGATGGGGTCATTAATGATGCCTATTCCAATAGAAACAAGCCGGCGCCCTCAGCTGATAGACTCCCCTTGCTACAGTAAAAACAGTTTTTAGCGTCAATAAATATGCACATCAACAAAAATGCTAAGCCTTTTACCAACATTAGACAGTAGGCATTAGTATTGGTCTCATAATAGTTTGTCGTTCGATTTATATGTTTTTTCTTGTCGTTTCTTTGATCTATTTTGTTGTTGTTATTGTTCTTGTTTCGACTGCTATACATAATATTTTGTCTATTATTTGATTTGTCTTATTTACTCATGTATTATACTTTTGAACATGTTTGATATACATTGCTTAAAGAAATATCCTTTCTAGCTTCTTGAAATAGGTGTGGGGTCTGAGTTCATTAGCAACTAGACCCTCCTTAACCTTGCTTGTGGATTACAATTGTTATGTTATTGTTATCATTAATACTGCATTCATCGAAAAAGAAATCATACTCTATGTAGATTGTTTACGTATATACCACACGAATTTTAACTACAACCATATTAAATATCTTCTACTATATTTAGAAAAAATAGAAATCTATAATCTTATATATGTAGAGCTTCCAAATATAGTAAAAAGTAAAAATCATCAGATAAGTTCACACAAAAAATTAGATATATCAAGTCTTGTAATTAGAATTTGAATGTATTTTTTTTGGAGGGAGGAAACAATAATTTTAGTGAGGAAATTAGATTTCATGTGACTAATTTAGAAGATTATTAAAATACATTTCATCTCTTAATTAATATTCCTTTTTAAGCCCTTTTAACTTCTATATATCAAACACACATTTTGTATCTAATTTCAATACATAGTCTTCCTCCTCCTTTTTACCTTCAAATGAACAAAACTCCCCCTTCTTCTTCCTACATTCATCTTTGAAGCGTCTATAAAATCAGACCATCCACTAACAAAGTTACTAGAGGTTAGATTTGTCATTTTTTTTTGTTTTTCACCTTTACTCATCGCGTTTTTTAAGTTTTATCATATGTTGAAGATGCTGATGATAATTCATATATGTATTTAATTCTTCATATATGTATTTAAGGGTTCAGTAGTTAGCTAGCCCATCCTAATTTTGTGTGTGATTAAGAATCTCATTGAAATAATTTTGTTGTTTAAAATCTCCAGTTATCCCAAATAATTTTCCACATATAATCAACCATTTTGTTAATAAATCATGGAAATCATTATTTGTTTTAGTTGTAGGATTGAAAATTAAATCTTCGTACCTATTTAATAAAATTTTCCTGATATATAAATATATGATATTTTACCTAAAAATAGCTAAAAACATTTACTTCGTTCTCATTTAATTTTTTTCAATATATTTTATTAAGAATTGACTAATATTTTGTCTTTATCCGGATTGAATCAAAGTCTTTACTAAATTTCATCATTTTTTGGTCAAACACATATTAATATCAAATTAAATATTTTTCTTTTAAATAAAAAAAAGTTTGACCTTTCTGAAGGCTGGTCAAACATGCATTAACTGTTCGCTCGCTTGTTCTTGAGTTCTCAAGTACATTGATATATTTCTTTATATATGCTTCTAATTTTCAATTTTACTTTTGTTTATTTTATTAGGACATATATAGAAAAGAAATGGCAAAAAACACATTTGATGATATGCCAGACAAGGAAGTCAATCGGGCTGCAAAGATTCTAATGGAAATTAAAAACAACAGATCAACCAATCTTGGCGAAAGTTCAGAGGAATCACGAGCTATTAATAGTCCTGAAACGATTCACCCTTGTAGCGAGGAAAAAAGAGCTTGTTTCCGTAGAGAAGAAGCTCTAAGGTACACACAACCTAGCAAGGCTTTCTCATATACAGCTGTGGATGGTAAGAAGGTTGTTGTCGCTCCACTGAAAAGGCGTGGAGGCAAATTATTCAAAAGGATTTGTCATTACGATATTCTTAAGAGGAATAAGCCCCCTTTTTTCACTCTCCATTGTTTGGTAAGAGATGCAGCTGCTAGATTGCCTGGTGGAGTTGGGACTAGAGATGATGTTTGTGTTTTGGCAAGGGACTCACAATTCATCGTTGAGGACATCTCCAATTCACAACTTAGCAAAGCTGTAAAGGGAGGGCTGGACCGTCTGCACTATGAAGACGATCCGTGTGTAAAGTATGAGAGGGCAAGGCATCGGTGGACTTATCTACATGGAGATAGAAAGGTAGAAGATTTTGAAGATGATTCGACATAAAGTCTGAAATGAATTTTGTTAACTAAAGATTTAAAGACTTTCAGCGGTAAATTTTAATAATGTCTCTGTATTGCTGCATCTTTCTGGATAATTTTATGTTTAATATAAATATTATTAGTTCAAAAAGAGATGTGCTTGTTGATTTACTAAAGATCTGAGTACAGAGTTAGCAGCACCTGAAGCACTAATTGTCCTGGTTCATAAAGAAACAGGGCAATGGGGTGACGCTGGACTTGTAAATTAGTGCAAAGCTTGTATAGTTTTTGTCAGAACCTTAGTTTTTGCGAAGCACCTACCGGAACAATAGGTCGAGCTTAAGCTCTCCCCTTAGCTTTGTAATTTTATTCATCAATATAGAAGTCTCACCACCATAAGGTGTTATTAAAAAAATGCTGTCATGAATGATCCCTATTCCAATTGAAACAAGTCTGCGCTCTCTACTAATAGACTCCCCTCGCTACACTAAAAACAATTTTTAGCGTCAATAAACATGCACATCAACAAAAGTGCTAAGCCTTTTACTAACATTAGTCAATTGTCACTTATCCAATGTCTCTATAGGCTTTTGCGCCATTTACAAAGAGTGCTAAAATGTAATTGCAGGCAATTAAGCAATTGTTGTTAATGAATTGCTACTAAAAAACATATTAGATGTATTACTTGTAGCTTTGATTTCCAAGTACCGAGTAATATGCATTGTGCAAGTCTAATTGATCAATCGATGCTTGAACTTTTACTTTTTTTCTGAGTTCTCGAAAAATGGAGTTCATCTGAGATGGTCAGGTCCTTTCGACTGTTAGCATGGGAAACCACAATATATCATATTACAGTGCCGTTTAAAATATTCCCCGTTCAATACGATCTTAAGAAGTTGCCTTCAGTAGATGAGATAAGGAGAAATGAAGATGGATAATATTGTATACCACACGAATTTTAACTACAATTGTATTAAAGATGTTTTATTATACTAGGGAATAATACTGATCTATATGCTTATATATATAGCTTCTAAATATAAAAATCATCATATAAGTTCACACGAAAAATTAGATACATCAAGTCATTTATATTGAATTTCTATTTATTTATTTTTTTGGAGTGTAAAAGAAATATTTTGACTAAAGAGATTAGATGACTAACTTAGAAAATTATTAAAATACATTTATCTCCTAATTAATATACCTTTTTAGTGAGGAGATTAGATAGACTAAATTAGAAAATTATTAAAATCCACTTATCTCTTAATTAATATACCTTTTTAGCCCTTTCAACTTCTATCTCCATAGTCTATAAATCAAACACAAACTGTGTATCTGAAAAGTACTTGTTTCTACACCAAAAACTTTGATCAAACACTTCACTCTTTACAAAGATGACAAAGAAAGCCCATCGGGCAGCAACGATTCTAATGCAAATGGCCACCAGCAGATCATGCACACTAAATCTTGGCGAAAGGTCAGAGGATCCACGAACTATGAATAGTCCCGAAACAATTCACCCCTTGTTTCCATAGAGAAGAAGCTCTAAGGTACACACAACCTGGCAAAGCTTTCTCATATACAACTATTGATGGTAAGAAATCTGTTGTCGCTCCGCTGAAAAGGCGTGGAGGCAAACCATTAAAAAGGATTTGTCATCACGATATTCTTAAGACAAATAGACCGATTCATTTTTCTCTTCACTGTTTAGTAAGAGATGCAGCTGCTAGATTGCCCAGAGGTGTTGGGACTAGAGATGATGTTTGTGTTTTGGCAAGGGATTCACAATTCATCGTTGAGGACATCTCCGATTCACAACTTAGCAAAGCTGTAAAGGGAGGGTTGGACCGTCTGCACTATGAAGACGATCCGTGTGTAAAATATGACAGGGTAAGGCTTCAGGGGACTTATGTACATAGAGATAGACAGGAAAACAATTTTGAAGGTGATTCGATATGAACTTTGAAGTGAATTTAGTAAACAAAAGATTACTTTAGAAGATTATTAAAATCCATTTCATCTCTTAATTAATACTCCCTCCGTTTAAAAAAGGATGGACTAGTTTGACTTGGAACGGAGCTTAAGAAAAGAAAGAAGACTTTTTAATCTTGTGGTTCTAAATTAAAGTTATGTCAAATGTACCAAAACGCTCTTTAATCTTGTGGTCTTAAACATGCCACGTGGAAAGTTAAAATTAAAGTGTTGCCAAAAAAGAAAAAGGGACATTCTTTTTGAAATAAACGAAAAAGGAAATAGGGACATTCTTTTTTAAATGGAGGGAGTATTTCTTTTTAATCCCTTTCAGGGGTGGCTCGACAGTGTTAAAAAAAGACATGTGCTTTAGGCCCCCAAATTTAAGGGGCCTCATTTTTAATAATAATAGGTTATAAGGAGTATTTTTTTAACAAATATTGAATACTGTTTGTAGAAAAGTTAACTTTTCATGAAGGAATTATTAGAAGAAATTTGACATATTTGGAGTACTATATCTCATAAAAAATAATTTAAAATAACAATAGTTATATTATCAATTGAAAACTAGAAGAAATCAATCATATAAAAGTTATTAACAATTCAAATTTA
This sequence comes from Solanum sitiens, assembly GCA_016801875.1. Lineage (NCBI taxonomy): Eukaryota > Viridiplantae > Streptophyta > Magnoliopsida > Solanales > Solanaceae > Solanum > Solanum sitiens. The sequence continues at coordinate 1,876,057 of JABWTJ010000011.1, read as the reverse complement.
AGGTCCGTTTGATTTTTGTTTTAGGCCACTAATATGTTTGAGCCGCTCCTGATACCTTTTAACTTCTATAAATCATACACATATTTTGTATCTAATTTTGATACATCTTCTTCCTCCTCCTTTTTACCTTCAAATAAACAAAACTCTCCCTTCTTCTTCCTACATTCATCTTTGAAGCATCGATAAAATCAAACCATCCATTAACAAAGTTACTAGAGGTTAGATTTGTCATTATTTTTTTCTTTGTTTTTCACCTTTGTTCATCGCGTTTTTAAAGTTTTATTATGTGTTGAAGATGCTACTAATTCTTCATATACGTAATTTAAGGGTTCAGTATTTAACCCATCCTAATTTTGTGTGTTCACTTTGATTAAGTAATTTTTGTTGTTTAATATCTCCCAACGAGTTATCCCAAATAATTTTCCGCATATAATCAACCATTTTGTTAATATATCATGGGTATCATTATTTGTTTTAGCTGTTGGATTGAAAATTAAATGTTAGTACCTATTTAATAAAATTTTCCTGATATATAAATACATGATATTTTACCTAAAATAGCTAAAAACATTTACTTCGATCTCATTTCTTGCAAAATATTTTGTTTTGAATTGACTTATATTTTGTCTTTATCAGGATTGAATCAAAGTCTTTATTAAATTTCATCATTTTTTCAGTTCTACTTAAATGCTAGTACCTATTTAATAAAATTTTCCTGATATATAATTACATGATATTTTATCTAAAAAAAGCTAAAAACATTTACTTGGGTCTCATTTCTTTCAATATATTTTGTTCTGAATTGACTTATATTTTGTCTTTACCAGGATTTAATCAAAGTCTTTATAAAATTTCATCATTTATTCAGTTCTACTAAAATGTTTCTACTAGTACTCCAAAACATTTGTTCTTACACTAAAATCTCGGTCAAACACATATTTATAACAAATTAAATGTATTTTCTTTTTAAATAAAGAAAAGTTTAACCTTTCAAAAGGTTGGTCAAACATGCTTTAATTGTTCGCTCGCTTATTCTTGAGTTCTCAAGTACATTGGTATATTTCTTTATATATGCTTCTAATTTTCAATTTTGCTTTTGTTTATTTTATTAGGACATATATATAAAAAAATGGCAAAAAACACATCTGATGATATGCCAGACAAGGAAGTCAATCGGGCTGCAAAGATTCTAATGGAAATTAAAAACAATAGATCAACCAATCTTGGGGAAAGGTCAGAGGAATCACGAGGTATCAATAGTCCTGAAATGATTCACCCATGTAGCGAGGAAATAATATCTTGTTTCCGTAGAGAAGAAGCTCTAAGGTACACACAACCTAGCAAGGCTTTCTCATATATTGGTGTGGATGGTAAGAAGGTTGTTGTCGCTCCACTGAAAAGGCGTGGAGGCAAACCATTCAAAAGGATTTGTCATTACGATATTCTTAAGAGGAATAACCCCCTTTTTTCACTCTCCATTGTTTGGTAAGAGATGCAGCAGCCAGATTGCCTGGTGGAGTTGGGACTAGAGATGATGTTTTTGTTTTGGCAAGGGACTCACAATTCATCGTTGAGGACATCTCTGATTCACAACTTAGCAAAGCTGTAAAGGGAGGGCTGGACCGTCTACACTATGAAGACGATCCGTGTGTAAAATATGAGAGGGAAAGGCATCGGCGGACTTATCTACATGGAGATAGAAAGGTAGAAGATTTTGAAGATGATTCGACATAAACTCTGAAATGAATTTCGTAAACTAAAGATTTAAAGACTTTCAGCGGTAAATTTTAATAATGTCTCTGTATTGCTGCATCTTTCTGGATATTTTATGTTTAATATAAATATTATTAGTTCAAAAAGAGATGTGCTTGTTGATTTACTAATGCTTGTTAGTTCCTAAAATCAAAAACTTGAGAATTCACTAACTTCCTAAAATGGCCACTGAGGTTGATACATGTTTTGATATGCTTTATTTGAGTCGAGAGTCTATCTGAAATAATATCTCTACCTTCAAAAATTAGGGGATAGCTGCATACACACCAACCTCCCTAGATCCTACATGTCTGGCCACTCAAGTTGATTCATGGGACCCCCTTCCATGTCTGGTTTTCAATACAAAAAGGTGGTTTTTTTTTGTAGAAGACTGAAACAAACTCGATTTCCAATACAAACACTGATATGTACTGCTATCGCTGAATACAAGTTACAACGTATAATACATACAAGAAAGAAAGCTATAACACACTAATCACAGATAGATTATCATGGAAGAAGGTAACTAGAAGGGGATGAGATACTAGAACAAAGAAAGGGGATGAGAGATAAATGAAAGTCAAAGCTTCAACATAATTTGCATAACCGTTCCTCTAACTCCTAGTCCTTTTTCTTACTAATGTTATTGGGCCTGAATCCCAAATAAAAGTCTCTAATAGTCCATAGGCCCTTACAGAATCAACTTGATTCACAACAGAGACAAGATTAATTTGAGTGATATTATTGATATAAAGGCGAGATAAATGGCTTTACTACACAATTTCATCAACATGAGTGACGATTTGAGAATTTTACCCCTTGACTGGTCGCTGGTGAATTTTCATTTTGAACTATCATTTGTTGTTTCGCATGACCTTTACCACTATATAACCACTAGTTGAATCAAGCTCTGGGTACAGAGTTAGCAGCTCCCGAAGCACTAATTGTCCTGGTTCATTAAGAAACAGGGCAATGAGGTCAAGCTGGACTTGTAAATTTGTGCAAACTTGTATAGTTTTTGTTAGAACCTTAGTTTTTGTGAAGCAGCTATTAGAACAATGGGTCGAGCTTAAGCTCCCCTTAGCTTTGTAATTTTATTGAGAGGTTTCACCAATCATCACCATACGGTGATAATTTTTTTAAAATAATGGGGTCATGAATGATGCCTAGTCCAATAGAAACAAGCCTGCGCTCTCAGCTAAAAGACTCTCCTCTCTACGATAAAAATAGTTTTTTAACGTCAATAAATATGCACATCAACAATGAGTGCTAAACCCTAATTAAAGTGAAATATGACCAGGCAAAACCAATCGTTGGAAGATCTTTTTTTAAGTTTTTATACTATATATGATGATTGTATACCACACGAATTTTAACTATAACCATATAGAAGCTGTTTTATGATCCATAAGCTTCTGTATATAGCTTAAAAATATAGTAAAATAAAAACCATAAAAATCATCATATAAGCTCAGATGAAAAAATTATTTAGATACATCAAGCTTGTAATTTGAATTTCAATATTAGTTTTTTTTTGGCATAAAACATAAATAGGACCCTAACTTGGCTTCAAATTATAACTTGGACATCAAATTTTCAAAGTGCACAAACGTACATTTTAACTATCCAACTTTTAAATAAATAAACACTTGATTTTGCAACCAAAGAGCGTGAAATGCATACGCTCCAACGTGTATTGGTGAGCCACTCAATGGCTGCCAATTAATTAAATATTTACACGTCAATTTTAGAACAAAAAAGTAAATAAAATTAATTCCAATTAATATACAAGGGTAAAGGGTTAAAGATAACTTCATTTCATTTGGTTGTCTCACCAAACTTCAAAACCCTAGGTAGGGATTACAACCAAAATCTAGCAAATCAAAGGAAAAATCGTTCAAGATTTCTGTTGAACCTGATGTTTATCTGTTCATCTTCCTAAATTTAGTCCAGTATGCCTTAATTTTTCCCTTCTGAAAGTTTATTTTTGATATAAGGTAGAATCTTTTTTGTCACAATGAGTGTAAATTCATTTACGTTAAAGCAAAAAGATGACTCCTTATAAGGTTTGAACAATCCTCCTCCTTTTGAGCTAGCTTTGGGGGCTAAAACCTAATTTAACATGGTATCAGAGCAGGGTTCATCTCACCCAATGTTGGGGCCCAAAAAAATAATTAAAAATTGTCCAAGCACTAGATGCTAAGCACTTGGCGTGAGGTGGAGTGCTGATGCAAAAAGTCTCACCTTGGTGGTTAATGAGACGAATGGACACCTTATAACGGTTGGACAATCTTCCTCCCTTTGAGCTAACTTTTGGGTATGAATTAAATCTAAGACCTAATTTAACAGTTCTTTTCTTACAACTTCATATATATGTGTCATATTATAGTTATAACTCTTTTTCCACAGTGACAAAAAAAATTGAAGATTTGCACTAAAAATGAGCAGACGAAATCCTCCTAGAAAGGAGGAAAAATGTTGGTTTGAATGAAACGGGGAAAATGAGATTTTAATTTGAATATATATATATATATATATATATATATATATATATATATATATATATATATATATATATATATATATATATATATATAAAGAGATTCATTAAGGGTACACACAAGTGACTAGACCCTCTAAACACCCATAGATTACAGTTGTTATGTTATTGTTGTTGTAATTGAATTCATTGAAAAAGAAATCTACTCTATGTAGATTGTTTACGCATATACCACACGAATTTTAACTACAATCATGTTAAATATCTTATATTATATTTGGGAAAAATAATAATCTATAATCTTATATATGTAGAGCTTCCAGATATAGTAAAAAGTTAAAACATAAAAACTATCAGATAAGTTCACACAAAAAGTTAGAATGGATTTGACTAATTTAGAAGATCATTAAAATCCATTTCATCTACTTATTAATTAGTATTATATTCCTTTTTTATCCCTTTTAAGTGGTATAAATCAAACACCATTCATGTTCTTTTAGTCAACATCTTCTTCTTTCTACATTCATCTTTGAAGCATCGATAAAAATCAGACCATCCATTAATAAGTTACTAGAGGTTATATTTGTCATTATTTTCTTTGTTTTTCACCTTTGTTCATTGCATTTTTAAAGTTTTATCATGTGTTGAAGATCGATGATGATGATTCTTCATATATGCATGTATTTAAGGGTTCAATATTTAGTTCATCCTAATTTTGTGTGTTCACTTTGATTAAGTTGGGGATTAAGAATCTGATTGGAATAATTTTGTTGTTTAAAATCTCCCAACGAGTTATCCCAAATATTTTTCAACATATAATCAACCATTTGTTAATATATCATGGAACTCATTATTTGTTTTAGTTGTTGGATTGAATATTAAATATTCGTACCTATTTAATAAAATTTTCCTGATATATAAATGCATGATATTTTACCTAAAAAGTAGCTAAAAGCATTTACTTCGATCTCATTTCTTTACGTATATTTTATTTAGAATTGACTGATATTTTGTCTTTATCAGAATTGAATCAAAGTCTTTATTAAATTTCACCATTTTTTCAATTCTACTTAAATGTTTCTACTAGTACTCCAAAATATTTGTTTTTACACCAAAGTCTTGGTCAAACACGTATTTATAACAAATTAAATATTTTTCTTTTTGATTAAAGAAAAGTTTGACCATTCAGAAGGTTGGTCAAACATGCTTTAACTGTTCGCTCGCTTGTTCTTGAGTTCTCAAGTACATTGGTATTTTTTTTATATGCTTCTAATTTTCAATTTTACTTTTGTTCATTTTATTAGGACATATATAGAAAAAAGAAATGGCAAAAAACACATATGATGATATGCCGGGCAAGTAAGTCAATTGGGTTGCAAAGATTCTAATGGAAATTAAACACAACAGATCAACCAATCTTGGCGAAAGGTCAGAGGAATCACGAGCTATCAATAGTCCTAAAACGATTCACCCTTGTAGCGAGGAAATAAGAGCTTGTTTCCGTTGAGAAGAAGTTCTAAGGTACGCATAACCTAACAAGGCTTTCTCATGTACAGCTGTGAATGGTAAGAAATCTGTTGTCTCTCCACTGAAAAGGTGTAGAGGCAAATTATTCAAAAGGATTGGTCATTACGATATTCTTAAAAGGAATAAACCCCCTTTTTTCACTCTCCATTGTTTGGTAAGAGATGCAGCGGCTAGATTGCCCAGAGGAGTTGGGACTAGAGATGATGTTTGTGTTTTGGCCAGGGACTCACAGTTCATTGTTGAGGACATCTCCGATTCACAACTTAGCAAAGCTGTAAGGGGAGGGTTGGACCGTCTGCACTATGAAGATGATCCCTGTGTAAAATATGAGAAGGAAAGGCATCGGTGGACTTATCTACATGGAGATAGAAAGGTAGAAGATTTTGAAGATAATTCGACATAAACTTTGAAATGAATTTCGTAAACCAAAGATTTAAAGACTTTCAGCTGTAAATTTTAATAATGTCTCTGTATTGCTGCATCTTTCTGGATATTTTTATGTTTAATATATATATCATTAGTTCAAAAAGCGATGTGCTTGTTGATTTACTAATGATTATTGATACATGTTTTGATATGTTCTATTTGAGTCGTCAGTCTATCAAAAATAATATCTCTACCTTCAAAAGTTAGGGAAAAGCTGCTTACACACCAACCTCCCTACATGTCTGGCGCGGCCACTCAATTTGATTCCTGGGACCCCGTACCGTGTCTGGTTTCTGGTGCAAGAAGATAGTTTTTTTTTTGGGATTGGAGTTTTGTTTAGGAGACAAGATTTATTTAAGTGATTTTTTTTAATATAAAGGCGAGATAAATGGCTTTACTACACAATTTCATCAACATGAGTGACAATTTGAGAAATTTACTCCTTGGCTGGTGAATTTTCGTTTTGAGCTATCTATCGCATGACCTTTGCCACTATATAAGCACTAGGCGAGCCAATCATGCTCTGTGTACAAAGTTAGCAGCAGCTGAAGCACTAATTGTCCTGGTTCATAAAGAAACAGGACAATGGGGTCACGCTGAACTTGTAAATTTGCTCAAAACTTGTATAGAATTTTTGTCAGAACCTTAGTTTTTGCAAAGTAGCTATTGGAACAATGGGTCGAGCTTAAGCTCCCCTTAGCTTTGTAATTTTGTTCATCAGTCACCATCATACGGTGATAAATTATTTATAAAATAAATGGGGTCATGAATGATGCCTATTCCAATTGAAACAAGCCTATATGCGCCCTGCGCTCTCAGCTAATAGACTCCCCTTGCTACAATAAAAATAATTTTTAGCATCAATAAATATGCACATCAACAAAAGTGCTAAGTCTATTACCAACATTAGTTAATTGTCACTGATCAAGTGTCTCTATAGACTTTTGCGGCATTTACAAAGAGTGCTAACATGTAATTGCTGGCAATTAAGCAATTGTTGTTAATGAATTGCTGCTAAAAATCATATTAGATGTATTACTTGTGGCTTTGATTTCCAAGTACCGAGTAATATGCATTGTGCAAGTCTAATTGATCAATCGATGCTTGAACTTTTTCCTTTTCGCTGAGTTCTCGAAAAATGGAGTTCAGCTGAGATCGTCAGGTCCTTTCGACTGTTAGCATTGGATACCCAAAGAGATCATATTGCATACATAAGCTGAGATAATTTAGTGCAGAACTTCATCATTCAATATTACAGTGCCTTTTAAAACATTTCCCGATCAATATGATCTTAAGAAGTTGTATTCAGTAGATGAGATAAGGAGAAATGAAGATGGAAAATATTGTATACCACACGAATTTAATTGAAATTGTATCAAAGATGTTTTATTATACTAGGGAGAAATAGTGATCTATAAGCTTATATATATAGCTTCCAAATATAGTAAAATAAAAACATAAAAATCATCATATAAGTTCACACAAAAAATTAGATACACCAAGTCATGTGATTTGAATTTCAAATTTTTGTTTTTTTGGAGTGTAAAAAGAAATATTTTGAGTGAAGAGATTAGAGGATAACTTAGCAAATTATCAAATACATTTATCTCCTATTAGTGGGGAGATTAGATTGACTAAATTAGAAACTTACTAAAATCCACTTATCTCTTAATTAATATACCTTTTTAGCCCTTTCAACTTCTATTTCCATAGTCTATAAATCAAACACACACTATATATCTGAAAAATACTTGTTTCTACACCAAAAACTTTTATCAAACAATGCACTCTTTACAAAGATGGCAAAAAACACATCTGATGACATGCCGTACAAGGAAGTCAATCGTGTAGCAAAGATTCTCATGCAAATGGCGAACAGCAAATCATGCACGTCATTTAATCGTGGCGAAAGGTCAAAGGAATCAAGCTATGAATAGTCTTGAAACGATTCACCACTGCAGCTAGGAAATAAGAGCTTGTTTCCGTAGAGAAGAAGCTCTAAGCCGCAGCTAGGAAATAAGAGCTTGTTTCCGTAGAGAAGAAGCTTTAAGCCGCAGTGGCGGATTCAGAATTTACATTGAGGGGTGTCGATATACAAAGTAGTAAGTACACATAAAAATCAACAAAATAAATTTTACTAATGAAAGAAAAAAAATTACATTATCACAATCGTTTGGCGACGCCCGACGAGGAGTCATAGCGAAGGCAGCAACCCAGCAATGAACTAAAACGATTTTTTGGGCTCTTCCTCCTCAAGCCCTTTAATGTTGAAATTAGGGATTTGTTTAATCCCTAAAGTACATTTTTTCTTTTTAAAATTAAAATATTAAAGTCAACTTTATTTAAGTCAATTGCTTAAAAATTGGTGAAAAAAATGCTAAGTTTTCTAAAATTATAGACGCTTCTTGAAGTCTTAATTTTAATTTTAAAAAAGGCTAAAAAGGAATAAAGAACCCCAGCCAGGTTTGAATCCCTTACATTAGGCCAAAGATTAAGCAGAAATATTGCAACACCTCAACCATCGAGCTAACTCTTCATCTTGTGTTACAAAGTGTCAACTACAATATATTTATATAGGAATAAAATCAAAATTTAATCTACCTATACAACGTAATTTTTCGATGGCGACACCCCTCGGGCAAGGGTAACTCCGCCCATCCTCTAAGGTATAGAGAACCTAAAGGGCTTTCTCATATATAGCTGTTGACAGTCATAAATCTGTTGTTGCTCCGCTAAACATCATTTGTGGATTACAATTGTTATGTTATTGTTGAATTCATCAAAAAAAGAATCTTACTATATGTGGATTGTTTATGTATATACCCCACAAATTTTAACTACAACCATGTTAAATATATTATATTATATTATATTATGGTTAGGAAAAATAGTAATTTATAATCTTATATGTAGAGCTTCCATATATAGTAAAAAGTAAAAATCATAAAAACCATTGGATAAAGTTCACACAAAAAACTAGATATATCAAGTCTTGTAATTTGAATTTGAGTATTTTTTTTTTTTTGGAGGGAGGAAACAATATTTTTAGTGAGGAGAATAGATTTGACTAATTTAGAAGATCATTAAAATCAAGTTCATCTCTTAATTAATGTTATATACCTTTTTAAGGCCTTTTAAGTGGTATAAATCAAACACCATTTATGTTCTTTCCGTCAACATCTTCTTCCTCCTCCTTTTTGTGTATAATAATATTCTCCCAAGATAAGCTCTACGTTAGAGCCTTCTATATTATATATAATGGTATAAAGAGTACAATGTATCAAGTAGACTAGGACTGTGCTAAGAGTACAAGCTTATGCAAATAAGGACTCTTAGAGTACTAAGTGTTAGACTAAAAGGATTCAACCTATTCTATATGCGTTAATACACCCCCTCAATCTAGACTGGCCGAAGTAATGAACAAATTGTCTCTTAGAAAACAAAAGCGAGATGAAGGCAGGCCCTTTGTGAAGATATCAGCTAACTGCAATTGTGTCGGAACATGTTGGACTATAAGATCCCCTAGTGCAACTTTGTCACGAACAAAATGAAAATCATCAGCAATATGTTTCGAGCGATCATGAAAAATTGGACTGCGGGTCATGTAAGTGGAGCTGATGTTATCACACTGATGGCTCAGCATGTTTTGATGATAGACTTACAGAACACACAACACACAAAAAGAAATCAAACAAAGCGTGTTGAAAGCCAAAGTTGAAAACCGTGTCGAAAGCCAAAATTGGAACAAATAAGGATAGCAAAAGCGCGTTGCAGTTAAAGTTGAGGACACAAATAAGGAAATCTTTTAAAACAAGAAAGTTGTGTATAAAAAGATTGTGTAGTAAAAGGCAAATAATGTATTACTTTTTATACTAAAATTGAAGCTCTTTTCCTTATATGTTGAGGACACAAATTCTGAGAAGATTATAAAAGGACATCAAGGCAGAAGAGAAGAGCAAAACTTTTACATCCATCGAGAATTAAGAAAGTGAAAGCTATTTAATACGTAAAAGCCTGTGAGTTCGAAAGAAAACTATTACAGATTTTAAGAAGTTCTTGAGCGAGAAAATTGCTTTTGATTCGTAGTTAGAGTCATTGTTTTAGTTTCGTTGTACAAGAAGTGGGTTTGACCTCTTGTAGAGTCGAGCTTTGTGAGGTTTATAACAAGAGGTGGGTTTGGCCTCTTGGAGAGTAGAGTTAGTCGATTATAGTTAATCGAGAGTTGTCATTGTGGTGAGGTTATCGGTTATTGAGTTGTAATCGTGAACATCATAATTGAATAAATAAAACAAGGTTTTTCCTTCCTTGATTGAGGAAGGTTTTAACTTAAAGGTGCGTGCTCTGTTATAGGTAAACTTACAAGAACCTGGTTCTTGTTCTAGGGGTAAGGTTTCTTCACACACAATACACGAATTGGTTCACGAAGAAAGATACCGAGCTCACAAAGGATGTGGCAAATTCAACAAGTCTCAGAAACAGTGTATACAACAGCCCGGTACTCAGCCCCTGTAGATGATTTTGAAACTGTTGGTTGCTTCTTCGCACGCCAAGAGATTAGATTAGATCCCAGGAACACAGCAAAACCAGAAGTAGAACGACAACTATCACCATCCCCATCAGCGTCGGAGTAAGCAATAACCGTGGAAGTCGATGATGAGGCATGTAAAGTCAGCCATAGGTCAAAGTACCCTGCAAATACCTGAAAATACGCTTGACACAATGCATGTGAGTAGTACGGGGGGCATGCATAAATTAAAAGACAACATTTATGGCATAGAAATATCTGGACGTGTCATTGTCAAATATTGAAGAGCACCAACCATGCTCCTATATTCACTAGGATCTGAAAGTAACTCACCATCCATTATAGAGATAAAAGTGCGAGAAGCAATAGGGGTACGGACAGGTTTGCATGTGTGCATGTGAAATTTAAGCAATAAATCAGAAATGTACTTTTGTTGAGACAAGTGAAGTGTATGAGATGAACGAACCGCTTGAATACCAGGTTCTTGAATACCAAGAAAGTAATGAAGATTGCCTAAATCTTTCATTGCAAATTGATGAGATAAATGAGATATGAATTGATCAAGAAGACCATTATGACTACCTGTTGGAATAATATCATCGACATAGAGTAAGAGAATAAGGACATGAGAAGAAGAGCGATATATAAACATTGAACTATCAGATTTGCTGCAAATAAAACCATAAGAAATAAGACATGAACTGAAGCGATGAAACCAAGTCCGAGGCGCTTGTTTCAACCCATAGATGGCTTTGGTTAGCTTGCAAACATGAGTAGGATAGTCAGGATGAATGAAACCTGGAGGTTGCTTCATGTAGACCTCCTCAATAAGGACAACGTGCAAAAATGCATTTTTAACATCCAACTGACAAATTTGCCAAGAAAGGGAGACAGCAAGAAAAAGAACAATTCTCACCGTTGTTGCACGGACAACGGGGCTAAAGGTCTCATGATAATCAATGTCGGGTTTCTGCTGAAATCCTTGTGCTACAAGACGAGCCTTATACCGCTCAATAGACCCATCTGAATTATATTTTATGCGATATACCCATTTAGAACCAACTAAGTTCATGTTTGTAGTACAGGGAACAAGGATCCACATTTTGTTCTCCAAAAGGGCATTAAATTCATCTGCCATTGCTTGTTGCCACTTTGGATTTTTCACAGCTTGAGAAAAGCAAGAAACCAAAGAAAAATGTTGCTTTGGCTTAGAAATACCAGACCTTGATCGAGTTTGCATTGGATGCAGAGGAATGGTAGATGAAGAAGGTGAGGAATTCATAACAGGTGGTAAAGTAGATAAGGGCGGTGAATATCCTACTGGTAACGACTCACTCGGACGAGGTACAGTTAAATTAGAATCTATAGTAGATATTTGGCACCTTGTGGAATCTAAAGATCCAGAGGATGAAGGTTGAGACACATGAGAAGTATTTTGTAAGGATGGAACAAAGGTAGATACAGAAGATTTGAGATGTGTATGGGGAGTCCTATGATTTTGAGTGACATGACAACAAGAGGATCAGAACTAGAGGATGAACGAGAGGTAACTCTAGGAGAACTAGACAACTCAGAATATGGAAAAACTAGTTCATGAAATATAACATGACGACTGACATATACACGACCAATTTTGGGATCTAGACAACGATAACCTTTATAGCCAGATGCATATCCAAGAAAGACACATCGAATCGAACGGGGTGTAAGCTTATGAAAGACTCGAGCAGACAAATCAGGAAAGCATTCGCAACCAAAAACTCGAAGAAAGTTGTAATCAGGAAGCTTATGAAACAGTTTCTCAAACGGAGAAAGACTATGTAAAATTGGTGTAGGTAACCTGTTAATGGTAAGACGGCATAAAACGCAGCATCAACCCAAAATTTAAATGGAAGAGTAGCATCTGTGAGAACAGTGCGTACCATTTCAATAATATGTCGATGTTTCCGTTCAGCAACCCCATTTTGTTGAGGAGTGTCCGGACATGACTTACAAAACGAAATGCCTGAATTAATAAAATTTGAAATCATGGCTTTGTTGTCAAACTCACCTCCTCCGTCACTTTGGAAAACTTTTATTTTTAGTATTAAACAAAATTTCCACCAGTTTTTGAAAAGCACAAAATTGAGGAAAAACTTCTGATTTAATTTTCATTGGATAAAGCCAAGTATATCGGGAAAAGTCATCAACAAAAATAACATAATATTTTAAGCCCAAATTAGATAAAAACAGGTGATTTCCATACATCTGAATGAATGATGTCCAAGGGAAAAGAACTATAGTGGTCCACTAGATTGAAAGATAAACGATGAGACTTTCCTAGACGACAAGAGACACACTTATTACTAAACGAATTGGACAAACTGATAGAATTATTTTTCCTAAGACTAGCTAAAACATGAGTTCCACGGTGTCCCAAGCGACGATGCAATATATCACCAGGATGACGAAAAGCAACACACGCCTGCCTGGGGAGGAGAAGACTTAGACCAAGGAGATAAAGGATATATGTCGCCCTTACTGGAAGCTTGAAGGAGAATTTGACCCGAGGCTTTGTCCTTAACAACAACAGAAGATGAGTCAAAATTAATAGAACAATTATTATCCTTGCATAGTCTTTTGACAGAAAGTAAATGGTGGCGGAGATGGGGAACATGGAATATGGATTTCAAAGGCAAGGGACGAGATGGAGTGGGTAATTGTGCGTAGCCAATATTTGCAATTTTAAGCAAAGATTCATTCCCAACCAATACATGATCTGATCAGTTGTAAGAAGATTTATGCATAAAATTATCTTCAGATGGAGTCATATGAGCGGAAGCAGCTGAATCAAAATACCAAGGAGCATCGTTTATTTCACCAACCGACATAGAAGCGAAAGACTTAGGCAGATCGTTAGCAACAAAAGCATGGTTAAAATGATTATTGCACTGAAGAGTAGAATGACCAAGATGTCCACAAATTTGACAAACAAGTGGAGAAGGTGAGGGACCTGAAATTCCAGTGGACGATGAAGGTACATAAATAGAAGGTCAAATATTTGAAGCTGTTGGAATGCTATCAATACCTGACGATGGTTGTCCAGAGTGTTAAATTTGACAAGATTCAAAAATGGATTAATGAGAAGATATGGTAGTAAGGAGGATAATTCTTCATTTGTAGAAAAGTCAAAGATAACACCTTTTGTAGGTGAAATTTAGGTGAACAATAAATTGGTTTCACAAGGTAAATCTTGACATTTTAACATATTTTGATGTCATGGATGACATCAATAGGAAGAATTCACTCCTATAAATAGGTAGGTCCTAATTCATTTGTAACACACCTCTCATTTGCCTTCTCATCTCCTAAGGCATTTGTTCTTCTTTCTCTCTTGTAGTATTTCACTTGTACTCTTTTGGAGTGAAATAAATATTGGTTGGTTGTGTCCGAGGACTAGGCAAAAGAAAATAAAAGTTTGCCGAACCTCGTTAATTCCTGGTGTTCCTTTTATTGTTGTCTCATTTACTATTTATTAGCTACCTTTAGATATAGTAGTTGTGATTCCATCACTCTCTATATATTCGGCTTCCGCAACAATTGGTATCAGAGCCAAGGTATTATCTGAGTATGCTCTGTGGTTGCAGCATAGTCTGAACTTCCACATCAGAAAAAGATTTGCTTTGGTTCTTGCATTGTTAGCTAGTTAATAGTATTTGTAGTAAAATGGGAGACAAGAAAAATGATGAGTCCACATCGAGTGTCAATAATACGTCATCATTGGCATCTTCGCTTATGACAAGAATTATGTCAAATGCAAAATTTGCAGTTGAAATTTTTGACGGGTCAGGACATTTTGAAATGTGGCATGGCGAGGTCCTTGATGTTCTTTTTCAACAAGGTCTAGATATTGCCATTGAAGAAAAGAAATCAGACGGTGTAGGAGAAGAAGATTGGAAGATTATCAACCTTGTTGCTTGCGGTACCATTCGATCTTACCTTGCAAGAGAACAAAAGTATCCATACACGACGGAAACATCTGCAAATAAATTATGGAATTCATTGGAGGAGAAATTCTTGAAGAAAAACAGTCAAAATAAACTTTACATGAAAAGAAGACTGTTACACTTCACTTATATTCCTGGTAGCACAATGAATGATCATATCACCAGCTTTAATAAGTTGGCGATAGATTTGTCGAATATGGACGTGACTTTTACGGATGGAGATATGGCCTTAATGTTGTTAAGTTCACTTCCCGATGAGTTCGAGCATCTTGAAACGACTCTACTGCATGGGAATGATGAAGTATCTCTCAAAGAAGTTTGTTCTGCCTTATATAGTTATGAACAAAGAAAGAGAGAAAAACAAAAAGGCGGAGAAGCAGAAGCACTGGTTGCGAAAGGTCGTTCTCAAAATCATATGAGAACGAAGAAAGGGAGATCAAAGTCAATATCGAGACTCAGCAAAGATGAATGTGCCTTTTGTCGAGAAAAAGGACATTGGAAGAAAGACTGCCAAAAGTTGAATAGCAAAGCCAAACCAAATAATGGGAAGGCTGTCATGGATTCAAATGTGGCTGATTGTGATGACTCCGATTACTCACTAGTTACAACAGATCCATCCAAATTATCTGATGTATGGTTGATGGACTCAGCTTGTAGTTATCATATATGTCCCAATCGGGACTGGTTTATTGATTTACAAGAAAGAGAATGTGGAGTTATTCACACTGCAAATAATAATCCTCTTACCGCATATGGTGTTGGTTCAATCCGATTAAGGAACCATGATGGATTAAGTAGAACATTAACAGATGTTCGATATGTACCAGATTTGAAGAAAAATCTCATTTCTGTAGGAGCCCTAGAATCAAAGGGGTTCAAAGTCATTGCAGATAATGGCGTGATGAGAATATGCTCTGGTGCACTGGTGGTAATGAAGGCAATTCGAAGAAATAATAACATGTACCACTATCAAGGTAGTACAGTTATTGGGACAGTGGCAACAACATCCAATGACGAGAAGGAGGCAAAAATGACCAAGCTGTGGCATATGCGCTTGGGACATGCTGGAGGGAGATCCTTGAAAACATTATCAGATCAAGGATTGCTAAAAGAAGTAAAAAATTGCAACTTGGAGTTTTGTCAGCATTGTATCAAGGGAAAGTAAACAAGGGTTAAATTTGGAACAGCTATCCATAATACTAAAGGTATTTTGGATTATGTTCATTCGGATGTTTGGGGTGCTTCCAAAACACCTTCATTAGGTGGGAAACACTATTTTTTAACCTTTGTTGATGACTTTTCTCGAAGATTGTGGGTGTATACGATGAAAACAAAAGATGAAGTATTGGGATTTTTCTCAAATGGAAGGCGATGATAGAAACTCAAAGTGGCATAAAGATCAAGTGTCTTCGCACAGACAATGGTGGCGAATACAAAAATGATCTTTTTCAGAAAATTTGTGAGGAAAATGGCATTGACAGACATTTCACCGTCAAAAATACACCACAACAGAATGGAGTGGCATAACGCATGAACCGAACTTTGCTGGAGAAAGTTCGGTGTATGTTGTCCAATGCTAGCTTGGGCAAAGAATTTTGGGCTGAGGCAATAACATATGCGTGCCACCTCATTAATCGTCTACCATCTGCTGCTATTGGTGGAAAGACACCATTTGAAAAATGGTATGGAAAACCTGCTGAAGATTATTGTTCTTTATATGTATTTGGCTCAATTGCATATTATCATGTAAGAGAGTCAAAATTGGACCCAAGAGCAAAGAAAGCTTTATTTATGAGAATTACTTCTGGAGTCAAAGGATACCGTTTATGGTGTCCAGAGACAAGAAAAGTTGTTTTCAGCAGGGATGTTACCTTTGATGAATCTGCCTTGACAAATAAGGTAACACTTGAAGAAGCCAAACAAATTGATGGTGCTTCAAAGCAGGTGGAGTTTGAGGGAAAGATAATTTTCCCAACATAGGGATCAAACGAGGAAACAACAGAAGATTTTCCTCTTGAAGGAGAGCCAGTCGAAGAGGAGGTTCCATCTCAAGAACCTCAACCACAACTTGAATTAATAGCAACGAGCAAGCCAAAAAGGACAATAAGAAAACCTACTCGACTCACAGATATGGTGGCTTGTGCTAACTCAATTGCAGTCGATGACATTCCTACCACTTAAAGACACAATCCAAAGTTCACAAGAAGATAAGTGGAGGAATACCATGGATGAAGAAATGCAATCCCTTCATCAGAATCATACATGGAGATTGGCTAATCTCCTAGAGGGCAAGAAAGCAATTGGGTGCAAATGGGTATTTGCAAAGAAAGAGGGATTTCCTAACCAAGAAGATGTTCGCTACAAAGCAAGATTGGTGGCCAAAGGATATGCTCAAAAGGAGGGAATTGATTATAATGAGGTATTTTCTCCAGTTGTGAAACACTCCTCCATTAAAGTTTTGTTGAATTTGGTAGCACAGTTGAATTTGGAACTAGTTCAGTTGGATGTAAAAACTGCTTTTTTACATGGAGACTTGGAAGAGGAAATTTATATGACTCAGCCAGAAGGATTCAAAGTTGATGGAAAAGAAAATATGGTGTGCAAACTTGAAAAATCATTGTACGGATTGCAACAATCTTCTAGACAATGGTACAAATGATTTGACAAGTTTATGTTGCAGCAAAGGTACATAAGAAGAAAATACGATCATTGTGTGTATTTGCGCAAGCTTGAAGATAATTCCTTTATATATCTTCTCCTATATGTTGATGATATGTTAATAGCTTTTAAAAGTCAAGAGAAAATTGAGAAGCTAAAGATTCAACTAAGAAAGGAGTTTGAGATGAAGGATTTGGGTGAGGCAAAGAAGATTCTTGGCATGGAGATAAAAAGAGATAGACATTCAAAGAAACTCTATTTATCTCAGAAAAAATATTTGAAGAGAGTACTAACCGATTCGGTATGAATGAAAAAATGAAGTTGGTTAGCACTCCGCTTGCTCCTCATTTTAAGCTTAGTGATGCTATGTCACCTAAGAATGAAGCTGAACGAGAATATATGTCAAGATTATCATACACGAATGTTATTGGTAGCTTGATGTATGCAATGGTTTACACAAGGCCAGATATTTCACACGCTGTTGGAGTTGTAAGCAGGTACATGCACAATCCTGGAAAGGATCATTGGCAGGCTGTAAAATAGATTCTACGGTATATTCATAATACTATAGATGTTGGTTTGGTTTTCGAGCAGAAAGATAGTCAATATGTTGTTGGATATTGTGACTCAGATTATGCAGGTGATTTGGACAAACGAATATCAACTAATGGTTATGTTTTCACTATTGCAAATGCACCAGTTAGTTGGAAGTCTACTTTGCAGTCAACAGTTGCTTTGTCTACCACTGAGGCAGAGTACATGGCAATTACAGAGGCTGCGAAGGAAGCAATTTGGCTTCAAGAATTGCTTAGAGAACTTGGTATTAGACAAGAAGGAATCACAATATTTTGTGATAGTCAGAGTGTTATTCAATTAGCAAAGAACCAAGTTTATCATGCAAGGACGAAGCACATTGACGTCCGATATCATTTCATACGAGAGATCATAGAAGATTGTGGAGTCATAATGCAGAAAATTCATACTACGGATAATATTGCCGATATGTTGACAAAAGTGGTGACTGAGGTCAAGTTTCAACATTGTTTGAACTTGATCAACATTGTTTAACATTGAAGATTGAGGTTGAAGACACAATCAAAATTGTTGTTGAGAGAAAGTTAAAAATAGAGAATCTTGCCAAGGTGGAGATTTGTTAAATTTGACAAGATTCAAAAATGGATTAATGAGAAGATATGGTAGTTAGGAGGATAATTCTTCATTGGTAGAAAAGTCAAAGATAGCACCTTTTGTAGGTGAAATTTAGGTGAACAATAAATTGGTTTCACAAGATAAATCTTGACATTTTGACATATTGTGATGTCATGGATGACATCAATAGGAAGAATTCACTCCTATAAATAGGTAGCTCCTAATTCATTTGTAACACACCTCTCATTTGCCTTCTCATCTCCTAAGGCATTTGTTCTTCTTTCTCTCTTGTAGTATTTCACTTGTACTCTTTTGGAGTGAAATAAATATTGGTTAGTTGTGTCCGAGGACTAGGCAAAAGAAAACAAAAGTTTGCCGAACCTCGTTAATTCCTGGTGTTCCTTTTATGGTTGTCTCATTTACTATTTATTAGCTACCTTTAGATATAGTAGTTGTGATTCCATCACTTTCTATATATTCGGCTTCCGCAACACCGAGAAACCACCGCGAGTAAAAGAGTTGCCAGAGGGAACTTGATGTTATTGACTCCGACTAAAAGAGCCTCGACTTCTACCACCACAGCCTCAACCTGAGGAGAAAGAACGACCTTTGCCATGACTTCCTTGAGGAGGAGACTGATTACCCGAGATATTTGAGGAATTTGAGCTCACAATTTGAGTAGCAAACGCTTGATGTGGGACAACAGAATCTATATCCTTGAAGCATTGCAATCGTTGTTCATGGAATAGATTTTTTGTTCTGAGTTCTTCAAGTGATAGTGAACCAGGAAAGTGTGTAATAATCCCAACCAAAGTATCATATTCCTTGCCTAATCCAAGAAGCACATGATCAATAAAATCTTGAAAAGAAACAGAAGAACTTATTGCCACAAGCGAGTCACCAATCTGCTTGGCCTCTCAAAGATATTGATCCATCGACATAGAGTCTGTTTTACGCATAGTTGTCGGTTGTCTCTTTAGTTCTATAGATTTCGCCTGACTTGCATCCATGTAGCGACGTTGTAGAGAATTCCATATATCACGTGAAGTAGACAGTAAATGGACATCCATAAGAACTTCTCGAGAAAGTGTCGCAAATAACCAGGAACAAACACTTTGATCAACTTTGATCCATGACCAATAAAGAGGATTCAGCTGTTGAGTTCTAGATGCATCATAAACAAAGGGATTTGGTGGAGAGATTGAACCATCGACAAATCCAAGAAGTTCATGGGAGAGCAAAAGAGATTGAAATTGAGTACGCATGTGAGGTAGTCTTCAACGGATGCAAACTTTATAGTCACCAGATTTGTGACGTTTGGTGCAGCAAGAGCAGCAACATGATTATATGTTGAGAGAGACGCTGGATCTGTATTTTCGGTAAATGGAAATTGAAAGGGGGAACCAACACTACTAACAGATGGACCAACTAAGGTAGTGCGAGAAGAGGTTTCATAAGGAAAAGAGGTTGGCAGTGTGGAGAATGAATAAGATAGAGGGGGGAGACTGGCAGAAATACCTGAGGATTATGTTGCCGGTACATTAGGGATGGTAGAATCTGTTTGAGAAGATGGGATAATTGGGTCAGAAATTGTTCCAATGGTTGTCACCATCTTTACGTGAGAGAAAGAAACCACTTAATTCTGTGAGGAAAAAAATCACTACGCTGCTATTGATGGTGCTCTGATACCATGTGTATAATAATATTTCCAAGATAAGCTCTACGTTAGAGCCTTCTATATTATATATAATGTTATAAAGAGTACAACGTATCAAGTAGACTAGGACTGTGCTAAGAGTAAAAGCTTATGTAAATAAGGACTCTTAGAGTACTAAGTGTTAGACTAAAAGGATTCAACCTATTCTATATGCGTTAATACTTTTTACCTTCAAATGAACAAAACTCTCCCTTCTTCCTACATTTGTCTTTGAAGCATCGATAAAAATCATACCATCTATTAACAAGCTATGAAAGGTTAGATTTCTCATTATTTTCTTTGTTTTTCACCTTTGTTCATCGCGTTTTTAAAGTTTTTTGTCAAGATAAAACTTTAAACGCGATGAATAAAGGGTCAAAACAAAGAAAATAATGAGAAAGCTCACCTCTAGTAATTACTTGTTAATGGATGGTATGATTTATATCGATGCTTCAAAGATGAATGTAGGAAGAAGAATGGAGAGTTATGTTCATTACAAGGTAAAAAGGAGGACGAAGAAGATGTATTCAAATTAGATACACAATGTGTGTTTGATTTATAGAAGGGCTAAAAAGGTATATTAATTAAGAGATGAAGTGGATTTTAATAATTTTTTAAACGGTAAAGGGCCTAAAATGCTTCTCAACTATTTGCACTAGTACAAAGTTATCCTTCATCCACCTTTCAGCCCCCCAAATACCTCTGACGTCGGCTTCTTGAACCAAAAGGTTTACATCAGAGGCATTTAGGAGATTAAAAGGTCAATGGAGGGTAATTTTGTACTAACTCAATAGTTTGAAGGACATTTTAGACCCTCTCCACTTAGAAAACTATTAAAATACACTTATCTCTTAATTAATTAACCTTTTTAACCATTTTAACTTCTATTTCCGTAGTTTATAAATCAAACACACTATATCTGATTTCAAATATATCTTCATCAAACCAATGTTTTATATATAGGTCTTGAAATTTTTTGATCAATGTATAATATATTTCTTGTGAATGATAAAGGGTATTTAGTGCAAAACTAGATCCAATTTTATGCTCAAATTGTGAGATTCTAATTAGGGATGGCAAAACGGGTGGGGCGGGTTGCCAGGCAAACTCCGGTGAAGCCGCAAAGATTTTAATCCGCCCCGCGAAGTAAAAATTTATGTTTTCAACCCGCTCCGCTCCACCCACATAGACCCGCCTACCTTGTTCCACTCCTCATAATTTGTTCTGTTTTTAAACTATGTTTCATACTAAAACTGAAATTTATATAAAAATAAAAATAAAATCATAAAATACTTATTTATTTTTTAGAGTAAGTATTACAACAAAGTTAAATGTTATAATCTAAACTCTTAAAACGGACAAACAGAGGGTATTTATACTTTTTTTTATTGTGATTAGCATTTTTATCACATACTCTAAATAACTGTGATTAGCAATTATAATTTTGCTCTAATCATATTATACGCCAGTTATTAGCTTCTAGTAGTTGCCTATAAATAAATTGGTCTAGTTATATTATATGTTTGTTACAAACTTTATTATAATAAGTAATTATATTTTTCTATTAATAAGGAGGGGAAAACAATAGTCAAGATATGATTGAATTCGAACTTGTGAAACCAATTTAAAATGCAACATTCAATTTTAAGAAAGAATGTACAAAAAAATTTAATGTGAAGACAAGGAACCCGCAACCCGCCCCGCTTTAAATTCTTTACAAAAAGTTTCAACCCACCCCGGCCCATCCATGCATAAAGCCAAAACCACCCCACCTTGCATAAGACAAAACCCGGCCCGCACCCGCTTTAAATTCTTTACAAAAAGTTTCAACCCACCCCGCCCAATCCACGCATAAAGCCAAACCCGCCCCGCCCCGCATAAGTCGAAACCCCCCCCCAACCCACCCACCCCAGCCCCATTGCCATCCCTAATTCTGGCTCTCCTCGTGTTTCAGTTCTTTTAGATATCACTTACTCGAAAAGAATTATGTTTGAGACAAAATCATTTTGGAATTTCAGCCAAGTTTGTCATTCATGTTTAATCTTTAAAGTTGGCTCGAATGAGAAACATACGATCTTAAGAAGTTGCCTTTAGTAGATGAGATATAAGGAGGAATGATGATGGAGAAGATCTTAGTTGAAGGACACACTAAGTTTCCCTATTTAAGGTTGAAATTTGACGAGCCGAACCCAATCACTGGAAGGATGCTTTTAAATTTCTCAGTTCTACTATGTTTTGTAAATAAACATCATAAGAAAGCTAGATTAAGATGCATACCTGTTAAGTCATGTTGTTTATCAATGCAGAAGCGTGTTTCAGACATGTGATACATTCAACTAGGTCTTCCTCTCATTGCTTCTCATTGCTTCTCCTACAACTAGGAGTCGAAATGCGGCGGTCTTTATAAGGTTAAGGAGATGAGAGGAAACCTAGCTAGCCCTTTATTTATAGGCACTAAAAATTGACCTAATGGGCCTACCCATAATAAGAGGTCTTCAACATGATCTACACTATCGGCGGCCTACATTTATACATGACGTTATTTAGGCCCAAGAAGGAATGCAACATAAAAGCGACATTGGTCATGTCCACCACTTATATTTGTTTAGCCCTTTTAATAGACCGCAAAAAATTAAGTTAATGTTAGTCTATATTTGGTAAAATTTGCAACTTTCTTCTCTTGGACAGTCATTAACTTATTCTTAAAATTTTTAAATGTGTTAGCCCATAGAATTTTTGGTGATATGGCTTACTAACACTTTTTCAAAATCATTATAGAACCATCTATAAGGACCTGAGAACAACTCCTATATCCTCAGCAGGATCCACGCTAATTTGTTTAGCAATTAAGGGCCAACAAACATGAATTATGCGATGTTCTCAGTTTTTCATGTGTTGGTCCATGAATTTTTTGGGAAACATGTCTTGCAAACTATTTTTGTCAAGAAACTTTATGAAACCATCCGTAAAGACATGAGATTAATTCTTGTAGCCTTATCATGATCCATGTCAATTTCTTCAGCATTTAGGAGGCACTGAACAAAAATTGGTCTATTTTTTAACATCTTTTTGTGTTTGTTATCTTAAGGATTTTTTTGTGACATGTCTTTCAGACACTTCTTTTGCAAAACCTTTACTATAGCCTCATAATGATCCACAAACACTTTTTTGTATTTAGGGTCTACTCAACAATAATTAGGTGATTTTTTTAATTTTGTTTTTGTGTAATTAGCCCGTTGATTTTTTGGTGATATGGCTTCGGGATACTTTTGTTACAAAACCTTTACAGAACCATCCACTAGGACATGGGAACAATTCCTATAACCTGACTAGGGATCCACGCCACTTTTTTTGGCATTAGTGGCCAATAAACAGGAATTAGATAATTTTCTCAGTTTTTCGTGTTTGTTAATCCATGAATTTTTTTGGCTATATGTCTTCTAGGCACGTTTTTTCCAAAATCTATACACGAGCATCCACAAGGATTTGGGGAACAATTCTTATATCCTAACCGTGATGCACACCATCTTTTAGCATTTATTAGGAGCCATTCAACAGGAATCAGACGATTATCTCAAGTTTTCATGTGTGTTAGCCGATTAATTTTTTTATGATATGACTTTCTAACACTTTACCAAGAAAACCTTGGGAACAATTCTTATAGGCTCATCATAAACCACACCACTTTTTTAAGCATTTAGGGGTCACTCAATAGGAATGAAGTGATTTTCTCAAATTTTTGTGTATTAATTAGACTATATATATTTTGGTGAAATGGCTTTGGATACTTTTTTCCAATACCTTTACATAACCAGATTAAGGGCTATGGGAACAATTCCTATACCCACACCATGATCCACGATAATATTTTTAGCACTAGATGTCACTTAATAGGAATTAGGTGATTTTCTCAGTTTTCCAAGGGTGTTAATCCACGAATGTTTTGGCGATATAACTTCCACACATTTTTTTCCAAAACCTTTACAGAATTATTTACAAATACATGGGGAACAATTCTTATAGATTCGCCATGATCCACACTACATATTTTCGCATTTTAGGGGTCACTCAACAAGAATTATACGATTTTCTCAGTTTTTATTATGTGTTAACCGAAGAATTTCTTGGCGATATAGCTTCCAGGCACTTTTTTTCCAAAACCTTTACGGAACCATCGTAAAGACCTAGGGAAAAAATCTTATAGCTTCACCATGAACCACACCATTTTTTTAGCACTTTAGGGAAACTCTGAATTAGGTAATTTTCTCAGGATTTTTTTCCAAAACCACGCCAATTTATTTAGCACTTTTTTTGAAAAATCTTTATAGAACCATCCACAATGACCTTGGGAACAACTCTATAGCCTCACTTTGGCATTTAGAGGCTACTTAAATGGAATTAGGTGGTTTTGTCAAATTTTTGTGTGTGTTAGCGCATGAATTTATGGATGATACAGCTTGTAGACACTTTTTTTTTTCAAAATCTTTACTGAACCATCTATAAGGATCTGGAGACATACTCCTATAGCCTCACCGTAGTTCATGTCACTTTATTTATTATTTATTAGACTAAACCTATCGGTAGCCCCTTAAAATTGGTACCAACTTTCATTTAAACACCCCAAGTAGATCTTGTTCATTTTGAACACCTATAGTAGGTTTCTATTGTGTCATTTGGACACTTTTTGCTGACTCAGCATTATACGTGTGCGACACGAATTTTGAGCGCGTATAAGAAATTTTTTTGACAAATTCTTTTTTGTCGTCTTTTTCCTCACTTCTCTCTCTCCTTCAACTACTCTTTTGAATTTTCTTTTTCTCGTTTTTCCTCCTCGGGCTCTCTCTGCTACTTTTCGTCATACAATTTTTTTGTTAGGTTAGTATATTACACTCTCCGTCTCATTTTATATGTCATTCCTTTGTAAAAGTAGTTGAACCAGGATACTTATTATTTTATAAAATTTATGCATAAATTACCATTTTTTTGCCTTTTATACCCTTGATAGAATAGTTAATTAATCTTGTTATTTATTAATAAAGTTGGCTTCAGAAACCATTAAATAAAGGTAGAAGGACAAAGTTACATCATTTCTTAATGCAAGTGCAAATTTAAAATGTGACATATAAAATGAAACGGAGAGAGTACTTGATTTCTTCTTCTTTCTTGAGAATCAATTTTTTATTTTCTGATCTCATATTTAATTTTTCATCCATAGTTTCCTGTCATATAATAATCGCTTATCACTAATTGTTTCCTCTCAAATGAGAATGTAAAATATAGGATGTATCTATTAATCGATTCATCTTACAGTACTCATAAATCTCCAATTGTCGCATTCTAGCTTCCTAGCTCATAGCTAGCTCTACCTACATTTGCTACATTCTCTTGCAATCCCCATTTAAGTTCTACTGTACAACTACGTCAAGCATGTCCACGTATGTTGAGACGTGAAAAATGATTGTACTAGTTCCCTATATAACATGACTAAGCGGCCCAATGCCTAGTTCGTCATCTATGTCATCGTCCTCTTCAAACAGCTTCAAGAAACGAGCTTGCTCGTTCTGCCTCTTTTTTTGCTTCCAACATTTGTAGGTAATAACTGCTCCAACAACTAAAACAATCAACACTAAAGCACCGATGAGAAGCATGAAAGCCCAGTGCATTGATCTCTTTCCGCCTTTTTGTGAGCCAGATGAGTGATGTGAAGCTACAGTAACAATGCAACAAAATGCAAAATTAGTACTTACTATGTCTAAACAAACTGATTTGTATATGTCTCGTAGAAACTATGTTAAATAAAGGATGAATTGCTAATACAATCTTACGTTTGCATGCAAATCAAAAGCTTATTCAGTATTATGTTTTACATCGTTCTCCCCTCAACAGGGGGTGGGAGGGATAACATTACGCTTGTTTCTTCCCTTACAGAGGCGGAGTCAGGATTTAAAGTTTATAGATTTTGGGTAAGTTACTGAGTTCTAAAGTAACAATCAGCTCCGCCCCTGCCTCTCAGGAACTACTAGTGAACCTACACAATTTCTGATGTGCACTTTATTATGATATGCTTGGATATAACGAAAACAATGTCAACACTTCGAATATAAAGTAAGAGAAGATTAGATCATGAAGAAATTAGAAGACTTACCATCGCGATGGTGGACACATTCTGGACACAAAAATGTGGCTTTGAACTCTTTCTTTATGTAATGACTATACTTCCCATGAGAACTAGTGAAATCATCAGGACATAACTCCCATTCATCAAACGTATCGTCAGGTTTTATTGCGTCCTTCTCATAGATCCCGCATCGTTTGCACTTCTTATCTGTAAGCTCTGTCAAAGGCTAAAACATTCATATTTAATCAATGTCAAATTCTGGAAGGAGAATTATTCGTATGCCATAAACATTCATGTTTTATATGCAACATATAGAAATGACAGTCCAGAGCACGAAGCATTTTGTGTTCAAGTAGGTCCGGAGAAGGGTCACACTTAGCATTAGTGACTCATTTCACGACTCAAACCCGTAACCTATAGGTCACATGGAGAAAATTCCACGGAAAGTAAATAGAAGAAATGAGAGAGATTTCGTTATTATAAACCTGCCAAGACTCTTCGCCTTTGAAGATATACAAGACATGTTTTTTCTTCACATCTGGCAGAATTGTCCAGTTTTCCCCCTTACATCGAAAAAATACTGTTGGTTTTGATCCGAAGATTTCATGTTTCTTATATATTTCAATCGAATCGAGCGTAACAATTGCAGCTCTAACTAATCCTGCACAAACAAAAACAGATCAATTGTGCAACCGAGTAATATATTTATTATCTCAGAAAGACATATTACTTCTAGATTTTAATTTTGTCCACCATGACGTCCTTGAGTGACTATTAAAGAAATCAATTTGCAAGAATGATTAAGATATTCATTTCATATAACCAATTAATTTTATAAAAACTAGAATAAAATATACCTGGGAGCAATCTGAGAAAAAGTGAGGTACATAAAATTAACACGATCGAAATTCGATGCATCGTTGACATTATAAAGTTTATTTTTTATTGTATGTGCGATAGATGATTACATGAAAGGTCTCCGTAATTATTACGGAGATCTTTCATGGCGGAACAAGGCTCATTTTGCTTGTTAGGAAAATGTTGATGAGCAGTTCGCGCGCTATTCTACAGTTAAAGCATTTTTTATTTGACACCAATTTTATATATTACTCCAATTACACTTTTATTTTATAGGGTTTTGCCTTGGAGTCCGGATAAAATTAAGGTTACAGATTTGAGTCTTAAAAATAATGAGTAATGTTTGTATTAGAGCACCATGTTTACATTATGTAGAATGTTGATTCTTTAAATGGCCATCAATAATTTTGAGAATTGACGACAAAAAGTTTTTTTTTTTGGAATAATATATTCAGTCATCACAATTTTCCTAAAAAATAAGTGTTATTCTTGGAAATTTTAAAAATTATAATCTTATGAAGCTTTTTCCATTTTTCTTTAATAGAATAAATGAGCGTAAGTTAGATGATTATCTGTAAATTGTATGCTCTGATGCTTTAGATATTTCTTTTAATTTTGTGTACAGTAGATATTAAAAAATATATATAAAATTAAATAAGTAAACACATATGTACTATGTTGCATAATACACGTAGAAAATAAAATTGTTACATATGAAAAATTTATCTATTTATTTAATTTTATACGAATTTAAATAAATTTTTGTTCACACCCAAAGTTAAAGACAAAATAAATATAAATTTAGATAAAGTTAAATGGCGTTTTTGTGTTGTGTCTTTTTATTTTGTAGCGTGAAGATAGGAGTTTGATGAGCTAAATAATAAGTACTCATATTTTAAAGGGTACTTTGGGGGATGATAGTTGAGTGACGTTAATGATTTGAGGTTAACCACTTTGAAGGCTTTTAATGTCACATTAATTACAGTAATAAACAACTTTATTTCATGGTCAATAGCCGTTAATTGGAATCTTCAATTTAATCTTGCATTATCATTTGCATATTTAATTACAGTTACATCTCTACCTTTATTATTTTTTCTTTTCTACAATTGCATATTTTTCAATTATGAGTTTGTTTTGTTTAAGGACCGTAAGTAATCATAAAATTGAAAAAAAATAAAAATAAACTATACTCTGAACGTATAAGCATACATACGATGCTATTTCATTCGATGTCTGATACTAATAAAGCTTTTGCTAATTGCATTTACGCCGTATAGATCATAATAAAAGAAAAACACTTCTTATCAAATGTTACAATTTTTTTTATTTCTCGTCTGATATTCGATACTGTCATTAAAATTCAAATTTACGCATGGCATAGCCTATACATTTCCAACAAAAAAGAAAGTCATTCTCAAATTCAAACTTAAAAGAACCTTAAATAAGAATAGATAAATCACAATCATTCATCGCAATTAAGGTAAAAATTTAAACTAATTCATGCTCATGCTTTAATATTTGGACAAAGAAAAAGAAATAAAACACTTTCTTTTGTTTTCAATGCAAATTATATATTAAAAAAAAAGTCAAAAAATTAAAGGTAAAAAAACAAAAAGAGAAAAAAAATTAAAAATACTGTAACTAACACTGACTTTTTTTTTTTTTTAACTTTCATGATTGACAACATCAACAGTAGCAGTACAGGCTAACAGCTTTCGGAAAACACCGCACAACGCCGCACAACAAATTTTCTTCACTCTCCTCACAGCCGTGAACCTCCTCACGCGCCGCCGTCTCCAACTGATTTTCCCCTTCTTTTTGCCGCCGTTCGCCACTCTTTCTCTGACTTTTCCGAGACACTTCTTAGTTTTTTGAGGAACAGTTTCTTTTCTCGAGAACGTATAAGCGCTTCTCAAGTACAGCTGGCGGCAGGAGACGGAGTCTACAACCCAAGGCGACTGCCAGATCTGCCGTCTTCTGCCGCCGTATATCGCCGGAGAATTCATCTTCAGAAACTCCGCCATTGCAGTGAAATTTTTGTTTTCACCTTTTTTTTTTTTGTTTGTAAAATGGAAATGAAAGACTATTGTCAGAACAAAGAGGTTATACTCCTCTCTCCGTCTTAATTTATGTGATATTCAAAAATCTAAAAGTCAAAATCAGATTATCTAAATTTATATAAAAATATTATTTATCAATAAATCATCTTACTAAAAATAAAATAAATCTCTTAAAGTCAAACTATTAAATATAAAAAGATTAACAATCAATAATATATTTAAATTACTATTTTATTTTTGATTATTCATTATTTTCTTGAACGATTTGAGTTATCACTTTTTTTAATTGAAACACAATTTAATATTGAATAAATTAAATTTTTATCCTCAAATAACGAAGAAAATCATAATTAAATATGACTCCACAAAAAAGTAATAATTTATATTGATAAATAATAAATAATTAAAATATGAAACTCGATATAAAACATATTATTTATTATAAATTAATAAAAATATATCATATAAAATCGAGAAAAACGAATTATAGCATATAAAATGTGAAAATAGTGTGAGGCATGGAAAATGTGGGACATCGATATTAGTGGGATAATGCTCCATGTGTGGTGTACTTTATTGTAATAAGTTCACATTATTAGCGGTGAAAGTGCTTTAATCATGCAAATTTATTTACTTTAAAAGAATTAGGTTGACTTATAAACGGTTTTAGAAAAATAAATATTGAACATATGAGTGGAGAGTGGGTTATTATTTAAAGGATTGTTTGGTTGTTGGAATATATAGATATAGTTAATTTCATTATTTTAATATAAATAATGAAATAAAATATTTGTGGAACTTATTAATATTCATAATCAAAAGTGGAAAGTTTCAATGGATTGCCGAGAAGAAAGAAGAGGAAAGAAAATTAATTACTTTCGCTGTACACTTTAATTGTTATGATTTCCTTCTTTAGAGTCAAAACAATAAAAATTGTCACTAGTATTTCGTAATGTATTTTTTTATCATATTGATATGCAAAAATTATAATTTATAGTATTTTCTATGAGTATCTAAAATATTTTATTTAAAATATCGAATTAATGTATTCTAATTTAACTTTAAAATTAATCAAATTGACTTTCGAAATTTTTATTTAAGAATTAATGTATTCTAATTTAACTTTAAAATTAATCGAATTGACTTTCGAAAAATCGAACATGACAATTAAACGTGAACGGATAGAAAATGAAAAAATATATGTTACTGTAGTTGCTTTTCAAGCTTACTTTTACTACTAAATAACTATATATAGTATTAATAGTCAAATTTAGATTTTCAAACCATAATTAATAAAATTAATTTAGTCAAATAAACTCTTAAAAGGAATATATTTACATAAGAGATGTGTCAAGTCAACATGGATCAAGTAAAATACTAATGTGGATTAAGCTTGTGTGGATTCTTCTCTAGTTGGGTCAATTACATGCTTACGTTGATAAATATTTAAGCTAGTGATATTCATGCTTGGTTTTTTATTTTTTCGACTCGATATTTGTTACTTGCTTTGAGGCTCTAACTAATCCAAATTCGCACGGCGAATAAAAGTTATAGCATTCTATACTCATAACCAAACGCAAACAACTAGTTAGAGCAAAATGCAAATAATAGACATTTTAAAGAGGATCAAATATCCCATTATCCATTAGGTGGGGCTTTTTTGTTCCCCAAATTTCACTTTCAATGTGTAGGCATCAAGAAGTATGAGCTGATAATGATCGTACTCTTTCTTATCAAAGTTACTGGGTCATTTTGTCGAGTTCCTTCGACATGGTTCTCACTTCTCTCAAGCACTCTAGTATACTATACTTGTTCACCTCTGTCGGTTTGGGGTATAGTCAGTTCACCGCAAGGATTATGTTTGTTTTTTTCTGGGAAATTTCAACCTTGTTAACAATTTGATATATCAAGATTATCTTGTAACGTCAAACAAAGAGTGAGGCATGCCTAATATAAGAGTTTGATAATCAATCCCTAATCCATCAAAAGTAAAAAAAAATATGCAAACAATACAGAAGCCCTCTATGATTAGAAATGATTAGTATAGTTTTAACTGCTCCAACAAGTGGATCAAAGAAGAACCATGAACTATTTGACATATTGGTGCAAGAATAAGTGGATAGTGAACAGTCCGTAAGCAACAATTAGACCTCTGAGAATAGCATTACAGTTTTCACAGGTTATGTTCGACGACTGTAACATCACCAGAATACTTAACTAGGAGAACAGTACTAACTGAATTTCAATTTTGTCCATGCATAAAATAACTAAAAAATTGTCGCAAAATAAGCATAGAGAGAAGGATGGGGAAACTACATTCATTAGCTGTCAGGAAGCGAAAACAAGTGCTATGATGCTGCCATTTTCAGCAGCATATGGACTATTGATGTCTCAAGAAACCATATCAGCAAGAAATGGTATAGGAAGCAATCAGAAAAGTGAAAGTCAAGCCAGAAGTTCCATGCGATTTCATCTATCATGATGGTCTATGTATGAATGAGCATCGGGATCAATTGAGCATAAAACTTTGAAAAGTTCTATCAGCATAAACAAGGTTGTAATGGTGCTTTCTGTTTTTTGAACGTTCCATCTAATGAACTATCAGTAGATATCTAATGACATTTGCATTCTAATAAGGATAACAGATAAGATAGCAAAAAGGAGGTATGCCAACGCTCACATATGCTGACAAATGAGGGATGAGCCCCAAAATGCATCTAACACAACATGCAGAAAACACCTAATTATATTACCACTCTTGTTTCCAAGTCAATATTGTTTGATTTAGCCAGCTTTTTAGAGTAGACGATCAAAGAGAAAAAAAACGTGAAAGTCAGCTGAACACTTCCTCACACAAAGGCAGAATTATCCTTATGAAATAGCAGCAGATCAAAAAATGTACTCTATTGCGTCATGGTTCCTTAAGCCTTATATCTGGAAGGGGTTTCAGATCTCAGTGATGGTCTAGACAAAAATAAAACACTGTAAGAATTTCCACCAGTATACTATCCCTTCCACGGATTCTATGATAATAAGCTCTTTGGCCTATGCCCCATCGTTTGTTACTACTCATTGTTTATGTAAAATGCTTTATAACATAAAACACGTTCTATTACTAAGAAAGATTAAAATATCACATCTCACAAATTCAGAGTAAAGAAATAGGACACAGATGCCGCATTGCTCATAGCTACAATGCTATTACTACAGAACCGAATATCACACCTCAGAAAGTCAGTCTAGAGTAATGGCATACCATGAAGCAAACAGCAGAACATGGAACAAAATGGCCATAGCAGGACAGACAGCAAGGCCATTATTATCCAAACGAACCTACAAAAGCATAAATAGACTAATTTCTCAATGGAAAACAACAAACTTTACAATTTCATATTCAAGCACACAAACATCCAGAGGGAGTAAAGACCAACAACGAAAAATCATGATAAAGCATTATATCAATGAAAATGAGGTTTACGTAACACTTCCAATGAAAGAACTATCAATATCCAAAAATGCAAACCGTTGTTCCATGATTACAGTACTATTACTACAGACCAAAATATTGTTTAGTAAAAATGAAAAAGTAAAAGAACAGTAAATGATAATTCATCCCAGCAAACCTAACTATCACTTCAGTGAACTCACAGTGTTAGGCTGCGAACCGCATAAATGACAGAACACCTTCCACTAGAACTCAACTTCACAGCTCAAACTCTTCATCTCGAAGAGCCATTTCTGCAGCCTCTTCTTCCTCCTCGTCGAGAACAAAGTACTCATTCTTCTCCTCTGGCCTAAACATGTAAAACATCACCATGTAAAACGCTAAACTGGCTATCTCCTCCGCAGCATTTGCCACCCATTGGTACTTATATGCAGCAATTGTCCTCAATGCGAACACAACAATCCTTGTGAAGTACAAGTATCCGATCACCACAATATAAAACTGCCTAAACAAAGTCAATTTTGACAAATTCCTTGCAGCCTTCCCATCAGTCTTCGATGTCTCCCTCAACGACCTAATCGACCAAACAATAGGGAAGATAATAGCACAACAACAAATAATATCAACAATCAAAAACACCTGATTCCAAGTCACCCAATCCCTAATAAACGGACCCGTTTCACCAATCACAATCGATGCCACATTAGCCAAAACCTGAAGCGGGATCACAATCATCAACACTTTCTTCTCCCTCTCTTGCAAAAATGGCTTCAAAAACGACCAGCCAGTACCAATCAAAACAATCACAGTAAAAAGCAAAACAACACGAATCGACTGAAAAATGTAAAACAACACATCCCAACCATGAGCAGTACCAGTAACCTTAACATAATGCTTATCCTCCGCCGCGAAAATCAAATTCAACGCCTTCATTACAACTAAAGCAGCCATAAGCATATGAATCCGATGAACAGATTTCTTATTCCGAATACATACAGACAACCACAACCCCAAAAACCCGATATACACAAAGGAAAACAGAAAATACAGCGTGGGAAGCTGAGTAAGACCAGCAGAAAGATAATCCTTCACTTGATTATCTAGATTATACAGTTCCGTACGAACATCCATGGATACTTTCGATTCAGGAGCACAATTCGCAAAGAAGAGAGAGTATTCATTAGGAGAAGTAACAGGGTAAGATCGGTTAAACGAAGAATTTGGGGGTGGAGAAAGATCACGGAAAGTAAACAACAAATTGATGAATTTGGAATCTAGAACACAAAATGTAGGGTTTTGTTGAAGTTCAAGAAGAACTTGAATAAGCGCTTCTTCCGATAAGAGAAAAAACCCAAGCCGTGAAGGGTCCGGCGTAGCTAAGGTAGAGATAACAGAGACGGAAGAGACGCTAATGGCAGCTTGACCCGTATGAGTAAACCCGAACCGCTCGAAGAGTATCATTGCACGTGGATCGGAGGAGATTTTCAGCTTTTTTATCTCGCCGGTGGTGAACGAGACAAGACAGAGGAGGAGAAGGAGGAAGGGGAGGGTTAATTTCGTCATTTTGAAAAAATGGAAACGCCGGCGAGTACGGCGGATCAGTGGTGGTTCACGGAGGAGGACGGCAATGCCGGCGAGGATAACGGGCCGGAAAAGAGAATTGAGGGGATTTTAAGAGTAGGAGAAAATAAGGCTAGGGACTGAAATGAAATGAATAAAGAGTGAAATTTAGGGGAAAATATTAAGTAAATGACGAAATTAACCTTTTGTGTTAGATCTAGATCTTGTTTGGAGAAAAAAGGTAACTATAGTAGTCTTTATTATGAAGTAAACTATAGGAAATTTATAAGAAAAATATTTACGTTATTATTCTAATAAAGTCAAACCAAATTGTAAATATCGATTTGGTGTGTTTGATATGGATTTTTCAACAAAAAAATAAATTATAATTACTTGGTCAAAATGTTTTAAATAATAATATTTTAGGTTGAAAATATGTTCTAAATATTAATATTTAAAAGAGTATTTTTTTTTACATTGATTGAGGGTTGTTCAAAATCAAATCAAAATCAATAACTTCAATAAAAAAAATTTGTTGATTTAACGGTTTTGACAACGATTTTCTTTTTTTATATTGTGTTATAAGTTTTTCATAATGAGTTAATTGGCAAGCAGATGGTAAATTAATAAAATAATGTTTATACTATTTGGTATATAAATTTCTTGTCTTAAGGTTTTGTTTCATATTTTTAGTTTTGATTGTCTACTAAGTCTCTTGCTTATGCTTTGTTGTTAAATAAGATGCAATACGTCAACTTGTGTGCTGGATCATATAATTTTTCACCTTATTATAAAGTGATTTCAATTATTATTCTATGTGTATAAAATTTTAATGCCTAAATCGATCATAACCAATAAATTAATAATCAATAAAATAATATATAAAGAATTTATAATGATTTAACATGTTTATAGACTGATAAGTCAAACCGATAAACTTGAAAATAGAATCAAATCATCTTATACTAACCCTATTTGCCCTAATTGATTATTTCTAGCAAGAAATGGCAAGTTCGAAATAGGATTAAATTAGTTGCTCGTATATCCTAATTCCTAATTAGTTTGTACCTAATTTTACACATGCTAAAACACATGCTCATTCTTTTTCGATTTATATAGCATGAATAAAATTTTAAGAGTTAATAAAAAATCATTATTGAAATTTCTTTACATGATGTGTTTTAGGTATTTTAAGTTAAAATTTATTGTGATTTAAAGTTTTTTTAAAACATAATGTTTAAATATATAATTTTTATTTTTTTTAAAAAAATAAAGCTTCCATATCCAAATTTATAGTTAAAGTTAAGAAATTACATTATAAAATTTCAATTGTACCATATAAATTAAGATATATAAAGTACTTAAAGACTCTCTTTTTTTATATTAAAAAAATATATGTATCACAATCGCTTATATTATAAAAAGAAATATTTCACAATGATAAAAAGTTTATTTTATTAAATATTAAGTATTAAAAAAATAATAAAATATCATGTAAATCGGGAGGAGAGTTAGAAGAATTTACATAAGTATGTTCTAACTTGAGTTGAATTTCACTTTCTAGAACACTGCCCAGTTGTCCACACTTCACTATAAGTTATCTTATAGCTTCACATCCTTCGACATTTATTTTTTTGAAAAAACAATATAATAAACGTAAAATTCAAAATAATTACGTATTATACCAAATTTAAGTTGATTTAAGAAATAATTATTCTCTTATAAATAATTATAATTCATACCCTGTTCATTAAGGTTAATAATTTTCGCTTATAGCTGATACTAAATCAGTATCATATAATGTATTACTATTATTAAAACTGATAATTTTACTTAACATATACTATATCAATATATCAATATGTATATATACACATTGTATTAGTATCATTAATATTTTTTATTGTCCGAACTCATAAATAGATCTCTAAACTTGTTGAATTTTTTCCCTAGGTACCTCAACTATATCATTTTCCTATTGAATCATTGAACCACCCATAATTTATTTCTTTTAAACACTGTTGGTTGATTTTAATCGGCTTTTCTATTGTAAATGCCTTCAATTGTGTTCGTATTGTAATGATTTTGATTGAAGGAATGAAGACAAACTATGTTAATCTCATTTATTTTCTAATGTGTTCAAATGATTTGAAGTAAAAATACAATTATTCTCGAATAGTTTCACTATAAATTGGACTAATGAGTTGTGGAACAACATATGTATCCTCTATCAATACCACTCACAAAATCTAATTCCACATCAGCGAATAATTTTTGTTTAAAAGGAACAAATATGGGTGGTTCAAACAATAGAAAAATAACATAGTTGAGGTACCTGAGGCGAAAAACCCAACAAGTTTAGGGATCTGTTTATGTATTTGGCCTTTCTTATTCAAAAATTACTCATTAGTCAATGATACTATAAAAGTATATGTATACTTCCTCCGTTTAAAAAAGAATAACCTCCTTTTTAGTCTGTTTCAAAAAAGAATGACCTCTTTCTTTTTTTGGTAAAATTTTAACTTTAGCTTTTCACGTGACATGTTTAAGGCCATAAGATTAAAAGGTAATTTTGTATATTTGATATAACTTTAATTTAGGTGTAACACCCCGTATCCAAAAAAGTACAAAAAATACATATTTTCAGAAGTTACAGGTGCCAACTACGGAGCCAACTACGGACTGTCATTCGACTTACGGTCTGTCAATCGACTCCATCGATGGGCCAGCTGACTCTCAGTTCCAAGTCACAAATGACGGTCGACTAGTACGGACTGTCAATCGACTAACGGTCCGTCAGTCGACTCCGTCGATTGATCAGCTTATTTCCAGTTCTCAATCGCAATCGACGGTCGACCAGTATGAACCATCAGGCAACTCCGTTGATACCCCAGCTGATTTTCAACTCTCAGTCACAAATGACGGTCGACCAGTACTGTTTGTCAGTCGACTTACAGTCCGTCAGTCAACTCCGTCGATTCGCCAGCTGACTTTTAACTCTCAGTCACAAACGACGGTCAACCAGTACAGACCGTTAGTCGACTTACGGTCCATTAGTCGACTCCGTCAGCTTTTAATTCAGGGGTCTTTTGGTCTTTTCCCACTTCGTTTAAACCCTAAGATACGTCATTTTGACCCTAAATCATCAGATTTTAGTCAATTTAAATCTAGAAACATAACTAAAACTTACCTAAGTCAAAATCATAAATCAAAACTTAGAAAATTAGAAGCAAGAAAGGAGAAAAAGGTCAAAAACCCTAGTTCAAGAACGCAACAAGGTTCCAGCAGTTTCAGCCCCAAAATCTAAATATTTCTCCACGAATTTCATCACCAGGTATGTGGGATTTCACTAGTGGGTAACTTTCATCCACTAGGTCCCTAGTTTTCAGTCAGATTCTTGATTCCCATATCATGATTAGACCTAGGGTTTCTAGAACTTCATGAATTAATTAGTTATATGTTCCAAATCAGATTAATATGTTATTACTCAGATTATTGCATGAATTTCAGAACCCTAGCTATGTATTTCTTTAATTCTTGAATTACACATGCTAGATCAGATATTTCAATTACTTCAGATATACATGCCTCAGTTATGATTGCATAATTACCAGATTAGTTGTTGCAATCTCAATTTGCATGTTCAGTTTTGAGTTATCTAGTATTTACGGAAACTCAGTCATAATCAATTAATTACATAATTCATTGGGAGTAGCATAATACCAAGTTGGACTAGGGTTAAGCGTATCCAATTAGTCCCAAAACTATTAGCCAAGTAGGTTGTAAGTCTCCTATGTGGGCATCAGTTTAGTGATCACGCCAGCATGCCTTTATACCTCTGGCAGGGTACATTGGATCCTCTTGATGGGGCGTATACATCAGACTCCACATTTAGCTCATGTGATTTTATTATCTGTTATTAGTAACTTCCACAGATCAGTCAAACTCTAATGCATTAACCATATTTACAGTTCAGTTATTATTCAGTCTCAGCACGTTATAAATTGGTCATTGCATCCAGTTAGTTCAGAATTTAGTATATCATGTTCAGATTATTATACTTGCTTATGTGCTTGTTCAGTTATGTTTTATTTCAGCTTTATTCTATCCTACATGCTCAGTACCTTCAAGTACTGACACATACGTGCGCTACATCTTCTAGTGATGTAGGTTCAGGTTCTCAGCATCCAGATCTCGCTTAGATCGATTTCCGATCTCCAGTTCAGC
This sequence comes from Solanum sitiens, assembly GCA_016801875.1. NCBI lineage: Eukaryota > Viridiplantae > Streptophyta > Magnoliopsida > Solanales > Solanaceae > Solanum > Solanum sitiens. The sequence continues at coordinate 1,837,567 of JABWTJ010000011.1, read as the reverse complement.
AGATTCAGTGGTGAGTCCTCATTCTCCGAGGACAATAGTCATGAGTTTCTTTTCAGTTTAAATTATGATCTAACTTCCGCATTCAGTTTATTATCTTTAGTATGCTCATGATCATGCCAGCAAGGTTAGCTTGGAATCACTTGTGGTCCTAGGTTTCATGTCCGCGTCTCGGGGGTAGCTCGGGGCATGACATTAGGACCACAAGATTCAAAAGTTTTCTTTATTTACTTAAACTCCGTGCCCAGTCAATTCAGATAATTCTTTGTGAAACGAAGAAAATATTATTTAAGTATCATTAAAATTTTATGTTCAAAAATTATTTCATTAATCAATAATAATATAAAACATATCAACATATTATTATAATATTAATAAAAAATTCTTGTTTAGAAGTCAATGATACTCTTATAGTATCATAGAAAGAGTATTTTACACGAAAAGAACTTGAGGAAATATAGAAGTTTCTGATGGAAGTGATTTATTATTTGATCTTTTTGATAACTTCTAAACATAGGAATTTATGACTGGTTGGTTGGTTTCCCCAAAAATTCATTCAATTCCTCATCAACCTCTTTGACGTTACATTTAAATTTAGGAAATACACATTTAGATTCCTCATAAATTTAAAAAAATCTTTACATAATTGTTTTGAAATTTGAAGTATTTAACTAACACAATAACGTTATATGTGAGGAGTTTAAATGTATATCGCTTTTGAAAAATTTAATTATAATGTCTATTTATCTATTATATCTAATTAACTTATAATTCTTTAATGTATTTTTTATTTTTATTATGTCTCGTAGACATTAGATACCAAAGTGATACATATTGTTCTGAAAGTTGAAGCGTTGAACCAACATAATAAAAATGTGTCTGAATGTGCAATCATATTTTGCATCGATATAAATCAAGTTAAAGTATTAACTTTATCATTCAAATTTCAAACCAATTTAATATTTAAAATATTTAAAAAAATATACAAAATTTATTAGTAAGTTATCATATTTCTTAAATTATGATAATACAAAAAGTATATATAATTGAAAAAGGTGACGAAACATTCTCAGAGAAAGAATTTTCGGGTATATTATTTTTCTTCATTCTTCTTCTTTCTTCAACCCCATTTAGCGGTGAGATCAATTTCGAATTGATCCACTTATATAATTGGAGCTTGAAGATTTTCTGGGCTACATTCAATTTTTTGTCACATTGAAAATTTCAATCGGTAAGTTTTTATATTTTTTTGTCATGAATCCTTCGTTCTCATGCATTTTTATCGAAAATTTTCATTTGGGTTTTGCATTTTGAAGCTTATAGATATAAAATTTATGTTATTTGGGTATTTCGAATTTGTAACATGTATGATCACACATGAATTTGCTACTATTTGATTCCATGCAGATTGTGGATTGGATCAGGTTGTTTTTTGATTTACGAAGAAAATTACATTGTAGGTTTTAAATAATTGGAGTTTTTGATAATTTTGTATCTGGGGTTTTGAGTTTTTGAGGGGTGCAAATGAATGTGGTTGGTAAAGTTAGTAGCTTTATAACACAGGGTGTGTATTCAGTTGCCACCCCATTTCACCCTTTTGGTGGAGCAGTTGATATAATTGTTGTGAAGCAGAATGATGAGACTTTTAGGAGTACCCCTTGGCATGTTCGATTCGGAAAATTTCAGGGTGTACTTAAAGGTGCAGAAAAAGTGGTTCGAATTGAAGTTAATGATGTAGAAGCTGATTTTCATATGTATCTTGATAACTCGGGTGAAGCTTATTTTATCAGAGAGGTTCCTGCTGATAATCAGAATGAGGTGAATGGGAATTCGAGGGATTCTGCTAAAAAGGAAGAAGTGGATACTAGTGATCTTGATAATGTGAACAATAACGAAGGTGTAAAGGAGGATAATGACCCCAATAAAGCCGAGTTGTCATCGCAAGATGAAGGTGTGACATTGGGTATAGAACGATTAGATGGGAGAGGTTCCGATGGTGACAGGAGATCCTATGAGTTTCCGGACGAACAATCTTCTTTGGAGGATTCGGCTGTAGCAGAACTTAGTTCCAGCAGATGTGAGAATGCGGATAATGTTGAGGAGGTCCTGGAATCACAAGACTCCAGTTCTGAAGTTGTTATGGTGAGTGTGGATGGCCATATATTGAAAGCACCCATCTTATCATCTGAAATGAATGTGGAAGATGTCAAATTAGACACGCCTAGGTTTCATCTAGGTCCTGGTCAGAGGACAGATTTTTCTGATAGTAACTCAGAGTTCATCTCAGGTGAAGCTACATGGGCTGATGAGTATCTGAGTTATCAGGCGTCACCAAAAGTTTCTCCTGCAGACGCTTGCAATGTGAAAAAAGAGAGCAGTAAGGTTGAGCACCAGACAGATGTTTCTGAAGTAGATGGCCGATATCCAGTGAATGTAGACGTCAAGAACCAGGAAAATGGCAACGTGGAGATCACATCATGTATCATTAAGAAGAATGCAGTATCCAATAGCTGTTTGGAGCTCCAAGCATCTGGCACGCATGTTGAGAATGAGGTAACTCAGCCAGATGTGGTTTGTCCTGCAAAGATCCAGGAAGTGGTTGACGATTTAGAAAAGAAGCCTCCTGGGGAACTGGGAGACTGCAGTTCGTTAAATCCTGCTAAAACCCTCCCGCAAGGCGAATCAGTGATGGATTCTAATGGTTCTGATGGCTCAATAGACCATCAGGTTGTTAGTGATAAACACCCTGAGAAACAGAACAATGTATCTTTAGCAACTGAAGCAATACAGAGTGGCCAGAAAGGACCAGATAAATGTACGCAATGTGAAAATGTGAAGCATCTTATAGAAGCTTTTCTTAAAGGTACAAAAGCTGATTCAGCACAAGTGGGGGATCCCTCTTGTTGTAGACTACGATTGCAGCCTCTCATTTATTTTTTGATATATTGCAAATTCTCACTAATTTTGCACTCTTTTAGTAATAGTGACAGGAGTAGAGATATCTCTTTGTGGCAGCTTGCTTCATGCTGGAATGGGTTCTAGTGCTGCTAGAGAAGCCTTTGATGCAAATTACATATCTGAGGAGGAATTCAGAAGTTCTTCAGAATCCATAATCAAGAACAAAAACTTAGTTGTCAGAATTCGAGGAAACTATATTTTGTGGGATAGAGCTGCTCCTATCATTCTTGCCTTGGCCAAATGTGATACGGAACTGCCTGTTGAATGTGCTGATTTCATACCTGTGGAGTTGGAGGAGACCTCAAAATCAGGAGAGGATGGTAGTGAGATCTCTTCAGTTCCTTCTGGACGACGATGGACTCTCTGGCCAAATCCATTTAGAAGGGTTAAGACACTTGAGAAAAGTAACTGTAATTCATCAAATGAAGAGGTCTTTGTTGATTCTGAATCTGGTTCAGTGTACCAGCCTATAGAACAAACAGCAATCGCTCAAGGAGGCAAGGGATCTCCTCCGTTGCAACTCGTGAGAACAAATATTCCCACTTCCAGTCAAATCACATCTTTAAACTTGAAGGAGGGGCAGAATGTGGTAACTTTCATTTTCTCAACCCGAGTCCTAGGGGAGCAAAAGGTTTGTCGTCTTTCTTTCAATCAAAATATTTTGTTCTAATGACGTGGTCTACTGTATTTTTGTATTCTTATTTTGGTTGCTCAAGCAACTTTCTGAAACAGGTTGAATCCCATATATACTTGTGGAAGTGGAACGCAAAAATTGTTATTTCTGATGTTGACGGGACTATTACCAAGTAAGATTTTGCACTAAAATTTTGGCCTTCAAAATTGAAATGTTTGTGCATGCTATCTAGAAGATTGTCTTTTGCATACTTGAACTTATAAAGCCCTTTGAAGTCATTAAACATTTAATGGATAAAGGTAGGAGTTCTGTCAAATAAATCAGGATGGACTTGGGAGTTTTTATTTTCTTGAACTGCTGCATAACAAATGGAACGATTCTTGTTCTTCTTTTTAGACTACATATGGATTGTGCATTGTCTAAGTTACTAGATTAGCAGAAGTTCTGAACTCAGTAGAACATTGCTTAATGCACTTATAACCCTTATATCTTCCCCAAGAATATCTATAACCTTAAAAGTTTATGAGGCTATCAATAAAGGCTAAAGTCTGACAAGGTTAGATTGTGTTAAGTTATCGGAAATGAGTAGAACTGAAATACCAAAAATTCTGATTCATGCGTAGTTGAGTTGAACAATGAGAAGATATATTCTTGGGGTGCCTATTGAGGAATATACTACTGTAAGCTTCATCTGGTTGATGTGAGAAAAATATGCTTAGTGATCATTATTTCTTTAGAAGTAAAAGTAATAATCCACATTTTATGTTACAGTCAAAATTGACTGTGAATGTGAATATATATGATAACATACCTTTGGGCTACATGTTTCATCGTCCAGGTCCGATGTTCTTGGTCAGTTTATGCCTTTGGTTGGGAAGGACTGGACACATTTTGGAACTGCCAGACTTTTCTCTGCAATCAAGGTACTTCTTTCTCTGACCCACATTCGAGATTTTGCATTTGTATACTCCATTAGTTCTATAAAACAGTAATATTTATTATGTGTCTAAGTAGGACATGTGTTTGCTTACCCATTTTGATTGTGACAACTGACAACAGTCACATTAAGAACCAGCACTATTCATCAAAACCACCATATCATGATATCTGCTGTCTCTACTTTTCTACACAACTACATTTTATAATATGTATCTAGTAGCATGCAGAATTCCTGGGCGAGATGCCATTCCTTGAGGAAATTAGTAGTTCATGGGAATTCCTCTCCAAATTTCTGAGTATATTGTGTGATGGAATCTGTTTTATGCCATCCTTTTGTAAATGGATCATCAAAATATGTCTAAATTTGATTCTTCTAATATTTTGACCATCAGTTCTTAAACTGCTTCAAGTTCAATTAATTGTTGATCGGATTTTCACAGCTAGTTCAGTTGCATCTCCTAAGGAAGACTTCTATAAAATGGCATGGGTGTCTGACACAAATGATGCTGAACATTATTTTTACCTCACTTATATTTCACTTATATTGACCCAAGTTTTCCTTAGTAGTTCATTATGGATACTAGTGTTGATATGTTTTGCTTATTAACTGCAGGAAAACGGATATCAGCTACTCTTTCTCAGTGCACGTGCTATTGTTCAAGCATATCTGACCAAGAATTTCCTGTTCAATCTCAAACAGGTAATAGTATATGCATTCATGAGACATCAACCACACCAGTCCTAGGCTTCTGAATTATAGTGACATATTCTTCTGAATCCCAGGGAAAGAGTTGGTTGAAATTTCTCCTTAAACATTTTCAAATATCTAGTGGGTCTTATGGTGTTTAGATTAGCTTGACTCATAACTCTCACAACTTGGCCTTTTCTTTTCATTACTTGTACTTTTCTCCTACTATTCATTGTTCTCTCCCTCTGTGTGTGTGTCTGTTTCTTTTCTTCTTGGAATAAAAAGAGTCTTAGAGGATCATTTTGCTCATGATACTTGTCGTTCAACAGTATGTGCCACTTTGAATTTCTTGGATGTGACTTTCGTTGTCTTGTCATTGCTCTGCGGTCTGATTATCCAATAGATCTCTGACTATAAAGGTTATATGCTCTGTAGGATGGAAAAACCCTACCCACTGGACCTGTTGTCATTTCTCCCGACGGTTTATTTCCATCGTTGTATAGAGAAGGTACGGCCGTATCCTTCTAATGTCTTCTCATGCTTGTTGTCTGCGTCAAAATGCTTGATCGGTGCATAAAAGTTGGACATATTTCTTGGTGTTTGGCCATGCTGAAAGTATTAGAAATCTCTGGTTTTCCTCATGGAATAGTTTACCGACATTTTCTGCAGATGATTACATTGAAGAGCCTATATGCTGCTTTGCCACACCCAAAAGAAAAAAGAAGTGGCTTAGTTGATTTCTCTCTGTACTTCTGGTTATCTAACATATGTCCTCTCGAAAATTTACTACTCCCTATGTTTCAATTTGTTTGTCCTACTTTCCTTTTTTAGCAACTCTTTAACTCCACCTTTCACATGGCATTTTAAGACCACAAAAATTAAAGAGCATTTTGGCATATTTGACATATCTTTAATTTTATACAAGGTTCAAAAGTTTTTTTACTTTCTTAAACTTCAGTCCAACAAACAAACTGAAACGGGGAGTATTTACTTTTCTGGTAGGATCATGAATATTTTGAGTTCATGTGATTGGTTGCATATGTTTTGACCATTGCGCAAAAGAATGCATGTATGCCATAGTTAGCTCCACCATAGACTTAGCTATTTTCTATTCTCTTGTTTAAAGGAAAAGATCTAGCTTGGAGTATGCAGATTATATTCCAGCTCTATAAGTTCATTTAAATCTAATGGGAAGTAAATACACTAAGCACGATATTTCTTCAATTGTATTCTTTTGATGTCCTAATTTCCGTACCTCTTTCTTCATGCGCATTTGCTGATAGTCTGATGGAAACGTTGTTCCAGTTTGGTAGGGATTGTTGTCTCTTTTTCTGCCTATTATTTTGTACCATGTCTTCATTTTCAAACTGGCTATTGAAAGCATGTTGAAGGCAATCATTTTCCTACTTTAAGAAGGATTACATGTTATCTTATTCGATTTACTTCTTCCTTATTTTCATCATGTCAGTTATAAGAAGAGCTCCTCATGAATTCAAGATAGCCTGTTTAGAGGTATGCACCTCAAGCTGACATTTCTTCATGCGGACTCCAACCATTTGGTATCTTCTATTGGTTCTCCTTTCTAATGCTATTTGTACTTTTCAGGATATCAAAGCACTTTTCCCACAAGATTACAACCCATTTTATGCAGGGTTCGGGAATAGGGACACTGATGAATTCAGTTACAGAAAAATTGGAATTCCTAAAGGCAAAATTTTTATAATCAACCCAAAGGTTAGCAATCCCTGCCATATGCTTTGTTGTCAACTACAGGATTTGTTAATTTAGCGGACAATGTTTGCCTAACATGTTATATTGGACTCACAGGGGGAGGTATCGATTAATAACCAAATTGATGTGAAATCCTATACTTCATTGCACAGTCTAGTTGATGATATGTTCCCACCGACATCCATGGCTGAGCAGGTCAGAAGCACTTTCTCATCTTCTCGTGTGTTATCATCTCATTAGTTTGCATGTATTCAAGTGTTAAAAGGTGAGATAATTGATACAGTTTAGGGGTGAAATAGATGCAGTGCTGTCACTTTTTTAGTACCTTATCCTAGGCCCATCTAGTTGATCGAGGGATAGACGAGTATGAAGAAGGGATGGAGAATCTTTTAATTGTTCTTGCTTTGACGTATATGTTGCGATGCCTGCGTTTGAAGGAGGATTGTGGGTACAGCAAATAAGAAGAGCGACCTAAAAATGGAAAGAAGAGTATGATGTGTTAAGATTAGCATAGTCAGATGCTGCAACAAAAACACCATGTTCAATCCTTTAATTAGGCTCACATATATTGATGTGTTATCTATTTTGTTTCAACACCTATAAATCCAAGTTAGAGACGATTCAATTTTCTCTCCGTCTCATCTTGTTCACCCCTTCCATTCCCGTGGCTTTTTACATCTAACTTCACCGATAGATTTAGAAAGTTGACAACTATCTTCCCCACAAAATGTGTGTTATTTGCACAAATGATCTATCTATCATCCCACAAAAATGTGTGTTATTTGCACAAATGATAAAATCTCTTGTTATTTTCTATTCCCACCATTTATTTCTGGATTTTCATTCTGTTTGCAGGAAGATTATAATATATGGAATTACTGGAAAATGCCCATCTCAGACATCGATTACTTGTAGAGATTTATCTCCATACATCACTTCCAGCTCTTTGAAAGGAGGGGCTGCAGTTGCTGATTTTTTTGGTCTAATTGTAAGGAAAAAAATACTTACTCGCACTTGACGTTTCTACCAAACCAAGATGAAGGTGTGAGAGTACATACCATTTGTGATAACAAAAGCTTATATGCAAGATGCTTGTCTTGTCATCATTAGTTTGATGTAAACACAACAGATACAAAGTTAATTTTTTTCTTTTCTTATTACAATTGTATAAAAATGATTCTGTAGTCACGATCAATTCATATTGTCATTTCATTTAAAGCATAAATTCCTCATGAAATAAAATTATTCGAATAATTTTCTTTCTTCAACTTTACTTGCATTTCTTATATTGTACGCAATCAAAAATATTTTAATTTTTCATAATACATTATGCCAATATTATTTGATTACCACTATTTCAAAATGATGGATGCACTTTTATGAAAGATTGATATCAAAACTTTTCGTTTGACGTGCACACATCTATATTAACGGATTTAACTCCACGCCAAGGTGCCAATGAATGAGCTATGGCAGCAGAAACATTTTGCCCTTTCTCTGCTAAAGTCTCCCAACAAGCTCTCCACTTTGAGTCACCTGAAATCCCTCCATGTATACCTCCTCCGTACCGGCCTTCACCACAGCAGTTTCGCCGTTGGAAACTTCATCACCCATTGTGCTTCTCTTGGACTCATGTCTTATGCAGCCCAACTGTTCGATCAAATGTCTGAACCAAATTCGTTTGTTTGGAATACACTCATAAGAGGGTTCCAACAGAATCATTCTCTGAAAAATACCCTTTATTATTTTGATCAAATGCGGGCAAACAATGTACAGCCTGATAGATTTACTTACCCTTTCGCCATTCGTGCTTGTTCAGGTTTACTGGAGTTTGCTAAAGGAGTTAGTCTTCATGGTAAGGTGGTTAAAATTGGGGTCAATTTTGATGTCTTTGTGGGTACTAGTTTGGTTGATTTTTATACTGCTATGGGGGATTTGAACATGACTAAGAGAGTTTTTGAGGAATTGCCGGAGAAAGATGAGGTGACATGGTATGCGATGTTATCGAGTTATGTTAACAAGTTTAATGACATGGGGAAAGCTAGAGATTTGTTTGAAAAGATACCATGTAAGGATCTTGTAATTTGGCATACCTTAATCCTGGGGTATGTCAAAGCTGGGGACTTGGAGCTAGCGAAGAAGTATTTTGATGAAGCGCCTGTTAAGGATTTACTCATGTACAATACAATTTTAGGTTGCCTTGCCAAGAATGGTGAAGTTGAATGTCTCTTGAGATTGTTTCATGAAATGCCTTGTAGGGATTTGGTATCTTGGAATACGGTTATTGGAGGGCTCGTACGTGATGGGAGGATTAATGAAGCTATGAGATTCTTCTATGAAATGGAAAGAGTGAATTTATCGCCTGATGATGTTACCCTGGCAAGCTTGCTCTCTGCTTGTGCACAAGCTGGAGCTCTGGATACTGGGAAATGGTTGCACTCATATATTGATAGGAGGTGTTCTGAGTTAAATGCTGTGATTGGGACAGCACTGGTGGATATGTATTGCAAGTGTGGTGATTTAGGGAGTGCTGCGGATGTCTTCAATAAGATGTCTGAACGTGATGTTGTAGCTTGGAGTGCTATGATCATGGGGTCCTCGATGAATGGGCAGAGTAGAACTGCATTGAACTTCTTTTACCGTATGAAAGATGAATCTGAAAGACCAAATGATGCGACAATTTTGGGGGTTCTGTGTGCTTGTGTGCATGGAGGATTGGTTGATGAGGGAAAGAAGTGCTTTTATGGCATGTCTGAGGAGTTTGGGTTAACACCAAAGTTGGAGCATTATGGTTGTATGGTTGATCTCCTTGGTCGAGCTGGTTTGCTAGATGAGGCGTATAGTTTGATACAATCTATGCCATATGAGCCACACACGGGTGCCTGGGGAGCCTTACTAGGAGCATGCAAGATACATAGAAATGTTGAGCTTGCTGAAAAGGCCATAGAACACTTGATCCAACTTGACATTGAGGACGGGGGCTACCTCGCAATCATGTCCAACATATATGCTAATGCAGGAAGGTGGGAAGATGTCTCAAAAGTCCGAAAATTGATGAAGGAAAAAGGCATTGGTAAATCACGAGGGATTAGCTCCATTGAGGTTAACGGGGTAATACACGAATTTGGTGTCCAAGAGAAAAAACACCCTCAAGCCAGAGAAATATATGATATGATAGATGAGATTTATAGACGACTGAAGAGGGCAGGCCATGTTGCAAGCACCAGAGAGGTATTTTTCGACGTTGAAGAGGAAGAAAAGGAAAAGGCGCTGTTCTTCCACAGTGAGAAAATGGCTGTTGCTTTCGGACTTATTGCTACTGATAAAACAACTATCATTCGTGTGGTGAAAAACCTTCGCATTTGCCCTGATTGTCATGCAGCTATGAAGCTGATTTCTGCTAGCTTTGAAAGAGAAATAGTCATTAGAGACCGTCATCGTTTTCACCACTTCAAGAACGGTGTTTGCTCTTGTAGAGACTATTGGTGAAAATATACAAATCCCCCTTCAACCATCATTGCTCATGTCAGTTCAAATGGAGAATTGCTAAACTAAATCTCCTACCTAAGACAGGCTATGCAACAAACAGTGTCATGGACTTCCCCGTTCCCCTGATGTAGCTAATTGACAAGTGCGCCTGTCGCCCCACCAGTCACACACACCTGTGCCATACACAGGCAATGCCCACAGGCCACAGCAGCGATCAGCAGGCAGCGCCCTTAGCACCAGAACATACTAGTCTCATAACCAATACACAGCGCATTGTGCATACAGGATGAAGCCAAAGACAAGGACACATTCTCTCCAAGGTCAACCTACCCTTCTAATTCATGATGTTGTACAAGTTGCATTGAGTCCTTTGTACAACCATAGTTTCATATGTTCAGTTTACAGCTTTACATTTTTAGTACGAGTTTGTCTCCATTTCTGAAGCCATGGTTAAACATAAAAGACAGTAATCATATCTTCATTTTCGTTTTCTGAATTTCTTCTTTCCACAATTTCCATATTCAATAGAAAAATGTAGAAAAGAAACATTATTTGACTTAACAAGATGATAGTCTGTGATTAAATAGAAAGAAATACACCAACTAAGAATAACGCAAAATTTTATCGACAAAAAAGAATTTAAGAAAAATGAAAAAGGAATAGGGGACAATGTATATTTGTTTTTGTAGAAATTCAAATATTATGCACTTCTAGCACAAACAAAAACCTTCTGCAAATAGTGCTTGTACCATTTTTCTGTGATTGCTTTCTCTTCTCTTCATCTACCATTAATATATCCAGCCAGTTTCCAGAGACGAATTCGTTTACAAAACTGCTGAAATGCAGCTTCAGTATTTCCAGCAACGACCTACTGCAACCGATCACTGTTCTTCATATCTTGTCTGAGATGATACACACATACACAGATACTCTGAAACCACTATAGCTTGAATCAGAGAGCAAACATCGGATTTAAATCTGAATCGGAAAATTCCGTGTGAAATGAGTTGGTTCTAGTCCTTGTAAACTTCTCCCTCTTCCTGATTTTGCGAATTCTTTTAGACTTCACAACATAATAAGTCATTGCGCCTAAAACCCCTGCCATTATGATCCCTGCAACAACTGTAACAAAAATTGCAGCCCATATATTACGCTTTCCAATAACTACATAAGAAGCAGATACAAAAGCCAGACTAGTGAAAACCGCGGCCAACCACATGAGTTTGTTAATCACCCCAATAACCCTTTTCTCTGATTTTGTCTCACCCCTGACTACTGTGATTTGTACAACCACGACAGCCAAGGACGTGAAGAGTGCAAGCGCATTCGTGATATAGAAGATCTTAAATGCAGGGGTGTTGGAGGCCACAGCGTATCCAGAATCAAGATCACCACCAGGAACTGTGAATATAGCAGCAAAAGCTACTGTTGCAAAAAGAGAGGCAACTATAGTTACAGAATTGGTAGCAGTGTTAATTCCTTCTCTGTGGAGCTTTTGAAGCTCCTTTGCAATACCAGTCATGTTCTTGTTAGTCCTTCGAGCTTGTTCAAGCTGGGAGTGAACATTTTTCTTAATTTCTGTCACAGTCATCCTAAGCTCATCTCGCGGCTGATTCAATTCATTGGCTCTACAAGCACCATAACGTTGCAAACACTCTTTTAGTTCTGTCGATTCTTCAGACATAGCAAGACCTTCAGCTATGTCTAGAGCTGTTTTGTTTTCTCTAGTCAATGCATTGACATTTGTGTCGTCGAGCATCAATAGTTCTTGCACTATCTGCAGTCATATAAAGCTAAATTCAAAATCACAGATTCTTTAATGCCTAACATTACCAGTACCTTATAAAGACCACTTCCATTTGACAAGCTATGTTACAGTCAAAAGCTTGACAACTTCTTATCTTTAAAAATGATGGAAATCCAGAAAAACCTAATGGTTGTTCCCTAATCCTACTTGAACAACTGATCGTTGAGGTGTGTTTTAATACATAGATTATGATATTGCAGAAAATAGAACAACTGATAGTTGAGGTGTGAAACTCGCAGAAAAGTGATAGTTCATGTGTGTTTTTGACCATTATCTCTAAAAATTATTCATGAATGTCTAAAAGTGCTTTAGGGATGTCTAGAACATCTAAAGCGTTTGCCATGACGTGGAGAGAAAGGTTACTCCATAGTAATAATTTGAACTCCTATGGTATCTTAGCTACACCTAGTAAGACACAATGAATCACATCCAACAGATGTATCAAAAACGAAATTTGACCATGCTCAAATCAAATTAAACCGAAACTAAGGAGAGAAAATATTAATCACAGCTTTACGCCATCAAAAGTAGTTAAACAAAGCAATAGTGATTACCTCTGACCGCTTTTTCCGTGTGGCAATATGTAATGCAGTATTGCCAAATTTATCCGGAAGCATTACAATAGCTGGATCTGCTCGCAGAAGCAACTTCACCACTTCACAGCTAACGCCTTTTACAGCCATGTGTAGAGCAGTCTGTCCTTTCTTATCAGTTCTTCTTGCCAGTTGTGGATCCTTATCCAGCAATGCTTGAACAATATCCACGTGGCCTTGGCGTGCAGACAAATGTAACGCGTTTTTTCCATTAGATCTTGATATCTCTAACAAGCTAGAATCCTTGGAAAGCAATTCATGGACAACTGATGTATGCCCTTTTGTGGCTGCAGATACAAGAGGAGTTGCATTCGATTGACCAACTGTCTTGCTCAACTCTGGCTCATGCTCCAACAGTAACTTAACAATAGCTGCAAATACATTTTCCACGCGTTAGCTATTAAAATTATAAATTCCTCGGATTCAACTGATCTGATTGATTAATTTTTGGACTAAAACAAATTCATTTCTTTGCCTTTTCCTGTAAAACTAGTTTTCAGACATCAGAAAGCAATATCGAGTGATTTGCTTCGTTCTTAACCTCAGATCATTTGCTTGACAATGACAAATAGTAGGGCAAATGAAGCAAAGGAAACAACACGTAATAGTAAAATTGAAGAATATGATAGTAGGAGAGTAATACTGATAAGGAAAACTAAACTAGGCTCGACTATCTACTAACACAAACGATTCTTCAAATCTATATACAAATTTTTTATTACCTTGATGACCTTGGTTAGCAGCAATGTGCAAGGGATCAAGACCAGAACGATTCTTCGCCGTGATCCCTTCCTTTGTACTATAAGGCAACAACTCCTTAACAACATCCATATATCCCCTTTCAGCAGCAGTAAACAACGCTGTTTCGCCTAATTCATTTACCTCATTCACCATTGCTTCCCTTATCTCAGCAACCTCTGCATCAAACTCCGCCCCGCTCATGGTTTTCAACATCTGTGCATCAATTTCCCCTAATATATCCCTCACAGCACCCACATCCCCACGCTGAGCCGCGAGATGCAGCTCCGTATCGTTGTGTCGCCCTGTCACCTGCTTTACATACTTTTTCTTCCCTGTTGGATCCATCCTTTTCCCTGAATTCGATAAAAGTAATGCTTTCCCTGAATTTGACACAAACAGGGCTTTCCCTGAATTTGATGGAATCAAAGCTTTGCTTGAATGTGACACCACAAGTGCCGGTGCTCGTGGCGACGGCGACGATGATGGCTCGCCGGCATAATTCATGTTCGAAATTGGATGTGGGGCCGGAGGTAGCCCCATTTCCAGATCCATCAAACCTGAATCATACAAATCCAAAAAAAAAAAAAAATTTAAAAATTACACACACAAATCTATAATCCTATAATATAACAATAACAACGTCTCAATCCAAACAAGTCGATTCATCGCATTACCTTGTTGGTTGATGGAAGACATTATAGATTTATTTATTTATTTATTTTTGATTTTACTATTCCATTAATGGAATTTTTATTTTTTAATTTTTGCTTCGAAATGGAGGAAATTAGGGGCGACGGCTGACGGAAAAAGGGAAGTGGGGGGACGCCGCCGGTGGTGGTGAAGGTGGTTAAAACGGTTAATATGAAATGATATAAACGCCGCCGTAGTGATTACCATATTCTTAACGACCAAAAGGTTCGGATTTTGTTTGTTAGTTATAATATTTGAATTCTAACTTTTGTGTTTTTTTTACTTTAGTGGCTATAATTAGAGTATATAATTTTTAGTGGTGGAGTGTAATTACACTTGCTTAAAATAATAATTTTATATAAACAAACAAATTATATCTATAGTTATGGTTCGTAATTGCGTTCCATAGCTATAATTTTGTTTGATATGAAGTTTGCGGTTTGTATACATTGCTTGCAAATATACAATATACAAAAAAGGTAAGTATATACAAATGAAGGTTGTTCGTATATTTCACTTGTTCGTTTGTATATTTTGCTTACGAATATACGCACAAATTTTGTATTTATATATACATTTAGGAATTTTTCAGAATTTCTTTTGTATATTTCGATTATCAATATACAAACAAGGTAATTTATTACAAATTTTTAATAAATCGTATACAAATAACTAGGGTTAGCATATAACTCATATATTACTTTTTCTTTTTGTGCTATTGTAAATTTGTTCTTCAGATTGTTGATGTAAGGAGCATTATAAAATGATACAATCTACCTCAACATTGTATTCATCTAATATAGTATGATACATTATGAAATTGACCAAACCATACATAACAATCATCATCTAAATAAGTTAAAAATGCTTGATATTTTATTTCAAAGTTTGTCTATCTGCAGTTTCTGTAATAGAACAAAGAATAACAAACGATTGGGGTAATGTACATACTGAAAAGAAGAAGAAAAAACAATAGTAGTATATATTACACGTTGAAATTTGAGTAAATTACACTAAAAATTAAACCTTGAAATATGAATTATTTGTAGATACTATGTATATATTATAGTACTCTCTATATTCCTAAATAATCATATATATATCAATCTTGATCATCAATTAAAAACAACTGGGAAAGTGAGTTTCTCTTAGTGCATGAGTCGTTTAACAACTCATAAATTGAATTATTCTTAACGCATGAGTTCTTGTTACTCATCATCATCATCTTCTTCTTTTTCGAATCGAACCATTTTTTTATTTTCTGAATTGCACTTCCATTATTATTGATCTTCAACTTGTAACTATTAATATACATCTGCCTGTATGACATCATTGTAATTATTTCTTCTTCTTGTTCTTAGATCTTGTTTGCGGAATTTATAACTCAGCCTTTTAAAAAAAAAAACATGTATGATCGATCACTGATACATATATTTATAAGTTGTACATCAAATCCTACGTAAATAAGAATTAGGTCTACGTAATAATTTATAGTAACTATCTTTTTATTAAGTTATATATCAAAACCTAGAATTTTTCCTCTTTTTTCTTTTTTCTTTTTCCGTGTATGTGTGTGGAGCTTTTGTTAAGTGAGAGTTAGGAAACTTTTTTTTTATAAGTTATCAAATACTACATAGATAAAAAATTAATTAGGTCTACTTAATTTATGGTAATTTTTTCTTTCTCTCTCTTTTTTTTTTTCAATTTAGAATTGGAAAAACCTTTTTCGTATATGTTTAGGATTACTTGGAGTTAATAACTTTGATGGTCACTCAACTATCAATTGTTTTCACAGAAAGTCACTCAATTTTCATTTTCAACTCAAAAGTCACTCAATTATGATTTCTTTGCACAGAAAGTCACTCAACTTTCATTTTCAACTCAGAAGTCACTCAACTATGACTTCTTTGCACAGAAAGTCACTCAACCTATTTAATTGTTTTTTCATTAAAATTGAGTGACATGAAATTTTAATTATTAACCAAAATTTTAAGAATAAAATATATTTATCCATTTAATAACCCGCCCATTTAATTCAATCCGCTAAAAATATAATATTACACATTTTATTTTATCATTCATTCCCTAAATCATTCCACATTAAACATTGAATATTTTATTTTATCATTAATTCGCTAAAAGAATGTGGGAGACAAGGGAGAATGATTCAGGGAATTAATGGTAAATAAAATCTTCAATATTATATTTTTAGCGGGTCGGGTTAAATGAAGCGGATCATTAAATGAGTATATATTCAATTCTTAAAATTTTGGTTAATAATTAAAATTATATGTCACTAAATTTTAGTGAAAAAAAAATTAAATAGGTTGAGTGACTTTCTGTGCAAAGAAGTCATAGTTGAGTGACTTTTGAGTCGAAAATGAAAGTTGAGTGACATTCTGTGCAAAGAAATCATAGTTGAGTGACTTTTGAGTTGAAAATGAAAGTTGAGTGACTTTCTGTGAAAACAATTGATAGTTGAGTGACCATCAAAGTTATTAACTCGGATTACTTGCGATCTATATGAGGATATGTAATCGGAAATTCCAAAGTATAGTGAAAAACACTCTCTACTAGGTTTAGCCAAACTACTTTTTTACCTATCAAAACCCTCAGGGGTCATTTTATTACTGTATAAGAGACATCTTATTAATGTATAAAAAATTGCATTAGCTTTACTATGTTTGGTAGAAGTTTTGTATTAGGTATAAAAGTCAACATAACTTATACCATGTTTGGTTGCATTTTTATAGTTCTTCATAATTAATAACAACATAACTTATGAGGGAATCTATGTATAAAGTTATATAGGGTAAAAGGTGGAATAAGTTATGTGGGTATTAGTTATACATGTATTAAAGTGATAAATTACATATTTACCCAATTAATTTATTTTATTGTTTTTAATTGGAAACTTTATTGTTTTCCTATATATAGGTTTGTTGTTTTTATTTCTTTTTTATATTTAGACCATTTTTATTTCTTTTAATTTATTTTATTTTTTTAATTGGAAACTTTATTGTTTTCTATCAACATGTGTTGTTTTTATTTCTTATTATATATAGATTATTTTCATTTCTTTTTATATACTTACCATTTGATTGATTTATGCAAATATAAATATTTTTTTAATATTAGAATTTGATTGTATATTTTTTAAGGATACATATGCTAATCAAATATTAGTATAATATATTATTCAATATATTTCACATTTGTAATCTCTACGTAACTAAATAATATCTACATAAATAATATTCACATAGTTAATGCCCGCATAATTAAACCCAACATAACTAAACTTGCATAATTAAACCCTGCATAACTAATACTCAATGCATAAAGCCATTGATCACCACATCACTAAAGTAACAGTGCCATATTAGGCTCAACTCTCAAGGTGATAAGTTGAAAAACTATACACCATCTGTTCCATTTTATATGACACTTTTTGTTTTTGGAGAGTTAAACAGTTTAACTTTGACCAGACATTTGCGTATGAAATCTTCAATTTTTTTGAAATAAACTTATATATTTGTAAACTACGTAAAAAGTATTATAAGTCACAATAATTGATAATTCAAAATATTAAAAGGATCTATGAAAAACTTATGGCTAGAGATAGACTTGTTTGAATCTCGAAATGCAAAAAGTGTCACATAAAATAGGACAGAAAAAGTACTATATATAGGGAAAAGATCACTTATATGCCAATAAAATAAAATATTTAACAACTTGTGTGTATTGATTGAGAAGAATGAATACAAATAGTTTACATCTTGCGTAGACTAACCATAACTAATTAACTAGTTAACTACCTAACCAGCTAATTATCATTCTGTTATAACATAATGTCAGCTGATATACTCAGCTTATTAGTCTAATTATCATTTCTCATATCTAACATAATCGGTATTTAAAGAATAACTGAGTAGTGTATTTATTAAAGGATTACTTATTCCTCCTTGATACCATTAGAATATATTATATTCTGATTGTATCAATGAGTAACTGAGCAGTGTTTTCATTGAAGGACTACTTCTTCTTCCTTGATATCTTTATAGTATAATATAATCTGGTGGTATCAATGAGTAACTGAGCAGTGTTCTCATTGAGGTTTGCTTTAGCTTCGATGAAATTACTCAATCATTCATGATATCATTATGGTATATCTACATACTGTCGTGATATCATTGAGGTATGTTTCAATTGTTCTATAATTTGATTTAAAAACAGTTTTAAAAAGAATCATAATTTAGTTACAATTTTTTAAAAATTTGTAAAAAGAGAAAAAAAAATCTACTAATTAATTTAGAGTTTAATATTAAATGTACAGCAAAATATACTTATTAATAATCATAAAGTTTGCTATGAAGCGCAATTATGCAAACTATAGTTATAATATATAAATATAATTTTTATATTTGTTATATGTGAAAGTTGCTCAATGGGTTAAAATTACTTATTCAAAATGTTCCAATTATAATTTATTAATTCTGAAAATGGTCATTCATCTATAATATATTCCTCTCATATTTGTAGACCTCATTTAGGTAATATTTCAATTTAATTTGTATTCTTATTGTTCCAAAATTCTTACACGTAGAATATGAGATAAGATTTCTAATCTCATATTTAATAGACAAAATTAGATCAACATCTCATTCATTTCTCTTTCTTTCTATTTTCTTGTTTTGCCTACAAATGGAAAACAAAAAAAGAGAGTAAATTGTCAAAAACAAATTCCAAAAAGTCAATAAGGTAGCTAGAGACGTTTATAAGCTGCATACTGCTCGATGGTTACATTGTAGGGAAATATTATCTAACTAAGAAAAAAAATTAGAACTATTATACATCATACATATATATGGTTATGTATTATTTACAATATTAATACATTACATAACTATTTATACAATATCGATATATTATATATTCAAGTCCGGAGTCTAAAGGGCAAAAAAAAAGATAAAAATTCCACAAGGATACATCAAAAAAATTTCTAACCAAAAGGGTAAAATTGCTACTGACGCAACGATTTATTTCAACGCCGTTAACAGTTTTTTTATATACATGCGATCATTTTATTGATATTTTTTCATCTTTACAGTCAGGAACAGAGCTACCTTACGGTCAGTGTTCAATATATAGTAGACGTCGATCTCCCTTCTAGCTCTTATGTCTAATCTAGTCTTCGGTTAGTTCTTATGTCTACTTCTTCAAATTTTGAACTCTCTTAATGAAAATTCTGGCTCTGCCCTTCTGGACGGTCCTTATATATTAGACCAAATTAAAGAAAGACTAAACAAATATTGCTTTGAACTTGAGAATTGAGACATCCCCTCTCTTGCCTTTGCTATCTAATGGAGTTACAATTTCCATTCAACTTCACTTTCTTAATCCTTTTCCTATCATTCCTCTATCTACTACTACTTGTGGAATTGAAAAAATCAAGAAACTTAAACAAAAAACTTCCCCCAGGCCCATGGAAATTGCCCTTTTTAGGAAGTATCCATCACTTGGCATTAGAAGGTGGACTTCCCCATCATGCACTCACAAAATTGGGCAAAAAACATGGGCCTTTCATGCACCTTCAACTAGGAGAAATTTCTACAATCGTAGTTTCTTCTTTGGAAATGGCGCGAGAGGTAATGAAAATTCACGACCTTGCTTTTGCATCGAGGCCTAAATTAGTATCCCTCGACATAATATTTTACAAGAGCGTGGATATCGCGTTTAGTCCTTATGGAGATTACTGGAGACAGATGCGAAAAATATGTGTCTTGGAACTTTTCACTGCCAAGAACGTACGGTCGTTTAGTTCCATCAGGAGAGAGGAAGCTTCGAGCCTCGTGCAATCCATCCAGTCATCAACACGTGGCGAACCGATAAACGTTACTAAACGGATTTCATGGTACGAGAGCTCAACTACATGCAAAGCAGCATTTGGGGAATTGTTGAAAGATCAAGAAAAATTCATTGAAATAGTGAGGGAATTGGCAGAATTGACTGGTGGATTTGGTGTGGCTAATATTTTTCCTTCAATCAAAATCCTTCATGTGTTAAGTGGAGTGAGGAGTAGAATCTTGAAAGTTCACAAAAATGTTGATGCTATTGTTGAGGATATTATCAATGAGCACAAGAAGAATATTGCAAGTGGTAAAAAGGGAAATGGTGCATTTGGAGGTGAAGATTTAGTTGATGTTCTACTAAGATTAAAGGAGAGTGGGGAACTTAAAATTCCAATCACCAATGACAACATCAAAGCAATTATCATTGTAAGTATTCTTACTTATAATTAAATCTCTTCAAAGAATTTTTTCATGAAAAATATTTTGTAAGAAAATTTATTATGGACCTCCTTGAGATTTATTTGATCTGCATGAAAAGATTTTGTAGATCTTCTTGAAGTACTTAGTTATCAATAAGAGTTCGATCAGATCTTGATATGATATTCGTGAATATTCCATGAATTCATGTAACTTTTTAGATGCATATTCAAGGAAATATATTATCTTTTATAAAGAGTAAATTTTGGGCTTAGTAAACATAAAAATCATATTTATATGCTATAACTATAGTTTGTAAAATTGTGCTCCATAACAAATTTTATTTTTGCTATGGAGCATCATATTTGTATAAATAATTGGCAGCCTCTCAATTCACTTTTATGTGTTTATGTATCTGCATAAAATTTAAATTTGTATACATTTGAATCAAAATAAAACATTTGTATATCAAAATCTCTCTCTTTCTCTCGCTTTATACAATACAAATTATAAATTATAATTTGTAATATGTGTTTGTATAAAACGAGAAAAAGAGATCAAAGGCAAAGAAACCTGGGTAGGGGAGATCTGTATTTGTACAAGTATAAGTGTATAGGATTAAAATATATATATTTGTATTTATATATACAGTTTTCTCTCGCTTTAAGAAAAACGCATATGCATTAAATACATTTGTGCTTGTATGAAGTGAGAGAGGCGAGGGAGAGACTAGCAGCGAGAAATGGAAAGTGGTGAGCGAGAAATTCAGGGAGAGAGGCGAATGACAATTGTTTGCTACGGGTTACAATTAAAGCAAACTGTAGTTATATCAGTTAATTTGAATTAATAGTTTGTTATTTTATACGATTTTTCTTTTTATAAATGTATGAGCATATTAATTATCTTATACATAAGCATGTGTACGTTATGGTTTAGGGTAGAGTAACTTTCAAGAACGATAACTGAAATTAAACTCGTATTGTAAAGTTCTACAAAATTTCAATGTCTACAAATATTCTATTTATGTTAATTCTTATTCGATTATTAATGAAATGTAGGACTTGTTTTCTGCTGGAACAGAAACTTCAACAACAACAACAATATGGGCCATGACAGAAATGATAAGAAACCCTAGTGTATTAGCAAAAGCAAAAGCTGAGGTAAGAGAAGCATTCAAAGGAAAAGAAACTTTCAATGAAGATGTTATTGAGGAATTGAAATATCTAAAGCAAGTCGTTAAAGAAACCTTCAGACTTCATCCTCCGCTCCCTCTCTTAATCCCTAGAGAATGTAGAGAAGAAACAAACATCTATGGTTACACTATCCCTTTAAAAACAAGAGTGTTGGTTAATGTTTACGCGATGGGAAGGGACCCAAAGTATTGGGAAGATGCAGAAATCTTTATCCCTGAGAGATTCGAGGGGAGCTCTGTGGATTTTATGGGGAATAACTTTGAGTATCTTCCTTTTGGCGCCGGAAGAAGAATATGTCCTGGGATTACATTTGGTTTGATCAATGTTTATCTTCCACTAGCTAATTTATTGTATCATTTTGATTGGAATTTACCTGATGATGTGAAGCTTGAAGATGTGGACATGACTGAGTTTTCTGGAATAACTGCAGCAAGAAAGAGCGAGCTTTACTTGATTGCCACTCCTTATTATCCTTCTCATGAATGATATTTTATGTGTTTAATGATATTTGTGTCTATCTTGTTTCAAGTTTCTATGTATATAATAAAAAGTTCAAATAATGTCACGTGAAAAAATCTAATGCTTTGTTAAAGAATCAAATGTATCATAGTGACAATATAAATAAATCTACATTTTAACAGATGGCACGAATGAGTCATTTGTTAGTATCTAGTTAGAAAACAAGCATCATCAACCTATCTTTCTATAGATCAAAACTCATTTAATTACAAAATAAATTGTAATAATAGGTCAATACTCAATAATCAATATTGATCACTAATACAAAATATCATGCGTATATTTCAAACCACATTTTTTTCTCTAGAAAAATAAGTTCTTAAAAGAAAATAATGAAATATAACTTACCTGAATAAGGTAAACAAGATCTATACCGTACCTGAATAAGGTAAACAAGATCTATACCGTAAGTGACAACATATATCTTTTAGATTTTTACCATATTATTTTGTTTACTTACCAAATATAAAAAAAAATAAGAAAAAAAATATTTTTATTAAATATTAAAAACTGGTTGAGCTATGATTAATATATGTAGGCTGTAGCCTCATTTTAGGTAGTAATTCAATTTAATTTGTATTGTATTTGTTCCAAAAAAAAAAAAACATAGAATATCATTGTAACACGTTTTATCTAGGTCCTCAGGTTCTACACGACATGATTTCTAATCTCACTTTTAATAAGACAAAAAATTAACATCTTATTGTGTATTTTCCTATTTATTTTTTTCCTTGAAATTGAAAAGAAAGTAAATTATCAAATACATTACATATACATTGCGCCGATTTTGTTGAATTTTTTGATGAAAATTATGTGTATAACCAAACATATACTAGTTTGCAGGAAGCTCTTACATATTACGCCTAAAGCTCTTACATATTACGCCTAAAGAAAGCCTATACAAATAAAGCTTTGAACTTGAGAATTAAGAAACCCTCTCTTAGCTTTAGCTATCTAATGGAGTTTCAATTTCCATTCAATTTCATTTTCTTATTCCTTTTCCTATCATTCCTCTATCTACTACTACTTGTGGAATGGAAAAAATCAAGAAACTTAAACAAAAAACTTCCTCCAGGCCCATGGAAATTGCCCTTTATTGGAAGTGTCCATCACTTAGCATTAGAAGGTGGACTTCCTCATCATGCACTCACAAACTTGGGCAAAAAACATGGACCTTTCATGCACCTTCAATTAGGCGAAATTTCTACCATCGTAGTTTCTTCTATGGATATGGCGCGAGAAGTACTGAAAACTCATGACCTTGCTTTTGCATCGAGGCCTAAATTATTAGCCCTCGACATAATATGTTACAAGAGCACTGACATTGTGTTTAGTCCTTATGGAGAATACTGGAGACAAATGCGTAAAGTATGTGTCATGGAACTCCTCACCGCCAAGAATGTCCGGTCCTTTAGTTCCATCTTGCACGACGAGGCATCTCGTCTCGTGCAATTCATCCAGTCATCGACACATGGTGAGCCAATAAACATTACGGAACGGATTTTATGGTACACGAGTACAATTACATGTAAGACAGCATTTGGGGATCAATTGTTGAAAGACCAAGAGAAATTCATTGGATTAGTGAAGAAATTGGTGGAATTGGCAAGTGGATTTAGTTTGGCTGACATTTTCCCTTCAATCAAGATCCTTGGTGTTCTAACTGGAGCGAGGAGTAGAATCTTGAAAGTTCACAAACATGTTGATGTTATTGTTGAGGATATTATCAACGAGCACAAGAAGAATATTGCAAGTGGTAAAAAGGGAAATGGTGCATTTGGAGGTGAAGATTTAGTTGATGTTTTACTAAGATTAATGGAGAGTGGGGACCTTAAAATTCCAATCACAAGTGACAACATCAAAGCAATTATAATTGTAAGTATTCTTACTTTTATAGAAAATA
Source organism: Solanum sitiens (assembly GCA_016801875.1). NCBI lineage: Eukaryota > Viridiplantae > Streptophyta > Magnoliopsida > Solanales > Solanaceae > Solanum > Solanum sitiens. The sequence goes on along the minus strand of JABWTJ010000011.1, from coordinate 1,813,416 downwards.
GTGCGGAGCATCAATAAAATGATTAAAATTGAAAATTAGTATAAAATAACATATCATGTCAACAAGATTCAATGAATTATCAATTTTTTAAATTCATGTGTTTGTAATAAAAAGTTCATAGAATTTGTTCAGGTCTAAAGGTATATATATGAAAGGTCTTTCCAATTAAATTTAATACACAATTAATTTTTATAAAATAAAATAAAATGATAAGTACACTTTTAAAGCACATTTTAGTCATTCAACTTTTGACTTAATTAGACTCTTTTCACTTTTAATTGAATGATCTTGTTGACTTATATTACTAAAATCTAAACAAAATAAGGCTTAATTAATCAATTCTCATAATATTTAATACATAATTTTAATTTGAGGAATAGTTTTTAGTAGTAACAATTAAGCATCGAAGGTAATTCATAAAGAAAAAATAAAATGTCCAAAAGCAAAATTGTCATCATACCAACCATTTGAATTTTAACACTACAAAAGCTACCGTTAATATAGAATGCTTATGTTTAAGAAAATTATTAGGCTTAGTATCGCATAAATATAAATGTTACTTTCATTTTTATTTGAAAATTAAAATTTTAAATCTCATATTGTATAAATTGTAGAAAAATAAAAAATGAGACAAAAGGGGTGAAATGGACAATATATATGTGTTCGCAACACTATATTAGATAGACGAAAGTAACACAATTAATATATTCATTCAAAATAATAATCTTTTAGCAATATTTATTCAATATACTTGTATTTAAACAAAAGCATATTGCATAAACCATTCAAGTAAAACCAAACTCATCATGTATTAATAGAAGTTTTGTCAATTAATTAAATAGCACTTAAAAGAATAATAACAAAAAAAAACAAAGAAAAAAATTTCATATCAATGCAAAATGATATAGAATTACATAAAAATATGAGTTGCACAACAAATTTATTTTGGACAACATACCTTAACTTCAAAATGGAAAATAAAAACTTAAAATTGTAAGCTAACATAAAAAATAGATCTAAAGGAATATAGAGGTCATATCTTATATTTATAAGCTTAACACTTGGAATATATTGTAAGAGAGCTTCTCTTTTTTATTTCAGAATGAAGCAGTATCTATTTTCCTCCTCAGTTAGCTTCTTGACGACGTGTATCTATATCATTGTCTAGGAAGAAAAAAAGAGAACAATAGATGATATAAAAGAAAAGAATATATGTGATGATCTAGGGAGCAATTTTGAATCATAATACATAAATTTTGTTTTGGTTTTAAAATTCAAAGAGTCACCGAATTGGAAGAGTTTCATACATTATTTTGTCTTCTACTCATAATTGAATTCAACCTAATTAATGTCATACTAAAAATTAAAGTATAGTTGTTGGACTTCATATTCCACCATTAAATAAATTTTATTTTAATTTAGTAGTGGAGCAAAATGGTAATCCAACATTGAAGGTTAGAGCTTTCCACTTTTAATAATACATGATATATGACGATTCTTCTTTGATTAATAAAATGTAGGAGTTGTTCGCTGGGGGAACAGAAACTTCAGCTGCAACAACAATATGGGCCATGGCAGAATTGATGAGAAACCTAAATGTATTAGCAAAGGCACAAGCTGAGGTAAGAGAAGCATTCAAAGGAAAAGAAACTTTCGATTTCGATGAAGATGTATTGAAATATCTAAAACAAGTTGTTAAAGAAACCTTAAGACTTCATCCTCCAGTCCCTCTCTTAGTCCCCAGAGAATGCAGAGAAGAAACAAACATCAACGGTTACACTATCCCATTAAAAACACGAGTGATGGTTAACGTTTATGCAATGGGGAGGGACCCAAAGTATTGGGAAGATGCAGAAAGCTTTATCCCTGAGAGATTCGAGGGGAGCTCAGTGGATTTCATGGGGAATAACTTTGAGTATCTTCCTTTTGGTGCCGGAAGGAGAATGTGTCCTGGGATGTCATTTGGTTTGATCAATGTTTATCTTCCGTTAGCTAAATTGTTGTATCATTTTGATTGGAAATTACCTGATGATGTGAAGCCTAAGGATGTGGACATGACTGAATTTTCTGGAATAACTGCAGCAAGAAAGAGCGAGCTTTACTTGATTGCCACTCCTTATTATCCTTCTCATGAATGATATTTGATATAGGAGTCGGGGTATTTTATGTATTTGATGATATTTGTGTTGTGTGTATATAAATATATAATGAATGATTTAAATAATGTCATGTGACACGATCTAGTTCTGTGTTAATAGCACAAATGAATCTTTTCAACCTTACCGTGAATTATTCTCTTCTTCTTTTTGTTAATATCTCGCTCAAAGGATCCATGTTCTCCTATGATTCGGCTCCTCTCCAGTAGCCCATCCGTCCAATTCCTCCATTACAGCCCACTTTCTCGGCCTGAATAATTTAATATTTATAGTAAAGAGAAGAAGAACAACTCAAGTTGTAAACTTTTGCAAAATCAAGTGAAAAATAAATAGTCTTGTATTTTTGTGTTTTTTTTTACCATTAATGTACCTTAATTGAAGTATAATTCTTTTAATTTTTCCGTCTTCCAACTCTATCCTCCTCTTCATATATATAAATTTAAGAAAATATATCAAACCCAGTTAATACACCATGTAATTCTCAGTAAGCTTCACTTGCTAAAAATTTTAGCTTTGTAAAGGCTAGAGAATTCTCCTGGGTTGCAATTGACAAGGATCATCAACTTCCATTTTTTTATAGTTACTTTATTACCCTGTCATGAGAGCAACGGAGAGGGTTGGGAACAGTAATTTCACGAAAGGTGTCTAGACATTGTATAACTACTAATCTGATTTAAACATGCAAATGTAATCGCATATTGTGTCAAGAATATTCAAAATATGTTATTTGATCACTTTATATGTCATTTTACTTGTATATATGATATTTTTTTTCTGACAAAGATCTCCCTCACGAGTCATGGCCATGTAGCTCTGTTCCCTCTTTTTTATTTTGGTTTTATCCCTTTGACGAATTTCAATTATGACCAATGCCCCACTAGCTAAATAGGTGTAAGAAAAAGCTATCCGAAAAGAAAAAAAAAAGTGAAACTTGAATTGAACTCAACGAATTGCACAGACAAATTCTTTTAGAAAGATAGAGAGAAGGAAGATAATGTTTGACTATAGTTAAATAGTTGGTTTTAGCAAATAATATGAACTATTTATCTCTTCGTTCATAAATATTTTATCATATTATCTTTATTAGTTGATATTTAATATTAGAAATTTTAAAATAATTTAGAATATAATATTTAATATTGATGGTAAAACACAAAAAAAATCAAAAATGACGAACAAAAATAAAAATCTAGAACACCAAATTATTTTTCTTTTCTAGTTTTCTAGATCTCTTTAATTTGTTTTGTTTTTTTCTTCTATTTTCTTCCCCTTCTCAATCTACTTATTTCTTTTTTCTCTTCTTTTTCCTTTTTTATCTCTCTTCCTTTTTGGCTTCTTTTATCCTCTCTTTTTTCCCCAATTTTTTTCCTCTTCCTTCTTTCTCCTTTTTTCGTGTGTATTGAGAGTTCGTGTTAAATGAGAGAATCGAGATTTAAGGTAATTATTTTTGGATTTTTTTATGTTTCGTCTTTAAGTTCGCTTGTTTTATTTTCTCTCCAGGAAATATAGAATAATAAAATATTAATTAACTATTTTTTACTTATATGAAGTAACAGAGTGAAAATAAACATAAACATCTACTTTCTTTCAATGGTGGAGTTATACATATTGTTTATCGTATAAAAGCTGATTATTGAGAAGAATATAATGAATGAGATAATATAATTCATTATCAATTTAATGGTCAATAATGAATTTCTGTAACGGTTCACTTTTATCATTTCTGCAGATGGAGAAACATGTAAACAAAGAAAACCAATAGTTATTCCTCCATCTTATATCAGTGGATCATTTTTCTTTTTATACGTATATTAAGAAATTATAAATAAAAATATAATTTTAATAATTTATTCTTTAAAAACATTTCTTGGGATTGTTAAAAAAAATAGTATAGTTCTATAAAAAATTAATCGCAAGAGTACTATTTATGGAATATTGATCTCCCAATAATTACAAGAACCCAATGGTCTTTATTGTTGAAAAAAAAAGAGAATTTGACCAAAATAAGTTATTATTAAAATTAATTTATCAAAATAATATATTTTTTGAAATTTTACAAAACTAATATAAACGTAGTTCTCTGTAACGTTTTAGGTAATATTTTATTCAAAAAGATTCAATAACAAAAGACAGAAATCTGACAAAACAAACAGACATAAAACATTGTTGTCAGTAATTTTTTATAATTCATTACTCTGAAGCACGTTTTACAGCTAAAACGTGACTCATAATAACGTTTCTCTGGAATGATTAAAAATTAAAATTCAATCTCGTACATACCTCATTCAACTTTATTAAACTTCTCTCTCTCTCTCTCTCTCTCTCTCTCTCTCTCTCTCTCTCTCTCTCTATATATATATATATATATATATATATATATATATATATATATATATATATATATATATCTCTTTATCTTCTCATTTCATACATAGATAATACATTTGCAAGGATAAAGAGAGTGTGGAGGGATTTTCTACAATATCAATTAATTTCTTTTTTTAATAGTTGTTTGCTTACTTATTGCATCAATTTTAATTCAATAGCTTCTTTATTGATAGTCTAATATTTAATAATCATAAGAAATCGATTGGTCTAATATTTGGAAGGGTTAGTTACTTAGGCTAGAAGAAGATCTTTCATATGATTTATTCACAAATTTTGAAATTGAAATGATACAAGACAAGCTCTAATTTGTTCAAAGTCTTTCTCGCTTTTTTTTCTTTTGTTTAAAAAAGTATTGTCCATGTATAAAAGAGAAAGAAAAGAAAATCTATATATATTTCAAGTGAAGGCATGTACAAAATATATCTATCCATATTAATAGTGAAATTTGAATAATGAACGAGGCATGTAGAAGATTGAATTCTATTCCAATTTTCAATAATTTCAGAACAACGTTACTGTGAGTCCCATTTTAACTGTAAAACGTGCTTCAGAATAACGAATTATAAAACGTTACTGATAATAACATTTTATGTTTGTTTACTCTATCAGATTTTTGTCTTTTTATTATTGAATTTTTTAAAATAAAATATTACCTAAAACGTTACTAAAAACTACGTTTATACTAATTTTATAAAATTTCAAAAATACATATTATCTTGATAAAATGATATTAATAATGACTTACTTTGATCAACAATTCTAAAAAAAAAAGCTAACCCTGAAAGTTTAAAATTTCAATGATGAAAGCAAATTTTAACACAAATATTAAAATGTTATCTTGAAATGAGACTTGGGATGCTTTCAAACTTTTGTTTGTATTATCACTTAATATCAAATAACCCTTTCATTTCCCTGGATGAATGAATTTAGTAAATTAAATCATTCATTGTAACTTACAATTTAAATTGATTATTTAATTGTCTTTTTTATAAATAACTTACTATTCAAAAAATAATTAAGATATTACTATTTAGTAATAATTAATTAAACAAATATTTAATTTGATAAAAATTAAATTGGTAATCCAATTTTATATATATATATCGTCTTGTTTCAAGCTTGTATGTGTATGTCAGCTTGACAGCTTGCTTATACTTGTTTAGTATATTCATCTATTATATGTTCTTTGAATTTTGTGTATTGATATTACTCCCTCGTTTTACTTGTTTAATTTTAATTTTTTACTTGTCATTTATTATAAATTAAAAAAAAAATTACCCATTATACCCTCAATTTATTTAGAGAGTTATTGTTTTTAAAAAAGATACAAGCGCTTTAATGAGTATATTGATTTTGAACTTCTATCAATTAATGAATAGGAATAAAATAATAAACTCATATGTTAGTATTATTATTTTAATAGATATTTTAATTCAAAATTGGACAAGTAAAATACGGATAAAGGAGCAATAGTTTCACCATCCAAAATAATACTCTCCATACAATAATTGAAATAACTGAGCCTTTTGTATGTTCCCCTTAGCCCTTTGGAGAAGTGATGATAAAAGGCTTGAATATATACTGAACTTAATAAAATGGCTCATATATGCAACTCGTAAAAGGAGATGAAGAGAGATGGGAGCTGATAAATAACGAAGGATTTTAATAATGTCACGTGAAAAAATCTAATTCTTTGTTATTAACACAAATAAATCAAATGTATCATAGCGAGAGCATGAATAAACCTAAATATTAACAAAATCTAGTTAGAAAGTAAGCATCATAACCTACCGCTCTAGATCAAGACTCATTTAATTACTAAACGAATTGTGATGATAGATCGATACTCAATAATCAATATTGATTCGCATAAAATTTTCCACGTCATTGCCGTTTCTAATTTAATTAATGGTTGTTAATACATAATGTGTTTGACATTAAATTAATTAAAGATATTTCGTTATTGTATTGATGTCAGCTGGATGATAATTGAATACAATACAATTAAAAACAGATTTATTGCCTTCCCCAAACCCCACCCCCTCCCAAAAAAATTAATTTTGCTTTTTAAAAATGTTATCAACTTTAAATTTTTATTTTTTCACTCCTAGCCTCCACCCACCCACCCACCCCACCCCAAAAGAAAATTATTTTTAAAAATATTTTTAATTTCATAAATTATTTTCTACTCAAATAAAAATGAAAGATGTCTCTCAAATACATTTTTCATTCCTAAATTAAACACTAAAAAAAATCATTTCCGAAAAATATTTTCTACTCACCAACCAAACATGAGAAAATAAGTCCAAAATTACTTGTTTTCCATGAAAAAAATTTCCATGAAAAAATATTTTCCTTCGTACCAAACGGTCTCTATCTCGAATTCAACTTTCATATAGTTTATACTTTATACTTTAGTATTATATTATCCGAGATAATGATTTGCACGTATAAGATTAGTATTATATTTAGTGTGTTTTGTGTGGAGTTTTTTTTCCAAAAATGTTTTAAAATACTTTTTTTCGGTGTACTTACCATATACCGATAATAAGCAAAAAAGACATTTTCTGTTTACTAACCAAACACTCACACCAAACACACCCTTACTCTCAAATCATTTTCTTACTGACATTAGGATTATATATTAGGCCAGAAGAATTAAAACCTATACCTGCATGACTCCTCTCTTAGCTTTAGCTATCTAATGGAGTTTCAATTTCCATTCAATTTCATTTTCTTATTCCTTTTCCTATCATTCCTCTATCTACTACTACTTGTGGAATGGAAAAAATCAAGAAACTTGAACAAAAAACTTCCTCCAGGACCATGGAAATTGCCCTTTATTGGAAGTGTCCATCACTTAGCATTAGAAGGTGGACTTCCTCATCATGCACTCACAAACTTGGGCAAAAAACATGGACCTTTCATGCACCTTCAATTAGGCGAAATTTCTACCATCGTAGTTTCTTCTATGGATATGGCGCGAGAGGTACTGAAAACTCATGACCTTGCTTTTGCATCGAGGCCTAAATTATTAGCCCTCGACATAATATGTTACAAGAGCACTGACATTGCATTTAGTCCTTATGGAGATTACTGGAGACAGATGCGCAAAGTATGTGTCTTGGAACTTCTCACTACCAAGAATGTACGATCCTTTAGTTCCATCAGACAGGACAAGGCATCACGCCTTGTGCAATTCATCCGGTCATCAACATGTGGTGAGCCAATAAATGTTACGGAACAGATTTTATGGTACCAGAGCTCAATCACATGTAAAGCAGCATTTGGTGAATTGTTGAAAGATCAAGAGAAATTCATTGAACTAGTGAAGGAATTGGTGGAATTGGCAGGTGGATTTAGTGTGGCTGACATTTTCCCTTCAATCAAGATCCTTCATGTGCTAAGTGGATTGAAGAGTAGAATCTTGAAAGTTCACAAAAATGTTGATGTTATTGTTGAGGATGTTATCAATGAGCACAAAAAGAATATTGCAAGTGGTAAAAAGGGAAATGGTGCATTTGGAGGTGAAGATTTAGTTGATGTTCTACTAAGATTAATGGAGAGTGGGGAACTTAAAATCCCAATCACCAATGACAACATCAAAGCAATTATGATTGTAAGTATTCATACTTTAATAGGGAAAATCTTTCAAATTTATATACTATAAATTCCTCAGCTATTTTTAGTTTAAGCAGTTGGATGGACGCGCAACTATTCACGTTAATTCTTCTTTGATTGATAATGAAATGTAGGACTTGTTCGCTGCGGGATCAGAAACTTCAGCAACAACAACAATATGGGCTATGTCAGAAATGATGAGAAACCCAAATGTATTAGCAAAGGCACAAGCTGAGGTAAGAGAAGCATCCAAAGGAAAAGAAACTTTCGATGAAGATGTTATTGAGGAATTGAAATATCTAAAACAAATTGTTAAAGAAACCTTAAGACTTCATCCTCCAGTCCCTCTCTTAGTCCCCAGAGAATGCAGAGAAGAAACAAACATCAACGGTTACACTATCCCATTAAAAACACGAGTGATGGTTAACGTTTATGCAATGGGGAGGGACCCAAAGTATTGGGAAGATGCAGAAAGCTTTATCCCCGAGAGATTCGAGGGGAGCTCTGTGGATTTCATGGGGAATAACTTTGAGTATCTTCCTTTTGGTGCCGGAAGGAGAATGTGTCCTGGGATGTCATTTGGTTTGATCAATGTTTATCTTCCACTAGCTAAATTGTTGTATCATTTTGATTGGAAATTACCTGATGGTTTGAAGCCTAAGGATGTGGACATGACTGAATTTTCCGGAATAACTGCAGCAAGAAAGAGCGAGCTTTACTTGATTGCCACTCCTTATTATCCTTCTCATGAATGATATATAATATAGGAGTCAGGGTATTTTATCCTCTCTGTTCTTCTTTTTTTGTTTGTGAATTATGTACTTAATGATATTTTTGTCAGCTTATTTCAAGTTTGTATGTAATATATTCATGTGTTGTTCAATGATCAGTTCATGTACTTCCAGCATTTCAGCGGGAATTTATTTCCCGACATGTGTTTTTCCAGTGACCTGAATGAGAAAGTCATGTTTTATAACACAATTTTTTTAGTGATCGAGGTGGGGAAACCTTTGTTTCTAGCAGTGACATCTCTTAGTGATTTTTTATAATAGCATAAAGGACTCACTCTGATATCTCAGGTTCATATTTTCATCAAAATTTATTTATAATTTGACATTAGACTCAGAGTTTGGAATTTTCTTCTGTTTGTTTCAAATAAAACCAAAATTTGTACTTTTGTAGCAGTTGGCACTGCATCAGGAAAAAGCCTTTGCTCTAATGGAGTTCCAATTTCCATTCAACTTCATTTTCTTAATCCTTTTCCTATCATTCCTCTACTTACTATTCGTAGAATGGAAAAAATCAAGAAACTTAAACAAGAAACTTCCTCCAGGCCCATGGAAATTGCCCTTTTTAGGAAGTATCCATCACTTGGCATTATAAGGTGGACTTCCTCATCATGTACTCACAAAATTGGGCAAAAAATATGGGCCTGTCATGCACCTTCAACTAGGGGAAATTTCTATGGTCGTAGTTTCTTCTATGGACATGGCGCGAGAGGTACTGAAAACTCACGACCTTGCTTTTGCATCGAGGCCTAAATTAGCATCCATCGACATAATATGTTACAAGAGCATGGACATTGCATTTACTCCTTATGGGGAATACTGGAGACAGATGCGCAAGGTATGTGTTTTGGAACTTTTCACTTCCAAGAACGTACGGTCCTTTAGTCCCATTAGGCGGGACGAGGCTTCACGCCTCGTGCAGTTCATCCGGTCATCAACACGTGGCGAGCCGATAAATGTTACGGAATGGGTTTCATGGTACCAGAGCTCAACTACATGCAAAGCAGCATTTGGGAAATTGTTGAAAGATCAAGAGAAATTCATTGAATTAGTGAAGGAATTGGTGGAATTGGCAGGTGGATTTAGTGTGGCTGACATTTTCCCTTCAATCAAGATCCTTCATGTGCTAAGTGGAGCGAGGAGTAGAATCTTGAAAGTTCACAAAAATGTTGATGTTATTGTTGAGGATGTTATCAATGAGCACAAGAAGAATATTGCAAGTGGTAAAAAGGGAAATGGTGCATTTGGAGGTGAAGATTTAGTTGATGTTCTACTAAGACTAAAGGAGAGTAGGGAACTTAAAATCCCAATCACCAATGACAACATCAAAGCAATTATGGTTGTAAGTATTATATGTACTTGGATAAGACACATAGTATACATTTGCGCGGCTATTTATATTAATTCTTCTCTAATTAATAATGAATGCAAAACTTGTTCTCTGCGGGAACAGAAACTTCAGCAACAACAACAATATGGGCCATGACAGAAATGATGCAGAACCCAAGTGAATTAGCAAAGGCACAAACTGAGGTAAGAGAAGCATTCAAAGGGAAAGAAACTTTCGATGAGGATGTTATTGAGGAATTGAAATACCTAAAACAAGTTGTTAAAGAAACCTTCAGACTTCATCCTCCAGTCCCTCTTTTAATCCCCAGAGAATGCAGGGAAGAAACAAACATCTATGGTTACACTATCCCATTAAAAACAAGAGTGCTGGTTAACGTTTATGCAATGGGGAGGGACCCGAAGTATTGGGAAGATGCAGAAAGCTTTCTCCCTGAGAGATTCGAGGGGAGCTCTGTGGATTTTATGGGAAATAACTTTGAGTATCTTCCTTTTGGTGCCGGAAGGAGAATGTGTCCTGGAATTACATTTGGTTTGATCAATGTTTATCTTCCACTAGCTAAATTGTTGTATCATTTTGATTGGAAATTACCTGATGGTGTGAAGCCTGAGGATGTGGACGTGACTGAGTTTTCTGGAATAACTGCAGCAAGAAAGAGTGATCTTTACTTGATTGCCACTCCTTATTATCCTTCTCGTGAATGAAATTCAATACAAGTTCCTATGTTGCAAGGACGTTTCAAAAATGTCTGAAGGTATGACATCATTTTTGGAGAGTCAGATCAACATAGGATACAACAGTGAGTTTTTTTTGTTGTTGTTGATCTTTATCTGTTTCTGTTGTTGTGTAAATTATGTATTTGATTACAAAGGGAGGTGCCAAAATAAAGAAGGGAAAAGGGCACAATTTATTTGAGTTATCAGATTGTGTATATTTGTTCATAATATAAATAAAGAAATAAGACAAATAAATTAAAACTAAGAGCGTATTTTATAGAGTACTTTATAAAGGTGAAAAACAAAAATATTACTCAAGTTTGAGATCAAAGGGCCATTTTGCTCGTGGTGAGCACTTTGCGCAATAGGCAAGCCCTATGCGACATGCTCGACTCAGAAGGAAGGAAGGCATTCAGGGGGAATCGATTCCGGGTCTTCCGTGTGGATAACCACCTTCTTCCAAACCAACTGAGTCGTCTCGAGGGACTGTTGTAAACTATTATTCAATCCTTCGTAAAAGCTTTTAAATCTAACAAAATAATTTGTTTCAAGCCTTTGCCTACAAATTACAATTTACAATGGTGAAGCAAAAGTCATGACTAAATTACCCTATGCATCTCCTGCTCCATCTGTAGTTGTTTCAACTTGTAAAGCAGAATAGGTTTGTTTATCTAAAGGACAAAGGAAATATAGTTGCAATATTTGCATGTTCTTTTTTGTTTACTGATAAAAGACCAAAAGAAAAAAAGTATAATCAAATGTTATTAAAGTATGGGCAACTTTCATATAGCAAACAAAAAATTCATATTTGTATGCTATAGCAAAGTTTGCATAATTGCGCTCCATAATAAACATATAACTGTATAATTCGATATACATATACAATTGTATAATTCGCTGGCCTAATTATATAATTCGCTGGCCTCGCTATACATATACAATTGTATGATTCGCTAGCCTAAATTGTATAATTCGCTGGCCTATTTCGCTGCAATTGTATAATTCGCTGGCCTATTTCACTGCAATTGTATAATGTGCAATTGTATAATTTTCTGGCCTATTTCGCTGCAATATCTGTATAAAATTTGCTTTGCATACAATTGAATCGAAGTAAAATGTTTGTATATTGTATAATTATAAGTGTATAGGAAGAAGATATATGTTTTTCTCTCGCTTTATACAAAAACAGAAACACAATTTATACACTTTTGTTGTATAAAGCGAGAGAAAATTATATTTCACTGCAATTGTATAATTCGTTGGCCTTTTTCGCTGCAATTTTTGTATAAAATTTACATTTGTATACAATTGAATCGAAGTAAAATGTTTGTAAATTTTATAATTAAGTGTATAGCACGAAGATATATGTTTTTGCACGTGTATATACAATTTTCTCTCGCTTTATACAAAACAGAAACATAATTTATACACTTCTGTTGTATAAAGCGAGAGGCGAGCAGAGGGAGAGTGGCGAGCGAGAATAGAAGAGTGGCGAGCGAGAGTTTTGGGAGAGAGGCGACTGGCAAACTTTGGCAAACATTTGCTGTGGGGCACAATTAAATCAAGCAGTATCTACTCCATTTATTTTAGGTTATTAATTTGCTATTATATACAATTATCCCTTAAAATTAATATTACTGAGGCCATGAGTAAGGTGCTGCTGACAAATTAACATGAGTAATGTATAGCTCGTAGTTTCTTCCAAATAAAACCAAAGATACTTTAGCAGCCGACACTGCATCGGCAAATAGATTTTGTCATGCAATATGTGGCAGGACGTGAAGATCTATTAATCAATACGAATCGTCTAGGAGGCTCTACATGTGGCTGGAAAATACGTTATGAGTGTAATATATGTCATAATCTTGTTAGAAGCCAAGTATGAAGTGATTAAAATACTAAAAAAAAAGTTTTTTCTAATAAAAGCATAAAAAACAAGTTTCGACATTTCAATCCTTCCCACCGCCACATTCATTATCCCTCTGGCATTAGGATAAGCCAAAGGATAGCCAGCCCTATACAACAAATTAAAGCTTTGAGCTTGAGATTTGAGAGACACCCCTCTCTCATAGCTTTAGCTATCTAATGGAGTTCCAATTTCCATTCAATTTCATTTGCTTATTCCTTTTCCTATCATTCCTCTATCTACTACTACTTGTGGAATGGAAAAAATCAAGAAACTTGAACAAAAAACTTCCTCCAGGACCATGGAAATTGCCTTTCTTAGGAAGTCTACATCACTTGGCATTAGAAGGTGGACTTCCTCATCATGCACTCACAAAATTGGGGAAAAAATATGGGCCTCTCATGCACCTTCAACTAGGGGAAATTTCTACGGTCGTAGTTTCTTCTATGGACATGGCGCGAGAGGTGTTGAAAACTCATGACCTTGCTTTTGCATCGAGGCCTAAATTAGCATCCATCGACATAATATGTTACAAGAGCACTGACATTGTGTTTAGTCCTTATGGAGAATACTGGAGACAAATGCGTAAAGTATGTGTCATGGAACTCCTCACCGCCAAGAATGTCCGGTCCTTTAGTTCCATCTTGCACGACGAGGCATCTCGTCTCGTGCAATTCATCCAGTCATCGACACATGGTGAGCCAATAAACATTACGAAACGGATTTTATGGTACACGAGTTCAATTACATGTAAGACAGCATTTGGGGATCAATTGTTGAAAGACCAAGAGAAATTCATTGGATTAGTGAAGAAATTGGTGGAATTGGCAAGTGGATTTAGTTTGGCTGACATTTTCCCTTCAATCAAGATCCTTGGTGTACTAACTGGAGCGAGGAGTAGAATCTTGAAAGTTCACAAAAATGTTGATGTTATTGTTGAGGATGTTATCAATGAGCACAAGAAGAATATTGCAAGTGGTAAAAAGGGGAATGGTGCATTTGGAGGTGAAAATTTAGTTGATGTTCTTCTAAGATTAATGGAAAGTGGGGAACTCAAAATCCCAATCACCAATGACAACATCAAAGCAATTATGGTTGTAAGTATTCTTAAACTTAAAGGGAAAATCTCTAAAACTATTGTTGAGTTACTGAATATAAAAAGTATTTAACATTCTTTTGTAAGCAGACACACACATAATTAATTAGGCATTAAAGAAATGCCCTTCAACTTTGACAAGTATATTACACATAAACGACTTGTTGATCTACTTACTGCAGCCCAATTTAGGTTAATTCTTCTTTGGTTAATAATGAAATGTAGGACTTGTTCTCTGCGGGAACAGAAACTTCATCAACAACAGCAACATGGGCTATGACAGAAATGATGAGGAACCCAAGGGTGTTAAAAAAGGCACAAGCAGAAGTAAGAGAAGCATTCAAAGGAGAAGAAACTTTCGATGAGGATGTTATTGAGGAATTGAAATACCTAAAACAAGTTGTTAAAGAAACCTTCAGACTTCATCCTCCAGTCCCTCTCTTAGCCCCCAGAGAATGCAGGGAAGAAACAAACATCAACGGATACAACATCCCATTAAAAACAAGAGTCATGGTTAATGTTTGGTCGATGGGAAGGGACCCAAAGTATTGGGAAGATGCGGAAAGCTTTATACCTGAGAGATTCGAGCAGAGCTCTGTGGATTTCTTGGGGAATAACTTTGAGTATCTTCCTTTTGGTGCCGGAAGGAGAATGTGTCCTGGAATTACATTTGGTTTGATTAATGTTTATCTTCCACTAGCCAAATTGCTCTATCATTTTGATTGGAAATTACCTGATGGTCAGAAGCCAGAGGATGTGGACATGACTGAGCACTCTGCCATAACTGCAGCAAGAAAGAGTGAGCTTTACTTGATTGCCACTCCTTATTATCCTTCTTAATAATGATATTTGATACAAGTTGATACAACAGTTGGGGTCTTTTTCTCCTCTTTTCTTTCTTCTTTTTCTTTTTTGGTTCTTTATGTGTTTCTGTCCTTGTGTGAGGTGCCAAGAAAAAGAAAAAGGCAAAAGGGCATAATTTCTTTGAGCAATCAGTTTGTTTCAAGCTTGTGTGTATATATATCAGTTTATGTCTAGTTTCAGGAAATGCATGGTTAAGTTTGCATGCTACAAAGCTCTCAAGCATTCACAAAATAACAAGAACTGTTCTTTGGTCTGAATGTGTTATATTAGGCTAAGTCAAGCCCCTACGGATTTTCCCAAAAGGCTTCACACCATTAAGAACATCCTACACTTCATCTGTAGCTTCTTTTTCCTTTCAACTATTGATGTGAGACTTTGTTCGCACATCCTTTAAACGAAAAATACTCTGATATACACAGATAAAACACTGCTAAACAGGATGCAAAGAGCAACAACTATTCCAGTTGGCTATCCATAATTCATGTAGTAGATACAACTAATATTGAACTCTGGTGCCATGATTAACTTCATTATTACACAACACACAAGCACATAACACAAGTATTGATATTTCACTAGGAAATAGAAAAAAAGAAGTCACAACTTTTTTCCCAGTGACTCAATTTGAAACTTACTGCTAACTAAATCTAAATATCTAACAAGCAAACACCATAGCTAAACTAAAACATTCAATGCAGCCAAAATTGTACCATACCTCAATCATCAAACTGAAAGTACACTACCTTCAATCTCCATATCTTTCACTCTCCGCTTTCTGAGAGAAAAGCTTTGTTGCAATCAAATTATCATCAAAGTACCTAGCATAAGGGTGGCCTTGTGGTACTAATCTTCGATACTCCTCAAAACTCTTCTCCGCCTCGTCTTTCTTTCTCAACAAAGTATGTATTATCCCTTGACACAAATAAGGCCTAAAATCCTTTGGCTCCTCCTTCACTAACTCCTGATAAACCTTCAACGCGTCCTCATATTTACTTTCAATTACCCAAATTTGTGCAAGTAACAGCATAAAATCCCTCATTTCACTCTTTTTACTCTCCTTATCACACATCTTGATCCCCTCCTCAACTTTTTTCTTTATATATTTCAACTCCTCAACTGAATCTTCTTGCGACGCCACCATCACCAGCCCATGATAAGCCTCTACACGAAAAGGGTCTTCCTTTAATATCTCACTGAACCCAATTTTCGCCAATTCAAGCTCACCATTGTAAACATATAAATGGGATTTCACCATTGTAAACATATAAATGGGATTTCAACAAATGCCATTCAGTCTCATTTGGCTCTAGCTCAATCAACTTGTCGATAGTGCTAATAGCATCGACTAATTTCCGATTCTTTATCTGAATTTCCATCAAATTCCTCAGAGCATCGACATCATTCGGGTTCGATAGCAAGAAACTCTCAAGGGCCTTCTCATTTTCCTCATCAGAAGCTGAATCCTTTACGTTAGCCTCTGTAGTGTGCGTAGAAGAAAGCGACACAGCAAATGCGGGCTTCGGGTTAAAATAGAATCGCGTTAATAAAAGGGAAGTAGCTGTAATGGTGGCAATAATTGTAGGTTTGAGAACTGAGAACAGAACTGAAAATGGGTTTTGAGGGTTTATGGGTTTATGGGTTTCTGGGTTTTGAAAGGATAATGAAGAAGAAGCTTTTAATGGAGTTCTAAAACAGAGAGAAGAAAATGGTTTAGACAAAATTGGACGATGGTGATGAAGTGAATGGTTGATTTTCTTGTCAATTTGGATTGTTTTCGCAGAAAAAGGGTTTATGGTGTTCATGGTGATATGGGTCTCCTTGAGGGGGGGGGGGGGCTTAAGAAGAGAATGAGAACTGTTGAGCTCCGTCGACAATGGAGGTCAGGCACAATTCTCGAGAAAAGTTGGCAATTTCGAGAAGACGATGATTTGGGCTTCGTGAGGGTTTTAAATGTTTGGGCTTTTGTTGAACAAAACCAGGATGTACCTTACTTCTTAAAGTGGCCCAAATGTACTTTTTTTTACCTTTGAGCAAATTTCAAAAAACACAATTAGTATAGAGTGCAATTACATGAAGTTGGCGATAGTTTGTTTAATTACAAATAGTGTTTGAGTTTATTTTCTGTCAATTTAAAATATGTTACAAGTAAAATTAATTGAATTTCATAAGTTAATTGAATTTCATAAGATCGCACAAATAATGTGTCAATTAATAATGAGTAGATCTATTGAATTTCTTAAGAACACACAAATAACAGGACAATTATTTCTATTGATTTATTACTTTGAACACACTAAGATTAAAAATAAATTAGAGAAAAAAGTCTAAAATATAGTCGAATTTTGATCAAAATCGTTCTAACAATACCGAACTTTGAAAATTGTCTTTTATCCCTCTGCACTATTTAATAGTGTATTTTAAAGGTATATATGTGCACACATGGACATCATAAATATTGCATAATTATAAATAGTAACATATCCATGTGGGCACATATACACTTTTAAAATACACTATTAAATAGTGCAGAGGTCAAAGATCCTCCATAAAATTTGATATCGTAACAGCAATATTGCTATGTTGATGTTTTGATGATTTGACAAACTTCGGAGCTGATTAAACTCTAGTTACCCTAAGAACTATTGTTGATAGGGGAACTGGTGAATATGTTTGTCAACATCAAAAAGAAGGAAAAAGTTATATGGATGTTTTGATGATTTGACAAACTTTGGGGATGATTCAACTCGAGTTACCTCAAGAATTCTTGTTGATAGGGGAAACTGGTGAATAAGTATGTTATCATCAAAAAGGCGGAAAATATTAGTTCGAAGCTGAGTTGAGATGTTAGCTCGAACTTGATATGAAGTTTTGATGATTTAACAAACTTATTGATCTAACAAGGAACCAGATCCTTGTTATTTGAACTGCTGACAATGAGATGAATGATAAACTCAAGGTGAGGTATATTTGTGTGCTATTATCAAAAAGGGGGAAAATGTTATATTCTAGGTGTTTTGATGATCCTCACAAATGCGGGAACCTGGTCCCTGGCAGAGTGCTCTCGTCCAGATACAAATGGGGTACAGCCGTAAAAGTTGTCATGTCAGGTGGTAGGTAAAAAATACAGTGTCCTACACCAATAAGAATAGCGGACGAGATTGTATGTTTCAGTATCTCACAAATGCAGGGAACTGGTCCGAGGCAGAGTTTCCTCCATCAGATACATAATTGGTTACAGCTGTAAAGCTGTCACGTCAGAGGTTGGTGAGGCGTCAACGTACTACACCAATCAGAATGGAAGAGCGTATTTGTCCAACAGATAATAACTCTTTATGTTTGATATTTTTAAAATGACAAACACCATATTAAATTCATTCATCCAAAGAAGGAAGTCAGCCAGCAAGCCTTTTCAAGAACTCACAAAGAAGTTTGTAAGGGACCTGGTCCCCGCAAGACTGCGACGTGAAAAGGTGAAAAGATAATTGTCAGAAAAGCTGTCACATCTGATGCGGTAGGTGCACAGCTTTTCCAACAGCAGGCTTTCAGCCAATGGGATGGTCTCAACGAATTTGTGGTGATTTATATTATCTCTTTCCAAAAAATACAAATTCAAGATTTGGCAAACTAAAAAAAGCGCTTAAAAGAGAAGGTCATCTTCAAGGAAGAACTCAAGCACAAGAATACATACAGCAAGGAACTGATCAGAGAAGAAGTGCTTTCCGTACCTGTTGTTGTTCTAGAATGTTTGTATTGAGCTTAACTTGTAGGATTCGTTTCATTGTTTGTTAGAAACGTTTCAAACCTGGTTTGAGTCTTGTAAGAACTTAGTTAGGAGTAACTTTGTGTCTTATTGTAAAAATCTATATTAATCAGTTGGGTTAGTATAGTGAGCGGTGTGGTATCCGCTTAGTTGAAGTCTAATTATCTAGGTGTGATAGCTTAGCAGGCAGTGTTGCAGGCAGTGTTGTATCTGCTTTGGCTCGTCTAATTAATAGGTGGTATTGCTTAGTGTGGAGATTTGCAGGCTAATCTCGTGTTATAATCGTCTTTTACTTTTGCTTGTTGAAGATTAGTAAAAGCGGTTTGAAAAATCCTATTGAGAACAGGTCGTGGTTTTACTCCCTTGAGCAAGGAGGTTTCCACGTAAACTTATTTGTTCAATCTTTAATTTCAGCACTTATTTTACTGTTCGTTGTATAACTTTGCTAAGGACCTGATCCCATCAAAATCTGTGGACGCATACATTCCAACAAATATCGACCAAAAAATACATAAGCTAATAAACTAGTGCTATGGTTTATGGTTTGTCTTTAGAGAGGGAGGAATCCAAGAGCAACTTGTGGATTCTCTGTCTTGTTATCTCCACTTTGGATTCTATATTATTACTGTTGTTGGTTGTTGATTCTTCCTCCTTGTTTTTTTTCTTGTATGACTCAAAAAACTCTCTATTCTCCTTCTCCAACTCCTTCCACACTGTTATATACAAAATAACATTTAATTAATTAAAGAAACATATTCTAATTAATTTATTGAAAATTAACTAATACAATAATCACACAACAAAGAATTAAGAAAACCATACAAAGACAAGTTGATTGTTCAAATAGCCGGTCAATTAAGGAAAATTGTTGAGTAAATTATTTGTGTGTAATTACATTCTTATGCATGTTGTTGAGTTTTATTTCACAATTTTCATTAATGTAATGATCATTTGATAATTAATTTCATAAAAAATTGACGAGGTTCGACTCTAAATATATATATATATATATATATATATATATATGTAACATGTTTTTATTCTCCGTCTTATAATCCTCCCTCGTTATTCCTATCCTTCTTCCTATATATAGTTTTTTAATAATTAAATAAAATTAAAAAAATCATGGATTTGGTGGGACGGCCTTTATAATGTGGTGGCACATGGATCCAATATTAAAGTTACAGGTTAAATAGAATTCACTTTTTCTTGATAGAATTATATAATTAAAAATGATAGTGTTATACACGTAAAAAAAAAAAAACTTTATAAATATAAATATATAATAGGAAAAAGTGAGCAAAGAATATTTAAACATACAAATAAAAACTTGAATTGACAATTTAGGCATGATACATGCGCGTGCATGTTTTGTTGTTTTCACGCCGATTCGTATTGCGATCTGAATAATTTAAATTTACGTAAAAAAACATTTTTTAATATCTAAAAAAAAAATTATACTCGAATCTTGAATTCGAAACTTTTATATAAGAATAAAAAATCTTATTTATTTCACTCTATATCTCGTTGGTTCACTTTTGTTCCTCCAAAGTCAATATTTTTCACATTTTTTTAAAATGTTAAATAAGACAATGAAATTATTCCAATTAGCTGTATTTTTTTCAACTTGATTTTATTTTTGAAAATGATGTAAATCAGTAGTTGAAAGATTTATAGGACTCAAAAGATTTAATGAATTCATTCATTATTGTAGTAGAAATGTAAATTTGTGTTCTGTTAAGTCATTTGAAAAATTCTTTTATTAGTAATATGTATTTGTTAATATTTTCAAAATATACGTTAAATAATAAGTTAGAATCGGCTATATATAAATTTACATTATCAATATAAATTCGATATCTAAAATTAAAATTTAAAAAACCTGTGGATGTGATAACTGGTTGAATATTTGCATGTTTGGAAAGTGCTTCCATGCATTCCTCTCTGCTCATGTTGAACAATAAACACTCTTCAATTAAGCGATGCACCTGCACAGAGATCGAGCTAGAATTTTAAATTATTTATGAAAAAATTAAAATAAAATAGCATATGTTTTGAATATATATTACAAAGTAAACTTTTAATGATAAATACAAAATCTTAAAGAATAAATTATTAGATTCTGTCAAATCTATAAGTTCGACTCTCATAACGTGATCATTCATTTATCAATAATTAATTTTTTCATAATAACTTGATGTCAATAGAGGCGAAAGCTAGAATTAGGAAAAACTCAATTACAAAGGTTCCAACTCTATATTTACATTTAAAAAATATTATGGAAAATAGGTAAATAATTTATTTAATACTCAATAAGTTAACTTTTTCTATTTACATTAAAAGTACTATATAATATATAAATAATTTATTTAAAACTCACTAAATTAACTTTTCCAAAATCATTGAGAGAAATATGTTATTGTTGTAAATTATTGAGATAAATCACAAATTTAAAATTCTAACTTTATCTTAGACAATAGGCCGTCTAATCATGCCAAACCCAAGAAGGAACAACAATAACAACAACAACATAATTTTACCAATAAACTATGGGAAAGCTGATATATACACAAACTTTACCCTTTTATATGAGACAGAAATATTATTTTCGATACTTACCAAGTGGATATATTGAGCAGAAGATTCACCCATTGTAATTCCAATAAAAATAACCACTTATTTTTGCTAAATTTTATGAATATTTTTAGAAACTAAACACTAGAAGAAAGAAGAGGAAGAAGAAAAGACTATAGATTTCAATAATAAAAAAATTACAACTAATCAATTTGCATTTGGATCGAAGACTCTATAGAGAAAAACAAAGATGGAAATTTGTTTTTTTATTAATTATTTTATTATTATAAAAAAAGATATAATATTTTACATATTATTTTATAAATCCCACGTGGGAAGAGAGAGATGATTGGTTGAATGGAGATTACGAATGATTATTTTAAGGCATTTCGTTTTATATTGCCACGTCAATAAAGCCCACGTGAATATAGGCCCACAAAAACAGTGGGCAGCCCAAAAGTTATAAGTTAATTGGGCCCGCAGGAAAAAGAAAGCCCACACCAGGCCACGCGGCAAGCACAGTGGTGGACCGTTAAAGGGGTCGTTTGGTAAAATTTGATATTAGTTATACGTGTATTAGTTATATTGAGATTATTTTGTAGAGATAGTTTCAGATAATATTATACAGTAATTACTTTATAGTATATAGTCAAAAGTCATAAAAAGTATATATTAATTATATAATATAGATACATATATATGAGTTATACACTGATTATATATAATGATACACTCAAAAAGTTGAATTAATGATTTAACTATTAAGAAATATACACTGACTTGACTCCAACCAACTCGAAACCACTTTTGAACAGTCAAAAATCGTAGATGTTAAATACTCTCAATGTTTTAAGTCTTTTGATATATAATCCGCTACAGACAATGTACGTTTAAGGTACGTCAAATTTTAAAGAAGAAGGAGAAGCAACGAAAAAGAAGAAGAAGACGCAAAAGAATAAGAATAATACGAATGAAGAAGACACTTGCGAAGAAGAAAGAAGAAAAAGAAGATACAAAATAAAGAGTTGTCTGTTTTTTGAAAAATGTTATGGTCGAATGGCCATTTCTTAGGTAATTTTTTAAAGGAAAAATGACAGAGTTCCCACCTTTAAGTTTTCTTATTACCATTATTTCTTAATAGCTTTATAAATTCTCAAAATCCCTTATTTTTGGGCACCAGATTAATGTATTAGCGCATTAGATTAATGTATCTCGCCTATCAAATTAATGTATCTCGCGTATCAGATTAATGTATCTCACGCATTAAATTAGTGTATCATGTATAAAATGTACATCAGATTAGTGTATCATGTATAAAATGTAATGTATCTTACTTAACGATTAATGTATCTCACGCATCAGATTAATGTATCAAAGCTTATATTATTGTATCAGTTTGAGGAATTTTTGTAATTATAAACTTATAAGGGACAAATGGTGATTTGTATTAAAAGTATGTGATTTCTGTCCTTTGCCCATTTTTAAAACTAGGCTAAAGTGAAGCTTATGGGTTAGACATTTTGCATAATTTGCCCTACTTTTATGCAATTTTTATTTTGTGTATTGAAAATAATATGTATTGTATTAGTTGTGCACTCTATTTGGTGATACATTATGTATAATAGTACACGAAAAATCACGGTATTAGCAATGCAAGGACTAAGGGGTTGTTTGGTACAAAAATGAATAACGCATGGATTAATAATGCAGAGATTCGCAATGCATGGATTAGTAGTGTAAAAATTAATAATGCAGGGTTAATTTTTATCAAGTGTTTGGTTCATTGTTTCCAATCCCAACTTGTATTTGAAATCAAATTCTTTTAAAATCTCCTTTCCAATTATACCCTTAAATTATTATGTAATTGGGTCAAGGTACATAATTATCAAAAAATATTTTTTTATGACATTCTAACTAGCTATGAGAAGAATAATTTTGTTGTCATGTTTCCAATTTTCTACTTGAATTATTTGAGGATAAATAATTTTCATCTTAATAAATTGATCACTAATAAAATATCAATTTAAAATTTAAAAAAGATAAACCAACTACTTTAATTATAAAGACGGTCAACAATTGTAAAATTGAATAAACCATGTACATTTACACATAAAAAATTACAAGTTATAATTTTAATATGCATGTACTTTTTAAAAATTGTTCAAAATACGAATAATTAGTGATATATTTGTCTTTTAATTAGTAAATGTTAAAGAACTCAGATTTTAAATTTGTATTGATTTGAATTAGATCTATTTAGTTACAAATAAGTCTCTCTAAATAATTTATAAACTAATTTATTTAAATAATTTTACTAGTACAAATATAAAACATAAAATCAGTAAATTAAAATAAAAATTAAAAAGATTTGAGGGATATTTTTGTCTTTATTTGCTTATTCCATGGTATTATATCCGATGTATTATTAATACCTCCAAATGGAAGGTATTAGTAATACATCCCATAATACCATGTAGGATGTATTAACTAATCCATGGATTAGTTATACATAGATTTACATTCCTACCAAACACATTATTAAATTATACCACATATAATACATGTATTATTTCTTTTAATGCAACCTACCAAACGCCACCTTAATGTATTAACATGGTTAATAATGCATTTGTCCTTCAAAGTCTTTCCAAGTTCTTTCCATTGTATTTGTGAAAGACATTTCTGTAACAAAACTTTTTCTTTAAAAATTATATAATGTATATTATTTTTAATACATCAATTCAAACAATGCATAAAATTTAATCTCGCCATAACAAATGTAAGTATAACTAATACGAACATTATTAATATCAATATTACTAATACAACATATTCAATACTGCGTTTGTACACTACCAAACGATCCCCACAATAACTAATATACTTTTTATTTATTCTAATGCATCTTATCAAACAATCCTAGGGCTTATATAAAAAAGACCATAATTATCCAATATAGCGATAATTTGTGTATTTATAAAATGTTGTAACAGTTTATTTTATAAATATAGTAGAGTATATTGCACTCTTGGTTAGGCGAAATACATTATATCTATATCATTATATGACACTTTTATTTTATGAAATTAATTCGTATCATCACTAGAAATTATTTGTATGTTATTATGAGATACACTCAAATTTCAGGATTTAAACAAGTAGATACTGCTATTGAGTGTATTTGTTACTAAATCCAAACTTTCGTAATATACATTATATATATATATTTTTTGAAATGTCATTTTTATCAAGTGAATATAAGGGTTATATATGGTGGTTGTATTGCACAATTTTCAATTTGAATTTTATATATTATTATTATTAGTATTGTTGATATGGATATTCAAGTTTCATCCAATTCATGCGGAATTTAAATTTAATGGTTGACTTGTGTTTAAATTTTAATACCTTAGTGTTTGTGGTTTAAGTTTTCAGTCGATCAAGCATCACAAGTCGCTGAGTTCTAATACTACTATCTCGATATGTAATTATGATTTGAAATTGTGATATGCAAGTATGAGATGAAGTTGAAGTTTTGTTTGGACATTCAATTTAAGTACTTTTTATGTTATATATTTTTTCATAACATAAAAAATTCATATATTGTAAAACTATTAAAATTATCTCAATTCTTTATATAATCTTATCAAAAGACAAAAGTTTATAAAATCTCATAAATAGACTATTAAAAAGATATTCTTTAAAAAATACAATATTAATTGATCAAACTTTAATTCAATAAAAAAAACTAAATTATGGTGTACTAGTTTTTAATATAGTCCTCCCACATAGTACGAATAATTTTATCACGTTAAATTTACATTTCTCGTTCATATGACAAGAAGACCAGCCAACATTTTCACTTTGAACTATTTGTTGGTCAATTTTGATTGATAAATAAATTTGATAAAAAATAATGAATTTGATAAATATAAATGGTAAAGTAGAAATTGATTTGAAATAATACTCATGTTAGTGAGAATAATCATTATATGATATATAAATGGTTTAAAAAGTAATTATATGAATTATAAATTTTGTTTACATATGAAATAAATTGTTAATACATATAAATGTGAAGTTATTTTTATAAAATATAAACTTGTGTGAATTTTGTATTTAAAAAATTCTTGTATCATGATTTATGAAAAATATGAGATTTCATCTCATTATATGAAGTCACCATGAAACAACATGTTTAAACGATAATTTCATCTAATAATTTTATCTCTAAATTTCATATCACATGTTCAAACACCACTTACTCAATCCTATTAAATAATGGGTTATGTTGAACCGATTCAATGGGTCACAATCATTGTGATGATTCTACGCTTTATGATCATATCATATTTGTCCAATTAAAGTAGAAACTTATAAATTAAAATTTTAGGATTATATGATACTAGTAGGGTAACTAATGATGTATTGGTGGGAGTGCTTCACTCTTAATCATAGATTTTGGGTTCGAGTCCTGAGTATGGAGAAAATTATGTTGAAAGCGTCATCCTCAAATGGATCCTACAGAGCGCGATTAGATTTTTTTAATTATATGTCATTTCTAGTCCAATGATGCATCAACTTGGGGGTTGTGGGAGGGGGGGGGGATTTTAAAAAAAAAAAGTATAATAGAAAGTTTGGCTAATTATTTAGTTGAAACTAATATAATTTATCTTAAGTAAGCTTTAGACAATTTGAGTTTTGATATTTGTTATTTGATTAAATTAATGTTAACTTTATTTGTAATTTCTTATGAACATCATCTATTAATAAGATCATAATTTTAATGACTTTATAATACTAATCTCCTTATTGAAAATTTTGTATTTATTTCAATGAGACTATATGATGTCTTTTTATCTGAAAATAAATTAAAAATTTTGTAATGATCCCTACTGACATATTAAAAAAGTAAATAGATATAAAAGAAGATATAGTAGTACTATTTCTTAAAGCAAAATTTAGCTAGCATTTGACCATAGATTTTCAAATATTTTTGGCAAATATTATTTGGATGAAAATTTAGGTGAAATTTCACCATGTGTTTGGTCATAGTATTTGGAAATATATTTTATATTTTTAGAAAAATATGATTTATACCCATAAGTTTTAAAAATATCAAAATTAACCATAAGTTTGTATTACAAGTCAATTGAATCTTCGTTACAACAATAACAAATAGTGTCCATGACACTAGAGTAATATGGTAATTTGGAGTGAGTGCAACAAGCATCATTCCATACATCGTGAAATAGACAAAGCACATGACTTTGTTATCTTGAGCCGATTTTTCATCATTTTCATCAATTTCATCAATAACCATATCATCATTTAACATTCCCCGAATATTTCATCATTACTTTGGTGTTAACGTAAAAAATTATGTAATACAACACAAGCAACAACTATAGAGGGTGTTTTTGTAAAAGATCAAAGTTTGGGGTAAAATTTCAATTTTTAAACGGAAAAGGGCCTAAAATACCCTTGAAGTATTAAAAATGGTACAAAATTACCCTCCATCCACCTATTGGCTCCAAAATGCCCTTTTCATCCACCTATTGGCTCCAAAATACCCTTGTCATCCACCTTTGGGTTCAAAATTGACCACTTTTTTAATTATTTTAAAATTAAACTCTTTAAATATTTTTTAAAATACTTGGCGTTAAACTATTGGTTATAATTTAATTTATTAATATAATTTATAAATCAACCCACTACCCACTCATTACTAACTAAACCCCACCCAATTAATAATCCAATTATAATATCAAAATTGTCATAAACACTACTAAAACACGATGAAATTATAGATTCCTGAAAATGACATTCAAAATTATTTGAGTCCGAATCGAAGCCCCAATGAAATATAGGTTGAGCCGCTTATTTAGGAGGACACTTTCAATATGATTCTCTTTCAAGATTGAATTAAAAATTTATGATTAAAGGTAAAGAAGTAATACATTTCGAATTAATTCATGCACTTTTTTAAAATATAATTTTATAAATATTTATGATTTGTTTTAAAACCTTTAATATATTATTTTGAAAAAAAGTTAACTTTGAAGTAACATCACATAATTGAGACGTAAGTCAGACTTTTAAGTTTATCGGTAATTTTTATTTAGACACTTAACATATGATAATTTACTTCTATAGATATTTTCGCCTCAAATTTTTAAAAACACTCAATTGGCAGTAGCTTTTTTCTTGTTGCATTAATAATGTGACGGGTGTATTAATTTGGAGGGGTTTAATTAGTAATGGGTGGGTAGTGGATTGATTTATAAATTATACTAATAAGTTAAATTATAACATATAGTTGCGTGCCACGTATTTAAAAAAATATTTAAATAGTTTAAATATAAAACCGTTAAATAAGTGGTCAATTTTGAACCAAAAGGTGGATGACAAGGGTATTTTGGACCCAATAGGTGGGTGAGAAGGGTATTTTGGAGCCAATAGGTGGATGGAGGGTAATTTTGTACCATTTCCAATACTTTAAGGGTATTTTAGGCCCTTTTCCGATTTTTAAAAGATCCTAAATAATGAGATTTGACCCAAATACTAGAAAAAACTAGTATTTGGAAATTTGGGATATTTGCCAAAAATATTTATGAAACAATAAAAAAATGTATGGACAAACACTATTTGTTAAATTTTCTCCCAAATATTATTTGGAAAATCTATGGTCAAACGGGCCCTTAATATAATTGGTACTACGTAACATGGTATAGTACTATTTGTTATGGCAAAATTGAATATAATAAGTATTATTGTACTAGGTAACATGGTGTTGCTGTGACCATAGAGCACAAATTTTGTATTATTATCATTGCTATGCTCCATCTAATAAGAGAGACAAAAATAGTTTCTAAGTTATATTCTATAATAATAATTTTAGGGGTTCTAGCTTGCAATGAATTATTGTATTGTCAAAAGAATTGGTTCACTTAACATTTATATTTTTTATTCAATGCGAAATATAAATTAAGTAAATGAGTATAGTTTTGATTTTTTACATTTTCATGTGACTGAAGAGATAAAGAACACTTCCTATTTTCTATATGTTTATTGATCTTGATTCATAATTATTTTTTGTACCGTTAAGAAAATTGAATTTCACACAATTTCAAAAAAATTTATTTTACATTCATATTTGTTTCTTCTTTTTCATTTTCATATTCAACGCAAATATAAATTTATCACAAAAGTAATTTTGATTATCGTCATTTTCATTTATTAGGAGAGTAAAAACACATTTTGTTCTATATATGTTTAGTGCCCCACTCATATTAATTTTTTGCACCATCAAGAAAATTGAATTTCGTTCAACTCCAGATAAATTTATATGCATTGATATTTGTTTCTTATTCAATGCAAATGTGAATTAATCAAATTAACGAGTTCTAATTTATTTATTTTCATCTAATTAGTGAGACAAGAACATTATTATATATTTAGTGATCCTAACTCACAATTATAATCTCTGCACCAACATGAAAATTAGACTTCGCTCAACCCCAATAAACAAATTTACTTATATTCACATTTGATTTTTCATGTTTTTTTTGTTTCCTATTCAAAACGTAAATTAATCAAAGCAATACTTCGTGTTTATCAAATACAGGGACGACTCAACATGATTGGAGCCTTGGAGGTGCAAAACAAAATTTCAATTAAAGATCTAAAATCTAAACAAATTTCATATTTGTTTATTTAAAATTATTTCTTTCTTACCTTTTTAGATGCAAGTTATTGTTTAATAATTTTAATGATCTCATAGAAAAAAATTTAGCTTATAAATTATATTTCGATCATTCTTGGTAAATTAACTCACAAACGCTTAATTTTTTGTTTTATTTTTTTAAGATAAATGTAAATCAGTCAGATGAGTTTTAATTTTTTACGTTTTCATCTAATCGAGAAGACAATAACATTTTTTATTTTATACTCCCTCCGTTTAAGAATGACCTAGTTTGACTTGGAACGAGGTTTAAGAAAAGAAAGAAGAATTGTTAATCTTGTGGTTCTAAATTAAAGTTATGTCAAATGTACCAAAATGCTCTTTAATCTAGTGGTCTTAAACATGCCACGTGGAAAGTTAAAGTTAAAGTGTTGTCAAAAAAAGAAAGGAGTCATTCTTCTTGAAACAAACTAAAAAGAAAATAAGGTCATTCTTTTTTAAACGGAAAAAGTATATGTTTAGTGATCCTGACTTGCAATTAATCTTTGCACCACCAAAATATATTGGACTTCGCTCGATCCAAAACACATTTACTTGCATTATATTAGTTTCTTCTTGTTTTACATTTTCTATTGCCAATACAAATTAGTCATATCAGTAAATTTTGATTAATTTTTTTTTATTTACGTTTACATCTAATCAGAGAGATATGAGCACTTTTTATTCTCTATATATGCTTAGTGGGCATGACTAGCTATAATCCTTGCACCGACCAAAAAAAAAAATGAACTTTTACTCGACCCAAAATAAATTTAATTGCATTATATTAGCATGAAGGTAAATTAGTAAAAGTTGTGGCATCTGATCTTTTTCATATTTTCATCTAATCAGAGAAATAAGGGTAATTTCTATTTTAAAAAATGGATTTTGCCCAATTCTAGACAAATTAACCTACATTCACTTTTTTTTCGCTTCTTATTCAACACAAATTCAATTTAGTCAAATATAATAACTTTTAATTTTTAACATTCTTATTTATTCGAAGAGATAAGAGCGCTTCTTATTCTATATATATTTAATAGTCTTGATTCACTCACTGCTAACAAAAACATACTATATTTACTAATTTAAATCGATTCACTAAGCTAGTTAAAAGCCTTATTACGCAATTCCACCAGAAAGGGTAATGTGATTAGCTTGTTTGAACGAATCCGCTCTCTTTACTGTGAACAAGAGGAAGCTCTGCAGATGAAGCAGGCGACGGACATCTGTCGAAGTCAGCCTGTGGTAAGAGTTGAGCAGTGGTAGCCCTCAATCACTTACTAACTTACTGGGTAAATTAGCTAGCAAGAGGCCAATCCTTTGGAATTTGATTTCCAAGATAAACAATTAACCATTCGAATGCTAATTGATCTTTGAATCACCTAACTTCATTTAATTAATTCCAAACAAATTTATTTACATTCATCTTTTTTGTTTTTTCATTTGCTATTCTATAGTCAAATAAGTAAATTTTAATATTTGATGTTTCGATTTAATCGAAGAGACAAGAACACAATAGTACCCATGTTTAGTGTTCATGACTTTTTGTATATATACCCTCAACAAAAACAATCTGAATTTTCATTATTACACTATAAATCAAACTATGCACCTAGACATTTCTCCAAAAAATTGGGGGACTTCCCTTTCCAATATTTTTCCAATTTAGATATCTTAGCTCTTCATCTTAAATTTTGTTGGTACAACATTTTGTCTGTCCATGTACTTATTAACTTTTAGCATGCAAACAAGACCAAACAAAAAGGACCACATCACAACAGTACTTAGAAGTTGGAGCTATTCATTCATCTTTCATTCTCATGAAAGGAATGAAGCCTACCTTGAAAGTGAAAATATTTGGACTAACTTATCGGTAGCTTCTTAAATTTGGCATAAACTTTCACTTAGACACCTTAGTTGGTCAGTATTCATATTAGACACCTCAGGTAAGAAATTGTTGTGTCGTTTTAACACTTTTTGCTTACATGACTTAGTGAATGTAATACACTCGTTAACCGCTCTCGTCGTGCGGTCTTCAATCCACGTACTCGGCCGATACCCTTGAGCATCTCCCTCAGCTGTTGCCCGATCTTCCTTGGCCCGGTCTCTCGAACTTCCTCCTTACTAGGAGGCAAGCGCCTCGACGGCTTCTCCTGCATCACGACAGCATTCCCTCGCGGAACCTGCTTCGTGCACAGCGGCATGGACTTCTCAGCACCATTGTCTGAAAAACCTATTTAATTGACTTTTTGAAATATACGATTTTAAAATTTACTTAGTAAATCAATTAATGAGAGTCTTTTCCAAAAGTTAAATATTTACATAGGAGTAATTTTTTTTTTTTTTAATATGCTAATATGTTTTTGCAGAAGAAAATCACCTTTGGAGTTTGACGGGAGGGGGGGGGGGGGGGGGGGCCGGGGTGTGTACAAATATTTCTGCAAAATGGGTGGGGTGTTTGAAGAAGAAGGTTGTAATTGGTGGGAGTGGGGTATTGGCTTAACTTTTTAAAAAGTTATTTGGGCAAAAATTCACATGTTATTAATTCGGTTGTTTTTTATTTTTATTTAAAATTTATTATTTAAGGACGGTTTTTGACATAAATGACAAATGTCATCATTTAATTTAATTTGTCACTTTACACGTAATTTGCGAGTGTAATACACACATCTTATATATTTTTGTTGATTGGAAAAAAGTGTCAAAATGACACAACAATACTATATATGAGGTGTTTAAAATAAACATCATCCAGTTAAGGTGCCTAACTGAAACTTCGTACCAAATTTAAAGGATCACCGATGAATTAGGTCAAAATGTTTTAGTTAGATACATAGGACCACCTAGCTAACTAGATTCCTTTTTGGGTTTGGCTAGCTATCCTTGTTGAAGTTTTGCCAAATGAGTCAAAAATTCAGTGTTGTAGCTAATAAGTATCCCGCATGAGGAGTACGTTCGCAAGAACGAAACTCAAAGAAATTGACGGGAGTTGTGTGATATTGTTTGTTGTGGAACATATTCATACAATTATTTTGAGTTCAATTGAACTGATCGTTTATCGAAACAATATTTTCATCTTTTTTGCAAAATAGGATGATAGGCAAAAATAATTGAAAGAAGAATTGAATGAAATTTGATTCATCTATCATTATAGGCAGACAATACTAACAAAGATAAAGTAACAGACATATAAAAGTAACTGATTATCATTTATAACACCTATTCATCCCGCAATTACAAATAAAATATATATATACTTCATCCTCAAATATCTCACTTTATAACATTACACTAGATATTTTATTGTTATATCGATAATGAGCTAGTTTTTATTTGACTATTGCAATCTTATATAAATAAAACTAAACAAAGTTAGAACATTAAATAAAGAGAAAATATATAATTTCTTTTAACGATGTGTTGAGTTGTGCTTGCAACCAAAGGTGATTTGCTCGATAGGTGCATGGCCGTTTCGTCTGGACAATTATTCGTCGACATGTCAACTTACCGTTAATTAATTATCGCAAATAATATTTTTAATATACTTTTTCTGTTTCAAAAAGAATGATCCTATTTCTTTTTTAATCTGCTTAAAAAAGAATGACTCCTTTTCTTTTTTGGCAACACTTTAACTTTAACTTTCCACATGACATGTTAAAGACCACAAGATTAAAGGGTATTTTGGTACATTTGATATAACTTTAAATTATAACTACAGGATTAAAAAGTCTTCTTTCTTTTCTTAAACTCCGTTTCAAGTCAAACTAGATCAATCTTTTTAAAACGGATAAAATTATATATATGCTGTAATATCAAATCAAATCAAACTTTTTATAAGATACCACTAGTGAAATGTCGTTTTGTTGTTATTGACAAAATGACTATTAATTTACTATAACCTACCAATTATGGTTATGGTGGAGCGTAAATATTCTTTCATCTTTAATTAAAAGTTTTGAATTTATGTCTCTACATATATAATATTATCTTTATTAGTAAACACTTTATAACTCCAGTGTTAAACTTTTCCTAATATAAAACTTTTTATCACAAATTTAAATTTAATCAAGCTCTGATATAAACATCAACTCCAATTGAATAATCAAAATAATTATAATAATTTACTATGACCTATAGAGACATATTCAAACTTATAATATATTATTTTCCGCTATGAGAGAACCTAAATTATTTAATGAGTGCGATTACAGCTCAAAACTACTGCTCAATCAATGTAGAGATTATCCAGTAATTCCGCCGTCCTATATTTAATCTCATATTTCGGTTCTCGATAGTTAATTTAATTAATTTTTAAAAATTTAGAATTATTATTTAAGTATAAAAATTACACAAAAAAATATTATAAGTTATGATCCTTTTCATATTAATATAATGAAAAAAATATTTTAAAAATATTATAATAACATATCAAATATAATTTTATAATATTTAATTTAGATCGATTCTTGAAAAAATAAAATATAATAAATATATATATTAGATTTTAAGCACTTTAAATGAAATTTTTAATTTTGCTACTGGAAATACCATTTTATTGGATAATTTGCGATATGACAAAGAATCCTCTTCCCAACAACCAAGAAAAGTAATTTAGAACTACAATAGTTCTAGGTTGATCAAATTCACTTACAAGTCAAATAGTTTGTGCAAAATTTTCCCTTTTGTTAACTTTCAATTAAAAAATTCATAAGATTTATTTTTGGTTACTTAATTAACTCGTTAATTTTCAAAAGACTTGTTGATGTATTTTGTATGTCGTGTATTTCTTTTCCTTTATTATTTTCAATTTGAAATTAATAGATAAGATCACTTCATGTATTGTAATTGACATGCCACTTCTTATTTTAGTTCTCTCTCCCTTAGAAAATGGAACTGCATGAAAACAAGTCAGAAATTACATAGATAAATGTAGAGATCTTAAGATAAAGCACTCATCGTTTTTATAATTTAAATTGTGCAAAAGAAAAAAAAGACACATGCTCAACGTACATAAAGAGATTATATGTACATGTAAAAGAATTATATTAAAGAATAATTCATTACTATTACGGTTGATTATTGGATTGAGAGGATGACAAGTGCTAATGCATAAGAGATTGGTTGTAGATGCTTTTAGAGAGATAGAGTAAGGCTAAATAAGTATTAAGGAGAAGTGATTAGACATGACACAATTTCGATTTACTGATGATATGACTTTATATATGAGGATATAAAAGACACAAATTAAGATAGAAGGTTAGTTAGATAATCAAACATTGCCTTGCTTATCTTTCCCGTACTATTAGTAATATTACTCTTGTAATTTCTTGTCCCTGAATTTGATTGCTATCTAGTATTATTTTTTGTACTTTGTTTGTTGTATTATCTTGTTGTGATAACTATTCATGAGGATTTGTCCCGTTATCTAGAGTACTTTGCCATGTTTTTTCATTTCTATTATTTGTTTTTGTCTTGTTGCTTTGGTTAGTTAGACAGTCAAATATTGTCTTGCTTATATATGTTTTTATCGAAATTTATCATAAAAGCAAAAATGATTAAGGTGAGAATATTTATCTTATTGATTCAATGTATACAAGTTTTGTGACAATTCTTTGTGGGATCGAAAATATCACTCTTTCTTCTAGGTCAAATAATGAATTTTGAAGTTTTATTAATAGTAAATTCAATGATCAAAAGTTATGTATTGGTCAATCATTTTAATTATATTTCGTTTTGAATGAATTGTTGTCATTTTTTCACGTTTTGAATGGATCTTTTCTTTATTTTTCTCTGTGGTTAATAGCCGAACAACTGAATCAAACCGAATCAAAACCAATAACAACCAATCGATAAAATATATATTATATTTAATCTAGTTTGGTTATGATGATTTTAAAATTGATTAAGTTGGTTTGGTTTTAATTTTTACCAATAACCAATCCAAATCGATCCATAAACACCCCTAATTGTTTATTACTCTATTTTTCTCAAACCTCACTACGTGTGAGCTTACGCTGAATATATTATTGTCATTATATGTACTTCAAAGTTTGTAATAATATGTAACCAAAATTATTTATTTATAAAAGATAATCAAGATATACGACTTGTTAATATTACGTCTTATGATATTCTACTACCTTATTCTAAACTATAATTTGCTCATTTAGAATTATTTTAAAAAAAAATATTTTTCATAAATCTTAAGATTCTTCATATTTACTACAAACTAGGAAAAGTACTATTTTGACCCTTTTATCCAATTTTTCAGTTAGCTTGAGTCACTAAAAGCCCATATCTATTTACCTCAAAGAAACGGCCCAATTAGCCGGGCTCTGCCAGCCAAGCCCAAATATAATTTATCATCGTCTTCGATGGAAAACCCTAAGCAATGAGGGAGCTGAGTTTTGTAGTTTAGGGTTTAGACCTGTCTCTAATGGCTCCCGCTAAAGGTACATGTTTGAATCTACTATTTTTCTCATTTAATTTATAATTTTAACTCCAATTAGATATACATTTTAGACTGTGTTCAGTAATAAGCTTCATATGTTGTTGGAAGCTTGAAAAAAAGTAGTTTAATGGCTGAATATTCTACTAGTTAAATTTCATTGTTGAGTTTCAGAATTATGAAGCTTGGTTGAGGATTTTAATAATATTTGTTGAATTAAATGGATCATTTTATTTGTGGATTTGCTGCATCCCTTTGAAGTTAAGGGAGTCTGGAGTCATAGTTGTAATAATTTTATTAGGTTTTGAGTATAAGTGATTTCTCTTTATTATTTTTTGAGCTGAATGCGTATCGTAAACAACCTCTCTACTTTTCAAGTTAAGGTTACGTGTGCGTGCACTTTACCCTTCCGAGACCCTACTTGTGAGATTACACTGGGTTTGACATTTTTGTTTTACCTCTAAGTAAAAGAGGAGGTAGTTCCAGTTAGAAATTTTGCAGGATTTTGGATTATATAGGATTTGTTTTCGAGATAATGGTAGTGGTTGTCTATGCCAGTTTATTCGACGAATGCATAGTGTTTAAGCAGAGGGGATTTTAGGTAATGTATGTTATTGAAGGATCAAAACTGATTTGCTATAGAAAATGAAACTATCAATGATCTTCCTATAGGTAGTTGCAGCTAGAAATCATGTAGCATTTTGGCTTATGTTTTAAAGGATTTTTTTAAAGATTATGGCGGCGGTTTTCTAGGCCAGTTTGTTTGACTAATCCATAGGCTACCTATCAAGTTTTGGGCAGATGGGGATGGGACATATGCTTAGAGCCACAATTATTCATGTTGAAATAGTTAGAGCTAGCTGTAAGGGCAAACGACTTGGTACTTAACTTGATAACCATGAGTGTTAACCGCAATGATGTGACTTTTAGGTTAGACTGTAACTTCAGGTGTAAGATTCATATCGTTTACTAGTACTGTTTATCTACCTGGAATCTCGTGATGCAACAGAAACAGAAGTGATGCGAGTAGAAGTATCAAAATTGATTTGCATGAGAAAATTTGATCAATGAATTTCTGTTGCATATATTCCTGCTAGTAGAGATACCTGATCTGTTACTTAGTCTGTACTTGGAATTGCCAATGCAGCAGATGTGGTAAAAAAAGGTGACACCCCAAAGCTCAAGCTGTAAAGGCTGCCAAGGCTGTGAAGTCAGGATCAACCTTTAAGAAGACGTCAAAAAAGATACGAACAAAAGTTACATTTCATCGGCCTAAGACATTGAAGAAGGACAGAAATCCCAAGTATCCCAGGATTAGTGCACCTGGAAGGAACAGACTTGATCAGTACCAGATTCTTCAATGTCCTCTCACCACCGAGTCTGCAATGAAGAAAATTGAGGATAATAACACACTTGTATTTATTGTTGACATTCATGCTGACAAAAAGAAGATTAAGGATGCGGTGAAGAAAATGTATGACATCCAGGCAAAGAAAGTCAATACGTTGATCAGGTAAACCACTTTCTTCTTGCTCTGTGACTTATGTTTTTGTTTGGTTAATAGGCACTTTAGTTGTTCTTTAGCTGCATATCTCGTTATCGTACACCATTACTGATGTTCACCTGATAAGGTTGTAGATGCCTGTCCAATAATCTCAAAAGCCTCAACTTTTAAGCTTAGTTCTGAGGTAATTTGTGCATTAAGGAATCTCTCCGCGATGTTCATCTGATAAGGTTGTAGATGCCTGTCCAATAATCTCAAAAGCCTAAGCTTGTAAGCTTAGTTTTGTGGTAATTTGTGCATTAAGGAATCTCTCCGCGATGCTTTAAATTTCCCAGTATTATGCTGTTTCTAATTGTTCAATCATATGTAAACTCAGCTCATGTGTTTGTTATCCTATCCTTGTTCAGGCCTGATGGAACTAAGAAGGCCTACGTGAGGTTGACGCCCGACTATGATGCTTTAGATGTGGCGAATAAAATTGGAATTATCTAAACGCGGTAAATAGTTGTATTTTTTGACTATGAGAGTTTACAACTTTTGAATTGAAGGCACCCAAATATATTCAATTTTGACAGTTAATAGTTACAAAATTCATTTGTTCCATATATAAGACTTTCAAAACTATTTGAGAAGTTTGTGTTTGGTCAATAAATTTTATGAACACTCTAAATACTTAACATTGATATTTGAAGTAATGGAGATATTGAAATAGTAACATTTGTATACTTTATAAGCGTAATTTACTCAATTTTCAACGTTACATTTTTCTCTATTTAACTTCATGTCCAAATTACTTTTCGATTTCGATTTAAAATTACCTATCAAGACCTCAAAAGTGTCTAACGAATATTTTAAAACTAAACAAGAAAAAGACTTTATACATAATTAGTGCTTCAAAGTTTATTAGGATATTTCATTAAAACACTTCAGTTAAACTCAATTTCAATTAAATATCTCAATTCCTAATAAAATACTTTAATTAGAGAATTTTAGTCAAATTTTAATTTTTTTTTAGGTGAATTCTCATAAAGTAGCATATATAATTGTATAGACAAACTAATAATATAAAATAAATATAGTAGCTATCCTTTGATTTATTTGTATTCCATAGTAGATTGTTTGTCAGTTCCTCTCTCCCTCATATTCTCGCTCACCACTCTCCCTCTCTCGCTCGCCTCTCTCGCTTAATACAATAGAATTGTATAAATTGTGTGTTTTAATTGTATAAAGCTAGAGGAAGTTGTTCACACACATGCATATCCATATATATTCGGCCTATAAACTTATAATTATATAATACAAATATTTTCCTACCCAAGTCTCTTTTGCTCGCTTTTCGTTTTATACAATTCAAATTGTATATAATTTCTCTCTTTATCGTTTTATACAATTCGATTCAATTGTATATGTACAACCGGATACCCAAGTCTCAATGGTCGTGAGGTCCAATCTAATGCATAGCCAAGGTCTTGACGGACGTCCACAAAATTTTTTGGCACTTTTGACGTCGGGATCTGAATCACCCAAAAAATGGTGTGCTATAGCACACGAAAAATCGTCGAAATGGGAGTATGCGCGCTTCGGGGCTATTTTGACCTTGAAAATGGGTCGGAATAGGGCTATTTTGACCTTGAAAATGGGTCGGAATAGGGCTATTTTGACCTTGAAAATGGGTCGGGATCCGATCAATTTTCAAGGTAA
The DNA here is from genome assembly GCA_016801875.1 of Solanum sitiens. Taxonomy (NCBI): domain Eukaryota; kingdom Viridiplantae; phylum Streptophyta; class Magnoliopsida; order Solanales; family Solanaceae; genus Solanum; species Solanum sitiens. The sequence continues at coordinate 1,774,820 of JABWTJ010000011.1, read as the reverse complement.
AAATAGCCCCGAAGCGCGCATACTCCCATATCAATGATTTTTCGTGTGCTATATAGCACACCATTTTTTGGGTGATCCCGATCCCGACGTCAAAAGTGCCAAAATTTTTTGTGGACGTCCGTCAAGGCCTTGGCTATGCATCCGGTTGGCCTTCACGGCTATTCCGACCCATTTTCAAGGTCAAAATAGCCCCGAAGCACGCATACCCCCATTTCGACGATTTTTCGTGTGCTATAGCACACCATTTTTTGGGTGATCCGGATCCCGACGTTAAAAGTGCCAACAATTTTTGTGGACGTCCGTCAAGACCTTGACTATGCATCCGGTTGGCCCTCACGGCCATTCCGACCCATTTTCAAGGTCAAAATAGCCCCGAAGCGCGCATACCCCCATTTCGACGATTTTTCGTGTGCTATAGCACACCATTTTTTGGGTGATCCGGATCCCGACGTCAAAAGTGCCAAAAAATTTTGTGGACGTCCGTCAAGACCTTGGCTATGCATCCGGTTGGCCCTCACGGCAATTCCGACCCATTTTCAAGGTCAAAATACGAAGCGCGCATACCCCCATTTCGACGATTTTTCGTGTGCTATAGCACATCATTTTTTGGGTGATCCGGATCGCGACGTTAAAAGTGCCACAAGTTTTTATGGACGTCCGTCAAGACCTTGGCTATGCTTCCGGTTGGCCCTCACGGCCATTTCGACCCGTTTTCAAGGTCAAAATAGCCCCGAAGCGCGCATACACCCATTTTGACGATTTTCCGTGTTCAATAGCACACCATTTTTTGGGTAATCCGGATCCCGACGTCAAAAGTGCCAAAATTTTTTGTGGACGTCCGTCAAGTCCTTGGCTATGCATCCGGTTGGCCCTCACGGCCATTCCGACCCATTTTCAAGGTCAAAATAGCCCCGAAGCGCGCATACCCCCGTTTCGACGATTTTTCGTGTTCACCATTTTTTGGGTGATTCGGATCCCGACGTCAAAAGTGCCAAATTTTTCTGTGGACGTTCGTCAAGACCTTGGCTATGCATACGGTTGGCCCTCACAGCCATTCCGACCCATTCTCAAGGTCAAAATAGCCCCGAAGCGCTTATACCCCCATTTCGACTATTTTTCGTGTGCTATAGCACACCATTTTTTGGGTGATCCGGATTCCGACGTCGAAAGTGTCAAATTTTTTGTGGACGTCCATCAAGACCTTGGCTATGCATCCCGTTGGCCTCACGGCCATTCCGACCCATTTTCAATGTCAAAATAGCCCCGAAGCGCGCATACCCCCATTTCGACGATTTTTCGTGTGCTATTGCACACCATTATTTGGGTGATCCGGATCCCGACGTCAAAAGTGCCAAAATTTTTTGTGGACGTCCGTCAAGACCTTGGCTATGCATCCAGTTGGCCCTCACGGTCATTCCAACCCATTTTCAAGGTCAAAATAGTCCCGAAGCGCTTATACCCCAATTTCGACGATTTTTCGTGTGCTATAGCATACCATTTTTTGGGTGATCCGGATCCCGACGTCAAAAGTGCCAAAAGTTTTTGTGGACGTCCGTCAAGAACTTGGCTATGCATCCGGTTAACCCTCACAGCCATTCCGACCCATTTTCAAGGTCAAAATAGCTCCAAAGCGCGCATACTCCCATTTCGACTATTTTTCGTGTGCTATAGCACACTTTTTTTTGGGTGATTCAGATCCCGACGTCAAAAGTGCCTAAATTTTTTGTGGACGTCCTTCAAGACCTTGGCTATGAATTAGATTGGACCTCACGGCCATTCCGACCCATTTTCAAGGTCAAAATAGCCTCGAAGCGCGCATACCCCCATTTCGATGATTTTTCATGTGCTATAGCACACCATTTTTTGGGTGATCCGTATCCCGACGTCAAAAGTGCCAAAAGTTTTTGTGGACGTCCTTTAAGACCTTGGCTATGCATCCGGTTGGCCCTCACGGCCATTCCGACCCATTTACAAGGTCAAAATAGCCCCGAAGCGCGCATACCTCAATTTCGACGATTTTTCGTGTGCTATAACACACCATTTTTTGGGTGATCCAGATCCCGACATCAACAGTACCAAACATTTTTTGTGGACGTCCATAAAGACCTTGGCTATGCTTCCGGTTTGCCCTCACAGCCATTCCGACCCATTTTCAAGGTCAAAATAGCCCAGAAGCGCGCATACCCTCATTTCGAAGATTTTTCGTGTGCTATAGCACACTATTTTTTGGGTAATCCGGATCCCGACGTTAAAAGTGCCAAACTTTTTTGTGGACGTCCGTCAAGACCTTGGCTATGCATCCGGTTGGCCGTCACGGCCATTCCGACCCATTTTTAAGGTCAAAATAGCCCTGAAGCGCATACCCCTATTTCGACGATTTTTCGTGTTCTATAGCACACCATTTTTTGGGTAATCCGCATCCCGACGTCAAAAGTGCCAAAATTTTTTGTGAACGTCCGTCAAGTCCTTGGCTATGCATCCGGTTGGCCCTCACGGCCATTCCGACCCATTTTCAAGGTCAAAATATCTCCGAAGCGCGCATACCCCCATTTCGTCGATTTTTTGTGTGCTATAGCATACCATTTTTTTGGGTGATCCGGATCCCGACGTCAAAAGTGCCAAATTTTTTTGTGGACGTCCGTCAAGACCTTGGCTATGAATCCGGTTAACCCTCACAGCCATTCCGACCCATTTTCAAGGTCAAAATAGCCCCGAAGCGCGCATACTCTCATTTCGACGATTTTTCGTGTGCTATAGCACACTATTTATGGGTGATTCGGATCCCGATATCAAAAGTGCCAAATATTTTTGTGGACGTCCATTAAGACCTTGGCTATGCATCCGATTGGACCTCACGGCCATTCCGATCTATTTTCAAGGTCAAAATAGCCCCGATGCGTGCATACCCCCATTTCAACGATTTTTCATTTGCTATAGCACATCATTTTTTGGGTGATCTGCATCCCGACGTCAAAAGTGCCAAAAGTTTTTGTGGACATCCATTAAGACCTTGGATATGCATCCGGTTGACCCTCACGGCAATTACGACCCATTTTCAAGGTCAAAATAGCCCCGAAGCCCGCATACCCTCATTTCGACGATTTTTTATGTGCTATAGCACATCATTTTTTGGGTGATCCGGATCCCGACGTTAAAAGTGCCAAAATTTTTTGTGGACGTCCGTCAAGACCTTGGCTATGCATTCGGTTGGCCCTCACGGCCAATACGACCCATTTTCAAGGTCAAAATAGCCCCGAAGCGCGCGTACCCCCATTTCAACGATTTTTCATGTGCTATAGCACACCATTTTTTGGGTGATCCGGATCCCGACGTCAAAATTGCCAAAATATTTTGTGGACGTTCGTCAAGACCTTGGCTATGCATCCGGTTGGCCCTCACGGCCATTCCGACCCATTTTTAAGGTCAAAATAGCCCCGAAGCGCATACCCCCATTTATACGATTTTTTGTGTGCTATAGCACACCATTTTTTGGGTGATTCGGATCCCGACGTAAAAAGTGCCAAAAGTTTTTGTGGACGTCCGTCAAGACCTTGGCTATGCATCCGGTTGGCCCTCACGGCCATTCCAACCGATTTTAAAGGTCAAAATAGCCAGAAGCGCGCATACCCCCATTTCGACGATTTTTCGTGTGCTATATACCACACTATTTTTTGGGTGATCCCGATTCCGATGTCAAAAGTGCCAAAAATTTTTGGGGACGTCCGTCAAGATCTTGGCTATGCATCCGGTTGGCCCTCACGGCCATTCCGACCCATTTTAAAGGTCAAAATAGCCCCGAAGCGCGCATACCCCCCATTTCGATGATTTTTCGTGTGCTATAGCACACCATTTTTGGGTGATCCGGATCCCGACGTCAAAAGTGCCAAACCTTTTTGTGGACGTCCGTCAAGACCTTGGATATGCATCCGGTTGGCCCTCACGGCCATTTCGACCCATTTTCAAGGTCAAAACAGCCCCGAAGCGCGCATACCCCCATTTCGATGATTTTTCGTGTTCACCATTTTTTGGGTGATCCGGATCCCGACGTCAAAAGTGGTAAAATGTTTTGTGGAGGTCCGTCAAGACATTGGATATGCATCCGGTTGGCCCTCACGGCCATTCCGACCCATTTTTAAAGTAAAAATAGCCCCGAAGCGCGCATAACCCCATTTCGACGATTTTTCGTATGCTATAGCACACCATTTTATGGGTGATCCGGATCCCGACGTCAAAAGTGCCAAATTTCTTGTGGCAATACGTCAAGACCTTGGCTATGCATCTGGTTGGCCCTCACGGCTATTCCGATCCATTTTCAAGGTCAAAATAGCTCCGAAGCGCGCGTACCCCCATTTCAACGATTTTTTATGTGCTATAGCACACCATTTTTTGGGTGATCCGGATCCCGACGTCAAAAGTGCCAAAATATTTTGTGGACGTTCGTCAAGACCTTGGCTATGCATCCGGTTGGCCCTCACGGCCATTCCGACCCATTTTTAAGGTCAAAATAGCCCCGAAGCGCATACCCCCATTTATACGATTTTTCGTGTGCTATAGCACACCATTTTTTGGGTGATCCGGATCCCGACGTCAAAAGTGCCAAAAACTTTTGTGGACGTCCATCAAGACCTTGGCTATGCATCCAATTGGCCCTCACAGCCATTCCGACCCATTTTCAAGGTCAAAATAGCCCCGAAGCGCATACCCCCATTTCGACGATTTTTCGTGTGCTATAGCACACCATTTTTTGGGTGATCCAGATTCCGACATCGAAAGTGCCAATATTTTTTATCGACGTCCGTCAAGACCATGGCTATTCATTCGGTTAACCCTCACAGCCATTCCGACCCATTTTCAAGGTCCAAATAGCCCCGAAGCGCGCATACCCCCATTTCGATGATTTTTCGTGTGCTATAGCACACCATTTTTTGGGTGACTCGGATCCCGACGTCAAAAATGCCAAAATATTTTGTGGACGTCCGTCAAGACCTTGGATATGCATCCGATTGGACCTCACGGCCATTCCGATACATTTTCAAGGTCAAAATAGCCTCGAAGCGCGCATACCCCCATTTCGACGATTTTTTGTGTGCTATAGCACACCATTTTTTGGGTGATTCGGATTTCGACGTCAAAAGTACCAAATATTTTTGTGGACGCCCGTCAAAACCTTGGCTATGCATCCGGTTGGCCCTCACGGCCATTCCGATCCATTTTCAAGGTCAAATAGCCCCGAAAAGCGCATACCCCCATTTCGATGATTTTTTGTGTACTATAGCACACCATTTTTTGGGTGAATCAGATCCCGACGTCAAAAGTGCCAAATGTTTTTGTGGACGTCCGTCAAGACCTTGGATATGCATCCGGTAGGCCCTCATAGCCATTCAGACCCATTTTGAAGGTCAAAATAGCCCCGAAGCGCGCATACCCCCATTTCGACGATTTTTCGTGTGCTATAGCACACCCTTTTTTGGGTAATCCGGATCCCGACGTCAAAAGCGTCAAATATTTTGTGGACGTCCGTCAAGACCTTGACTATGCATTCGATTGGCCCTCACGGCCATTCCGACCCATTTTCAAGGTCAAAATAGCCCCGAAGCGTGCATACCCCCATTTCGACGATTTTTCATGTACTATAGCACACCATTTTTTGGTGATCCGGATCCCGACGTCAAAAGTGCCAATTTTTTTTGAGAACGTCCGTCAAGACCTTGGTGATGCATCCGGTTGGCCCTCACGGCCATTCCGACTCATTTTCAAGGTAAAAATAGCCCCGAAGCGCGCATACTCCTATTTCGACGATTTTTCGTGTGCTATAGCACACCATTTTTTGGGTAATCCGGATCTCGACGTCAAAAGTGCCAAACATTTTTGTGGACGTCCGTCAAGACCTTGGCTATGCATCCGATTGGCCCTGACGGCAATTCCGACCCATTTTCAAGGTCCAAATAGCCCCGAAGCGCTCATACCCCCATTTCGATGATTTTTCCTGTGCTATAGCACATCATTTTTTGGGTGATCCGGATCCCGACGTTAAAAGTGCCAAATGTTTTTGTGGACGTCCGTCAAGACTTTGGATATGCTTTCGGTTGGCCCTCACGGCCATTCCGACCCATTTTCAAGGTCAAAATAGCTCCGAAGCGCGCATACCCCCATTTTGATGATTTTTCGTGTTCTATAGCACACCATTTTTTGGGTAATCCGGATCCCGACGTCAAAAGTGCCAAAAGTTTTTGTGGACGTCCGTCAAGTCATTGGCTATGCATCCGGTTGGTCCTCACGGCCATTCCGACCCATTTTCAAGGTCAAAATATCCCCGAAGCACGCATACCCCCATTTCAACGATTTTTCGTGTTCACCATTTTTTGGGTGATCCGGATCCCGACGTCAAAAGTGCGAAATTTTTCTGTGGACGACCATCAAGACCTTGGCTATGCATACAGTTGGCCCTCACAGCCATTCCGACCCATTTTCAAGGTCAAAATAGCCCCGAAGCGCGCATACCCCCATTTCGATAATTTTTCGTGTGCTATAGCACACCATTTTTTTGGGTGATCCGGATTCCGACGACGAAAGTGTCAAATTTTTTGTGGACGTCCGTCAAGACATTGGCTATGCACCCCGTTGGCCCTCACGGCCATTTCGACCAATTTTCAATGTCAAAATAGCCCCGAAGCGCGCATACCCCCCATTTCGACGATTTTTCATGTGCTATAGCACACCATTATTTGGGTGATCCGGATCCCGACGTCAAAAGTGCCAAAATTTTTTGTGGACGTCCGTAAAGACCTTGGCTATGCATCCGGTTGGCCCTCACGGCAATTCCGACCCATTTTAAAGGTCAAAATAGCCCCGAAGCGCGCATACCCCCATTTCGACGATTTTTCGTGTGCTATAGCATACCATTTTTTGTGTGATCCGGATCCCGACGTCAAAAGTGCCAAATTTTTTTGTGGACGTCCGTAAAGACCTTGGCTATGCATCCGGTTGGCCCTCACGGCAATTCCAACCCATTTTCAAGGTCAAAATAGCCCCGAAGCGCTTATACCCTCATTTCGACGATTTTTCATGTGCTATAGCATACCATTTTTTGGGTGATCCGGATCCCGACGTCAAAAGTGTCAAAATTTTTTGTGGACGTCCGACAAGACCTTGGCTATGCATCTGGTTAACCCTCACAGCCATTCTGACCCATTTTCAATGTCAAAATAGCCCCGAAGCGCGCATACCCTCATTTTGACAAATTTTCGTGTGCTATAGCCCACCATTATTTGGGTGATCCGGATCCCGACGTCAAAAGTGCCAAAACTTTTTGTGGACGTCCGTCAAGACCTTGGCTATGCATCCAGTTGGCCCTCACGGTCATTCCAACCCATTTTAATGGTCAAAATATCCCCGAAGCGCATACCCCCATTTCGACGATTTTTCGTGTGCTATAGCATACCATTTTTTGGGTGATCCGGATCCCGACGTCAAAAGTGCCAAATTTTTTTGTGGACGTCCGTAAAGACCTTGGCTATGCATCCGGTTGGCCCTCACGGCAATTCCGACCCATTTTAAAGGTCAAAATAGCCCCGAAGCGCGCATACCCCCATTTCGACGATTTTTCGTGTGCTATAGCACATCATTTTTTGGGTGATCCGAATCCCGACGTTAAAAGTGTCCAAAGTTTTTGTGGACGTCCGTCAAGACCTTGGCTATGCTTCTGGTTGGCCTTCACGGCCATTCCGACCTATTTTCAAGGTCAAAATAGCCCGGAAGCGCGCATAACCCCATTTTGACGATTTTTCGTGTTCTATAGCACACCTTTTTTGGGTAATCCGGATCCCGACGTCAAAAGTGCCAAAATTTTTTGTGGACGTCCGTCAAGTCCTTGGCTATGCATCCGGTTGGCCCTCATGGCCATTCCGACCCATTTTCAAGGTCAAAATAGCCCCGAAGCGCGCATACCCCCATTTCGACGATTTTTCGTGTGCTATAGCATACCATTTTTTGGGTGATCCGGATCCCGACGTCAAAAGTGCCAAATTTTTTTGTGGACGTCCGTAAAGACCTTGGCTATGCATCCGGTTGGTCCTCACGGCAATTCCGACCCATTTTAAAGGTCAAAATAGCCCCGAAGCGCGCATACCCCCATTTCGACGATTTTTCGTGTGCTATAGCACATCATTTTTTGGGTGATCCGAATCCCGACGTTAAAAGTGTCCAAAGTTTTTGTGGACGTCCGTCAAGACCTTGGCTATGCTTCTGGTTGGCCTTCACGGCCATTCCGACCTATTTTCAAGGTCAAAATAGCCCGAAAGCGCGCATAACCCCATTTTGACGATTTTTCGTGTTCTATAGCACACCTTTTTTGGGTAATCCGGATCCCGACGTCAAAAGTGCCAAAATTTTTTGTGGACGTCCGTCAAGTCCTTGGCTATGCATCCGGTTGGCCCTCATGGCCATTCCGACCCATTTTCAAGGTCAAAATAGCCCCGAAGCGCGCATACCCCCATTTTGATGATTTTTCGTGTGCTAAAGCACACCATTTTTTGGGTGATCCGGATCCCGACGTTAAAAGTGCCAAAAATTTTTGTGGATGTCAGTCAAGACCTTGTCTATGCATCCGGTTGGCCCTCACGGCCATTCCGACCCATTTTCAAGGTCAAAATAGCCCCGAAGAGCGCATACCCCCATTTCGACAATTTTTCGTGAGCTATAGCACACCATTTTTTGGGTGATCCGGATACCAACGTCAAAAGTGCCAAAAATTTTTGTGGACGTCCGTCAAGACCTTGGCTATGCATCCGGTTGGCCCTCACGGCCATTTCGACCCATTTTCAAGGTCAAAATAGCCCCGAAGCGCATACGATTTTTCGTGTGCTATAGCACACCATTTTTTGGGTGATCCAGATCCCGACGTCAAAAGTGCCAAAATTTTTTGTGGACGTCCGTCAAGACCTTGGCTATGCATCCGGTAGGCCCTCATAGCCATTTCGACACATTTTGAAGGTCAATATAGCCCCGAAGCGCGCATACCCCCATTTCGACGATTTTTCGTGTGCTATAGCACACCCTTTTTTGGGTAATCCGGATCCCGACGTCAAAAGCGTCAAATATTTTGTGGACGTCCGTCAAGACCTTGACTATGCATCCAGTTGGCCCTCACGGCCATTTCGACCCATTTTCAAGGTCAAAATAGCCCCGAAGCGCGCATACCCCCATTTCGACGATTTTTCGTGTACTATAGCACACCATTTTTTGGTGATCCGGATCCCGACGTCAAAAGTGCCAATTTTTTTTGAGAACGTCCGTCAAGACCTTGGTGATGCATCCGGTTGGCCCTCACGGCAAATCCGACACCTTTTCAAGGTAAAAATAGCCCCGAAGCGCGCATACTCCTATTTCGACGATTTTTCGTGTGCTATAGCACACCATTTTTTGGGTAATCCGGATCTCGACGTCAAAAGTGCCAAAAATTTTTGTGGACGTCCGTCAAGACCTTGGCTATGCATCCGATTGGCCCTGACGGCAATTCCGACCCATTTTCAAGTTCCAAATAGCCCCGAAGCGCTCATACCCCCATTTCGATGATTTTTCCTGTGCTATAGCACATCATTTTTTGGGTGATCCGGATCCCGACGTTAAAAGTGCCAAATATTTTTGTGGACGTCCGTCAAGACCTTGGCTATGCATACGGTTGGCCCTGACGGCAATTTCGACCCATTTTCAAGGTCCAAATAGCCCCGAAGCGCGCATACCCCCATTTCGACGATTTTTCGTGTGCTATAGCACATCATTTTTTGGGTGATCCGAATCCCGACGTTAAAAGTGCCAAATTTTTTTGTGGACGTCCGTAAAGACCTTGGCTATGCTTCCGGTTGGCCCTCACGGCCATTCCGACGTATTTTCAAGGTCAAAATAGCTCCGAAGCGCGCATACCCTCATTTGACGATTTTTCGTGTTCACCATTTTTTGGGTGATCCGGATCCCAAAGTCAAAAGTGCCAAATATTTCTGTGGACGTCCGTCAAGACTTTGGCTATGCATACGGTTGGCCCTCACAGCCATTCCGACCCATTTTCAATGTCAAAATAGCCCCGAAGCGCGCATACCCCCATTTCGATAATTTTTCGTGTGCTATAGCACACCATTTTTTTGGGTGATCCGGATTCCGACGTCGAAAGTGTCAAATTTTTTGTGGACGTCCGTTAAGACCTTGGCTATGCATCCCGTAGGCCCTCACGGCCATTCCGACCCATTTTCAATGTCAAAATAGCCCTGAAGCGCGCATACCCCCATTTCGACGATTTTTCGTGTGCTATAGCACATCATTATTTGGGTGATCCGGATCCCGACGTCAAAAGTGCCAAAAGTTTTTGTGGACGTCCGTCAAGACCTTGGCTATGCATCCAGTTGGCCCTCACGGTCATTCCAACCCATTATCAAGGTCAAAATAGCCCCGAAGCGCTTATACCCCCATTTCGACGATTTTTCATGTGCTATAGCATACTATTTTTTGGGTGATCCGGATCCCGACGTCAAAAGTGTAATTTTTTTTTGTGGACGTCCGTCTAGACCTTGGCTATGCATCCGGTTAACCTTCACAGCCATTCCGACCGATTTTCAAGGTCAAAATAGCACCGTAGCGCGCATACTCCCATTTCGACGATTTTTCGTGTGCTATAGCAAACCATTTTTTGGGTGATTCAGATCCCGACGTCAAAAGTGCCAAAATTTTTTGTGGACGTCCGTCAAGACCTTGGCTATGCATTAGATTGGACCTCACGGCCATTCCGACCCATTTTCAAGGTCAAAATAGCCTCGAAGCGCGCATACCCCCATTTCGATGATTTTTCATGTGCTATAGCACACCATTTTTTGGGTGATCCGTATCCCGACGTCAAAAGTGCCAAAAATTTTTGTGAACGTCCGTTAAGACCTTGGCTATGCATCCGGTTGGTCCTCACGGCCATTCCGACCCATTTACAAGGTCAAAATAGCCCCGAAGCGCGCATACCTCCATTGCGATGATTTTTCGTGTGCTATAACACACTATTTTTTGGGTGTTCCGGATCCCGACGTCAACAGTGCTAAAATTTTTTGTGTACGTCCGTGAAGACCTTGGCTATGCTTTCGGTTGGTCCTCACAGCCATTCCGACCCATTTTCAAGGTCAAAACAGTCCAGAAGCGCGCATACCCTTATTTCGACGATTTTTCGTGTGCTATAGCACACTATTTTTTGGGTAATCCGGATCCCGACGTTAAAAGTGCCAAACGTTTTTGTGGACGTCCGTCAAGACCTTGGCTATACATCCGGTTGGCCCTCACGGCCATTCCGACCATTTTTAAGGTCAAAATTGCCCTAAAGCGCGCATACCCCCATTTCGACGATTTTTCGTGTGCTATAGCACACCATTTTTTGGGTGATCCGAATCTCGACGTCAAAAGTTCCAAATATTTTTGTGGATGTCTGTCAAGATCTTTGCTATGCATTCGGTTGGCTCTCACAGCCATTCCGACCCATTTTCAAGGTCAAAATATCCTCGAAGTGCGCATACCCCAATTTCGACGATTTTTCGTGTGCTATAGCACACCATTTTTTGGGTAATCCGAATTCAGACGTCGAAAGTGTCAAATTTTTCGTGGACGTCTGTGAAGACCTTGGCTATGCATTCGGTTGGACCTCACGGCCATTTCGACCCATTTTCAAAGTCAAAATAGCCCCGAAGCGCGCATACCCCCATTTTGACGATTTTTCATGTGCTATAGCACACCATTTTTTGGGTGATCCGGATCACGACGTCAAAAGTGCAAAATATTTTTGTGGACGTCCGTCAAGACCTTGGATATGCATCCGGTTGGCCCTCACGGTCATTCCGACGCATTTTCAAGGTCAAAATAGCCCCGAAGCGCTTATACCCCTATTTCGACAATTTTTCGTGTGCTATAGCATACCATTTTTTTGGGTGATCCGAATCCCGACGTCAAAAGTGCCAAATCTTTTTGTGGACGTCCGTCAAGACTTTGGCTATGCATCTGGTTAACCCTCACAGCCATTCCGACCCATTTTCAAGGTCAAAATAGCCCCGAAGCGCGCATATTCTCATTTCGACGATTTTTCGTGTGCTATGGCACACTATTTTATGGGTGATTCGGATCCCGATGTCAAAAGTGTCAAAATATTTTGTGGACGTCCGTCAAGAACTTGGCTATGCATCCGATTGGACCTCACGGCCATTTCGATCTATTTTTAAGGTCAAAATAGTCCCGATGCGTGCATACCCCCATTTCGACGATGTTTCATTTGCTATAGCACATCATTTTTTGGGTGATCCGGATCCCGACGTCAAAAGTGGTAAAAATTTTTGTGGAGGTCCGTCAAGACATTGGATATGCATCCGGTTGGCCCTCACGGCCATTCCGACCCATTTTCAAGGTCAAAATAGCCCCGAAGCACGCATATTCTCATTTCGACGATTTTTCGTGTGCTATAGCACACTATTTTATGGGTGATTCGGATCCCGATGTCAAAAGTGTCAAAATATTTTGTGGACGTCCGTCAAGAACTTGGCTATGCATCCGATTGGACCTCACGGCCATTCCGATCTATTTTTAAGGTCAAAATAGTCCCGATGCGTGCATACCCCCATTTCGACGATGTTTCATTTGCTATAGCACATCATTTTTTGGGTGATCCGGATCCCGACGTCAAAAGTGCCAAAATTTTTTGTGGACGTCCGTTAAGACCTTGGCAATGCATCCGGTTGGCCCTCACGGCCATTCCGACCCATTTTCAAGGTCAAAATAGCCCCGAAGCGCGCATACCTCTATTTCGATGATTTTTCGTGTTCTATAGCACACCATTTTTTGGGTGATCCAGATTCCGACGTCAAAAGTGCCAAAATATTTTGTGGACGTCCGTCAAGACCTTGGCTATGCATCCGGTTGGCCCTCACGGCCATTCCGACACATTTTTAAGGTCAAAATAGCCCCGAAGCGCATACCCCCAATTATACGATTTTTCGTGTGCTATTGCACACCATTTTTGGGTGATCCGGATCCCGACGTCAAAAGTGCGAAAAGTTTTTGTGGAGGTCCATCAAGACCTTGGCTATGCATCTAATTGGCCCTCACGGCCATTCCGACCAATTTTTAAGGTCAAAATAGCCCCGAAGCGCGCATACCCCAATTTCGACGATTTTTCGTGTGCTATATACCACACTATTTTTTGGGTGATCCCGATTCCGACGTCAAAAGTGCCAAAAAATTTTGGGGACGTACGTCAAGACCTTGGCTATGCATCCGATTGGCCCTCACGGCCATTCTGACCCATTTTAAAGGTCAAAATAGCCCCGAAGCGCGCGTACCCCCATTTTGATGATTTTTCGTGTGCTATAGCACACCATTTTTGGGTGATCTGGATCCCGACGTCAAAAGTACCAAAAGTTTTTGTGGACGTCCATCAAGACCTTGGATATGCATCCGGTTGGCCCTCACGGCCATTTCGACCCATTTTCAAGGTCAAAATTGCCCCGAAGCGCGCATACCCCCATTTCGATGATTTTTCGTGTTCACTATTTTTTGGGTGATCCGGATCCCGACGTCAAAAGTGGTAAAATTTTTTGTGGAGGTCCGTCAAGACATTGGATATGCATCCGGTTGGCCCTCACGGCCATTCCGACCCATTTTTAAAGTAAAAATAGCCCCGAAGGGCGCATACCCCCATTTCGACGATTTTTCGTGTGCTATAGCACACCATTTTATGGGTGATCCGGATCCCGACGTCAAAAGTACCAAATTTCTTGTGGCAATACGTCAAGACCTTGGCTATGCATCTGGTTGGCCCTCACGGCCATTCCAACCCATTTACAAGGTCAAAATAGCCCCGAAGCGCGCATACCCCCATTTCGATGATTTTTCGTGTTCACCATTTTTTGGGTGATCCGGATCCCGACGTCAAAAGTGGTAAAATTTTTTGTGGAGGTCCGTCAAGACATTGGATATGCATCCGGTTGGCCCTCACGGCCATTCCGACCCATTTTTAAAGTAAAAATAGCCCCGAAGCGCGCATACCCCCATTTCGACGATTTTTCGTGTGCTATAGCACACCATTTTATGGGTGATCCGGATCCCGACGTCAAAAGTACCAAATTTCTTGTGGCAATACGTCAAGACCTTGGCTATGCATCTGGTTGGCCCTCACGGCCATTCCAACCCATTTACAAGGTCAAAATAACTCCGAAGCGCATACCCCCATTTCGACGATTTTTTGTGTGCTATAGCACACCATTTTTAGGGTGATCTGGATTCCGACATCGAAAGTGCCAATATTTTTTGTCGACGTCCGTTAAGACCTTGGGTATGCATCCGGTTAACCCTCACAGCCATTCCGACCCATTTTCAAGGTCAAAATAGCCCCGAAGCGCGCATACCCCCATTTCAACGATTTTTCGTGTGCTATAGCACACCATTTTTTGGGTGATCCGGATCCCGACGTCAAAAGTACCAAAAGTTTTTGTGGACGTTCGTCAAGCCCTTGCCTATGCATCCGGTTGGCACTCACGGCCATTCCAACCCATTTTTAAGGTCAAAATATCCCCGAAGCGCATACCCTCATTTATACAATTTTTCGTGTGCTATAGCACACCATTTTTTGGGTGATCCGGATCACGACGTCAAAAGTGCCAAAAGTTTTTGTGGACGTCCGTCAAGACCTTGGCTATGCATCCGGTTGGCCCTCACGGCCATTCCGACCAATTTTCAAGGTCAAAATAGCCCCGAAGCGCACATACCCCCATTTCGACAATTTTTCGTGTGCTATATACCACACTACTTTGGGTGATCTCGATCCCGACGTTAAAAGTGCCAAAAATTTTTGGGGACGTCCGTCAAGACCTTGGATATGCATCCGGTTGGCCCTCACGGCCATTTCGACCCACTTTAAAGGTCAAAATAGCCCCGAAGCGCGCATACCCCCATTTCGATGATTTTTCGTGTGCTATAGCACACCATTTTTGGGTGATCCGGATCCCGACGTCAAAAGTGTCAAACTTTTTTGTGGACGTCCGTCAAGACCTTGGCTATGCATCCGGTTTTCCCTCACGTCCATTCCGACCCATTTTCAAGGTCAAAATAGCCCCAAAGCGCGCATACCCCCATTTCGACGATTTTTCGTGTTCACCATTTTTTGGGTGATCCGGATCCCGACGTCAAAAGTGTCAAAACTTTTTGTGGACGTCCATCAAGATATTGGCTATGCATCCGATTGGCCCTCACACCTATTCCGACCCATTTTCAAGGTCAAAATAGCCCCAAAGCGCATACCCCCATTTCGATGATTTTTCGTGTGCTATAGCACACCATTTTTTGGGTGATCCGGATTCCGACATCGAAAGTGCCAATATTTTTTGTCGACGTCCGTCAAGACCTTGGCTATGCATCCAGTTAACCCTCACAGCCATTCCGACCCATTTTCAAGGTCAAAATAGCCCCGAAGCGCGCATACCCCCATTTCGACGATATTTCGTGTAATATAGCACACCATTTTTTGGGTGATCCAGATTCCGACGTTGAAAGTGCTAAAAGTTTTTGTGGACGTCCGTCAAGACCTTGGCTATGCATCCGGTTAACCCTCACAGCCAATCCGACCCATTTTCAAGGTCAAAATAGCCCCGAAGCGCGCACACCCCCATTTTTATGATTTTTCGTGTTCACCATTTTTTGGGTAATCCGGATCCCGACGTCAAAAGTGCCAAAAATTTTTGTGGACGTCCGTCAAGACCTTGGCTATGCATCTGGTTGGCCCTCACGGCCATTCCGATTTATTTTCAAGGTAAGAATAGCCCCGAAGCGCGCATACCCCCATTTCGACGATTTTTTGTGTGCTAGCACACCATTTTATGGGTGATCCGGATCCCGATGTCAAAAGTACCAAATATTTTTGTGAACGTCCGTCAAGACCTTGGCTATGCATCCGGTTGGCCCTCACGGCTATTCCGACCCATTTTCAAGGTCAAAATAGCCCCGAAGCTCGCATACCCCCATTTCGACGATTTTTCGTGTGCTATAGCACACCATTTTTTGGGTGATCTGGTTCCCGACGTCAAAAGTGCCAAACATTTTTGTGGACGTCTGTCAAGACCTTGGCTATGCATCCGGTTGGCCCTAACGGCCATTCCGACCCATTTCCAAGGTCAAAATAGCCCCGAAGCGCATACCCCCATTTCGATGATCTTTCGTGTGCTATAGCACACCATTTTTTGGGTGATCCAGATTCCGACGTTGAAAGTGCTAAAAGTTTTTGTGGACGTCCGTCAAGACCTTGGCTATGCATCCGATTGGCCCTCACAGCCATTCCGACCCATTTTCAAGGTCAAAATAGCCCCGAAGCGCGTATACCCCCATTTTGATGATTTTTTGTGTACACCATTTTTTGGGTGATCCGTATCCCGACGTCAAAAGTGGCAAACTTTTTTGTGGACGTCTGTCAAGACCTTGGCTATGCATCCGGTTGGCCCTCATGGCCATTCCGACCCATTTTCAAGGTAAAAATAGCCCCGAAACGCGCATACCCCTATTTCGATGATTTTTCGTGTGCTGTAGCACATCATTTTATGGGTGATCCGGATCTCGACGTCATAAGTGCCAAAATTTTTTGTGGACGTCCGTCAAGACCTTGTCTATGCATCCGGTTGGCCCTCACGGCGATTCCGACCCATTTTCAAGGTCCAAATAGCCCCGAAGCGCATACCCCTATTTCAATGATTTTTCGTGTGCTATCATTTTTTGGGTGATCCGGATCCCGACGTCAAAAGTGCCAAAATTTTTTGTGGACGTCCGTCAATACCTTGGTTGTGCATCCGATTGGCCCTCACGGCCATTCCGACCCATTTTAATGGTACAAATAGTACCGAAGCGCGCATACCCTCATTTCGATGATTTTTTGTGTGCTATTAATACACCATTTTTTGGGTCATCCGGATCCCGACGTCAAAATTGCCAAATTTTTTGGTGAACGTCCGTCAAGAACTTGACTATGCATCCGGTTGGCCCTCACAGCCATTCCGACCCATTTTAAAGGTCAAAATAGCCCCAAAGCGCGCATACCCTCATGACGACGATTTTTCGTGTGCTAGAGCACACCATTTTTTGGGTGATCCGGATTTCGACGTCGAAAGTGCCAAATTTTTTTGTGGACGTCCGTCAAGACCTTGGCTTTTAATCCGGTTAACCCTCACAGCCATTCCGACCCATTTTCAAGGTCAAAATAGCCTCAAAGCGCGCATACCCCATTTCGACAATTTTTCGTGTGCTATAGCACACCATTTTTTGGGTGATCCGGATCCCGACGTCAAAAGTGTCAAACTTTTTTGTGGACGTCCGTCAAGACCTTGGCTATGCATCCGGTTGTCCCTCACGGCCATTACGACCCATTTTCAAGGTCAAAATAGCCCCAAAGCGCGCATACCCCCATTTCGACGATTTTTCGTGTTCACTATTTTTTGGGTGATCCGGATCCCGACGTCAAAAGTGCCAAAACTTTTTGTGGACGTCCATCAAGATATTGGCTATGCATCCGATTGGCCCTCACACCTATTCCGACCCATTTTCAAGGTCAAAATAGCCCCAAAGCGCATACCCCCATTTCGATGATTTTTCGTGTGCTATAGCACACCATTTTTTGGGTGATCCGGACTCCGACATCGAAAGTGCCAATATTTTTTGTCGACGTCCGTCAAGACCTTGGCTATGCATCCAGTTAACCCTCACAGCCATTCCGACCCATTTTCAAGGTCAAAATAGCCCCGAAGCGCGCATACCCCCATTTCGACGATATTTCGTGTAATATAGCACACCATTTTTTGGGTGATCCAGATACCGACGTTGAAAGTGCTAAAAGTTTTTGTGGACGTCCGTCAAGACCTTGGCTATGCATCCGGTTAACCCTCACATCCAATCCGACCCATTTTCAAGGTCAAAATAGCCCCGAAGCGCGCACACCCCCATTTTTATGATTTTTCGTGTTCACCATTTTTTGGGTAATCCGGATCCCGACGTCAAAAGTGCCAAAAATTTTTGTGGACGTCCGTCAAGACCTTGGCTATGCATCTGGTTGGCCCTCACGGCCAATCCGATTTATTTTCAAGGTAAGAATAGCCCCGAAGCGCGCATACCCCCATTTCGACGATTTTTCGTGTGCTAGCACACCATTTTATGGGTGATCCGGATCCCGATGTCAAAAGTGCCAAATTTTTTTGTGAACGTCCGTCAAGACCTTGGCTATGCATCCGGTTGGCCCTCACGGCTATTTCGACCCGTTTTCAAGGTCAAAATAGCCCCGAAGCTCGCATACCCCCATTTCGACGATTTTTCGTGTGCTATAGCACACCATTTTTTGGGTGATCTGGTTCCCGACGTCAAAAGTGCCAAACATTTTTGTGGACGTCTGTCAAGACCTTGGCTATGCATCCGGTTGGCCCTAACGGCCATTCCGACCCATTTCCAAGGTCAAAATAGCTCCGAAGCGCATACCCCCATTTCGATGATCTTTCGTGTGCTATAGCACACCATTTTTTGGGTGATCCAAATTCCGACGTTGAAAGTGCTAAAAGTTTTTGTGGACGTCCGTCAAGACCTTGGCTATGCATCCGATTGGCCCTCACAGCCATTCCGACCCATTTTCAAGGTCAAAATAGCCCCGAAGCGCGTATACCCCCATTTTGATGATTTTTTGTGTACACCATTTTTTGGGTGATCCGTATCCCGACGTCAAAAGTGGCAAAATTTTTTGTGGACGTCTGTCAAGACCTTGGTTATGCATCCGGTTGGCCCTCATGGCCATTCCGACCCATTTTCAAGGTAAAAATAGCCCCGAAACGCGCATACCCCTATTTCGACGATTTTTTGTGTGCTGTAGCACATCATTTTATGGGTGATCCGGATCTCGACGTCATAAGTGCCAAAATTTTTTGTGGACGTCCGTCAAGACCTTGTCTATGCATCCGGTTGGCCCTCACGGCGATTCCGACCCATTTTCAAGGTCCAAATAGCCCCGAAGCGCGCATACCCCTATTTCAACGATTTTTCGTGTGCTATAGCACACCATTTTTTGGGTGATCCGGATCTCGACGTCAAAAGTGCCAAAATTTTTTGTGGACGTCCGTCAATACCTTGGTTGTGCATCCGATTGGCCCTCACGGCCATTCCGACCCATTTTCAAGGTACAAATAGTACCGAAGCGCGCATACCCTCATTTCGATGATTTTTTGTGTGCTATAATACACCATTTTTTGGGTCATCCGGATCCCGACGTCAAAATTGCCAAATTTTTTGGTGAACGTCCGTCAAGAACTTGACTATGCATCCGGTTGGCCCTCACAGCCATTCCGACCCATTTTAAAGGTCAAAATAGCCCCAAAGCGCGCATACCCTCATGACGACGATTTTTTGTGTGCTAGAGCACACCATTTTTTGGGTGATCCGGATTTCGACGTCGAAAGTGCCAAATTTTTTTGTGGACGTCCGTCAAGACCTTGGCTTTTAATCCGGTTAACCCTCACAGCCATTCCGACCCATTTTCAAGGTCAAAATAGCCTCAAAGCGCGCATACCCCATTTCGACAATTTTTCGTGTGCTATAGCACACCATTTTTTGGGTGATTCGGATTCCGACGTCAAAAGTGCCAAAATTTTTTGTGGACGTCCGTCAAGACCTTGGCTATGCATCCGGTTGGACCTCACGGCCATTACGACCCATTTTCAAGGTCAAAATAGCCCTGAAGCGTGCATACCCCATTTCGATGATTTTTCGTGTGCTATAGCCAGCCATTTTTTGGGTGATTCGGATCCCGACGTCAAAAGTGCCAAAATTTTTTGTGACGCCCTTCAAGACCTTGGCTTTGCATCCGGTTGGCCCTCACGGCCAGTCCGACCCATTTTCAAGGTAAAAATAGCCCCGAAGCGCGCATACCCTTATTTCGACGATTTTTCGTGTGCTATATAGCACACTATTTTTTGGTGATCCCGATCCCGATGTCAAAAGTGCTAAAAGTTTTTGGGGACGTCTGTTAAGACCTTGCTATGCATCCGGTTGGCCCTCACGACCATTTCAACTCATTTTCAAGGTCAAAAGGCCCGAAGCGCTTATACCCCCATTCGACGATTTTTCGTTTGCTATAACACACCATTTTATGAGTGATCCGGATCCTGACGTCAAAAGTACCAAATTTTTTGTGGGCATCCGTGAAGACCTTGGCTATGCATCCGGTTGGCCCTCACGGCTATTCCGATCCATTTTCAAGGTCAAAATAGCCCTTAAGCGCGCATACCCCCATATCAACGATTTTTCGTGTGCTATAGCACACCATTTTCTGGGTGATCCGGATCCCGACGTCAAAAGTGCCAAAGTTTTTGTGGATGTTCGTCAAGACCTTGTCTAGGCATCCGATTGGCCCTCACAGACATTCCGACCCATTTTAAAGGTCAAAATAGCCCCGAAGCACGCATACCCCCATTTCGATGATTTTTCGTGTGCTATAGCACACCATTTTTGGGTGATCCGGATCCCGACGTCAAAAGTGTCAAACTTTTTTGTGGACGTCCGTCAAGACCTTGGCTATGCATCCGGTTGTCCCTCACGTCCATTCCGACCCATTTTCAAGGTCAAAATAGCCCCAAAGCGCGCATACCCCCATTTCGATGATTTTTCGTGTTCACCATTTTTTGGGTGATCCGGATCCCGACGTCAAAAGTGCCAAAACTTTTTGTGGACGTCCATCAAGATATTGGCTATGCATCCGATTGGCCCTCACACCTATTTCGACCCATTTTCAAGGTCAAAATAGCCCCAAAGCGCATACCCCCATTTCGATGATTTTTCGTGTGCTATAGCACACCATTTTTTGGGTGATCCGGATTCCGACATCGAAAGTGCCAATATTTTTTGTCGACGTCCGTCAAGACCTTGGCTATGCATCCAGTTAACCCTCACAGCCATTCCGACCCATTTTCAAGGTCAAAATAGCCCCGAAGCGCGCATACCCCCATTTCGACGATATTTCGTGTAATATAGCACACCATTTTTTGGGTGATCCAGATTCCGACGTTGAAAGTGCTAAAAGTTTTTGTGGACGTCCGTCAAGACCTTGGCTATGCATCCGGTTAACCCTCACATCCAATCCGACCCATTTTCAAGGTCAAAATAGCCCCGAAGCGCGCACACCCCCATTTTTATGATTTTTCGTGTTCACCATTTTTTGGGTAATCCGGATCCCGACGTCAAAAGTGCCAAAAATTTTTGTGGACGTCCATCAAGACCTTGGCTATGCATCTGGTTGGCCCTCACGGCCAATCCGATTTATTTTCAAGGTAAGAATAGCCCCGAAGCGCGCATACCCCCATTTCGACGATTTTTCGTGTGCTAGCACACCATTTTATGGGTGATCCGGATCCCGATGTCAAAAGTGCCAAATTTTTTTGTGAACGTCCGTCAAGACCTTGGCTATGCATCCGGTTGGCCCTCACGGCTATTTCGACCCGTTTTCAAGGTCAAAATAGCCCCGAAGCTCGCATACCCCCATTTCGACGATTTTTCGTGTGCTATAGCACACCATTTTTTGGGTGATCTGGTTCCCGACGTCAAAAGTGCCAAACATTTTTGTGGACGTCTGTCAAGACCTTGGCTATGCATCCGGTTGGCCCTAACGGCCATTCCGACCCATTTCCAAGGTCAAAATAGCTCCGAAGCGCATACCCCCATTTCGATGATCTTTCGTGTGCTATAGCACACCATTTTTTGGGTGATCCAAATTCCGACGTTGAAAGTGCTAAAAGTTTTTGTGGACGTCCGTCAAGACCTTGGCTATGCATCCGATTGGCCCTCACAGCCATTCCGACCCATTTTCAAGGTCAAAATAGCCCCGAAGCGCGTATACCCCCATTTTGATGATTTTTTGTGTACACCATTTTTTGGGTGATCCGTATCCCGACGTCAAAAGTGGCAAAATTTTTTGTGGACGTCTGTCAAGACCTTGGTTATGCATCCGGTTGGCCCTCATGGCCATTCCGACCCATTTTCAAGGTAAAAATAGCCCCGAAACGCGCATACCCCTATTTCGACGATTTTTTGTGTGCTGTAGCACATCATTTTATGGGTGATCCGGATCTCGACGTCATAAGTGCCAAAATTTTTTGTGGACGTCCGTCAAGACCTTGTCTATGCATCCGGTTGGCCCTCACGGCGATTCCGACCCATTTTCAAGGTCCAAATAGCCCCGAAGCGCGCATACCCCTATTTCAACGATTTTTCGTGTGCTATAGCACACCATTTTTTGGGTGATCCGGATCTCGACGTCAAAAGTGCCAAAATTTTTTGTGGACGTCCGTCAATACCTTGGTTGTGCATCCGATTGGCCCTCACGGCCATTCCGACCCATTTTCAAGGTACAAATAGTACCGAAGCGCGCATACCCTCATTTCGATGATTTTTTGTGTGCTATAATACACCATTTTTTGGGTCATCCGGATCCCGACGTCAAAATTGCCAAATTTTTTGGTGAACGTCCGTCAAGAACTTGACTATGCATCCGGTTGGCCCTCACAGCCATTCCGACCCATTTTAAAGGTCAAAATAGCCCCAAAGCGCGCATACCCTCATGACGACGATTTTTCGTGTGCTAGAGCACACCATTTTTTGGGTGATCCGGATTTCGACGTCGAAAGTGCCAAATTTTTTTGTGGACGTCCGTCAAGACCTTGGCTTTTAATCCGGTTAACCCTCACAGCCATTCCGACCCATTTTCAAGGTCAAAATAGCCTCAAAGCGCGCATACCCCATTTCGACAATTTTTCGTGTGCTATAGCACACCATTTTTTGGGTTATTCGGATTCCGACGTCAAAAGTGCCAAAATTTTTTGTGGACGTCCGTCAAGACCTTGGCTATGCATCCGGTCGGACCTCACGGCCATTACGACCCATTTTCAAGGTCAAAATAGCCCTGAAGCGTGCATACCCCATTTCGATGATTTTTCGTGTGCTATAGCCAGCCATTTTTTGGGTGATTCGGATCCCGACGTCAAAAGTGCCAAAATTTTTTGTGACGCCCTTCAAGACCTTGGCTTTGCATCCGGTTGGCCCTCACGGCCAGTCCGACCCAATTTCAAGGTAAAAATAGCCCCGAAGCGCGCATACCCTTATTTCGACGATTTTTCGTGTGCTATATAGCACACTATTTTTTGGTGATCCCGATCCCGACGTCAAAAGTGCTAAAAGTTTTTGGGGACGTCTGTTAAGACCTTGCTATGCATCCGGTTGGCCCTCACGACCATTTCAACTCATTTTCAAGGTCAAAAGGCCCGAAGCGCTTATACCCCCATTCGACGATTTTTCGTTTGCTATAACACACCATTTTATGAGTGATCCGGATCCTGACGTCAAAAGTACCAAATTTTTTGTGGGCATCCGTGAAGACCTTGGCTATGCATCCGGTTGGCCCTCACGGCTATTCCGATCCATTTTCAAGGTCAAAATAGCCCTTAAGCGCGCATACCCCCATATCAACGATTTTTCGTGTGCTATAGCACACCATTTTCTGGGTGATCCGGATCCCGACGTCAAAAGTGCCAAAGTTTTTGTGGATGTCCGTCAAGACCTTGTCTAGGCATCCGATTGGCCCTCACAGACATTCCGACCCATTTTAAAGGTCAAAATAGCCCCGAAGCGCGCATACCCCCATTTTCGATGATTTTTCGTATGCTATAGCACACCATTTTTTGGGTGATCCAGATTCCGACGTCGAAAGTGCCAAATTTTTTTGTGGACGTCCGTCAAGACCTTGGCTATGCATCCGATTGGCCCTCACGACCATTCCGACCCATTTTCAAGGTCAAAATAGCCCCGAAGCGCGCATACCCCCATTTCGATGATTTTTCATGTTCACCATTTTTTGGATGATCCGGATCCCGACGTCAAAAGTGCCAAAAGTTTTTGTGGACGTCCGTCAAGACCTTGTCTATGCATCCGGTTGTCCCTCTCAGCCATTCCGACCCATTTTCAAGGTCAAAATAGCCCCGAAGCGGGCATACTGCCATTTCGATGATTTTTCGTGTGCTATAGCACACCTTGTTTGGGTGATTCGGATGCCGACGTCAAAAGTGCCAAAACTTTTTGTAGACGTCCTTCAAGACCTTGGCTATGCATCCGGTTGGCCCTCACGGCTATTCCGACCCATTTTCAAGGTCAAAATAGCCCCGAAGCGCGCATACCCCCATTTCAATGATTTTTCGTGTGCTATAGAACACCATTTTTTGGGTGATCTGGATCCCAACTTCAAAAGTGCCAATTATTTTTGTGGACGTCCGTCAAGACCTTTGCAATGCATCCGGTTGGCCCTCACGGCCATTATTACCCATTTTCAAGGTCAAAATAGCACCGAAGCGCGCATACCCCTATTTCGATGATTTTCTGTGTGCTATATAACACACCATTTTTGGGGTGATCCTGATCCCGACGTCAAAATTGCAATAACCTTTTGTGGACGTTCGTCAAGACCTTGGATATGCATTCGGTTGGCCCTCACGGCCATTTCAACCCATTTTAAAGGTCAAAATAGACTCGATGCGCGCATACCCCTATTTCGATGATTTTTCGTGTGCTATAGCACACCATTTTTTGGGTGATCCGGTTCCCGACGTCAAAAGTGCCAAAAGTTTTTGTGGACGTCCGTCAAGACCTTGGCTATGCATCCGGTTGGCCCTCACGGCCATTCCGACCCATTTTCATGGTCAAAATAGCCCCGAATCGCGCATACCCCCATTTTGATGATTTTTCGTGTTCACCATTTTTTGGGTGATCCGGATCCCGACGTCAAAAGTGCCAAAAATTTTTATGGACGTCCGTCAAGACCTTGGCTACGCATCCGGTTGTCCCTCTCAGCCATTCCGACCCATTTTCAAGGTCAAAATAGCCCCGAAGCGCGCATACTGCCATTTCGATGATTTTTCGTGTGCTATAGCACACCTTGTTTGGGTGATTCGGATGCCGACGTCAAAAGTGCCAAAACTTTTTGTAGACGTCCGTCAAGACCTTGGCTATGCATCCGGTTGGCCCTTACGGCTATTCCGACCCATTTCAAGGTCAAAATAGCCCCGAAGCGCGCATACCCCCATTTCGATGATTTTTCGTGTGCTATAGCACACCATTTTTTGGGTGATCTGGATCCCAACTTCAAAAGTGCCAATTTTTTTTGTGGACGTCCGTCAAGACCTTTGCTATGCATCCGGTTGGCCCTCACAGCCATTATTACCCATTTTCAAGGTCAAAATAGCCCCAAAGCGCGCATACCCTTATTTCGACGATTTTTCGTGTGCTATATAGCACACCATTTTTGGGGTGATCCTGATCCCGATGTCAAAATTGCAATAACCTTTTGTGGACGTTCGTCAAGACCTTAGATATGCATTCGGTTGGCCCTCACGGCCATTCTACCCATTTTAAAGGTCAAAATAGACTCGATGCGTGCATACCCCTATTTCGATGATTTTTCGTGTGCTATAGCACACCATTTTTTGAGTGATCCGGTTCCCGACGTCAAAAGTGCCAAAAATTTTTGTGGACGTCCGTCAAGACCTTGGCTATGCATCCGCTTGGCCCTCACGGCCATTCCGACCCATTTTCAAGGTCAAAATAGCCCCGATGCGCGCATACCCCTATTTTGATGATTTTTCGTGTGCTATAGCACACCATTTTTTGGGTGATCCGGATCCCGACGTCAAAAGTGCCAAAAATTATTGTGGACGTCCGTCAAGACCTTGGATATGCATCCGGTTGGCCCTCACGGCCATTCCGACCCATTTTCAAGGTCAAAATAGCCCCGAAGCGCGCATACCCCCATTTCGATGATTTTTCGTGTGCTATAGCACGCCATTTTTTGGGTGATCCGGATCCCGACGTCAAAAGTGTCAAAATTTTTTGTGGACGTCTGTCAAGACCTTGGCTATGCATCCTGTTAACCCTTACAGCCATTCCGACCCATTTTCTAGGTGAAAATAGCCGCGTAGCGCGCATACCCCCATTTCGACGATTTTTCGTGTGCTATATAGCACACCATTTTTTGGGTGATCCCGATCCCGACGTCAAAAGTGCCATAATTTTTTGTGGACGTCCGTCAAGACCTTAGATATGCATCCGGTTGGCCCTCACGGCCATTCCGACCCATTTTCAAGGTCAAAATAGCCCCGAAGCGCGCACACCCCGATTTTAATGATTTTTTGTGTTCACCATTTTTTGGGTAATCTGGATCCCGACGTCAAAAGTGCTAAAAAGTTTTGTGGACATCCGTCAAGACCTTGGCTATGCATCTGGTTGGCGCTCACGGCCATTCCGATCCATTTTCAAGGTAAAAATAGCCCTGAAGAGCGCATACCCCCATTTCGACGATTTTTCGTGTGCTAGCACACCATTTTATGGGTGATCCGGATCCCGATGTCAAAAGTGCCAAATGTTTTTGTGGACATCCGTCAAGACCTTGGCTATGCATTCGGTTGGCCCTCACGGCTATTCTGACCCATTTTCAAGGTCAAAATAGTCACAAAGCGCATACCCCCATTTCGACGATTTTTCGTGTGCTATAGCACACCATTTTTTGGGTGATCTGGATCCTGATGTTAAAAGTGCCAAAAATTTTTTTGGACGTCCGGCAAGACCTTGGCTATGCATCCAGTTGGCCCTCACGGCCATTCCGACCCATTTCCAAGGTCAAAAGAGCCCCGAAGCGCATACCCCCATTTCGATGATCTTTCGTGTGCTATAGCACACCATCTTTTGGGTGATCCGGATTCCGACGTTGAAAGTGCTAAAATTTTTTGTGGACGTCCGTCAAGACCTTGGCTATGCATCCGGTTAACCCTCACAGCCATTCCGACCCATTTTCA
Organism: Solanum sitiens; assembly: GCA_016801875.1. NCBI lineage: Eukaryota > Viridiplantae > Streptophyta > Magnoliopsida > Solanales > Solanaceae > Solanum > Solanum sitiens. The sequence continues at coordinate 1,747,911 of JABWTJ010000011.1, read as the reverse complement.
AGGTCAAAATAGCCCCGAAGCGCGCATACCCCCATTTAGATGATTTTTCATGTGCTATAGCCCACTATTTTTGGGGTGATCCGGATTCCGACGTTAAAAGTGCCAAATTTTTTTGTGGACGTCCGTCAAGACCTTGGCTATGCAGCCGATTGGCCCTTACAGCCATTCCGACCCATTTTCAAGGTCAAAATAGCCCCGAAGCGCGTATACCCCCATTTTGATGATTTTTTGTGTACACCATTTTTTGGGTGATCCGGATGCCGACGTCAAAAGTGACAAAAATTTTTTTGGACGTCTGTGAAGCCCTTGGCTATGCATCCGGTTGGCCCTCATGGCCATTCCGACCCATTTTCAAGGTAAAAATAGACCCGAAGCGCGCATACCCTATTTGGATGATTTTTCGTGTGCTGTAGCAACCATTTTATGGGTGATCCGGATCTCGACGTCAAAAGTGCCAAAAATTTTTGTGGACGTCCGTCAAGACCTTGTCTATGCATCCGGTTGGCCCTCAATGCTATTCCGACCCATTTTGAAGGTCCAAATAGCCCCGAAGCGCGCATACCCCTATTTCGACGATTTTTCATGAGTTATAGCACACCATTTTTTGGGTGATCCGGATCCCGACGTCAAAAGTGCCAAAATTTTTTGTGGACGTCCGTCAATACCTTAGCTGTGCATCCGATTGGCCCTCACGGCCATTACGACCCATTTTCAAGGTACAAATAGCCTCGAAGCGTGAATACCCTCATTTCGATGATTTTTCGTGTGCTATAGTACACTATTTTTTGGGTCATCCGGATCCCGATGTCAAAAGTGCCAAATTTTTTGGTGAACGTCCATCAAGAACTTGACTATGCATCCGGTTGGCCCTCACAGCCATTCCGACCCATTTTAAAGGTCAAAATAGCCCCAAAGCGCGCATACCCTCATGTCGACGATTTTTCGTGTACTATAGCACACCATTTTTTGGGTGATCCGGATTTCGACGTCGAAAGTGCCAAATATTTTTGTGGACGTCCGTCAAGACCTTGGCTATTAATCCGGTTAACCCTCAGAGCCATTCCGACCCATTTTCAAGGTCAAAATAGCCTCGAAGCGCGTATACCCCATTTCAACAATTTTTCGTGTGCTATAGCACACCATTTTTTGGGTGATTCGGATCCCGATGTCAAAAGTGCCAAAATTTTTGTGGACGTCCGTCAAGACCTTGGCTATGCATCCGGTTGGACCTCACGGCCATTCCGACCCATTTTCAAGGTCAAAATAGCCCTGAAGCGCGCATACACCATTTCGATGATATTTCGTGTGCTATAGCAAGCCAATTTTTGGGTGATTCAGATCCCGACGTCGAAAGTGCCAAAATTTTTTGTGGACGTCCGTCAAGACCTTGGCTATGCATCTGGTTGGCCCTCACGGTCAGTCCGACCCATTTTCAAGGTCAAAATAGCCCAGAAGCGCATACCCTTATTTCGACGTTTTTTCGTGTGCTATATAGCACACTATTTTTTGGTGATCCCGATCCCGACGTCAAAAGTGCCAAAAGTTTTTGTGGACGTCCGTCAATACCTTGGCTGTGCATCCGATTGGCCCTCACAGCCATTCCGACCCATTTTCATGGTACAAATAGCCCCGAAGCGTGCATACCCCCATTTCGATGATTTTTCGTGTGCTATAGCACACCATTTTTTGGGTGATCCGGATCCTGACGTCAAAAGTGCCAAATATTTTTGTGGACGCCCGTCAAGACCTTGGCTATGCATCCGCTTGGCAGTCACGGCCATTCCGACCCATTTTCAAGGTCAAAATAGCCCCGATGTGCGCATACCCCCATTTCGACGATTTTTCGTGTTCACTATTTTTTGGGTGATCCGGATCCCGACGTCAAAAGTGCCAAAAATTTTTGTGGACGTCCGTCAAGACCTTGGCTATGCATCCGGTTGGCCCTCACGACCATTCCGACTCATTTTCAAGGTCAAAATAACCCCGAAGCGCTTATACCCTCATTCGACGATTTTTCGTGTGCTATAACACACCATTTTATGAGTGATCCGGATCCCGATGTCAAAAGTGCCAAATTTTTTGTGGGCGTCCGTCAAGACCTTGGCTATGCATCCGGTTGGCCCTCACGGCTATTCCGATCCATTTTAAAGGTCGAAATAGCCCTTAAGCGCGCATACCCCCATTTCGACGATTTTTCGTGTGCTATAGCACACCATTTTCTGGGTGATCCGGATCCCGACGTCAAAAGTGCCAAAGTTTTTGTGGATGTCGGTTAAGACCTTGCCTATGCATCCGGTTGGCCCTCACAGCCATTCCGACCCATTTTCAAGGTCAAAATAGCCCCGAAGAGCGCATACCCTTATTTCGATGATTTTTCGTATGCACACCATTTTTTGGGTGATCCGGATTCCGACGTCGAAAGTGCCAAATTTTTTTGTGGACGTCCGTCAAGACCTTGGCTATGCATCCGGTTGGCCCTAACGACCATTCCGACCCATTTTCAAGGTCAAAATAGCCCCGAAGCGCGCATACCCCCATTTCGATGATTTTTCGTGTTCACCATTTTTTGGGTGATCCGAATCCCGACGTCAAAAGTGCCAAAATTTTTGTGGACGTCCGTCAAGACCTTGGCTATGCATCCGGTTGTCCCTCACAGCCATTCTGACCCATTTTCAAGGTCAAAATAGCCCCGAAGCGCGCATACTGCCATTTCGACAATTTTTCGTGTGCTATAGCACACCTTGTTTGGGTGATTCGGATGCCGACGTCAAAAGTGCCAAAAGTTTTTGTGGACGTCCGTCAAGACCTTGGGTATGCATTCGGGGTGCCCTCACGTCTATTCCGACCCATTTTCAAGGTCAAAATAGCCCCGAAGCGCGCATACCCCCATTTCGATGATTTTTCGTGTGCTATAGCACACCATTTTTTGGGTGATCTGCATCCCGACTTCAAAAGTGCCAATTATTTTTGTGGCTGTCTGTCAAGACCTTTGTTATGCATACGGTTGTCCTACACGGCCATTCCGACCCATTTTCAAGGTCAAAATAGCCCCGAAGCATGCATACCCCTATTTCGACGATTTTTCGTGTGCTATATGGCACACCATTTTTGGGGTGATCCTGATCCTGACGTCAAAAGTGCAATAAATTTTTGTGGACGTTCGTCAAGACCTTGGATATGCATTCGGTTGGCCCTCACGGCCATTTCGACCCATTATAAAGGTCAAAATAGCCTCGATGCGCGCATACCCCTATTTTGATGATTTTTTGTGTGCTATAGCACACCATTTTTTGGGTGATCCGGATTCCGACGTCAAAAGTGCCAAAAGTTTTTTTGGACGTCCGTCAAGACCTTGGCTATGCATCCGGTTGGCCCTCACGGCTATTCCGACCCATTTTCAAGGTCAAAATAGCTCCGAAGCGCGCATACCCCCATGTCGATGATTTTTTGTGTTCATCATTTTTTGGGTGATCTAAATGCTGACGTCAAAAGTGCCAAAATTTTTTGTGAACGTCCGTCAAGACCTTGGCTATGCATCCAGTTGGCCCTCACGGCCATTCCGACCCATTTTCAAGGTCAAAATAGCCTCGAAGCGCGCATACCCCCATTTCGACGATTTTTTATGTGCTAGCACACCATTTTATGGGTGATCCGGATCCCGATGTCAAAAGTGCCAAAATCTTTTGTGGACGTCCGTAAAGACCTTGGCTATGCATCCGGTTGGCCCTCACGGCTATTCCGACCCATTTCAAGGTCAAAATAGCCCCGAAGCGCGCATACCCCCATTTCGACGATTTTTCGTGTGCTATAGCACACCATTTTGTGGGTGATCCGGATCCCGATGTCAAAAGTGCCAAAATTTTTTGTGGACGTCCGTAAAGACCTTGGCTATGCATCCGGTTGGCCCTCACGGCTATTCCAACCCATTTTAAAGGTCAAAATAGCCCCGAAGCGCGCATACCCCCATTTCGACGATTTTTCGTGTGCTATAGCACACCATTTTTTGGGTGATCCGGATCTCGACGTCAAAAGTGCCAAAATGTTTTGTGGACGTCCGTCAAGACCTTGGCTATGCATCCGGTTGGCCCTCACGGCCATTCCGACCCATTTTCAAGGTCAAAATAGCCCTGATGCGCGCATACACCCATTTCGACGATTTTTTGTGTTCACCATTTTTTGGGTAATCCGGATCCCAACGTCAAAAGTGCTAAAAATTTTTGTGGACATCCATCAAGACCGTGGCTATGCATCCGGTTGGCCCTCACGGCCATTCCGACCAATTTTCAAGGTTAAAATAGCCCCGAAGCGCTTATACCCCCATTTCGATGATTTTTCGTGTGCTATAGCACACCATTTTATGGGTGATCCGGGTCCCGACGTTAAAAGTGCCAAATTTTTTGTGGGCGTCCGTCAAGACCTTGGATATGCATCCGGTTTACCCTCACGGCTATTCTGATCCATTTTCAAGGTCAAAATAACCCGAAGCGCGCATACTCCCATTTCGACGATTTTTCGTGTGCTGTAGCACACCATTTTTTGGGTGATCCAGATCCTGACGTCAAAAGTGCCAAAAGTTTTTGTGGACGTCTTTCAAGACCTTGGCTATGCATCCGGTTGGTCCTGACAGCCATTTCGACTAATTTTCAAGGTCAAAATAGCCCCGAAGCGCGCATACCCCCATTTCGATGATTTTTCGTGTTCACCATTTTTTGGGTGATTCGGATCTCGACGTCAAAAGTGCCTAAAATTTTTGTGAACGTCCGTCAAGACCTTGATTATGCATCCGGTTGGCCCTCACGACCATTCCGACCCATTTTCAAGGTAAAAATAGCCCCGAAGCGCGCATACCCCTATTTCGACGATTTTTCGTGTGCAATAGCACACCATTTTTTGGGTGATTCGGATCCCGACGTCAAAAGTGCCAAACATTTTTGTTGACGTCCGTCAAGACCTTGGATATGCATCCGGTTGGACCTCACGGCCATTCCGACCCATTTTCAAGGTAAAAATAGCCCCGAAGCGCGCATACACCCATTTCGACGATTTTTCGTGTGCTATAGCAAACAATTTTTTGGGTGATCCGGATTCCGACGTCAAAAGTCCCAATATTCTTTGTGGATGTCCGTCAAAACCTTGGCTATGCATCCGGTTGGCCCTCACGGCCATTCCAACCCATTTTCAAGGTCTAAATAGCCCCGAAATGCGCATACCCCCATTTCGACGATTTTTTGTGTGCTATAGCACACCATATTATGGGTGATCCGGATGCCGACGTCAAAAGTGCCAAAACTTTTTGTGGACGTCCGTCAAGACCTTGGATATGCATCCGGTTGGCCCTCACGGCTATTCCGACCCATTTTCAAGGTCAAAATAGCCCCGAAGCGCGCATACTCCCATTTCGACGATTTTTCATGTTCACTATTTTTTGGGTGATCCGGATCCCGACGTCAAATGTGCCAAAATTTTTTGTGGACGTCCGTCAAGACTTTGGCTATGCATCCAGTTGGCCCTCACGGTCATTCCGACCCATTTTCAATGTAAAAATAGCCCCGAAATGATCATACCCCCATTTCGATGATTTTTCGTGTGCTATAGCACACCATTTTATGGGTGATCCGGATGCCGAAGTTAAAAGTGCCAAATTTTTTGTGGACGTTCGTCAAGACCTTGTCTACGCATCCGATTGGCCCTCACAGACATTCCGACCCATTTTAAAGGTCAAAATAGCCCCGAAGCGCGCATACCCCCATTTTCGATGATTTTTCGTATGCTATAGCACACCATTTTTTGGGTGATCCGGATCCCGACGTCAAAAGTGCAAAAAGTTTTTGTGGACGTCCGTCAAGACCTTGGCTATGCATTCGGTTGGACCTCAGGGCCATTCCGACCCATTTTCAAGGTCAAAATTGCCCCGAAGCGCGCATACCCCCATTTCAATGATTTTTCGTGTTCACCATTTTTTGGGTGATCCGGATCCCGACGTCAAAAGTGCCAAAATTTTTTGTGGACGTCCGTCAAGACTTTGGCTATGCATCCAGTTGGCCCTCACGGTCATTCCGACCCATTTTCAATGTAAAAATAGCCCCAAAATGATCATACCCCCATTTCGATGATTTTTCGTGTGCTATAGCACACCATTTTATGGGTGATCCGGATGCCGAAGTCAAAAGTTCCAAATTTTTTGTGGACGTTCGTCAAGACCTTGGCTATGCATCCGGTTGGCCTTCACGGCTATTCCGACCCATTTTCAAGGTCAAAATAGCCCCGAGCGCGCATACCCCTCTTTCAACGATTTTTCGTGTGCTATAAGCACACTATTTTTTGGGTGATCTGGATCCCGACTTCAAAAGTGCCAAATATTTTTGTGGACGCCCGTCAAGACCTTTGCGATGCATCCGGTTGGCCCACACGGCCATTCCGACCCATTTTCAAGGTCAAAATAGCACCGGAGTGCGCATACCCCTATTTCAATGATTTTTCGTGTGCTACAGAGCACACTATTTTTGGGGTGATCCCGATCCCGACGTCAAAAGTGCCTTTATTTTTTGTGGACTTTCGTCAAGACCTTGAATATGCATCCGATTGGCCCTCACGGCCATTGCGACCCATTTTCAAGGTCAAAATAGCCCCGAAGCGCGCATACACCCATTTCGACGATTTTTCGTGTGCTATAGCAAACAATTTTTTGGGTGATCCGGATTCCGACGTCAAAAGTCCCAATATTCTTTGTGGACGTCCGTCAAAACCTTGGCTATGCATCCGGTTGGCCCTCACGGCCATTCCAACCCATTTTCAAGGTCTAAATAGCCCCGAAATGCGCATACCCCCATTTCGACGATTTTTTGTGTGCTATAGCACACCATATTATGGGTGATCCGGATGCCGACGTCAAAAGTGCCAAAATTTTTTGTGGACGTCCGTCAAGACCTTGGATATGCATCCGGTTGGCCCTCACGGCTATTCCGACCCATTTTCAAGGTCAAAATAGCCCCGAAGCGCGCATACTCCCATTTCGATGATTTTTCATGTTCACTATTTTTTGGGTGATCCGGATCTCGACGTCAAATGTGCCAAAATTTTTTGTGGACGTCCGTCAAGACTTTGGCTATGCATCCAGTTGGCCCTCACGGTCATTCCGACCCATTTTCAACGTAAAAATAGCCCCGAAATGATCATACCCCCATTTCGATGATTTTTCGTGTGCTATAGCACACCATTTTATGGGTGATCCGGATGCCGAAGTCAAAAGTGCCAAATTTTTTGTGGACGTTCGTCAAGACCTTGTCTAGGCATCCGATTGGCCCTCACAGACATTCCGACCCATTTTAAAGGTCAAAATAGCCCCGAAGCGCGCATACCCCCATTTTCGATGATTTTTCGTATGCTATAGCACACCATTTTTTGGGTGATCCGGATCCCGACGTCAAAAGTGCAAAAAGTTTTTGTGGACGTCCGTCAAGACCTTGGCTATGCATTCGGTTGGACCTCACGGCCATTCCGACCCATTTTCAAGGTCAAAATTGCCCCGAAGCGCGCATACCCCCATTTCAATGATTTTTCGTGTTCACCATTTATTGGGTGATCCGGATCGCGACGTCAAAAGTGCCAAAACTTTTTGTGGACGTCCGTCAAGACTTTGGCTATGCATCCAGTTGGCCCTCACGGTCATTCCGACCCATTTTCAATGTAAAAATAGCCCCAAAATGATCATACCCCCATTTCGATGATTTTTCGTGTGCTATAGCACACCATTTTATGGGTGATCCGGATGCCGAAGTCAAAAGTGCCAAATTTTTTGTGGACGTTCGTCAAGACCTTGGCTATGCATCCGGTTGGCCTTCACGGCTATTCCGACCCATTTTCAAGGTCAAAATAGCCCCGAGCGCGCATACCCCTCTTTCAACGATTTTTCGTGTGCTATAAGCACACTATTTTTTGGGTGATCTGGATCCGGACTTCAAAAGTGCCAAATTTTTTTGTGGACGCCCGTCAAGACCTTTGCGATGCATCCGATTGGCCCACACGGCCATTCCGACCCATTTTCAAGGTCAAAATAGCACCAGAGCACGCATACCCCTATTTCGACGATTTTTCGTGTGCTACAGAGCACACTATTTTTGGGGTGATCCCGATCCCGACGTCAAAAGTGCCTTTATTTTTTGTGGACTTTCTTCAAGACCTTGAATATGCATCCGATTGGCCCTCACGGCCATTGCGACCCATTTTCAAGGTCAAAATAGCCCCGAAGCGCGCATACCCCTATTTCGACGATTTTTCGTGTGCTATAGCAAACCATTTTTTGGGTGATCCGGTCCTGACGTCAAAAGTGCCAAAAGTTTTTGTGAACGTCCGTCAAGACCTTGGCTATGCATCCGGTTGTCCCTCACGGCCATTCCAATCCATTTTCAAGGTCAAAATAGCCCCGAAGTGCGCATACCCCCATTTCGACGATTTTTCGTGTGCTATAGCAAACCATTTTTTTGGTGATCCGGATCCCGATGTCAAAAGTGCCAGAAAAATTTGTGGACTTTCGTCAAGACCTTGTCTATGCATCCGGTTGTCCTTCACGGCCATTCCGACCCATTTTCAATGTCAAAATAGCCCCGAAGCGCGCATACCCCTATTTCGACGATTTTTCGTGTGCTATAGCAAACCATTTTTTGGGTGATCCGGATCCCGACGTCAAAAGTGCCAATTTATTTTGTGGACGTCCTTCAAGACCTTGTCTATTTATCGATTGGCCCTCATGGCCATTCCGATCCATTTTCAAGGTCAAAATAGCCCCGAAGCGCGCATACTCCCATTTCGACGATTTTTCGTGTGCTATAGCACACCATTTTATGAGTGATCCGGATCCCAACGTCAAAAGTGCCAAAAGTTTTTGTGGACGTCCGTCAAGTCCTTGGCTATGCATTCGGTTGGCCCTCACAGCAATTCCGACCCATTTTCAAGGTCAAAATAGCCCCAAAGCGCGTATACCCCCATTTCGACGATTTTTCGTATGCTATAGCACACCATTTTGTGGGTGATCCAGATTCCGATGTCGAAAGTGCAAAAAATTTTTGTGGACGTCCGTCAAGACCTTGGCTATGCATCCGGTAGGACCTCACGGTCATTTCGACCCATTTTCAAGGTCAAAATCGCCCCGAAGCGCGCATACCCCCATTTCAATGATTTTTCGTGTTCACCATTTTTTGGGTAATCCGGATACCGATGTCAAAAGTGCCAAAATTTTTTGTGGACGTCCGTCAAGACCTTGGCTATGCATTCGGTTGTCCCTCACGGCCATTCCGACCCATTTTCAAGGTCAAAATAGCCCCGAAGCACGCATACCCCATTTCAACGATTTTTCATGTCCTATAGCAAACCATTTTTTGGGTGATCCAGATCCCGACGTCAAAAGTGCCAAAAATTTTGGTTAACATACGTCAAGACCTTGGATATGCATCTGGTTGGCCCTCACGTTTATTCCGACCCATTTTCAAGGTCAAAATAGTCCCGAAGTACGCATACCCCCATTTATATGATTTTTCGTGTGCTTTAGAACACCATTTTTTGGGTAATCCGGATCCCGAAGTCAAAAGTGCCAAAACTTTTTGTGGACGTCCGTCAAAACCTTGGCTATGCATCCGGTTGGACCTCACAGTCATTTCGACCCAATTTCAAGGTCAAAATAGCCCCTAAGCGCGCATACCCCCATTTATACGATTTTTCGTGTGCTATAGCACACCATTTTTTGGGTAATCCGGATCCCGACGTCAAAAGTGCCAAAAGTTTTTGTGGACGTCCGTCAAGACCTTGGCTATGCATCCGATCGGCCCTCACGGCCATTCTGACCCATTTTCAAGGTCAAAATATCCCCTAAGCGCGCGTACCCCCATTTCGACGATTTTTCCTGTGCTATAGCACACTATTTTTTGGATGATCCGGATCCTGACGTCAAAAGTGCAAAAAATTTTTGTGGACATCCGTCAAGACCTTGGATATGCATCCGGTTGGCCCTCACGGCCATTCCGACCCATTTTCAAGGTCAAAATAGCCCCGATGCGCGCATACCCCCATTTCGACGATTTTTCGTGTTCACCATTTTTTGGGTGATCCGGATCCTGACGTCAAAAGTGCCAAAAAATTTTGTGGACATTCGTCAAGACCTTGGATATGCATCCGGTTGGCCTCACGGCCATTCTGACCCATTTTTAAGGTCAAAATAGCCCCGAAGCGCATACCCCCATTTATACGATTTTTCGTGTGCTATAGCACACCATTTTTTGGGTGATTCGGATCCCGACGTCAAAAGTGCAAAAAGTTTTTGTGGACGTCCGTCAAGACCTTGGCTATGCATCCGGTTGGCCCTCACGGTCATTCCGACCCTTTTTTAAGGTCAAAATAGCCCCGAAGCGCATACCCCTATTTCGATGATCACTTTTTTGGGGTGATCCCGATCCCGACGTCATAAGTGCCATAATTTTTTGTGGACGTTCGTCAAGACGTTGTATATGCATCCGGTTGGCCCTCACGGCCATTCCGACCCATTTTCAAGGTCAAAATAGCCCCGATGCGCGCATACCCCCATTTCGATAATTTTGCGTGTTCACCATTTTTAGGGTGATCCAAATCCCGACGTCAAAAGTGCCAAAAAATTTTGTGGACGTCCGTCAAGACCTTGCCTATGCATTCGGTTGGTCCTCACGGCATTCCGACCCACTTTCAAGGTCAAAATAGCCCCGAAGCGCATACCCCCATTTATTCGATTTTTCGTGTGCTATAGCACACCATTTTTTGGGTAATCCGGATCCCGACGTCAAAAGTGCCAAAATTTTTTGTGAACGTCCGTCAAGACCTTGGATATGCATCCGGCTGGCTCTCACGGCCATTTCGACCCATTTTCAAGGTCAAAATAGCCCCAAAGCGCGCATACCCCCATTTCGATGATTTTTCGTGTGCTATAGCACACCATTTTTTGGGTGATCCGGATCCTGACGTCAAAAGTGCCAAAATTTTTTGTGAACGTCCGTCAAGACCTTGGCTATGCATCCGGTTAACCCTCATAGCCATTCCGACCCACTTTCAAGGTCAAAATAGCCCCGAAGCGTGCATACCCCTATTTCGATGATTTTTCGTGTGCTATATAGCACACCATTTTTTGGGTGATCCCGATTCCGACGTCAAAAGTGCCAAATTTTTTGTGGACGTCCGTCAAGACCTTGGATATGCATCCGGTTGACCCTCACGGCCATTCCGACCCATTTTAAAGGTCAAAATAGCCCCAAAGCGCGCATACCCCCATTTTGATGATTTTTCGTGTTCACCATTTTTTGGGTGATCCGGATCTCGACGTTTAAAAGTTCCAAAATTTTTTGTGGACGTCCGTCAATACCATGGATATGCATCCGATTGGCCCTCACGGCCATTGCGACCCATTTTCAAGGTCAAAATAGCCCCGAAGCGCGCATATCCCCATTTCGACGATTTTTCGTGTGCTATAGCTCACCATTTTTTGGGTGATCCGGATCTCGACGTCAAAAGTGACAAAACTTTTTGTGGACGGCCGTCAAGACCTTGGATATGCATCCGGTTGGCCCTCACGGCCATTACGACCTGTTTTCAAGGTCAAAATAGCCCCGAAGCGCGCATACCCCCATTTCGACGATTTTTTGTGTGCTATAGCACACTATTTTTTGGGTGATCCGGATCTCGACGTCAAAAGTGCCAACATTTTTTGTGGACGTCCGTCAAGACCTTGTATATGCATCCGGTTGGCCATCACGGCCATTGCGACCCATTTTCAAGGTCAAAATAGCCCCAAAGCGCGCATACCCCCATTTCGACGATTTTTCGTATGCTATGCACACCATTTTTTGGGTGATCCAGATCCCGACGTCAAAAGTGCCAACTTTTTTTGTGGACGTCCGTCAAGACCTTGGCTATGTATCCGATTGGCCCTCACGGCCATTCCGACCAATTTTCAAGGTAAAAATAGGCTCGAAGCGCGCATACCCCATTTCGACAATTTTTCGTGTGCTATAGCATACCATTTTATGGGTGATCCTCATCTCGAAGTCAAAAGTGCCAAAATTTTTTGTGGACGTCCGTCAAGACCTTGCCTATGCATCCGGTTGGCCCTCACGGCCATTCCGACTCATTTTCGAGGTAAAAATAGCCACGAAGCGCGCATACCCCCATTTTGACGACTTTTCATGTGCTATAGCACACTATTTTTTTGGTGATCCGGATCCCCACGTCGAAAGTGCTAAAAAATTTTGTGGACGTCCGTCAAGACCTTGGCTATGCATCCGGTTGGACCTCACGGTCATTCCGACCCATTTTCAAGGTAAAAATAGCCCCGAAGCGCGCATACACCCATTTCGACGATTTTTCCTGTGCTATAGCAAACAATTTTTTGGGTGATCCGGATCCCGACGTCAAAAGTGCCAATATTCTTTGTGGAAGTCCGTCAAGACCTTGGCTATACATCCGGTTGGCCCTCACGGCCATTCCGACCCATTTTCGAGATCAAAATAGCCCCGAAGCACGCATACCCCTATTTCGACGGTTTTTCGTGTGCTATAGCACACCATTTTTTGGGTGATCCGGATCCCGACGTCAAAAGTGCCAAATATTTTTTTGGACATCCGTCAAGACCTTGGCTATGCATACGATTGGCCCTCACGGCCATTCTGACCCATTTTCAAGGTCAAAATAGCCCTGAAGCGCGCATACTCCCATTTCGACGATTTTTCGTGTTCACCATTTTTTGGGTGTTCCAGATAACGACGTCAAAAGTGCCAAAATTTTTTGTGGACGTCCGTCAAGACCTTGGTATGTATCCGGTTGGCCCTCACGGCCATTCCGACCCATTTTCAAGGTAAAAATACCCCCGAAGCGCGCATACCCCATTTCTATGATTTTTCGTGTGCTATATAGCATACCATTTTTTGGGTGATCCGGATCCCGACGTCAAAAGAGCCAAAAATTTTTGTGGACGTCCGTCAAGACCTTGCATATGCATCCGGTTGGCCCTCACGGCCATTCCGACCCATTTTCAAGGTCAAAATAGCCCCGAAGCGCATACCCCCATTTATACGATTTTTCGTGTGCAATAGCACACCATTTTTTGGGTGATCCAGATCCCAACGTCAAAAGAGCCAAAAAATTTTGTGGACGTCCGTCAAGACCTTGGATATGCATCCGGTTGTCCCACACGCCCATTTCGACCCATTTTCAAGGTCAAAATAGCCCCGAAGCGCGCATACCCCCATTTCAACGCTTTTTCGTGTGCTATAGCATACCATTTTTTGGTTGATCCAAATCCCGACGTCAAAAGTGCCAAATTTTTTGTGGACGTCCGTCAAGACCTTGGCTATGCATCCGATTGGCCCTCACGGCCATTCCAATCAATTTTCAAGGTCAAAATAGCCCCGAAGTGCGCATACCCCCATTTTGACAATTTTTTGTGTTCACCATTTTTTCGATGATCCGGATCCCGACGTCAAAAGTGCCAAAAATTTTTGTGGACGTCCGTCAACACCTTGGCTATGCATCCGGTTGGCCCTCACCGCTATTACGACCCATTTTCAAGGTAAAAATAGCCCCAAAGCGCGCATACACCCATTTCAACGATTTGTCATGTGCTATAGCACACTATTTTTTGGTTGATCCAGATCCCGACGTTAAAAGTGCCAAAAATTTTTCTGGACGTCCTTCAAGACCTTGTCTATGCATCCGGTTGGCCCTCACGGCTATTCCGACCCATTTTCAAGGTCAAAGTAACCCCGAAGAGCGCATACCCCTATTTCGACAATTTTTCGTGTGCTCTAGCGCACCATTTTTTGGGTGATCCGAATCCAGACGTCAAAAGTGCCAAAAATTTTTGTGGACGTCCTTCAAGACCTTGGCTATGCAACCGGTTAACCCTCACAGCCATTCCGACCCATTTTCAAGGTCAAAATAGCCCCGAAGCGCGCATACCCCTATTTCGACAATTTTTCGTGTGCTATAGCACACCTTTTTTGGGTGATCCGGATCCTGACGTCAAAAGTGCCAAAATTTTGTGTGGACGTCCGTCAAGACCTTGGCTATGCATACGGTTGTCCCTCACGGCCATTCCACCCATATTCAAGGTCAAAATAGCCCCGATGCGCGCATACCCCCATTTCAACGATTTTTCGTGTGCTATAGAGTACCATTTTTGGTTGATCCGGATCTCGACGTCAAAAGTGCCAAAACATTTTGTGGACGTCCGTCAAGACCTTGGCTATGCATCCGGTTGGCCCTCACGGCCATTCCAATCAATTTTCAAGGTCAAAATAGCCCCGAAGCACGCATACCCCCATTTCGATGATTTTTTGTGTTCACCTTTTTTTAGGTGATTCGGATCCCGACGTCAAAAGTGCCAAATATTTTTGTGGACGTCCGTCAAGACCTTGGCTATGCATCCGGTTGGCTCTCACGGCCACTCCGACCCATTGTCAAGGTAAAAATAGCCCCGAAGCGCGCATACACCCATTTCAACTATTTTTCGTGTGCTATAGCGCACCATTTTTTGGGTGATCCGGATCCCGACGTCAAAGTGCCAATATTCTTTGTGGACGTCTGTCAATACCTTGGCTATGCATTCGGTTGGCCCTCACGGCCATTCCGACCCATTTTCAAGGTCAAAATAGCCCTGAAGCGCGCATACCCTTATTTCGATGATTTTTCGTGTGCTATCGCACACCATTTTTTGGGTGATCCGGATCCCGATATCGAAAGTGCCAAAACTTTTTGTGGACGTCCGTCAAGACCTTGGCTATGCATTCGGTTGGCCCTCACGGCCATTCCGACGCATTTTCAAGGTCAAAATAGCCCCGAAGCGCGTATACGCCCATTTCAACGATTTTTCGTGTGCTACAGCACACTATTCTTTGGGTGATTTGGATCCCGACGTCAAAAGTGACAAAAGTTTTTGTGGATGTCCTTCAAGACATTGTCTATGCATCGGGTTGTACCTCACGGCCATTCCGACCCATTTTTAAGGTCAAAATAGCCCCAAAGCGCGCATAACCACATTTCGATGATTTTTCGTGTGCCATAGCACACCATTTTTTGGGTGATCCGTATCCCGACGTCAAAAGTGCCAAAAATTTTTGTGGACGTCCGTCAATACCTTTTCTATGCATTCGGATAACCCTCATATCTATTCCGACCCATTTTAAAGGTCAAAATAGCCCCGAAGCGCGCATATCCCATTTCGACGATTTTTCGTGTGCTAGCACACCATTTTTTGGGTGATTCGGATCCCGACGTCAAAAGTGCCAAAATTTTTTGTGGACGTCCGTCAAGACCTTGACTATGCATACGGTTGGCCCTCACGGCCATTCCAACCCATTTTCAAGGTCAAAATAGCCCCAAAGCGCATAACCCCATTACAACGATTTTTCGTGTGCTATGGCACACCATTTTTTGGGTTATCCGAATCCCGACGTCAAAAGTGCCAAAAGTTTTTGTGGACGTCCGTCAAGACCTTGGATATGCATCCGGTTGGCCCTCACGACCATTCTGACTCATTTTCAAGGTCAAAATAACCCCGAAGCGCTTATACCCTCATTCGACGATTTTTCGTGTGCTATAACACACCATTTTATGAGTGATCCGGATCCCGACGTCAAAAGTGCCAAATTTTTTGTGGGCGTCCGTCAAGACCTTGGCTATGCATCCGGTTGGCCCTCACGGCTATTCCGATCCATTTTAAAGGTCAAAATAGCCCTTAAGCGCGCATACCCCCATTTCGATGATTTTTCGTGTGCTATAGCACACCATTTTCTGGGTGATCCGGATCCCGACGTCAAAAGTGCCAAAGTTTTTGTGGATGTCGGTTAAGACCTTGCCTATGCATCCGGTTGGCCCTCACAGCCATTCCGACCCATTTTCAAGGTCAAAATAGCCCCGAAGAGCGCATACCCCTATTTCGATGATTTTTCGTATGCACACCATTTTTTGGGTGATCCGGATACCGACGTCGAAAGTGCCAAATATTTTTGTGGACGTCCGTCAAGACCTTGACTATGCATCCAATTGGCCCTCACGGCCATTCTGACCCATTTTCAAGGTCAAATTAGCCCCGAAGCGCGCATACTCCCATTTCAACGATTTTTCGTGTTCACCATTTTTTGGGTGATCCGGATACCGATGTCAAAAGTGCCAAAAGTTTTTTTGGACGTCCGTCAAGACCTTGGCTATTGATCCGGTTGGCCTTCACGGCCATTCCGACCCATTTTAAAGGTCAAAAAAGCCCCGAAGCGCGCATACCTCCATTTATACGATTTTTCGTGTGCTATAGCATACCATTTTTTGGGTGATCTGGATCCCGACGTCAAAAGTGCCAAACATTTTTGTGGACGTCCGTCAAGACCTTGGGTATGCATCCGGTTAACCCTCACAGGCATTCCGACCCATTTTCAAGGTAAAAATAGCCCCGAAGCGCGCATACCCCCATTTCGATGATTTTTCGTGTGCTATAGCACACCATTTTTTGAGTGATCCAAATCCCGACGTCAAAAGTGCCAATTATTTTTGTGGCTGTCTGTCAAGACCTTTGTTATGCATACGGTTGGCCTACACGGCCATTCCGACCCATTTTTAAGGTCAAAATAGCCCCGAAGCATGCATACCCCTATTTCGACGATTTTTCGTGTGCTATATAGCACACCATTTTTGGGGTGATCCTGATCCTGACGTCAAAAGTGCAATAACTTTTTGTGGACGTTCGTCAAGACCTTGGATATGCATTCGGTTGGCCCTCACGGCCATTTCGACCCATTATAAAGGTCAAAATAGCCTCGATGCGCGCATACCCCTATTTCGATGATTTTTCATGTGCTATAGCACACCATTTTTTGGGTGATCCGGATTCCGACGTCAAAAGTGCCAAAAGTTTTTTTGGACGTCCGTCAAGACCTTGGCTATGCATCTGGTTGGCCCTCACGGCTATTCCGACCCATTTTCAAGGTCAAAATAGCTCCGAAGCGCGCATACCCCCATGTCGATGATTTTTTGTGTTCATCATTTTTTGGGTGATCTAAATGCTGACGTCAAAAGTGCCAAAATTTTTTGTGAACGTCTGTCAAGACCTTGGCTATGCATCCAGTTGGGCCTCACGGCCATTCCGACCCATTTTCAAGGTCAAAATAGCCTCGAAGCGCGCATACCCCCATTTCGACGATTTTTTGTGTGCTAGCACACCATTTTATGGGTGATCCGGATCCCGATGTCAAAAGTGCCAAAATGTTTTGTGGACGTCCGTAAAGACCTTGGGTATGCATCCGGTTGGCCCTCACGGCTATTCCGACCCATTTCAAGGTCAAAATAGCCCCGAAGCGCGCATACCCCCATTTCGACGATTTTTCGTGTGCTATAGCACACCATTTTATGGGTGATCCGGATCCCGATGTCAAAAGTGCCAAAAGTTTTTGTGGACGTCTTTAAGGACCTTGGCTATGCATCCGGTTGGCCCTCACGGCTATTCCAACCCATTTTAAAGGTCAAAATAGCCCCGAAGCGCGCATACCCCCATTTCGACGATTTTTCGTGTGCTATAGCACACCATTTTTTGGGTGATCCGGATCTCGACGTCAAAAGTGCCAAAATGTTTTGTGGACGTCCGTCAAGACCTTGGCTATGCATCCGGTTGGCCCTCACGGCCATTCCGACCCATTTTCAAGGTCAAAATAGCCCTGATGCGCGCATACACCCATTTCGACGATTTTTCGTGTTCACCATTTTTTGGGTAATCCGGATCCCAACGTCAAAAGTGCTAAAAATTTTTGTGGACATCCATCAAGACCGTGGCTATGCATCCGGTTGGCCCTCACGGCCATTCCGACCAATTTTCAAGGTCAAAATAGCCCCGAAGCGCTTATACCCCATTTCGATGATTTTTCGTGTGCTATAGCACACCATTTTATGGGTGATCCGGGTCCCGACGTTAAAAGTGCCAAATTTTTTGTGGGCGTCCGTCAAGACCTTGGATATGCATCCGGTTTACCCTCACGGCTATTCTGATCCATTTTCAAGGTCAAAATAACCCGAAGCGCGCATACTCCCATTTCGACGATTTTTCGTGTGCTGTAGCACACCATTTTTTGGGTGATCCAGATCCCGACGTCAAAAGTGCCAAAAGTTTTTGTGGACGTCTTTCAAGACCTTGGCTATGCATCCGGTTGGTCCTGACAGCCATTTCGACTAATTTTCAAGGTCAAAATAGCCCCGAAGCGCGCATACCCCCATTTCGATGATTTTTCGTGTTCACTATTTTTTGGGTGATCCGGATCCCGACGTCAAAAGTGCCTAAAATTTTTGTGAACGTCCGTCAAGACCTTGATTATGCATCCGGTTGGCCCTCACGACCATTCCGACCCATTTTCAAGGTAAAAATAGCCCCGAAGCGCGCATACCCCTATTTCAACGATTTTTCATGTGCAATAGCACACCATTTTTTGGGTGATTCGGATCCCGACGTCAAAAGTGCCAAACGTTTTTGTTGACGTCCGTCAAGACCTTGGATATGCATCCGGTTGGACCTCACGGCCATTCCGACCCATTTTCAAGGTAAAAATAGCCCCGAAGCGCGCATACACCCATTTCAACGATTTTTCGTGTGCTATAGCAAATAATTTTTTGGGTGATCCGGATCCCGACGTCAAAAGTCCCAATATTCTTTGTGGACGTCCGTCAAGACCTTGGCTATGCATCCGGTTGGCCCTCACGGCCATTCCAACCCATTTTCAAGGTCTAAATAGCCCCGAAATGCGCATACCCCCATTTCGACGATTTTTCGTGTGCTATAGCACACCATATTATGGGTGATCCGGATGCCGACGTCAAAAGTGCCAAAATTTTTTGTGGACGTCCGTCAAGACCTTGGATATGCATCCGGTTGGCCCTCACGGCTATTCCGACCCATTTTCAAGGTCAAAATAGCCCCGAAGCGCGCATACTCCCATTTCGACGATTTTTCGTGTTCACTATTTTTTGGGTGATCCGGATCCCGACGTCAAATGTGGCAAAATTTTTTGTGGACATCCGTCAAGACTTTGGCTATGCATCCAGTTGGCCCTCACGGTCATTTCGACCCATTTTCAATGTAAAAATAGCCCCAAAATGATCATACCCCCATTTCGATGATTTTTCGTGTGCTATAGCACACCATTTTATGGGTGATCCGGATGCCGAAGTCAAAAGTGCCAAATTTTTTGTGGACGTTCGTCAAGACCTTGTCTAGGCATCCGATTGGCCCTCACAGACATTCCGACCCATTTTAAAGGTCAAAATAGCCCCGAAGCGCGCATACCCCCATTTTCGATGATTTTTCGTATGCTACAGCACACCATTTTTAGGATGATCCGGATCCCGACGTCAAAAGTGCCAAAAGTTTTTGTGGACGTCCGTCAAGACCTTGGCTATGCATTCGGTTGGACCTCACGGCCATTCCGACCCATTTTCAAGGTCAAAATTGCCCCGAAGCGCGCATACCCCCATTTCAATGATTTTTCGTGTTCACCATTTTTTGGGTGATCCGGATCCCGACGTCAAAAGTGCCAAAAATTTGTGGACGTCAGTCAAGACTTTGGCTATGCATCCAGTTGGCCCTCACGGTCATTCCGACCCATTTTCAATGTAAAAATAGCCCCGAAATGATCATACCCCCATTTCGATGATTTTTCGTGTGCTATAGCACACCATTTTATGGGTGATCCGGATGCCGAAGTCAAACGTGCCAAATTTTTTGTGGACGTTCGTCAAGACCTTGGCTATGCATCCGGTTGGCCTTCACGGCTATTCCGACCCATTTTCAAGGTCAAAATAGCCCCGAGCGCGCATACCCCTCTTTCAACGATTTTTCGTGTGCTATAAGCACACTATTTTTTGGGTGATTTGGATCCCGACTTCAAAAGTGCCAAATTTTTTTGTGGACGCCCGTCAAGACCTTTGCGATGCATCCGGTTGGCCCACACGGCCATTCTGACCCATTTTCAAGGTCAAAATAGCACCGGAGCGCGCATACCCCTATTTCGATGATTTTTCGTGTGCTACAGAGCACACTATTTTTGGGGTGATCCCGATCCCGACGTCAAAAGTGCCTTTATTTTTTGTGGACTTTCGTCAAGACCTTGAATATGCATCCGATTGGCCCTCACGGCCATTGCGACCCATTTTCAAGGTCAAAATAGCCCCGAAGCGCGCATACCCCTATTTCGACGATTTTTCGTGTGCTATATCAAACCATTTTTTGGGTGATCCGGTCCTGACGTCAAAAGTGCCAAAAGTTTTTGTGAACGTCCGTCAAGACCTTGGCTATGCATCCGGTTGTCCCTCACGGCCATTCCGACCCATTTTTAAGGTCAAAATAGCCCCGAAGCACGCATACCCCATTTCGACGATTTTTCATGTCCTATAGCAAACCATTTTTTGGGTTATCCGGATCCCGACGTCAAAAGTGCCAAAAATTTTGGTTAACGTACGTCAAGACCTTGGATATGCATCTGGTTGGCCCTCACGTTTATTCCGACCCATTTTCAAGGTCAAAATAGTCCCGAAGTGCGCATACCCCATTTATATGATTTTTCGTGTGCTTTAGAACACCATTTTTTGGGTAATCCGGATCCCGAAGTCAAAAGTGCCAAAACTTTTTGTGGACGTCCGTCAAAACCTTGGCTATGCATCCGGTTGGCCCTCACGGTCATTTCGACCCAATTTCAAGGTCAAAATAGCCCCTAAACGCGCATACCGCCATTTATACGATTTTTCGTGTGCTATAGCACACCATTTTTTGGGTAATCCGGATCCCGACGTCAAAAGTGCCAAAAGTTTTTGTGGACGTCCGTCAAGACCTTGGCTATGCATCCGATCGGCCCTCACGGCCATTCTGACCCATTTTCAAGGTCAAAATATCCCCTAAGCGCGCGTACCCCCATTTCGACGATTTTTCCTGTGCTATAGCACACTATTTTTTGGATGATCCGGATCCTGACGTCAAAAGTGCAAAAAATTTTTGTGGACATCCGTCAAGACCTTGGATATGCATCCGGTTGGCCCTCACGGCCATTCCGACCCATTTTCAAGGTCAAAATAGCCCCGATGCGCGCATACCCCCATTTCGACGATTTTTCGTGTTCACCATTTTTTGGGTGATCCGGATCCTGACGTCAAAAGTGCCAAAAAATTTTGTGGACATTCGTCAAGACCTTGGATATGCATCCGGTTGGCCTCACGGCCATTCTGACCCATTTTTAAGGTCAAAATAGCCCCGAAGCGCATACCCCCATTTATACGATTTTTCGTGTGCTATAGCACACCATTTTTGGGGTGATTCGGATCCCGACGTCAAAAGTGCAAAAAGTTTTTGTGGACGTCCGTCAAGACTTTAGCTATGCATCCGGTTGGCCCTCACGGTCATTTCGACCCTTTTTTAAGGTCAAAATAGCCACGAAGCGCATACCCCTATTTCGATGATCACTTTTTTGGGGTGATCCCGATCCCGACGTCAAAAGTGCCATAATTTTTTGTGGACGTTCGTCAAGACGTTGTATATGCATCCGGTTGGCCCTCACGGCCATTCCGACCCATTTTCAAGGTCAAAATAGCCCCGATGCGCGCATACCCCCATTTCGACAATTTTGCGTGTTCACCATTTTTAGGGTGATCCAGATCCCGACGTCAAAAGTGCCAAAAATTTTTGTGGACGTCCGTCAAGACCTTGCCTATGCATTCGGTTGGTCCTCACGGCATTCCGACCCACTTTCAAGGTCAAAATAGCCCCGAAGCGCATACCCCCATTTATTCGATTTTTCGTGTGCTATAGCACACCATTTTTTGGGTAATCCGGATCCCGACGTCAAAAGTGCCAAAATTTTTTGTGAACGTCCGTCAAGACCTTGGATATGCATCCGGCTGGCTCTCACGGCCATTTCGACCCATTTTCAAGGTCAAAATAGCCCCAAAGCGCGCATACCCCCATTTCGATGATTTTTCGTGTGCTATAGCACACCATTTTTTGGGTGATCCGGATCCTGACGTCAAAAGTGCCAAAATTTTTTGTGAACGTCCGTCAAGACCTTGGCTATGCATCCGGTTAACCCTCATAGCCATTCCGACCCACTTTCAAGGTCAAAATAGCCCCGAAGCGTGCATACCCCTATTTCGATGATTTTTCGTGTGCTATATAGCACACCATTTTTTGGGTGATCCCGATTCCGACGTCAAAAGTGCCAAATTTTTTGTGGACGTCCGTCAAGACCTTGGATATGCATCCGGTTGACCCTCACGGCCATTCCGACCCATTTTAAAGGTCAAAATAGCCCCAAAGCGCGCATACCCCCATTTTGATGATTTTTCGTGTTCACCATTTTTTGGGTGATCCGGATCTCGACGTTAAAAGTTCCAAAATTTTTTGTGGACGTCCGTCAAGACCATGGATATGCATCCGATTGGCCCTCACTGCCATTGCGACCCATTTTCAAGGTCAAAATAGCCCCGAAGCGCGCATATCCCCATTTCGACGATTTTTCGTGTGCTATAGTTCACCATTTTTTGGGTGATCCGGATCTCGACGTCAAAAGTGCCAAAAATTTGTGTGGACGTCCGTCAAGACCTTGGCTATGCTTCTAGTTGGCCCTCACGGCCATTCCGACCCATTTTCAAGGTCAAAATAGCCCCGAAGCGCGCATACTTCCATTTCGACGATTTTTCGTGTGCTATAGCACACCATTTTTTGGTTGATCTGGATCCCGACGTCAAAAGTGCCAAAATTTTTTGTGGACGTCCTTCAAGACCTTAGCTATGCATCTGGTTGGCCCTCACGGCCATTCCGACCCATTTTCAAGGTCAAAATAGCCCCGAAGCGCATATTCCCATTTATACGATATTTTGTATGCTATAACACACCATTTTTTGGGTGATCCGGATCTCGACGTCAAAAGTGCCAAATATTTTTGTGGACATTCGTCAAGACCTTGGCTATGCATCCGGTTGGCCATCACCGCCATTCTGACCCATTTGCAAGGTCAAAATAGCCACGAAGCGCATACCCCCATTTCGACGATTTTTCGTGTGCTATAGCACACAATTTTTGGGTGATCCGGATACTGACGTCAAAAGTGCCAAACTTTTTTGTGGACGTCCGTCAAGACCTTGGCTATGCATCAGGTTGGCCCTCACGGCTATTCCGACCCATTTTCAAGGTCAAAATAGCCCCGAAGCGCGCATACCCCCATTTCAATGATTTTTCGTGTGCTGTATAGCACACCATTTTTTGGGTGATCCCGATTCCGACGTCAAAAGTGCCAAAAATTTTGGTTAACGTACGTCAAGACCTTGGCTATGCATCCGGTTGGCTCTCATGGCCATTCCGACCCATTTTAAAGGTCAGAATAGCCCTGAAGCGCGCATACCCCCATTTCGATGATTTTTCGTGTGCTATGCACACCATTTTTTGGGTGATCCGGATCCCGACGTCGAAAGTGCCAAATTTTTTTGTGGACGTCCGTCAAGACCTTGTCTATGCATCCGGTTGGCCCTCACGTCCATTCCGACCCATTTTCAAGGTCAAAATAGCCCTGATGCGCGCATACCCCCATTTCGATGATTTTTCGTGTTCACCATTTTTTGGGTGATCCGGATCCCGACGTTGAAAGTGCCAAAACTTTTTGAGGACGTCCGTCAAGACCTTGGCTATGCATCCGATTGTCCATCACGGCCATTCCGACCAATTTTCAAGGTAAAAATAGGCTCGAAGCGTGCATACCCCCATTTCGATAATTTTTCGTGTGCTATAGCATATCATTTTATGGGTGATCCGGATCCCGATGTCAAAAGTGCCAACTATTTTTGTGGACGTCCGTCAAGACCTTGCCCATGCATCAGGTTGGCCCTCACGGCCATTCCGACTCATTTTCGAGGTCAAAACAACCCCGAAGCGCATACCCCAATTTGTATGATTTTTCGTGTGCTATAGCACACCATTTTTTGGGTGATACGGATCCCGACGTCAAAAGTGCCAAAAATTTTTGTGGACGGCCGTCAAGACCTTGGCTATGCATCCGATTGGCCTCACGGCCATTACGACCTGTTTTCAAGGTCAAAATAGCCCCGAAGCGCGCATACCCCCATTTCGACAATTTTTCGTGTGCTATAGCACACTATTTTTTGGGTGATCCGGATCCCAACGTCAAAAGTGCCAAAAATTTTTGTGGACGTCCGTCAAGACCTTGTCTATGCATACGGTTGGCCATCACGGCCATTGCGACCCATTTTCAAGGTTAAAATAGCCCCAAAGCGCGCATACCCCCATTTCGACGATTTTTCATATGCTATGCACACCATTTTTTGGGTGATCCGGATCCCGACGTCAAAAGTGCCAACTTTTTTTGTGGACGTCCGTCAAGACCTTGGCTATGCATTCGGTTGTCCCTCACGGCCATTCCGACCCATTTTCAAGGTCAAAATAGCCCCGAAGCACGCATACCCCATTTCGACGATTTTTCATGTCCTATAGCAAACCATTTTTTGGGTGATCCGGATCCCGACGTCAAAAGTGCAAAAAATTTTGGTTAACGTACGTCAAGACCTTGGATATGCATCTGGTTGGCCCTCACGTTTATTCCGACCCATTTTCAAGGTCAAAATAGTCCCGAAGTGCGCATACCCCCATTTATATGATTTTTCGTGTGCTTTAGAACACCATTTTTTGGGTAATCCGGATCCCGAAGTCAAAAGTGCCAAAACTTTTTGTGGACGTCCGTCAAAACCTTGGCTATGCATCCGGTTGGCCCTCACGGTCATTTCGACCCAATTTCAAGGTCAAAATAGCCCCTAAGCGCGCATACCCCCATTTATACGAATTTTCGTGTGCTATAGCACACCATTTTTTGGGTAATCCGGATCCCGACGTCAAAAGTGCCAAAAGTTTTTGTGGACGTCCGTCAAGACCTTGGCTATGCATCCGATCGGCCCTCACGGCCATTCTGACCCATTTTCAAGGTCAAAATATCCCCTAAGCGCGCGTACCCCCATTTCGACGATTTTTCCTGTGCTATAGCACACTATTTTTTGGATGATCCGGATCCTGACGTCAAAAGTGCAAAAAATTTTTGTGGACATCCGTCAAGACCTTGGATATGCATCCGGTTGGCCCTCACGGCCATTCCGACCCATTTTCAAGGTCAAAATAGCCCCGATGCGCGCATACCCCCATTTCGACGATTTTTCGTGTTCACCATTTTTTGGGTGATCCGGATCCTGACGTCAAAAGTGCCAAAAAATTTTGTGGACATTCGTCAAGACCTTGGATATGCATCCGGTTGGCCTCACGGCCATTCTGACCCATTTTTAAGGTCAAAATAGCCCCGAAGCGCATACCCCCATTTATACGATTTTTCGTGTGCTATAGCACACCATTTTTTGGGTGATTCGAATACTGACGTCAAAAGTGCCAAACTTTTTTGTGGACATCCGTCAAGACCTTGGTTATGCATCAGGTTGGCCCTCACGGCTATTCCAACCCATTTTCAAGGTCAAAATAGCCCCGAAGCGCATACCCCCATTTTGATGATTTTTCGTGTGCTGTATAGCACACCATTTTTTGGGTGATCCCGATTCCGACGTCAAAAGTGCCAAAATTTTTTGTGGACGTCCGTCAAGACCTTGGCTATGCATCCGGTTGGCTCTCATGGCCATTCCGACCCATTTTAAAGGTCAAAATAGCCCTGAAGCGCGCATACCCCCATTTCGATGATTTTTCGTGTGCTATGCACACCATTTTTTGGGTGATCCGGATCCCGACGTCGAAAGTGCCAAATTTTTTTGTGGACGTCCGTCAAGACCTTGTCTATGCATCCGGTTGGCCCTCACGTCCATTCCGACCCATTTTCAAGGTCAAAATAGCCCTGATGCGCGCATACCCCCATTTCGATGCTTTTTCGTGTGCTATAGCATACCATTTTTTGGTTGATCCGAATCCCGACATCAAAAGTGCCAAATTTTTTGTGGACGTCCGTCAAGACCTTGGCTATGCATCCGGTTGGCCCTCACGGCCATTCCAATCAATTTTCAAGGTCAAAATAGCCCCGAAGTGCGCATACCCCCATTTTGACAATTTTTTGTGTTCACCATTTTTTCGATGATCCGGATCCCGACGTCAAAAGTGCCAAAAATTTTTGTGGACGTCCGTCAACACCTTGGCTATGCATCCGGTTGTCCCTCACGGCTATTACGACCCATTTTCAAGGTAAAAATAGCCCCGAAGCGCGCATACACCCATTTCAACGATTTGTCGTGTGCTATAGCACACTATTTTTTGGTTTATCCAGATCCCGACGTTAAAAGTGCCAAATTTTTTTCTGGACGTCCTTCAAGACCTTGGCTATGCATGCGGTTGGCCCTCACGGCTATTCCGACCCATTTTCAAGGTCAAAGTAACCCTGAAGAGCGCATACCCCATTTCGACAATTTTTCGTGTGCTCTAGCGCACCATTTTTTGGGTGATCTGAACCCAGACGTCAAAAGTGCCAAAAATTTTTGTGGACGTCCTTCAAGACCTTGGCTATGCAACCGGTTAACCCTCACAGCCATTCCGACCCATTTTCAAGGTCAAAATAGCCCCGAAACGCGCATACCCCCATTTCGACAATTTTTCGTGTGCTATAGCACACCTTTTTTGGGTGATCCGGATCCTGATGTCAAAAGTGCCAAAATTTTGTGTGGACGTCCGTCAAGACCTTGGCTATGCATACGGTTGTCCCTCACGGCCATTCCACCCATATTCAAGGTCAAAATAGCCCCGAAGCGCGCATACCCCCATTTCAACGATTTTTCGTGTGCTATAGAATACCATTTTTGGTTGATCCGGATCCCGACGTCAAAAGTGCCAAAACATTTTGTGGACGTCCGTCAAGACCTTGGCTATGCATCCGGTTGGCCCTCACGGCCATTCCAATCAATTTTCAAGGTCAAAATAGCCCCAAAGCGCGCATACCCCCATTTCGATGATTTTTTGTGTTCACCTTTTTTTAGGTGATTCGGATCCCGACGTCAAAAGTGCCAATTATTTTTGTGGACGTCCGTCAAGACCTTGGCTATGCATCCGGTTGGCTCTCACGGCCACTCCGACCCATTTTCAAGGTAAAAATAGCCCCGAATCGCGCATACACCCATTTCAACTATTTTTCGTGTGCTATAGCGCACCATTTTTTGGGTGATCCGGATCCCGACATCAAAGTGCCAATATTCTTTGTGGACGTCTGTCAATACCTTGGCTATGCATTCGGTTGGCCCTCACGGCCATTCCGACCCATTTTCAAGGTCAAAATAGCCCTGAAGCGCGCATACCCTTATTTCGATGATTTTTCGTGTGCTATAGCACACCATTTTTTGGGTGATCCGGATCCCGACGTCGAAAGTGCCAAAAATTTTTGTGGACGTCCGTCAAGACCTTGGCTATGCATTCGGTTGGCCCTCACGGCCATTCCGATGCATTTTCAAGGTCAAAATAGCTCCGAAGCGCGTATACGCCCATTTCGACAATTTTTCGTGTGCTACAGCACACTATTCTTTGGGTGATTTGGATCCCGACGTCAAAAGTGACAAAAGTTTTTGTGGATGTCCTTCAAGACATTGGCTATGCATCGGGTTGTACCTCACGGCCATTCCGACCCATTTTTAAGGTCAAAATAGCCCCAAAGCGCGCATAACCACATTTCGATGATTTTTCGTGTGCTATAGCACACCATTTTTGGGGTGATCCGTATCCCGACGTCAAAAGTGCCAAAAATTTTTGTGGACGTCCGTCAATACCTTTTCTATGCATTCGGATAACCCTCATATCTATTCCGACCCATTTTAAAGGTCAAAATAGCCCCGAAGCGCGCATATCCCATTTCGACGATTTTTCGTGTGCTAGCACACCATTTTTTGGGTGATTCGGATCCCAACGTCAAAAGTGCCAAAATTTTTTGTGGACGTCCGTCAAGACCTTGACTATGCATACGGTTGGCCCTCACGGCCATTCCGACCCATTTTCAAGGTCAAAATAGCCCCGAAGCGTGCATACCCCCATTTCGATGATTTTTTGATTTTTTGGGTTATCCGGATCCCGACGTGAAAAGTGCAAAATTTGTTTGTGGACGTCCGTCAAGACCTTGGCTATGCATCCGGTTGGACCTCACGGCCATTCTGACCCATTTTCGAGATCAAAATAACCCGAAGCGCGCATACCCCTATTTCGACGGTTTTTCGTGTGCTATAGCACACCATTTTTTGGGTGATCCGGATCCTGACGTCAAAAGTGCCAAATATTTTTGTGGACGTCCGTCAAGACCTTGGCTATGCATCCGATTGGCCCTCACAGCCATTCCGACCCATTTTCAAGGTCAAAATAGCCCCGAAGCGCGCATACCCCCATTTATGTGATTTTTCGTGTGCCATAGCATACCATTTTTTGGGTGATCCGGATCCCAATGTCAAAAGTGCCAAAACTTTTTATGGACGTCCGTCAAGACCTTGGCTATGCATCAGGTTTACCCTCACGGCCATTCTGACCCATTTTCAAGGTAAAAATACCCCCGAAGCGCGCATACCCTCATTTCGATGATTTTTCGTGTGCTATAGCACACCATTTTTTGGGTGATTCAAATCCCGAAGTCAAAAGTGCCAAATGTTTTTGTGGTCCTCCATCAAGACCTTGTATATGCATCCGATTGTCCCTCACGGCCATTCCGCCCCATTTTCAAGGTCAAAATAGCCCCGAAGCGCATACCCCCATTTATACGATTTTTCGTATGCTATAGCACACCATTTTTTGGGTGATCCAGATCCCAACGTCAAAAGAGCCAAAAAATTTTGTAGACGTCCGTCAAGACCTTGGATATGCATCCGGTTGGCCCACACGCCCATTCCGACCCATTTTAAAGGTGAAAATAGACCCGAAGCGCGCATACCCCCATTTCAACGATTTTTCGTGTGCTATAGCATACCATTTTTTGGTTGATCCGAATCCCGATGTCAAAAGTGCCAAAAGTTTTTGTGGACGTCCGTCAAGACCTTGGCTATGCATCCGGTTGGCCCTCACGGCCATTACGACCCATTTTCAAGGTCAAAATAGCCCCGAAGCGCGCATACCCCCATTTATATGATTTTTCGTGTGCTATAGCATACCATTTTTTGGGTGATCCGGATCCCGACGTCAAAAGTGCCAAATATTTTTGTGGACGTCCGTCAAGACCTTGGCTATGCATCAGGTCAACCCTTACAGCCATTCCGACCCATTTTCAAGGTAAAAATAGCCCCGAAGCGCGCATACCCTCATTTCGATGATTTTTCGTGTGCTATAGCACACCATTTTTTGGGTGATCCAAATCCCGACGTCAAAAGTGCCAAATGTTTTTGTGAACGTCCGTCAAGACCTTGGCTATGCATCCGGTTGGCCCTCACGGCCATTCCAATCAATTTTCAAGGTCAAAATAGCCCCAAAGTGCGCATACCCCCATTTCGTTAATTTTTTGTGTTCACCATTTTTTGGATGATCCGGATCCCGACGTCAAAAGTGCCAAAAAATTTTGTGGACGTCCGTCAAGACGTTGGCTATGCATCCGGTTGGCCCTCACGGCCATTCCGACCCATTTTCAAGGTAAAAATAGCCCCGAAGCGCGCATAAACCCATTTCGACGATTTGTCGTGTGCTATAGCACACTATTTTTTGGGTGATCCAGATCACAACGTCAAAAGTGCCAAATATTTTTGTGGAAGTCCTTCAAGACCTTGGCTATGCATCCGGTTGGCCCTCACGGCTATTCCGACCCATTTTCAAGGTCAAAGTAGCCCCGAAGAGCGCATACCCCCATTTCGACAATTTTTTGTGTGCTATACCACACCATTTTTTGGGTGATCCGGATCCCGACGTCAAAAGTGCCAAATTTTTTTGTGGACGTCCGTCAAGACCTTGGCTATGCATCCGGTTGGCCCTCACGCCTATTCCGACCTATTTTAAAGGTGAAAATAGCCCCAAAGCCCGCATACCCCCATTTCGACAATTTTTCGTGTACTATAGCACACCCTTTTTAGGATGATCCGGATCCCGACGTCAAAAGTGCCAAATTTTTTGTGGACGTCCGTCAAGACCTTGGCTATGCATCTGGTTGGCTCTCACGGCCATTTCGACTCATTTTCGAGAAAAAAAAAGCCCCGAAGCGCGCATACCCCCATTTCGACGATTTTTCGTGTGCTATAGCACACCATTTTTTGGGTGATCCGGATCCCGACGTCAAAAGTGCCAAAAATTTTTTTGGACGTCCGTCAAGACTTTGGTTATGCATCCGGTTGTCCCTCACGGTCATTCCAACCAATTTCAAGGTCAAAATAGCCCCGAAGCGCGCATACCCCCATTTTGATAATTTTTTGTGTTCACCATTTTTTGGCTGATCCGGATCCCGACGTCAAAAGTGCCAAAATTTTTTGTGGACGTCCGTCAATACCTTGGCTATGCATTCGGTTGGCCCTCACGGCCATTCCGACCCATTTTCAAGGTCAAAATAGACCCGAAGCGCGCATACCCCCATTTTTACGATTTTTCGTGTGCTATAGCATACCATTTTTTGGGTGATCCGGATCCCGACGTCAAAAGTGCCAAACGTTTTTGTGGACGTCCGTCAAGACCTTGGCTATGCATCTGGTTTACCCTCACAGCCATTCCGACCCATTTTCAAGGTAAAAATACCCACGAAGCGCGCATACCCCCATTTTGATGATTTTTCGTGTGCTATAGCACACCATTTTTTGGGTGATCCAAATCCCGACGTCAAAAGTGGCAAAAGTTTTGTGGACGTCCGTAAAGACCTTGGCTATGCATCCGATTGGCCCTCACGGCCATTCCGACCCATTTTAAAAGTCAAAATAGCCCCGAAGCGCATACCCCCATTTATACAATTTTTCATGTGCTAGCATACCATTTTTTGGGTGATCCGGATCCCGACGTCAAAAGTGCCAAATAATTTTGTGGACGTCCGTCAAGACCTTGGCTATGCATCCGATTGGCCCTCACGGCCATTCTGACCCATTTTAAAGGTCAAAATAGCCCCGAAGTACGCATACCCACATTTCGATGATTTTTCGTGTTCACCATTTTTTGGGTGATCCGGATCCCGACGTCAAAAGTGCCAAAATTTTTTGTGGACGTCCGTTAAGACCTTGGCTATGCATCCGGTTGGCCCTCACAGCGATTTCGACCTATTTTCAAGGTCAAAATATCCCCGAAGCGCGCATACCCCCATTTCGATGATTTTTCGTGTGCTATATCACACCATTTTTTGGGTGATCCGGATTCCGACGTCGAAAGTGCCAAAATTGTTTATGGACGTCCGTCAAGACCTTGGCTATGCATCCGGTTAACCCTCAAAGCCATTCTGACCCATTTTCAAGGTCAAATTAGCCTCGAAGCGCGCATACCCCATTTCGACGATTTTTCGTGTGCTATAGCACACCATTTTTTGGGTGATTCAGATCCCGACGTCAAAAGTGCCAAACTTTTTTGTGGAAGTCCTTCAAGACCTTGGCTATGCATCCGGTTGGACCTCACGGCCATTCCGACCCATTTTCAAGGTCAAAATATCCCCGAAGCGCGCATACCCCCATTTCGATGATTTTTCGTGTGCTATAGCACACCATTTTTTGGGTGATCCGGATACCGACGTCAAAAGTACCAAAAGTTTTTGTGGACGTCCGTCAAGACCTTGGATATGTATTAGGTTGGCCCTCATGGCCATTCCGACCCATTTTCAAGGTCAAAATAGCCCCAAAGTGCGCATACCACTATTTCGACGATTTTTCGTGTTCACCATTTTTTGGATGATTCGGATCCCGACATCAAAAGTGCCAAAAATTTTTGTCAACGTCCGTCAAGACCTTGGCTATGCATTCGGTTGGACCTCACAGCCATTCCGACCTATTTTCAAGGTCAAAATAGCCCCGAAGCGCGCATACCCCTATTTCGACGATTTTTCGTGTGCTATAGCACCCCATTTTTTGGGTGATTCGGATCCCGACGTCAAAAGTGCCAAAATATTTTATGGACGTCCGTCATGACCTTGGCTATGCATTCGGTTAGCCTTCAAGGCCAATACGACCCGTTATCAAGGTCAAAATAGCCCCGAAGCGCGCATACCCCCATTTCGACATTTTTCGTGTGCTATAGCACACCATTTCTGGGTGATCCAGATCCCGACGTCAAAAGGTTCCAAATTGTTTTGTGGACGTCCGTCAAGCCCTTGGCTATGCATCTGGTTAACCCTCACAACCATTCCGACCCATTTTCAAGGTAAAAATAGCCCCGAAGCACGCATACCCCCATTCGATGATTTTTCGTGTGCTATAGCACACCATTTTTGGGTGATCCAAATCCCGACGTCAAAAGTGCCAAAAGTTTTTGTGGACGTCCGTCAAGAAATTGGCAATTCATCCGGTTGGCCCTCACGGCTATTTCAACCCATTTTCAAGGTAAAAATACCCCCGAAGCGCGCATACCCCCATTTTGATAATTTTTCGTGTGCTATATCACACAATTTTTTGGGTGATCCGGATACCGACGTCAAAAGTACCAAATATTTTTGTGGACGTCCGTCAAGACCTTGACTATGCATCCAATTGGCCCTCACGGCCATTCTGACCCATTTTCAAGGTCAAATTAGCCCCGAAGCGCGCATACTCCCATTTCGACGATTTTTCGTGTTCACCATTTTTTGGGTGATCCGGATACCGATGTCAAAAGTGCCAAAAGTTTTTTTGGACGTCCGTCAAGACCTTGGCTATTGATCCGGTTGGCCCTCACGGCCATTCCGACCCATTTTAAAGGTCAAAAAAGCCCCGAAGCGCGCATACCTCCATTTATACGATTTTTCGTGTGCTATAGCATACCATTTTTTGGGTGATCTGGATCCCGACGTCAAAAGTGCCAAACTTTTTTGTGGACGTCCGTCAGGACCTTGGCTATGCATCCGGTTAACCCTCACAGGCATTCCGACCCATTTTCAAGGTAAAAATAGCCCCGAAGCGCGCATACCCCCATTTCGATGATTTTTCGTGTGCTATAGCACACCATTTTTTGAGTGATCCAAATCCCGACGTCAAAAGTGCCAAAAGTTTTTGTGGACATCCGTCAAGACATTGGATATGCATCCGGTTGGCCCTCACGGCCATTCCGACCCATTTTCAAGGTAAAAACACGACCGAAGCGCGCATACCACTATTTCGATGATTTTTCGTGTGTTAGCACACCATTTTTTGGGTGATCCGGATCCCGACGTCAAAAGAGCCAAATGTTTTTGTGGACGTCCGTCAAGACCTTGTCTATGCATCTGGTTGGCCCTCACGGCCATTCTGACCCATTTTCAAGGTAAAAATAGCCCCGAAGCGCATACCCCCATTTATACTATTTTTCGTGTGCTATACACCATTTTTTGGATGATCTAGATCCCGACGTCAAAACTGTCAAAATTTTTTGTGGACGTCCGTCAAGACCTTGGATATGCACCCTGCTGGCCCTCACGGCCATTCCGACCCATTTTCAAGGTCAAAATAGCCCCGAAGCGTGCATACCCCCATTTCGACGATTTGTCGTGTGCTATAGCACACTATTTTTTGGGTGATCCAGATCACAACGTCAAAAGTGCCAAATATTTTTGTGGAAGTCCTTCAAGACCTTGGCTATGCATCCGGTTGGCCCTCACGGCTATTCCGACCCATTTTCAAGGTCAAAGTAGCCCCGAAGAGCGCATACCCCCATTTCGACAATTTTTTGTGTGCTATACCACACCATTTTTTGGGTGATCCGGATCCCGACGTCAAAAGTGCCAAATTTTTTTGTGGACGTCCGTCAAGACCTTGGCTATGCATCCGGTTGGCCCTCACGCCTATTCCGACCTATTTTAAAGGTGAAAATAGCCCCAAAGCCCGCATACCCCCATTTCGACAATTTTTCGTGTACTATAGCACACCCTTTTTAGGATGATCCGGATCCCGACGTCAAAAGTGCCAAATTTTTTGTGGACGTCCGTCAAGACCTTGGCTATGCATCTGGTTGGCTCTCACGGCCATTTCGACTCATTTTCGAGAAAAAAAAAGCCCCGAAGCGCGCATACCCCCATTTCGACGATTTTTCGTGTGCTATAGCACACCATTTTTTGGGTGATCCGGATCCCGACGTCAAAAGTGCCAAAAATTTTTTTGGACGTCCGTCAAGACTTTGGTTATGCATCCGGTTGTCCCTCACGGTCATTCCAACCAATTTCAAGGTCAAAATAGCCCCGAAGCGCGCATACCCCCATTTTGATAATTTTTTGTGTTCACCATTTTTTGGCTGATCCGGATCCCGACGTCAAAAGTGCCAAAATTTTTTGTGGACGTCCGTCAATACCTTGGCTATGCATTCGGTTGGCCCTCACGGCCATTCCGACCCATTTTCAAGGTCAAAATAGACCCGAAGCGCGCATACCCCCATTTTTACGATTTTTCGTGTGCTATAGCATACCATTTTTTGGGTGATCCGGATCCCGACGTCAAAAGTGCCAAACGTTTTTGTGGACGTCCGTCAAGACCTTGGCTATGCATCTGGTTTACCCTCACAGCCATTCCGACCCATTTTCAAGGTAAAAATACCCACGAAGCGCGCATACCCCCATTTTGATGATTTTTCGTGTGCTATAGCACACCATTTTTTGGGTGATCCAAATCCCGACGTCAAAAGTGGCAAAAGTTTTGTGGACGTCCGTAAAGACCTTGGCTATGCATCCGATTGGCCCTCACGGCCATTCCGACCCATTTTAAAAGTCAAAATAGCCCCGAAGCGCATACCCCCATTTATACAATTTTTCATGTGCTAGCATACCATTTTTTGGGTGATCCGGATCCCGACGTCAAAAGTGCCAAATAATTTTGTGGACGTCCGTCAAGACCTTGGCTATGCATCCGATTGGCCCTCACGGCCATTCTGACCCATTTTAAAGGTCAAAATAGCCCCGAAGTACGCATACCCACATTTCGATGATTTTTCGTGTTCACCATTTTTTGGGTGATCCGGATCCCGACGTCAAAAGTGCCAAAATTTTTTGTGGACGTCCGTTAAGACCTTGGCTATGCATCCGGTTGGCCCTCACAGCGATTTCGACCTATTTTCAAGGTCAAAATATCCCCGAAGCGCGCATACCCCCATTTCGATGATTTTTCGTGTGCTATATCACACCATTTTTTGGGTGATCCGGATTCCGACGTCGAAAGTGCCAAAATTGTTTATGGACGTCCGTCAAGACCTTGGCTATGCATCCGGTTAACCCTCAAAGCCATTCTGACCCATTTTCAAGGTCAAATTAGCCTCGAAGCGCGCATACCCCATTTCGACGATTTTTCGTGTGCTATAGCACACCATTTTTTGGGTGATTCAGATCCCGACGTCAAAAGTGCCAAACTTTTTTGTGGAAGTCCTTCAAGACCTTGGCTATGCATCCGGTTGGACCTCACGGCCATTCCGACCCATTTTCAAGGTCAAAATATCCCCGAAGCGCGCATACCCCCATTTCGATGATTTTTCGTGTGCTATAGCACACCATTTTTTGGGTGATCCGGATACCGACGTCAAAAGTACCAAAAGTTTTTGTGGACGTCCGTCAAGACCTTGGATATGTATTCGGTTGGCCCTCATGGCCATTCCGACCCATTTTCAAGGTCAAAATAGCCCCAAAGTGCGCATACCACTATTTCGACGATTTTTCGTGTTCACCATTTTTTGGATGATTCGGATCCCGACATCAAAAGTGCCAAAAATTTTTGTCAACGTCCGTCAAGACCTTGGCTATGCATTCGGTTGGACCTCACAGCCATTCCGACCTATTTTCAAGGTCAAAATAGCCCCGAAGCGCGCATACCCCTATTTCGACGATTTTTCGTGTGCTATAGCACCCCATTTTTTGGGTGATTCGGATCCCGACGTCAAAAGTGCCAAAATATTTTATGGACGTCCGTCATGACCTTGGCTATGCATTCGGTTAGCCTTCAAGGCCAATACGACCCGTTTTCAAGGTCAAAATAGCCCCGAAGCGCGCATACCCCCATTTCGACATTTTTCGTGTGCTATAGCACACCATTTCTGGGTGATCCAGATCCCGACGTCAAAAGGTTCCAAATTGTTTTGTGGACGTCCGTCAAGCCCTTGGCTATGCATCTGGTTAACCCTCACAACCATTCCGACCCATTTTCAAGGTAAAAATAGCCCCGAAGCACGCATACTCCCATTCGATGATTTTTCGTGTGCTATAGCACACCATTTTTGGGTGATCCAAATCCCGACGTCAAAAGTGCCAAAAGTTTTTGTGGACGTCCGTCAAGAAATTGGCAATTCATCCGGTTGGCCCTCACGGCTATTTCAACCCATTTTCAAGGTAAAAATACCCCCGAAGCGCGCATACCCCCATTTTGATAATTTTTCGTGTGCTATATCACACAATTTTTTGGGTGATCCGGATACCGACGTCAAAAGTACCAAATATTTTTGTGGACGTCCGTCAAGACCTTGACTATGCATCCAATTGGCCCTCACGGCCATTCTGACCCATTTTCAAGGTCAAATTAGCCCCGAAGCGCGCATACTCCCATTTCGACGATTTTTCGTGTTCACCATTTTTTGGGTGATCCGGATACCGATGTCAAAAGTGCCAAAAGTTTTTTTGGACGTCCGTCAAGACCTTGGCTATTGATCCGGTTGGCCCTCACGGCCATTCCGACCCATTTTAAAGGTCAAAAAAGCCCCGAAGCGCGCATACCTCCATTTATACGATTTTTCGTGTGCTATAGCATACCATTTTTTGGGTGATCTGGATCCCGACGTCAAAAGTGCCAAACTTTTTTGTGGACGTCCGTCAGGACCTTGGCTATGCATCCGGTTAACCCTCACAGGCATTCCGACCCATTTTCAAGGTAAAAATAGCCCCGAAGCGCGCATACCCCCATTTCGATGATTTTTCGTGTGCTATAGCACACCATTTTTTGAGTGATCCAAATCCCGACGTCAAAAGTGCCAAAAGTTTTTGTGGACATCCGTCAAGACATTGGATATGCATCCGGTTGGCCCTCACGGCCATTCCGACCCATTTTCAAGGTAAAAACACGACCGAAGCGCGCATACCACTATTTCGATGATTTTTCGTGTGTTAGCACACCATTTTTTGGGTGATCCGGATCCCGACGTCAAAAGAGCCAAATGTTTTTGTGGACGTCCGTCAAGACCTTGTCTATGCATCTGGTTGGCCCTCACGGCCATTCTGACCCATTTTCAAGGTAAAAATAGCCCCGAAGCGCATACCCCCATTTATACTATTTTTCGTGTGCTATACACCATTTTTTGGATGATCTAGATCCCGACGTCAAAACTGTCAAAATTTTTTGTGGACGTCCGTCAAGACCTTGGATATGCACCCTGCTGGCCCTCACGGCCATTCCGACCCATTTTCAAGGTCAAAATAGCCCCGAAGCGTGCATACCCCCATTTCGACGATTTGTCGTGTGCTATAGCACACTATTTTTTGGGTGATCCAGATCACAACGTCAAAAGTGCCAAATATTTTTGTGGAAGTCCTTCAAGACCTTGGCTATGCATCCGGTTGGCCCTCACGGCTATTCCGACCCATTTTCAAGGTCAAAGTAGCCCCGAAGAGCGCATACCCCCATTTCGACAATTTTTTGTGTGCTATACCACACCATTTTTTGGGTGATCCGGATCCCGACGTCAAAAGTGCCAAATTTTTTTGTGGACGTCCGTCAAGACCTTGGCTATGCATCCGGTTGGCCCTCACGCCTATTCCGACCTATTTTAAAGGTGAAAATAGCCCCAAAGCCCGCATACCCCCATTTCGACAATTTTTCGTGTACTATAGCACACCCTTTTTAGGATGATCCGGATCCCGACGTCAAAAGTGCCAAATTTTTTGTGGACGTCCGTCAAGACCTTGGCTATGCATCTGGTTGGCTCTCACGGCCATTTCGACTCATTTTCGAGATAAAAAAAGCCCCGAAGCGCGCATACCCCCATTTCGACGATTTTTCGTGTGCTATAGCACACCATTTTTTGGGTGATCCGGATCCCGACGTCAAAAGTGCCAAAAATTTTTTTGGACGTCCGTCAAGACTTTGGTTATGCATCCGGTTGTCCCTCACGGTCATTCCAACCAATTTCAAGGTCAAAATAGCCCCGAAGCGCGCATACCCCCATTTTGATAATTTTTTGTGTTCACCATTTTTTGGCTGATCCGGATCCCGACGTCAAAAGTGCCAAAATTTTTTGTGGACGTCCGTCAATACCTTGGCTATGCATTCGGTTGGCCCTCACGGCCATTCCGACCCATTTTCAAGGTCAAAATAGACCCGAAGCGCGCCTACCCCCATTTTTACGATTTTTCGTGTGCTATAGCATACCATTTTTTGGGTGATCCGGATCCCGACGTCAAAAGTGCCAAACGTTTTTGTGGACGTCCGTCAAGACCTTGGCTATGCATCTGGTTTACCCTCACAGCCATTCCGACCCATTTTCAAGGTAAAAATACCCACGAAGCGCGCATACCCCCATTTTGATGATTTTTCGTGTGCTATAGCACACCATTTTTTGGGTGATCCAAATCCCGACGTCAAAAGTGGCAAAAGTTTTGTGGACGTCCGTAAAGACCTTGGCTATGCATCCGATTGGCCCTCACGGCCATTCCGACCCATTTTAAAAGTCAAAATAGCCCCGAAGCGCATACCCCCATTTATACAATTTTTCATGTGCTAGCATACCATTTTTTGGGTGATCCGGATCCCGACGTCAAAAGTGCCAAATAATTTTGTGGACGTCCGTCAAGACCTTGGCTATGCATCCGATTGGCCCTCACGGCCATTCTGACCCATTTTAAAGGTCAAAATAGCCCCGAAGTACGCATACCCACATTTCGATGATTTTTCGTGTTCACCATTTTTTGGGTGATCCGGATCCCGACGTCAAAAGTGCCAAAATTTTTTGTGGACGTCCGTTAAGACCTTGGCTATGCATCCGGTTGGCCCTCACAGCGATTTCGACCTATTTTCAAGGTCAAAATATCCCCGAAGCGCGCATACCCCCATTTCGATGATTTTTCGTGTGCTATATCACACCATTTTTTGGGTGATCCGGATTCCGACGTCGAAAGTGCCAAAATTGTTTATGGACGTCCGTCAAGACCTTGGCTATGCATCCGGTTAACCCTCAAAGCCATTCTGACCCATTTTCAAGGTCAAATTAGCCTCGAAGCGCGCATACCCCATTTCGACGATTTTTCGTGTGCTATAGCACACCATTTTTTGGGTGATTCAGATCCCGACGTCAAAAGTGCCAAACTTTTTTGTGGAAGTCCTTCAAGACCTTGGCTATGCATCCGGTTGGACCTCACGGCCATTCCGACCCATTTTCAAGGTCAAAATATCCCCGAAGCGCGCATACCCCCATTTCGATGATTTTTCGTGTGCTATAGCACACCATTTTTTGGGTGATCCGGATACCGACGTCAAAAGTACCAAAAGTTTTTGTGGACGTCCGTCAAGACCTTGGATATGTATTCGGTTGGCCCTCATGGCCATTCCGACCCATTTTCAAGGTCAAAATAGCCCCAAAGTGCGCATACCACTATTTCGACGATTTTTCGTGTTCACCATTTTTTGGATGATTCGGATCCCGACATCAAAAGTGCCAAAAATTTTTGTCAACGTCCGTCAAGACCTTGGCTATGCATTCGGTTGGACCTCACAGCCATTCCGACCTATTTTCAAGGTCAAAATAGCCCCGAAGCGCGCATACCCCTATTTCGACGATTTTTCGTGTGCTATAGCACCCCATTTTTTGGGTGATTCGGATCCCGACGTCAAAAGTGCCAAAATATTTTATGGACGTCCGTCATGACCTTGGCTATGCATTCGGTTAGCCTTCAAGGCCAATACGACCCGTTTTCAAGGTCAAAATAGCCCCGAAGCGCGCATACCCCCATTTCGACATTTTTCGTGTGCTATAGCACACCATTTCTGGGTGATCCAGATCCCGACGTCAAAAGGTTCCAAATTGTTTTGTGGACGTCCGTCAAGCCCTTGGCTATGCATCTGGTTAACCCTCACAACCATTCCGACCCATTTTCAAGGTAAAAATAGCCCCGAAGCACGCATACCCCCATTCGATGATTTTTCGTGTGCTATAGCACACCATTTTTGGGTGATCCAAATCCCGACGTCAAAAGTGCCAAAAGTTTTTGTGGACGTCCGTCAAGAAATTGGCAATTCATCCGGTTGGCCCTCACGGCTATTTCAACCCATTTTCAAGGTAAAAATACCCCCGAAGCGCGCATACCCCCATTTTGATAATTTTTCGTGTGCTATATCACACAATTTTTTGGGTGATCCGGATACCGACGTCAAAAGTACCAAATATTTTTGTGGACGTCCGTCAAGACCTTGACTATGCATCCAATTGGCCCTCACGGCCATTCTGACCCATTTTCAAGGTCAAATTAGCCCCGAAGCGCGCATACTCCCATTTCGACGATTTTTCGTGTTCACCATTTTTTGGGTGATCCGGATACCGATGTCAAAAGTGCCAAAAGTTTTTTTGGACGTCCGTCAAGACCTTGGCTATTGATCCGGTTGGCCCTCACGGCCATTCCGACCCATTTTAAAGGTCAAAAAAGCCCCGAAGCGCGCATACCTCCATTTATACGATTTTTCGTGTGCTATAGCATACCATTTTTTGGGTGATCTGGATCCCGACGTCAAAAGTGCCAAACTTTTTTGTGGACGTCCGTCAGGACCTTGGCTATGCATCCGGTTAACCCTCACAGGCATTCCGACCCATTTTCAAGGTAAAAATAGCCCCGAAGCGCGCATACCCCCATTTCGATGATTTTTCGTGTGCTATAGCACACCATTTTTTGAGTGATCCAAATCCCGACGTCAAAAGTGCCAAAAGTTTTTGTGGACATCCGTCAAGACATTGGATATGCATCCGGTTGGCCCTCACGGCCATTCCGACCCATTTTCAAGGTAAAAACACGACCGAAGCGCGCATACCACTATTTCGATGATTTTTCGTGTGTTAGCACACCATTTTTTGGGTGATCCGGATCCCGACGTCAAAAGAGCCAAATGTTTTTGTGGACGTCCGTCAAGACCTTGTCTATGCATCTGGTTGGCCCTCACGGCCATTCTGACCCATTTTCAAGGTAAAAATAGCCCCGAAGCGCATACCCCCATTTATACTATTTTTCGTGTGCTATACACCATTTTTTGGATGATCTAGATCCCGACGTCAAAACTGTCAAAATTTTTTGTGGACGTCCGTCAAGACCTTGGATATGCACCCTGCTGGCCCTCACGGCCATTCCGACCCATTTTCAAGGTCAAAATAGCCCCGAAGCGTGCATACCCCCATTTCGACGATTTTTCGTGTGGTATAGCACACCATTTTTTGGGTGATCCGGATCCCGACGTCAAAAGTGCCAAAAATTTTTGTGGACGTCCGTCAAGACCTTGGCTATGCATCCGATTGGCCCTCACGGCCATTCTGACCCATTTTAAAGGTCAAAATAGCCCCGAAGTGCGCATACCCCCATTTTGACGATTTTTCGTGTGCTATAGCACACCATTTTTTGGGTGATTCGGATCCCGACGTCAAAAGTGCCAAATATTTTTGTGGACGTCCGTCAAGACCTTGGCTATGCATCCGATTGGACCTCACGGCCATTCCGACCCATTTTCAAGGACAAAATAGCCCCGAAGCTCGCATACCCCCATTTGGATGATTTTTCGTGTGCTATAGCACACCATTTTTTGGGTGATTCGGATCTCGACGTCAAAAGTACCATAATTTTTTGTGGACGTCCGTGAAGACCTTGGCTATGCATCCGGTTGGCCCTCACGGCCATTCCGACCCAATTTCAAGGTCAAAATAGCCCCGAAGCGCGCATACCCCCATTTTGACGATTTTTCGTGTGCTATAGCACACCATTTTTGGGTGATTCGGATCCCGATGTCAAAAGTGCCAAATATTTTTGTGGACGTCCGTCAAGACCTTGGCTATGCATCCGGTTGGACCTCACGGCCATTCCAACCCATTATCAAGGACAAAATAGCCTCGAAGCTCGCATACCCCCATTTCGATGATTTTTCGTGTGCTATAGCACACCATTTTTTGGGTGATTCGGATCTCGACGTCAAACGTACCATAAATTTTTGTGGACGTCCGTCAAGACCTTGGCTATGCATCCGGTTGGACCTCACGGCCATTCCGACCCATTTTCAAGGACAAAATAGCCCCGAAGCTCGCATACCTCCATTTCTACGATTTTTGTGTGTTATAGCACACCATTTTTTGGGTGATCCGGATCTCGACGTCAAAAGTTCAAAATTTTTTGTGGACGTCCTTCAAGACCTTGGCTATGCATCCGGTTGGCCCTCACGGCCATTCCGACCTACTTTCAAGGTTAAAATAACCCCGAATCTCGCATACCCCCATTTCGACAATTTTTCGTGTTCTATATAGCGCACCATTTTTTGGGTGATCCGGATCCCGATGTCAAAAGTACCAAAATTTTTTTTGGACGTCCGTCAAGACCTTGTCTATGCATCCGGTTGGACCTCACGGCCATTCCGACCCATTTTCAAGGACAAAATAGCCCTGAAGCTCGCATACCCCCATTTCGATGATTTTTCGTGTGCTATAGCACACCATTTTTTGGGTGATCCGGATCCCGATGTCAAAAGTACCAAAAATTTTTGTGGACGTCTGTCAAGACCTTGTCTATGCATCCGGTTGGCCCTCACGGCCATTTCGACCCATTTTCAAGGTAAAAATAGCCCCGAAGCACACATACCCCAATTTTAATGATTTTTCGTGTGCTATAGCACACCATTTTTGGGGTGATCCAAATCCCGACGTCAAAAGTGCCAAAGGTTTTTGTGGACGTCCATCAAGACCTTGGCTATGCATCCGGTTAGCCCTCACATCCATTCCGACCCATTTTCAAGGTCAAAATAGCCCCGAAGCGTATACCCCCATTTATATGATTTTTCGTGTGCTATAGCACACCATTTTTTGGGTGATCCGGATCCCGACGTCAAAAGGTTCCAAATTGTTTTGTGGACGTCCGTCAAGACTTTGGCTATGCATCTCGTTAAACCTCACAACCATTCCGGCCCATTTTCAAGGTAAAAATAGCCCAAAGCGTGCATACCCCCATTTCGATGATTTTTCGTGTGCTATAGCACACCATTTTTGGGTGATCCAAATCCCGACGTCAAAAGTGCCAAAAGTTTTTGTGGACGTCCGTCAAGAAATTGGCTATGCATCCGATTGGCCCTCACGGCTATTCCGACCCATTTTCAAGGTAAAAATACCCCCGAAGCGCCCAAACCCCCATTTTGATGATTTTTCGTGTGCTATATAGCACACCATTTTTTGGGTGATCCGGATCCCGACGTCAAAAGAGCCAAAATTTTTTGTGGACGTCTGTTAAGACCTTGGCTATGCATCCGGTTGGACCTCACGGCCATTCCGACCCATTTTCAAGGTCAAAATAGCCCTGAAGCGCATACCCCCATTTATACGATTTTTCATGTGCTATAGCACACCATTTTTTGGTTGATCCGGATCCCGACGTCAAAAGTGCCAAAAGTTTTTGTGAACGTCCGTCAAGACCTTGGCTATACATCCGGTTGGCCCTCACGGCCATTCTGACCCATTTTCAAGGTCAAAATAGCCCCGAAGCGCGCATACTCCAATTTCGATGATTTTTCGTGTTCACCATTTTTTGGGTGATCCGGAATCCGACGTCAAAAGTGCCAAAAATTTTTGTGGACGTCCGTCAAGACCTTGGCTATGCATCCGGTTGGATCTCACGGCCATTCCGACCCATTTTCAAGGACAAAATAGCCACGAAGCGCATACCCCCATTTATACGATTTTC
This sequence comes from Solanum sitiens, assembly GCA_016801875.1. Lineage (NCBI taxonomy): Eukaryota > Viridiplantae > Streptophyta > Magnoliopsida > Solanales > Solanaceae > Solanum > Solanum sitiens. The sequence continues at coordinate 1,703,893 of JABWTJ010000011.1, read as the reverse complement.
GTGTACTAGCACATAATTTTCCGGGTGATCCGGATCCCGACGTCAAAAGTGCCAAAAAAATTTGTGGACGTCCGTCAAGACCTTGGCTATGCATCCGGTTAACCCTCACAGCCATTCTGACCCATTTTCAAGGTAAAAATAGCCCCAAAGCGCGCATACCCCCATTTCAATTATTTTTCGTGTGTTATAGCACACTATTTTTTGGGTGATCCAAATCCCGACGTTAAAAGTGACAAAAGTTTTTGTGGACGTCCGTCAAGACCTTGTCTATGAATCCGGTTGGCCCTCACGGCCATTCCGACACATTTTCAAGGTAAAGTACCTCCGAAGCGCGCATATCCCCATTTCGATGATTTTTCATGTGCTATATAGCACACCATTTTTTGGGTGATCCGGATTCTGACGTCAAAAGAGCCAAATTTTTTTGTGGACGTCCGTCTAGACCTTGGCTATGCATCATATTGGCCCTCACAGCCATTCTGACCCATTTTCAAGGTCAAAATAGCCCCGAAGCGCGCATACTCTATTTCGACGATTTTTCGTGTTCACCATTTTTTGGGTGATCCGGATCCCGATATCAAAAGTGCCAAAAATTTTTGTGGACGTCCGTCAAGACTTTGGCTATTGATACTATTGGCCCTCACGGCCATTCCGACCCATTTTCAAGGTCAAAAAAGCCCCGAAGCGTGCATACCCCAATTTATACGATTTTTCGTGTGCTATAGCACACCATTTTTTTGGTGATCTGGATCCCGACGTCAAAAGTGCAAAACTTTTTTGTGGATGTCCGTCAAGACCTTGGTTATGCATCCGGTTAACCCTCACAGCCATTCAGACCCATTTTCAAGGTAAAAATATCCCCGAAGCGCGCATACCCCCATTTTGATGATTTTTCGTGTGCTACAGCACACCATTTTTTGGGTGATCCAAATCCCGACGTCAAAAGTGCCAAAAGTTTTTGTGGATGTCCGCCAAGACCTTGGATATGCATCCAGTTGTCCCTCACGGCCATTCCGACCCATTTTCAAGGTAAAAATACGTCCGAAGTGCGCATACCCCCATTTTGATGATTTTTCGTGTGCTAGCACACCATTTTTTGGGTGATTCGGATCTCGACGTCAAAAGAGCCAAAAAAATTTGTCGACGTCCGTCAAGACCTTGTCTATGCATCCGGTTGTCCCTCACGGCCATTTCGACCCATTTTCAAGGTCAAAATAGCCCCAAAGCGCATACCCCCATTTATACGAGTTTTCGTGTGCTATAGCACACCATTTTTTGGATGATCCAGATCCCGATGTCAAAAGTGCCAAAAACTTTTGTGGACGTCCGTCAAGACCTTGGCTATGCATCCGATTGGCCCTCACGGCCATTCTGACCTATTTTAATGGTCAAAATAGCCCCGAAGTGCGCATACCCCATTTCAACGATTTTTCGTGTTCACCATTTTTTGGGTGATCCAGATCCCGACGTCAAAAGTGCCAAAAATTTTTGTGGACGTCCGTCAAGACCTTGGCTATGCATCCGGTTGGCCCTCATAGCCATTTTGACCTATTTTTGAGGTCAAAATAGCCCCGAAGTGCGCATACTCCTATTTCGATGATTTTTCGTGTTCACCATTTTTTGGGTGATCCGGATCCCGATGTCAAAAGTGCCAAAAATTTTTGTGGACGTCCGTCAAGAACTTGTCTATGCATCCGGTTGGCCGTCACGGCCATTCCGACCCATTTTAAGGTCAAAACAGCCCCGAAGCGCATACCCCCATTTATACGATTTTTCGTGTGCTATAGCACACCATTTTTTGGATGATCCAGATCCCGACGTCAAAAGTGCCAAAAATTTTTGTGGACGTCCGTCAAGACCTTGGCTATGCATCCGGTTGGCCCTCACAGCCATTCTGACCCATTTTCAAGGTCAAAATAGCCCCAAAGCGCGCATACCCCCATTTCGATGATTTTTCGTGTTCACCATTTTTTGGGTGATCCGGATTCCGACGTCAAAAGTGCAAAATATTTTTGTGGACGTCCGTCAAGACCTTGGCTATGCATACGGTTGGACCTCACAGCCATTCTGACCCATTTTCAAGGACAAAATAGCCCCGAAGCGCGCATACCCCCATTTCGATTATTTTTCGTGTGCTATAGCACACCATTTTTTGGGTGATTCGGACCTCGACGACAAAAGTACCATATTTTTTTGTGGACGTCCGTCAAGACCTTGGCTATGCATCCGTTTGGCTCTCACGACCATTCTAACCCATTTTCAAGGTCAAAATAGCCCCGAAGCGCGCATACCTCCATTTCGATGATTTTTCGTGTTCACCATTTTTTAGGTGATTCGGATCCCGACATCAAAAGTGCCAAAATTTTTTGTGAACGACCGCCAAGACCATGGCTATGTATTCGGTTGGACCTCACGGTCATTCCGACCTATTTTCAAGGTTAAAATAGCCCCGAAGCGCGCATACCCCCATTTCGATGATTTTTCGTGTGCTATAGCACACCATTTTTTGGGTGATCCGTATCCCGACGTCAAAAGTGCCAAAAATTTTTGTGGACGTCCGTCAAGACCTTAGCTATGCATCTGATTGGCCCTCACGGCCATTCTGACCCATTTTAAAGGTCAAAATAGCCCCGAAGTGTGCATACCCCCATTTTGACGATTTTTCGTGTTCACCATTTTTTGGGTGATCCGAATCCCGACGTCAAAAGTGCCAAAAAATTTTGTGGACGTTCGTCAAGACCTTGGCTATGCATCTGGTTGGCCCTCATAGCCATTCCGACCCATTTTCAAGGTCAAAATAGCCCCAAAGCGCGCATACCCCCATTTCGACAATTTTTCGTGTGCTATAGCACACCATTTTTTGGGTGATCCGGATTCCGACGTCGAAAGTGCCAAAGTTTTTTGTGGACGTTCGTCAAGACCTTTGCTATGCATCCGGTTAACCCTCACAGTCATTCCGACCCATTTTCAAGGTCAAAATAGCCCCGAAGCGCGCATACCCCCATTTCGACGATTTTTCGTGTGCTATAGCACACTATTTTTGGGTGATTCGTATCCCGACGTCAAAAGTGCCAAATATTTTTGTGGACATCCGTCAAGACCTTGGCTATGCATCCGATTAGACCTCACGGCCATTCCAACCCATTTTCAAGGTCAAACTAACCCCGGAGCGCGCATACCCCCATTTCATTGATTTTTCGTGTGCTATAGCACACCATTTTTTGTGTGATTCGGATCCCGACGTCAAAAGTACCATAATTTTTTGTGGACGTCCGTCAAGACCTTGTCTATGCATCCGGTTGGCCCTAACGGCCATTTCGACCCATTTTCAAGGTCAAAATAGCCCCGAAACGAGTATACCCCCATTTCGACGATTTTTCGTGTTCACCATTTTTTACGTGATTCGGATCCCGACATCAAAAGTGCCAAAAAATTTTGTGAACGACTGTCAAGACCTTGGCTATGCATTCGGTTGGACCTCACGGTCATTTCGACCTATTTTCAAGGTTAAAATAGCCCCGAAGCGCGCATATCCCCATTTCGATGATTTTTCGTGTCCTATAGCACACCATTTTTTGGGTGATCCGGATCCCGACGTCAAAAGTGCCAAATATTTTGGTGGACGTTCGTCAAGACCTTGGCTATGCATCCGATTGGCCCTCACGGCCAATACGACCCATTTTAGAGGTCAAAATAGCCCCGAAGCGCGCGTACCCCCATTTCGATGATTTTTCGTGTGCTATAGCACACCATTTTTTGGGTGATCCGGATCCCGACGTCAAAAGTGCCTAAATTTTTTGTGGACGTTCGTCAAGACCTTGGCTATGCATCCGGTTGGCCCTCACGGCTATTCCGACCCATTTTCAAGGTCAAAATAGCCCCGAAGCGCATACCCCCATTTCTACGATTTTTGTGTGTTATGCACACCATTTTTTGGTTGATCCGGATCCCGACGTCAAAAGTTCAAAAAATTTTGTGGAAATCCGTCAAGACCTTGGCTATGCATCCGGTTGGCCCTCACGGCCATTCCGACCTATTTTTAAGGTTAAAATAGCCCCGAATCTCGCATACCCCCATTTCGACAATTTTTTGTGTGCTATATAGCACACCATTTTTGGGGTGATCCGGATCCCGACGTCAAAAGTACCAAAAGTTTTTGTGGACGTCCGTCAAATCCTTGTCTATGCATCCGGTTGGCCCTCACGGCCATTCTGACCCATTTTCAAGGTAAAAATAGCCCCGAAGAGCGCATACCCCCATTTCGATGATTTTGCGTGTGCTATATAGCACACCATCTTTTGGGTGATCCGGATCCCAACGTCAAAAGAGCCAAAAATTTTTGTGGACGTCCGTCAAGACCTTGGCTCTGCATCCGATTGGCCCTCACGGCCATTCCCATCCATTTTCAAGGTAAAAATAGCCCCGAAGCGTATACCCCCATTTATACGATTTTTCGTGTTTTATAGCACACCATTTTTTGGGTGATCCGAATCCCAATGTCAAAAGTGCCAAAAAATTTTGTGGACGTCCGTCAAGACCTTGGCTATGCATCCGGTTGGCCCTCACGGCCATTCCGACCAATTTTCAATGTCAAAATAGCCCCGAAGCGCGCATACCCCTATTTCGATGATTTTTCGTGTGCTATATAGCACACCATTTTTTGGTTGATCTCGATCTCGATGTCAAAAGTGCCAAAAATTTTTGTGGACGTCCGTCAAGACCTTGGCTATGCATCTGGTTGGCCCTCATGGCCATTCCGACCCATTTTAAAGGTCAAAATAGCCCCGAAGCGCATACGCCCATTTATACAATTTTTCGTGTGCTAGCATACCATTTTTTGGGTGATCCGAATCCCGACGTCAAAAACGCCAAAAAATCTTGTGGACGTCCATCAAGACCTTGGCTATGCATCCGATTAGCCCTCACGGCCATTCTGACCTATTTTAAAGGTCAAAATAGCCCCGAAGTGCGCATACCCCCATTTCGACGATTTTTTGTGTTCACCATTTTTTGGGTGATCCAGATCCCGACGTCAAAAGTGCCAAAAAATTTTGTGGACGTCCGTCAAGACCTTGGATATGCATCCGATTGGCCCTCACAACCATTTCGACCTATTTTCGAGGTCAAAATAGCCCCAAAGCGCGCATACCCCCATTTCAACGATTTTTCGTGTGCTATACCACACCATTTTTTGGGTGATCCGGATTCTGACGTCGAAAGTGCCAAAATTGTTTGTGGACGTCCCTCAAGACCTTGGCTATGCATCCGGTTAACCCTCACAGGCATTCCGACCCATTTTCAAGGTCAAAATAGCCCCGAAGCGCGCATACCTCCATTTCGACAATTTTTCGTGTGCTATGGCACTCCATTTTTTGGGTGATTCGGATTCGGACGTCAAAAGTGCCAAAAGTTTTTGTGGACGTCCTTCAAGACCTTGGCTATGCATCCGGTTGGCCCTCACGGCCATTCCGACCCATTTTCAAGTTCAAAATAGCCCCGAAGCGCGCATACCCCCATTTCGATGATTTTTCGTTTGCTATAGCACACCATTTTTTGGGTGATCCGGATACCGACGTCAAAAGAACCAAATAATTTTGTGGACGTCCATCAAGACCTTGGGTATGCATCCGGTTGGACCTCACGGCCATTTCGACCCATTTTCAAGGTCAAAATAGCCCCAAAGAATGCATACCCCCATTTCGATGATTTTTCGTGTTCACCATTTTTTGGGTGATTCGGATCCCGACATCAAAAGTGACAAAAAATTTTGTGAACGTCCGTCAAGACCTTGACTATGCATTCGGTTGGACCTCACGGCCATTCTGACCTATTTTCAAGGTCAAAATAGCCCCGAAGCGCATACCCCCATTTCAACGATTTTTCGTGTGCTATAGCACACCATTTTTTGGGTGATTCGGATCCCGATGTCAAAAGTGCCAAAACATTTTGTGGACGTTCGTCAAGACCTTGGCTACGCATTCGGTTGGCCTTCACGGCCAATACGACCCATTTTCAAGGTCAAAATAGCCCCGAAGCGCGCATACCCCCATTTCGACATTTTTCGTGTGCTATCGCACACCATTTTTTGGGTGATCCGGATTCCGACGTTAAAAGGTTCCAAATGTTTTTGTGGGTGTCCGTCAAGACCTTGGCTATGCATCTGGTTAACCCTCACAAGCATTCCGACCCATTTTCAAGGTAAAAATAGCCCCGAAGCGCGCATACCCCCATTTCGATGATTTTTGGTGTGCTATAGCACACCATTTTTGGGTGATCCAAATACCGACGTCAAAAGTGCCAAAAATTTTTGTGGACGTCCGTCAAGAAATTGGCTATGCATCAGATTGGCCCTCACGGCTATTCCGACCCATTTTCAAGGTAAAAATACCCCCGAAGCGCGCATACCCCCATTTTGATGATTTTCGTGTGCTATATAGCACACCATTTTTTGGGTGATCCGGACCCCGACGTTAAAAGAGCCAAAAATTTTTGTGTACGTCCGTCAAGACCTTGGCTATGCATCCGGTTGGACCTCACGGCCATTCCGACCCATTTTCAAGGTCAAAATAGCTCTGAAGCGCATACCCCCATTTATACGATTTTTCATGTGCTATAGCACATCATTTTTTGGGTGATCCGGATCCCGACGTCAAAAGTGCCAAAAATTTTTGTGGACGTCCGTCAAGACCTTGGATATGCATCCTTCTTTCCTGTACTCCAACTCAGTAGCTCATTTCGGATAAGCGCGGTTGGCCCTCACGGCCATTCTGACCCATTTTCAAGGTCAGAATAGCCCCGAAGCGTGCATACTCCTATTTCGATGATTTTTCGTGTTCACCATTTTTTGGGTGATCCGGATCCCGACGTCAAAAGTGCCAAACAATTTTGTGGACGTTCGTCAAGACCTTGGCTATGCATCCGGTTGGCCCTCACCGCCATTTCGACCGATTTTCAAGGTCAAAATAGCCCCGAAGCGCGCATACCCCCATTTCGATGATTTTTCGTGTGCTACAGCACACCATATTTTGGGTGATTCGGATCCCGACATCAAAAGTGCCAAATTTTTTGTGGACGTCCGTCAAGACCTTGGCTATGCATTCGGTTGGCCTTCACGGCCATTCCGACCCATTTTCAAGGTCAAAATAGCCCCGAAGCGCGCATAACCCCAATTCGATGATTTTTCGTGTGTTAATAGCACACCATTTTTTGGGTGATTCAGATCCCGACGTCAAAAGTGCCAAACTTTTTTGTAGAAGTCCTTCAAGACCTTGGCTATGCATCCGGTTGGACCTCACGGCCATTCTGACCCATTTTCAAGGTCAAAATATCCCCGAAGCGCGCATACCCCCATTTCGATGATTTTTCGTGTGCTATAGCACACCATTTTTTGGGTGATCCGGATATCGATGTCAAAAGTACCAAAAGTTTTTGTGGACGTCCGTCAAGACCTTGGCTATGCATTCGGTTGGCCCTCACGGCCATTCCGACCCATTTTCAAGGTCAAAATAGCCCCAAAGCGCGCATACGAGTATTTCGACGATTTTTCGTGTTCACCATTTTTTGGATGATTCGGATCCCGACATCAAAAGTGCCAAAAAATTTTGTAAACGTCCGTCAAGACCTTGGCTATGCATTCGGTTGGACCTCACAGCCATTCCGAACTATTTTCAAGGTCAAGATAGCCCCAAAGCGCGCATACCCCTATTTCGATGATTTTTCGTGTGCCATAGCACCCCATTTTTTGGGTGATTCGTATCCCGACGTCAAAAGTGCCAAAATATTTTGTGGACGTCCTTCATGACCTTGGATATGCATTCGGTTAGCCTTCAAGGCCAATACAACCCGTTTTCAAGGTCAAAATAGCCCCGAAGCGCGCATACCCCCATTTCGACATTTTTCGTGTGCTATAGCACACCATTTCTGGGTGATCCAGACCCCGACGTCAAAAGGTTCCAAATTTTTTTGTGGACGTCCGTCAAGCCCTTGGCTATGCATCTGGTTAACCCTCACAACCATTCCGACCCATTTTCAAGGTAAAAATAGCCCCGAAGCACGCATACCTCCATTTCGATGATTTTTCGTGTGCTATAGCACACCATTTTTGGGTGATCCAAATCCCGACGTCAAAAGTGCCAAAAGTTTTTGTGGACATCCGTCAAGAAATTGGCTATGCATCCGGTTGGCCCTCACGGCTATTTCAACCCATTTTCAAGGTAAAAATACCCACGAAGCGTGCATACCCCCATTTTGATGATTTTTCGTGTGCTATAGCACACCATTTTTTGGGTGATCCGGATACCGACGTCAAAAGTACCAAATATTTTTGTGGACGTCCGTCAAGACCTTGACTATGCATTCGATTGGCCCTCACGGCCATTCTGACCTATTTCAAGGTCAAAATAGCCCCGAAGCGCGCATACTCCCATTTCGACGATTTTTCGTGTTCACCATTTTTTGGGTGATCCGGATACCGACGTCAAAAGTGCCAAAAAATTTTTTGGACGTCCGTCAAGACCTTGGCTATTGATCCGATTGTCCCTCACGGCCATTCCGACCCATTTTAAAGGTCAAAAAAGCCCCGAAGCGCGCATACCTCCATTTATACGATTTTTCGTGTGCTATAGCATACCATATTTTGGGTGATCTGGATCCCGACGTCAAAAGTGCCAAATTTTTTGTGGACGTCCGTCAAGACCTTGGCTATGCATCCGGTTAACCCTCACAGGCATTCCGACCCATTTTCAAGGTAAAAATAGCCCCGAAGCGCGCATACCCCCATTTCGATGATTTTTCGTGTGCTATAGCACACCATTTTTTGAGTGATCCAAATCCCGACGTCAAAAGTGCCAAAAGTTTTTGTGGACGTCCGTCAAGACCTTGGCTATGCACCCGGCTGGCCCTCACGGCCATTCCGACCCATTTTCAAGGTCAAAATAGCCCCGAAGCGCGCATACCCCCATTTCGACGATTTTTCGTGTGGTATAGCACACCATTTTTTGGGTGATCCGGATCCCGACGTCAAAAGTGCCAAACACGTTTGTGGACGTCCCTCAAGACCTTGGCTATGCATCCGATTGGCCCTCACGGCCATTCTGACCCATTTTAAAGGTCAAAATAGCCCCGAAGTGCGCATACCCCCATTTTGACGATTTTTCGTGTGCTATAGCACACCATTTTTTGGGTGATTCGGATCTCAATGTCAAAAGTGCCAAATATTTTTGTGGACGTCCGTCAAGACCTTGGCTGTGCATCCGGTTGGACCTCACGGCCATTCCGACCCATTTTTAAGGACAAAATAGCCCCGAAGCTCGCATACCCCCATTTCGATGATTTTTCGTGTGCATATAGCACACCATTTTTTGGGTGATTCGGATCTCGACGTCAAAAGTACCATAATTTTTTGTGGACGTCCGTCAAGACCTTGGCTATGCATCCGGTTGGACCTCACGGCCATTCCGACCCATTTTCAAGGACAAAATAGCCCCGAAGCTCGCATACCCCCATTTGGATGATTTTTCGTGTGCTATAGCACACCATTTTTAGGGTGATCCGGATCTCGACGTCAAAAGTTCAAAAATTTTTGTGGACGTCCTTCAAGACCTTGGCTATGCATCCGGTTGGCCCTCACGGCCATTCCGACCTACTTTCAAGGTTAAAATAACCCCGAATCTCGCATACCCCCATTTCGACAATTTTTCGTATGCTATATAGCACACCATTTTTTGGGTGATTCGGATCCCGATATCAAAAGTACCAAAAGTTTTTGTGGACGTCCGTCAAGACCTTATCTATGCATCCGGTTGGCCCTTACGGCCATTTCGACCCATTTTCAAGGTAAAAATAGCCCCGAAGCGCGCATACCCCAATTTCGATGATTTTTCGTGTGCTATAGCACACCATTTTTGGGGTGATCCAAATCCCGACGTCAAAAGTGCCAAAGGTTTTTGTGGACGTCCGTCAAGACCTTGGCTATGCATCCGGTTAGCCCTCACGGCCATTCCGACCCATTTTCAAGGTCAAAATAGCCCCGAAGCGTATACCCCCATTTATACGATTTTTCGTGTGCTATAGCACACCATTTTTTGGGTGATCCGGCTCCCGACGTCAAAAGGTTCCAAATTTTTTTGTGGACGTCCGTCAAGACCTTGGCTATGCATCTCGTTAACCCTCACAACCATTCCGACCCATTTTTAAGGTAAAAATAGCACGAAGCGCGCATACCCCCATTTTGATGATTTTTCGTGTGCTATAGCACACCATTTTTGGGTGATCCAAATCCCGACGTCAAAAGTGCCAAAAGTTTTTATGGACGTCCGTCAAGAAATTGGCTATGAATTCGATTGGCCCTCATGGCTATTCTGACCCATTTTCAAGGTAAAAATACCCCCGAAGCGCCCATACCCCCATTTTGATGATTTTTCGTGTGCTATATAGCACACCATTTTTTGGGTGATCCGGATCTCGACGTCAAAAGAGCCAAAAATTTTTGTGGACGTCTGTCAAGACCTTGGCTATGCATCCAGTTGGACCTCACGGCCATTCCGACCCATTTTCAAGGTCAAAATAGCCCTGAAGCGCATACCCCCATTTATACGATTTTTCATGTGCTATAGCACACCATTTTTTGGTTGATCCGGATCCCGACGTCAAAAGTGCCAAAATTTTTTGTCGACGTCCGTCAAAACCTTGGCTTTGCATCAGGTTGGCCTTCACGGCCATTCTGACCCATTTTCAAGGTCAAAATAGCCCCGAAGCGCGCATACTCCCATTTCGATGATTTTTCGTGTTCACCATTTTTTGGGTGATCCGAATCCCGACGTCAAAAGTGCCAAAAATTTTTGTGGACGTCCGTCAAGACCTTGGCTATGCATCCGGTTGGATCTCACGGCCATTCTGACCCATTTTCAAGGACAAAATAGCCCCGAAGCGCATACCCCCATTTATACGATTTTTCGTGTACTAGCACACATTTTTTTGGGTGATCCGGATCCCGACGTCTAAAGTGCCAAAAAAATTTGTGGACGTCCGTCAAGACCTTGGCTATGCATCCGGTTAACCCTCACAGCCATTCCGACCCATTTTCAAGGTAAAAATAGCCCAAAGCGCGCATACCCCCATTTTGATGATTTTTCGTGTGCTATATAGCACACCATTTTTTGGGTGATCCAAATCCCGATATCAGAAGTGCCAAATATTTTTGTGGACGTCCGTCAAGACTTTGGCTATTGATACTGTTGGCCCTCACGGCCATTCCGACCCATTTTCAAGGTTAAAAAAGCCCCGAAGCGTGCATACCCCCATTTATACGATTTTTCGTGTCCTATAGCACACTATTTTTTTGGTGATCTGGATCCCGACGTCAAAACTGCCAAACTTTTTTGTGGATGTCCGTCAAGACCTTGGCTATGTATCCGGTTAACCCTCACAGCCATTCCGACCCATTTTCAAGGTAAAAATATCCCCGAAGCGCGCATACCCCCATTTTGATGATTTTTCGTGTGCTATATAGCACACCATTTTTTGGGTGATCCAAATCCCGACGTCAAAAGTGCCAAAAATTTTTGTGGACGTCCGCCAAGACCTTGGCTATGCACCCGGCTGGCCCTCACGGCCATTCTGACCCATTTTCAAGGTAAAAATATGTCCGAAGTGCGCATACCACCATTTTGATGATTTTTCGTGTGCTAGCACACCATTTTTTGGGTGATTCGGATCCCGACGTCAAAAGAGCCAAAAACTTTTGTAGACGTCCGTCAAGACCTTGTCTATGCATCCGATTGTCCCTCACGGCCATTTCGACCCATTTTCTAGGTCAAAATAGCCCCGAAGCGCATACCCCCATTTATACGAGTTTTCGTGTGCTATAGCACACCATTTTTTGGATGATCCAGATCCCGATGTCAAAAGTGCCAAAAACTTTTGTGGACGTCCGTCAAGACCTTGGCTATGCATCCGATTGGCCCTCACGGCCATTCTGACCTATTTTAAAGGTCAAAATAGCCCCGAAGTGCGCATACCCCCATTTCGACGATTTTTCGTGTTCACCATTTTTTGGGTGATCCAGATCCCGACGTCAAAAGTGCCAAAAATTTTTGTGGACGTCCGTCAAGACCTTGGCTATGCATCCGGTTGGCCCTCACAGCCATTTCGACCTATTTTCGAGGTCAAAATAGCCCCGAAGCGCGCATACTCCTATTTTGACGATTTTTCGTGTTCACCATTTTTTGGGTGATCCGGATCCCGATGTCAAAAGTGCCAAAAATTTTTGTGGATGTCCGTCAAGACCTTGTCTATGCATCCGGTTGGCCGTCACGGCCATTCCGACCCATTTTCAAGGTCAAAATAGCCCCGAAGCGCATACCCCCATTTATACGATTTTTCATGTGCTATAGCACACCATTTTTTTGATGATCCAGATCCCGACGTCAAAAGTGACAAAAATTTTTGTGGACGTCCGTCAAGACCTTGGCTATTTCATCCGGCTTGCCCTTATGGTTTTCCGACCCATTTGCAAGGTCAAAATAGCCCCGAAGCGCGCATAACCCCATTTCGACGATTTTTCATGTGCTATAGCACACCATTTTTTGGGTGATCCGAATCCCGATGTCAAAAGTGCCAACCATTTTTGTGGACGTCCGTCAAGACCTTATCTATGCATCCGAATGGCCCTCACGGCCATTGTGACCCATTTTAAAGGTCAAAATAGCCCCGAAGTGCGCATACCCCTATTTTGACGATTTTTTGTGTTCACTATTTTTTGGGTAATCCGAATCCCGACGTCAAAAGTGCCAAAAAATTTTGTGGACGTCCGTCAAGACCTTGGCTATGCATCCGGTTGGCCCTCACAGCCATTCTGACCAATTTTCAAGGTCAAAATAGCCCCAAAGCGCGCATACTCCCATTTTGATGATTTTTCGTGTTCACTATTTTTTGGGTGATCCGGATTCCGACGTCAAAAGTGCAAAATATTTTTTGTGGACGTCCGTCAAGACCTTGTCTATGCATCCGATTGGACCTCACTGCCATTCCGACCCATTTTCAAGGACAAAATAGCCCCGAAGCGCGCATACCCCCATTTCGATTATTTTTCGTGTGCTATAGCACACCATTTTTTGGGTGATTCGGACCTCGATGTCAAAAGTACCATATTTTTTTGTCGACGTCCGTCAAGACCTTGGCTATGCATCCGATTGGCCCTCACGGCCATTTCGACCCATTTTCAAGGTTAAAATAGCCCCAAAGCGCGCATACCCCCATTTCGACGATTTTTCATGTTCACCATTTTTTAGGTGATTCGGATCCCGACATCAAAAGTGCCAAAAATTTTTGTGAATTACCGTCAATACCTTGGCTATGCATTCGGCTGGACCTCACGGTCATTCCAACCTATTTTCAAGGTTAAAATAGCCCCGAAGCGCGCATACCCCCATTTCGATGATTTTTCGTGTGCTATAGCACACCATTTTTTGGGTGATCCGGATTCCGACGTCAAAAGTGCCAAAAAATTTTGTGGACGTCCGTCAAGACCTTGGCTATGCATCTGATTGTCCCTCACTGCCATTCTGACCCATTTTAAAGGTCAAAATAGCCCCGAAGTGCGCATACCCCCATTTTGACAATTTTTCGTGTTCACCATTTTTTGGGTGATCCGAATCCCGACATCAAAAGTGCCAAAAAATTTTGTGGACGTCCGTCAAGACCTTGGCTATGCATCCGGTTGGCCCTCACAGCCATTCCGACCCATTTTCAAGGTCAAAATAGCCCCAAAGCGCGCATACCCCCATTTCCACAATTTTTCGTGTGCTATAGCACACTATTTTTTGGGTGATCCGGATTCCGACGTCGAAAGTGCCAAAGTTTTTTGTGGACGTTCGTCAAGACCTTTACTATGCATCCGGTTAACCCTCATAGTCATTCCGACCCATTTTCAAGGTCAAAATAGCCCCGAAGCGCGCATACCCCCATTTCGATGATTTTCCGTGTGCTATAGCACACCATTTTTGGGTGATTCGTATCCCGACGTCAAAAGTGCCAAATATTTTTGTGGACATCCGTCAAGACCTTGGCTATGCATCCGATTAGACCTCACGGTCATTCCGACCCATTTTCAAGGTCAAACTAGCCCCGGAGCGCGCATACCCTCTTTTCAATGATTTTTCGTGTGCTATAGCACACCATTTATTGGTTGATTCGGATCCCGACGTTAAAAGTACCATAATTTTTTGTGGACATCCATCAAGACCTTGGCTATGCATCCGGTTGGCCCTCACGGCCATTTCGACCCATTTTCAAGGTCAAAATAGCCCCGAAGCGCGTATACCCCCATTTCGACGATTTTTCGTGTTCACCATTTTTTACGTGATTCGGATCCCGACATCAAAAGTGCCAAAAAATTTTGTGAACGACTGTCAAGACCTTGGCTATGCATTCGGTTGGACCTCACGGTCATTTCGACCTATTTTCAAGGTTAAAATAGCCCCGAAGCGCGCATATCCCCATTTCGACGATTTTTCGTGTGCTATAGCACACCATTTTTTGGGTGATCCGGATCCCGACGTCAAAAGTGCCAAATATTTTGGTGGACGTCCGTCAAGACCTTGGCTATGCATCCGGTTGGCCCTCACGGCCAATACGACCCATTTTAGAGGTCAAAATAGCCCCGAAGCGTGCGTACCCCCATTTCGATGATTTTTCGTGTGCTATATAGCACACCATTTTTTGGGTGATCCGGATCCCGACGTCAAAAGTGCCTAAATTTTTAGTGGACGTTCGTCAAGACCTTGGCTATGCATCCGGTTGGCCCTCACGGCTCTTCCGACACATTTTCAAGGTCAAAATAGCCCCGAAGCGCATACCCCCATTTCTACGATTTTTGTGTGTTATGCACACCATTTTTTGGTTGATCCGAATCCCGACGTCAAAAGTTCACGGCCATTCCGACCTATTTTCAAGGTTAAAATAGCCCCGAATATCGCATACCTCCATTTCGACAATTTTTCGTGTGCTATATAGCACACCATTTTTTGGATGATCCAGATCCCGACGTCAAAAGTACCAAAATTTTTTGTGGACGTCCGTCAAGACCTTGTCTATGCATCCGGTTGGCCCTCACAGCCATTCCGACCCATTTTCAAGGTAAAAATAGCCCCGAAGAGCGTATACCCCCATTTCAATGATTTTTCGTGTGCTATATAGCACACCATTTTTTGGGTGATCCGGATCCCAACGTCAAAAGAGCCAAATATTTTTGTGGACGTCCGTCAAGACCTTGGCTATGCATCCGGTTGGCCCTCACGGCCATTCCCACCCATTTTCAAGGTAAAAATAGCCTCGAAGCGCATACCCCCATTTATAAGATTTTTCGTGTTTTATAGCACACCATTTTTTGGGTGATCCGAATCCCGATGTCAAAAGTGCCAAAAAAAATTTGTGGACGTCCGTCAAGACCTTGGATATGCATCCGGTTGGACCTCACGGCCATTCCGACCAATTTTCAATGTCAAAATAGCCCCGAAGCGCGGATACCCCTATTTCGACGATTTTTGGTGTGCTATATAGCACACCATTTTTTAGTTGATCTCGATCTCGACGTCAAAAGTGCCAAAAATTTTTGTGGACGTCCGTCAAGACCTTGGCTATGCATCCGTTTGGCCCTCACGGCCATTCTGACCCATTTTGTAGGTCAAAATAGCCCCGAAGCGCATACGCCCATTTATACAATTTTTCGTGTGCTAGCATACCCTTTTTTGGGTGATCCGGATCCCGACGTCAAAAGTGCCAAAAATTTTTGTGGACGTCCGTCAAGACCTTGGCTATGCATTCGATTGGCCCTCACGGCCATTCTGACCTATTTTAAAGGTCAAAATAGCCCCGAAGTGCGCATACCCCCATTTCGACGATTTTTCGTGTTCACCATTTTTTGGTTGATCCAGATCCCGACGTCAAAAGTGCTAAAAAATTTTGTGGACGTCCGTTAAGACCTTGCATATGCATCCGATTGGCCCTCACAGCCATTTCGACCTATTTTCGAGGTCAAAATAGCCCCAAAGCGCGTATACCCCCATTTCAACGATTTTTCATGTGCTATACCACACCATTTTTTGGGTGATCCAGATTCCGACGTCAAAAGTGCAATAATTGTTTGTGGACGTCCCTCAAGACCTTGGCTATGCATCCGGTTAACCCTCACAGGCATTCCGACCCATTTTCAAGGTCAAAATAGCCCCGAAGCGCGCATACCCCCATTTCGACAATTTTTAGCACACCATTTTTTGGGTGATTCGGATCTCGACGTCAAAAGTGCCAAAATTTTTTGTGGACATCCTTCAAGACCTTGGCTATGCATCCGGTTGGCCCTCACGGCCATTCCGACCCATTTTCAAGTTCAAAATAGCCCCGAAGCGCGCATACCCCCATTTCGATGATTTTTCGTGTGCTATAGCACACCATTTTTTGGGTGATCCGGATACCGACGTCAAAAGTACCAAACATTTTTGTGGACGTCCTTCAAGACCTTGGCTATGCATCCGGTTGGACCTCACGGCCATTCCGACCCATTTTCAAGGTCAAAATAGCCCCAAAGCATGCATTCCCCCATTTCGACGATTTTTCGTGTTCACCATTTTTTGGGTGATTCGGATCCCAACATCAAAAGTGCCAAAAAATTTTGTGAACGTCCGTCAAGACCTTGACTATGCATTCGGTTGGACCTCACGGCCATTCCGACCTATTTTCAAGGTCAAAATAGCCTCGAAGCGCGCATACCCCCATTTTGATGATTTTTCGTTTGCTATCGCACACCATTTTTTGGGTGATCCAGATCCCGACGTTAAAAGGTTCCAAATGTTTTTGTGGGTGTCCATCAAGACCTTGGCTATGCATCTGGTTAACCCTCACAACCATTCCGACCCATTTTCAAGGTAAAAATAGCCCCGAAGCGCGCATACCCCCATTTCAATTATTTTTGGTGTGCTATAGCACACCATTTTTGGGTGATCCAAATACCGACGTCAAAAGTGCCAAAAATTTTTGTGGACGTCCGTTAAGAAATTGGCTATGCATCCGGTTGGTCCTCACCGCTATTCCGACCCATTTTCAAGGTCAAAATACCCCCGAAGCGTGCATACCCCTATTTTGATGATTTTCGTGTGCTATATAGCACACCATTTTTTGGGTGATCCGGATCCTGACATCAAAAGAGCCAAAAATTTTTGTGGACATCTGTCAAGACCTTGGCTATGCATCCGGCTGGACCTCACGGCCATTCCGACCCATTTTCAAGGTCAAAATAGCCCCAAAGCGTGCATACCCCCATTTCGACGATTTTTCGTGTTCACTATTTTTTGGGTGATTCGGATCCCGACATCAAAAGTGCCAAAAAATTTTGTGAACGTCCGTCAAGACCTTGACTATGCATTCGGTTGGGCCTCACGACCATTCCGACCTATTTTCAAGTTCAAAATAGCCCCGAAGCGCGCATAACCCCATTTCGACGATTTTTCGTGTGCTATAGCACACCATTTTTTCGGTTATTCGGATTCCGACGTCAAAAGTGCCATAAAATTTTGTGGACGTCTGTCAAGACCTTGGCTATGCATTTGGTTGGCCTTCACGGCCAATACGACCCATTTTAAAGGTCAAAATAGCCCCGAAGCGTGCATACCCCCATTTCGACATTTTTCGTGTGCTATAGCACACCATTTTTTGGGTGATCCGGATCCTGACGTTAAAAGGTTCCAAATTTTTTTGTGGATGTCCGTCAAGACCTTGGCTATGCATCTGGTTAACCCTCACAACCATTCCGACCCATTTTCAAGGTAAAAATAGCCCCGAAGCGTGCATACCCCCATTTCGATGATTTTTCGTGTGCTATAGCACACCATTTTTGGGTGATCCAAATACCGACGTCAAAAGTGCCAAAAGTTTTTGTGGACGTCCGTCAAGACCTTGGCTATGCATCCGGTTGACCCTCATGGCCATTCCGACCCATTTTCAAGGTCAAAATAGCCCCGAAGTGCACATAACCCCATTTCGATGATTTTTAGCACACCATTTTTTGGGTGATCCGGATCCCGACGTCAAAAGTGCCAAAATTTTTTGTGGACGTCCGTCAAGACCTTAGCTATGCATCCAATTGGCCCTCACGGCCATTGTGACCCATTTTAAAGGTCAAAATAGCCCCGAAGTGTCATACCCCCATTTTGACGATTTTTCGTGTTCACCATTTTTTGGGTGATCCGAATTCCGACGTCAAAAGTGCCAAAAATTTTTGTGGACGTCCGTCAAGACCTTAGCTATGCATCCAATTGGCCCTCACGGCCATTGTGACCCATTTTAAAGGTCAAAATAGCCCCGAAGTGTCATACCCCCATTTTGATGATTTTTCGTGTTCACCATTTTTTGGGTGATCCGAATCCCGACGTCAAAAGTGCCAAAAATTTTTGTGGACGTCCGTCAAGACCTTGGCTATGCATCAGGTTGGCCCTCACAGCCATTCCGACTCATTTTCAAGGTTAAAATAGCCCCAAAGTGCGCATACCCCCATTTCAATAATTATTCGTACGCTATAGCACACCATTTTTTGGGTGATCCGGATTCCGACGTCGAAAGTGCCAAAGTTTTTTGTGGACGTCCATCAAGACCTTTACTATGCATTCGGTTAACCCTCACAGCCATTCCGACCCATTTTCAAGGTCAAAATAGCCCCGAAGCGCGTATACCCCCATTTCGACGATTTTTTCGTGTGCTATAGCACTCCATTTTTGGGTGATTCGGATCCCGATGTCAAAAGTGCCAAATATTTTTGTGGACGTCCTTCAAGACCTTGGATATGCATTCGGTTGGACCTCACGGCCATTACGACCCATTTTCAACGTCAAAATAGCCCCGAAACGCGCATACCCCCATTTCGAGGATATTTCGTGTTCACCATTTTTAAGGTGATTCGGATCCCAACATCAAAATTGCCAAAAAATTTTGTGAACGATAGTCAAGACCTTGGCTATGCATTCGGTTGGACTTCACGGTCATTCTGACCTATTTTCAAGGTTAAAATAACCCCAAAGTGCGCATATCCCCATTTCGATGATTTTTCGTGTGCTATAGCACACTATTTTTTGGGTGATCCGGATCCCGACGTCAAAAGTGCCAAAAGTTTTTGTGCACTTCCGTCAAGACCTTGGCTATGCATCCGGTTGGCCCTCACGGCCATTCCGACCCATTTTCAAAGTCAAAATAGCCCCAAAGCGCGCATACCCCCATTTCGACGATTTTTCGTGTTCACCATTTTTTGGGTGATTCGGATCCTGACATCAAAAGTGCCAAAAAATTTTTGGAACGTCCGTCAAGACCTTGGCTATACATTCGGTTGGACCTCACGGCCATTCCGACCTATTTTCAAGGTCAAAATAGCCCCGAAGCACGCATACCCCCATTTCGACGATTTTTCGTGTGCTATAGCACACCATTTTTTGGGTGATTCGGATCCCGACGTCAAAAGTGCCAAAAAATTTTGTGGACGTCCGTCAAGACCTTGGCGATGCATTCGGTTGGCCTTCACGGCCAATACGACCCATTTTAAAGGTCAAAATAGCCCCGAAGCGCGCATACCCCCATTTTGACATTTTTCGTGTGCTATAGCACACCATTTTTTGGGTGATCCGGATCCCGACGTTAAAAGGTTCCAAATGTTTTTGTGGACGTCCGTCAAGACCTTGGCTATGCATCTGGTTAACCCTCACAACCATTCCGACCTATTTTCAAGGTAAAAATAGCCCCGAAGCGCGCATACCCTCATTTCGATGATTTTTCGTGTGCTATAGCACACCATTTTTGGGTGATCCAAATCCCGACGTCAAAAGTGCCAAAAGTTTTTGTGGACGTCCATCAAGAAATTAGCTATGCATCCGGTTGGCCCTCACGGCTATTCCGACCCATTTTCAGGGTAAAAATATCCCCGAAGCGCGCATACCCCCATTTTGATGATTTTTCGTGTGCTATATAGCACACCATTTTTTGGGTGATCCAGACCCCGACGTCAAAAGAGCCAAAAATTTTTTTGGACGTCCGTCAAGACCTTGGCTATGCATCCGGTTGGACCTCACGGCCATTCCGACCCATTTTCAAGGTCAAAATAGCCCTGAAGCGCATACCCCCATTTATACGATTTTTCATGTGCTATAGCACACCATTTTTTGGGTGATCCGGATCCCGACGTCAAAAGTGCCAAACAATTTTGTGGACGTCCGTCAAGACCTTGGATATGCATCCGGTTGGCCCTCACGGTCATTCTGACCCACTTTCAAGGTCAAAATAGCCCCGAAGCGTGCATACTCCTATTTCGATGATTTTTCGTGTTCACCATTTTTTGGGTGATCCGGATCCCGATGTCAAAAGTGCCAAACAATTTTGTGGACGTTCGTCAAGACCTTGGCTATGCATCCGGTTGGCCCTCACGGCCATTCCGACCGATTTTCAAGGTCAAAATAGCCCCGAAGCGCGCATAACCCATTTCGGTGATTTTTCGTGTGCTATAGCACACCATATTTTGGGTGATTCGGATCCCGACATCAAAAGTGCCAAATTTTTTGTGGACGTTCGTCAAGACCTTGGCTATGCATTCGGTTGGCCCTCATGGCCATTCCGACCCATTTTCAAGGTCAAAATAGCCCCGAAGCGCGCATAACCCCATTTCGATGATTTTTCGTGTGTTATAGCACACCATTTTTGGGTGATCCGGATCCCGACGTCAAAAGTGCCAAAAAGTTTTGTGGACGTCCGTCAAGACCTTGGCTATGCATCCGGATGGCCCTCACGGCCATTCCGACCCATTTTAAAGGTCAAAATAGCCTTGAAGCGCGCATACCCATATTTCGACGATTTTTCGTGTGCCATAGCACACCATTTTTTGGGTGATCCGGATTCCGACGTCGAAAGTGCCAAATTTTTTTGTGGACGTCCGTAAAGACCTTGGCTATGCATCTGGATGGCCCTCACGTCCATTCCGACCCATTTTAAAGGTCAAAATAACCCTGAAGCGCGCATACCCCCATTTCGACGATTTTCCGTGTGCTATAGCACACCATTTTTTGGGTGATCCTGATCCCGACGTCAAAAGTGCCAAAATATTTTGTGGACGTCTTTCAAGACCTTGGATAAGCATCCAGTTGGCCCTCACGGCCATTCCGACCCATTTTCAAGGTCAAAATAGCCCTGAAGCGCGCATACCTCCATTTATACGATTTTCCGTGTGCTATACCATACCATTTTTTTGGTGATCCGGATCCCGACGTCAAAAGTGCCAAAAGTTTTTGTGGACGTCCGTCAAGACCTTGGCTATGCATCCGGTTAACCCTCACAGCCATTCCGACCCATTTTCAAGGTAAAAATAGCCCCGAAGCGCGCATACCCCCATTTTGATGATTTTTCGTGTGCTATAGCACACCATTTTTTGGATGATCCAAATCCCAACGTCAAAAGTGCCAAAAGTTTTTGTGGACGTTCGTCAAGACCTTGGCTATGCATCCGGTTGGCCCTCACAGCCATTCCGACCCATTTTCAAGGTAAAAATACCCCCGAAGCGCGCATACCCCCATTTCGATTATTTTTCGTGTGCTATATGGCACACCCTTTTTTGGGTGATCCGTATCTCGACGTCAAAAGAGCCAAAAAATTTTGTGGACGTCCGTCAAGACCTTGGCTATGCAGGCCCTCACGGCCATTCCGACCCATTTTAAAGGTCATAATAGCCCGAAGTGCATACCCCCATTTATAAGATTTTTCGTGTGCTATAGCACACCATTTTTTGGGTGATCCGGATCCTAACGTCAAAAGTGCCAAAAAGTTTTGTGGACGTCCATCAAGACCTTGGCTATGCATCCGATTAGCCCTTACGGCCATTCTAACCCATATTAAAGGTCAAAATAGCCCCGAAATGCGCATACCCCCATTTCGACAATTTTTTCGTGTTCACCATTTTTTGGGTGATGCGGATCCCGACGTCAAAAGAGCCAAAAATTTTTGTGGACGTCTGTCAAGACCTTGGCTATGCATCCGGTTGGCCCTCACAGCCATTCCGACCCATTTTCAAGGTCAAAATAGCCCCAAAACGCGCATACCCCCATTTTGACGATTTTTCGTGTGCTATAGCACACCATTTTTTGGGTGATCCGAATTCCGACGTCGAAAGAGCCAACAATTTTTGTGGATGTCCGTCAAGACCTTTGCTATGCATCCGGTTAACCCTCATAGCCATTCTAACCCATTTTCAAGGTCAAAATAGCCCCGAAGTGTGCATACCCCATTTTGACGATTTTTCGTGTGCTATAGCACACCATTTTTTGGGTGATTCGGATCCCGACGTCAAAAGTGCCAAAAAGTTTTGTGGACGTCCTTCAAGACCTTGGCTATACATCCGGTTGGACCTCACGGCCATTCCGACCCATTTTCAAGGTCAAAATAGCCCTGAAGCGCGCATACCCCCATTTCGATGATTTTTTATGTGCTATAGCACACCATTTTTTGGGTGATTCGGATCCCGACGTCAAAAGTACCAAATATTTTTGTGGACGTCCGTCAAGACCTTGGCTATGCATCCGGTTGGCCCTCACGGCAATTCCAACCCATTTTCAAGGTCAAAATAGCCCAGAAGCGCGCATACCACCATTTTGACGATTTTTCGTGTGCTATATCATTTTTTGGGTGATCCGTATCCCCACGTCAAAAGTGCAAAAAAACTTTGTGGACGTCCGTCAAGACCTTGGCTATGGATCCGGTTGGCCCTCACGGCCATCCCGACCCATTTTCAAGGTTAAAATAGTCCCGAAGCTCGCTTACCCCCATTTCGATGATTTTTCGTGTGCTATATAGCACACCATTTTTTTGGTTATCCGGATCCCGAAGTCAAAAGTACCAAAATTTTTTGTGGAAGTCCGTCAAGACCTTCGCTATGCGTCCGGTTGGCCCTCACGGCCATTCCGACCCATTTTCAAGGTAAAAATAGCCCAAAAGCGCGCATACCCCCATTTCGATGATTTTTCGTGTGCTATATAGTACACCATTTTTGGGGTGATCCGGATCCCAATGTCAAAAGTGCCAAAACTTTTTGTGGACGTCCGTCAAGACCTTGGCTATGCATCTGTTTGGCCCTCACGGCCATTCCGACCCATTTTCAAGGTTAAAATAGCCCCGAAGCGTGCATACCCCCATTTCGACGATTTTTCGTGTGCTATATAGAACACCATTTTTTGGGTGATCCCGATCTCGACGTCAAAAGTGCCAAATTTTTTGTGGACGTCCGTCAAGACTTGGCTATGCATCCGGATGGCCCTCACGGCCATTCCGGCCCATTTTCAAGGTAAAAATAGCCCGGAAGCGCGCATACCCCCATTTCGATGATTTTTCGTGTGCTATAGCACACCATTTTTTGGGTGATCCAAATCACGACGTCAAAAGTGCCAAACGTTTTTATGGACGTCCGTCAAGACCTTGGCTATGCATCCGATTGGCCCTCACGGCCATTCCGACCCATTTTCAAGGTCAAAATAGCCCCGAAGCGCATACCCCCATTTATACGATTTTTCGTGTGCTATAGCACACCATTTTTTGGGTGATCCGGATCCCGACGTCAAAAGTGCCAAAAAATTTTGTGGACGTTCGTCTAGACCTTGGCTATGCATCTGGTTGGCCGTCACGGTCATTCCGACCCATTTTCAAGGTCTAAATAGCCCCGAAGCACGCATACCCCCATTTCGACGATTTTTTGTGTGCTATATAGCACACCATTTTTTGAGTGATCCCGATATCGATGTCAAAAGTGCCAAAAATTTTTGTGGACGTCCGTCAAGACCTTGGCTATGCATCCGAATGGCCCTCACGGCTATTCCGACCCATTTTAAAGGTCAAAATAGCCCCGAAGCGCGCATACCCCCATTTTGATGATTTTTCGTGTTCTATAGCACACCATTTTTTGGGTGATCCGGATTCCGAGCTCAAAAGTGCCAAAAAATATTGTGGACGTCCGTCAAGATCTTGGCTATGCATTCGGTTGGACCTCACGGCCATTCCGACCCATTTTCAAGGTCAAAATAGCCCCGAAGCGCATACCCCCATTTATACGATTTTTCGTGTGCTATAGCACACCATTTTTTGGGTGATTCGGATCCCGACGTCAAAAGTGCCAGACATTTTTGTGGACGTCCGTCAAGACCATGGCTTTGCATCCGGTTGGCCCTCACGGCCATTCCGACCCATTTTCAAGGTCAAAATAGCCCCGAAGCGCGCATACCCCCATTTCGATGATTTTTCGTGTGCTTCAAAGCACACCATTTTTTGGGTTATCCCGATCCCGACGTCACAAGTGCCAAAAATTTTTGTTGACGTCTGTCAAGACCTTGTCTATGCATCCGGTTGGCCCTCACGACCATTCCGACCCATTTTCAAGGTCAAAATAGCCCCGAAGCGCGCATACCCCCATTTCGACGATTTTTCGTGTGCTTCAAAGCACACCATTTTTTGGGTTATCCCGATCCCGACGTCAAAAGTGCCAAAAATTTTTGTTGACGTCTGTCAAGACCTTGTCTATGCATCCGGTTGGCCCTCACGACTATTCTGACCCATTTTAAAGGTCAAAATAGCCCCGAAGCGCGCATACCCCCATTTCGACGATTTTTGTGTGCATAGCACACTATTTTTTGGGTGATCCGGATCCCGACGTCAAAAGTGCCAAATGTTTTTGTGAACGTCTTTCAAGACCTTGGCTATGCATCCGATTGGCCCTCACGGCCATTCTGACCCATTTTCAAGGTCAAAATAGCCCCGAAGCGCGCATACCCCATTTCGATGATTTTTCGTGTTCACCATTTTTTGGGTGTTCCGGATCTCGATGTCAAAAGTGCCAAAAAATTTTGTGGACGTCCTTCAGGACCGTGGCTATGCATCCGGTTGGCCCTCACAGCCATTTCGACCCATTTTCAAGGTAAAAATAGCCCCGAAGCGCGTATACCCCTATTTCAACGATTTTTCGTGTGCTATAGCGCACCATTTTTTGGGTGATCCGGATCCCGACGTCAAAAGTGCCAAATTTTTTTGTGGACGTCCGTCAAGACCTTGGATATGCATCTGGTTGGCCCTCACGGCCATTCCGACCCATTTTCAAGGTCAAAATAGCCCCAAAGCGCACATAGCCCTATTTCGACGATTTTTCGTGTGCTAATAGCACACCATTTTTTGGGTTATCTGGATCCCGACGTCAAAAGTGCCAAATTTTTTTTATAGACGTCCGTCAAGACCTTGGCTATGCATCCGGTTGTCCCTCACATCCATTCCAACCCATTTTCAAGGTCAAAATAGTCCCGAAGCGCGCATACTCCTATTTCGATGATTTTTCGTGTGCTATAGCACACCATTTTTTGGGTGATCCGGATTCCGACGTTGAAAGTGCCAAAAAATTTTGTGGACGTCCGCCAAGACCTTGTCTATGCATTCGGTTAACCCTCACAGCAATTCCGACCCATTTTCAAGGTCAAAATAGCCCCGATACGCGCATACCCCCATTTCGACGATTTTTCGTGTGCTATAGCACACCATTTTTTTGGGTGATTTAGATCCCGATGTCAAAAGTGCCAAAAATTTCTGAGGACGTCCGTCAAGACCTTGGCTATGCATCCGGTTGGACCTCACGGCCATTCCGACCCATTTCAAGGTCAAAATAGCCCCAAAACGCACATAACCCCATTTCGACGATTTTTCGTGTGCTAATAGCACACCATTTTTTGGGTTATCCGGATCCCGACGTCAAAAGTGCCAAAACTTTTTTGTAGACGTCCGTCAAGACCTTGGCTATGCATCCGGTTGTCCCTCACATCCATTCCAACCCATTTTCAAGGTCAAAATAGCCCCGAAGCGCGCATACTCCTATTTCGATGATTTTTCGTGTGCTATAGCACACCATTTTTTGGGTGATCCGGATTCCGACGTTGAAAGTGCCAAAATATTTTGTGGACGTCTGTCAAGACCTTGTCTATGCATCCGGTTAACCCTCACAGCAATTCCGACCCATTTTCAAGGTCAAAATAGCCCCGAAGCGCGCATACCCCCATTTCGACAATTTTTCGTGTGCTATAGCACACCCTTTTTTTGGGTGATTTAGATCCCGATGTTAAAAGTGCCAAAAATTTCTGAGGACGTCCGTCAAGACCTTGGCTATGCATCCGATTGGACCTCACGGCCATTCCGACCCATTTCAAGGTCAAAATAGCCCCAAAGCGCACATAACCCCATTTCGACGATTTTTCGTGTGCTAATAGCACACCATTTTTTGGGTTATCCGGATCCCGACGTCAAAAGTGCCAAAATATTTTTGTAGACGTCCGTCAAGACCTTGGCTATGCATCCGGTTGTCCCTCACATCCATTCCAACCCATTTTCAAGGTCAAAATAGCCCCGAAGCGCGCATACTCCTATTTCAATGATTTTTCGTGTGCTATAGCACACCATTTTTTGGGTGATCCGGATTCCGACGTTGAAAGTGCCAAAAGTTTTTGTGGACGTCCGTCAAGACCTTGTCTATGCATCCGGTTAACCCTCACAGCAATTCCGACCCATTTTCAAGGTCAAAATAGCCCCGAAGTGCGCATACCCCCATTTCGACAATTTTTCGTGTGCTATAGCACACCCTTTTTTTGGGTGATTTAGATCCCGATGTCAAAAGTGCCAAAAATTTCTGAGGACGTCCATCAAGACCTTGGCTATGCATTCGGTTGGACCTCACGGCCATTCCGACCCATTTGAAGGTCAAAATAGCCCCGAAGCGCGCATACCCCCATTTCGACGATTTTTCGTGTGCTACAGCACACCATTTTTTGGGTGATTCGAATCTCGATGTCAAAAGTACCAAAATTTTTTGTGGACGTCCGTCAAGACCTTGTCTATGCATCCGGTTGGCCCTCACGGCCATTCCGACCCATTTTCAAGGTCAAAATAGCCCTGAAGCGCGCATACCCCCATTTCGACGATTTTTTGTGTTCACCATTTTTTGGGAGATTCGGATCTCGACATCAAAAGTGCCAAAAAAATATGTGGATGTCCGTCAAGACCTTGGCTATGCATCCGGTTGGACCTCATGGCCATTCCAACCCATTTTCAAGGTTAAAATAGCCCTGAAGCGCGCATACCCCCATTTCGACGATTTTTCGTGTGCTATAGCACACCATTTTTTGGGTGATCCAGATCCCGACGTCAAAAGTGCCAAAAATTATTGTGTACATCCGTCAAGACCTTGGCTATGCATCCGGTTGGCCCTCACAGCCAATACAACCAATTTTCATGGTCAAAATAGCCCCAAAGCGCGCATACCCCCATTTCGACGATATTTCGTGTGCTATAGCACACCATTTTTTTGGTGATCCGATTCCCGATGTCAAAAGTACCAAATATTTTTGTCGACGTCCGTCAAGACCTTGTATATGCATCCTGTTGACCCTCACGGCTATTTTGACCCATTTTCAATTTCAAAATAGCCCCCAAGCGCATACCCCCATTTATACGATTTTTCATGTGCTATCGCACACCATTTTTTGGGTGATCCGGATCCCTACGTCAAAAGTGCCAAAAAAATTTGTGAACGTCCGTCAAGACCTTGGCTATGCATCTGGTTGTCCCTCACATCCATTCCAATCCATTTTCAAGGTCAAAATAGCCCCGGAGCTCGTATACCCCCATTTCGATGATTTTTCGTGTGCTATATAGCACACCATTTTTTGGGTGATCCGGATCCCGACGTCAAAAGTAACAAAATTTTTTGTGGACATCTGTCAAGACCTTGGCTATGCATCCGGTTTGCCCTCACGCCCATTCCGACCCATTTTCAAGGTAAAAATAGCCCCGAAGCGCGCATACCCCCATTTTGATGATTTTTCGTGTGCTATAGCACACCATCTTTTGGGTGATCCGGATCCCGACGTCAAAAGTGCCAAAAATTTTTGTGGACGTCCGTAAATACCTTGGCTATGCATCCGGTTGGTCCTCACGGCTATTCTGACCCATTTTTAAGGTAAAAATACCCCCGAAATGCGCATACCCCCATTTCGATGATTTTTCGTGTGCTATAGCTCACCATTTTTTGGTGATTCGGATCTCGACGTCAAAAGTGACAAATTTTTGTGGACGTCCGTCAAGACCTTGGCTATGCATCCGGTTGTCCCTCACGGCTATTTCGACCCATTTTCAAGGTCAAAATAGCCTCAAAGCGTGCATACCCCCATTTCAACGTTTTTTCGTGTGTAATAGCACACCATTTTTTGGGTGATCCGGATCTTGATATCAAAAGTGCCAAAAAATTATGTGGACGTCCGTCAAGACCTTGGCTATGCATCCGGTTGGCCCTCACGGCCATACCGATCCATTTTCAAGGTCAAAAATAGCCCCGAAACACGCATACCCCCATTTCGATGATTTTTCGTGTGCTAAAACACACCATTTTTTGCGTGATCCGCATCCCGACGTCAAAAGTGCCAAACGTTTTTGTGGAAGTCCGTAAATACCTTGGATATGAATCCGGTTGTCCCTCACGGCCATTCCAACCCATTTTTATGGTCAAAATAGCCCCGAAGCGCATACCCCAATTTTAATGATTTTTTGTGTTCACCATTTTTTGGGTGATCCGGATCCCGACGTCAAAAGTGCAAAAAAAAATTTTTGGACGTCCGTAAAGACCTTGGCTATGCGTCCGGTTGTCCCTCACGCCATTCCAACCCATTTCAAGGTAAAAATAGCCCCGAAGCGCGCATACACCCATTTCGACGATTTTTCGTGTGCTATAGCACACCATTATTTGGGTGATCCGGATCCCGACGTCAAAAGTGCCAAAAAATTTTGTGGACGTTATTCAAGACCATGGATATGCATCCGGTTGGTCCTCACTGCCATTCCGACCCATTTTCAAGGTCAAAGTAGCCCCGAAGAGCGCATACCCCTATTTCAACTTTTTTGAGTGATCCGGATCTCGACGTCAAAAGTGCCAAAAATTTTTGTGGACGTCCTTCAAGACCTTGTCTATGCATCCGGTTGTCCCTCATAGCCATTCCAACTCACTTTCAAGGTCAAAATAGCCCCGAAGCGCGCATACCCCCATTTCGACGATTGTTCGTGTGCTATAGCACACCATTTTTTGGGTGATCCAAGTTCCGACGTCGAAAGTGCCAAAACTTTTTGTGGACGTCCGTCAAGACCTTGGCTATGCATCTGGTTAACCCTCACAGCCATTCCGATCCATTTTCAAGGTCAAAATAGCCCCGAAGCGCGCATACCCCCATTTCGACGATTTTTCGTGTGCTATGCACACCATTTTTTGATGATTCGGATCTCGACGTCAAAAGTTCCAAACATTATTGTGGACGTCCTTCAAGACCTTGTTTATGCATCCGGTTGGCCCTCACGGCCATTCCGACCCATTTTCAAGGTCAAATAGCCCCAAAGCGCGCATACACCCATTTCGACGATTTTTCGTGTGCTATAGCACACCATTTTTTGGGTGATCCGGATCCCGACGTCCAAAGTGCCAAAAAATTTTGTGGACGTCCGTCAAGACCTTGTCTATGCATCCGGTTAGCCCTCACGGCCTATACGACCCATTTTCAAGGTCAAAATAGCCCCGATGCGCGTATACCCCCATTTCGATGATTTTTCGTGTGCTATAGCACACCATTTTTTGGGTGATCCGGATCCCGATGTCAAAAGTGCCAAAATTTTTTGTGGACATTCGTCAAGACCTTGGCTACGCATCCGGTTGGCCCTCACGGCCATTCCAACCCATTTTCAAGGTCAAAATAGCCCCGAAGCGCTAACCCCCATTTATACGATTTTTTGTGTGCTATAGCACACCAATTTTTGGGTGATCCGGATCCCGATGTCAAAAGTGCCAAAATTATTTGTGGACGTCCGTCAAGACCTTTTCTACGCATCCGGTTGGCCCTCACGGCTATTTCGACCCATTTTCAAGGTCAAAATAGCTTCGAAGCGTATATACCCCTATTTTGACGATTTTTTGTGTGCTATAGCACACCATTATTTGGGTGATCCGGATCCCAACGTCAAAAGTGCCAAAAAATTTTGTGGACCTCCTTCAAGACCATGGCTATGCATCCGGTTGGCCCTCACGGCCATTCCGACCCATTTTCAAGGTCAAATAGCCCCGAAGCGCGCATACCCCCATTTCGATGATTTTTCGTGTGCTATAATCACACCATTTTTGGGTGATCCGGATCCCGACGTCAAAAGTGCCAAAAGTTTTTGTAGACGTCCGTCAAGACCTTAGCTATGCATCCAATTGGCCCTCACCGCCATTCCGACCCATTTTCAATGTCAATATAGCCCCGAAGCGCGCATACTCCTATTTTGATGATTTTTCGTGTTCACCATTTTTTGGGTGATCCGGATTCCAACGTCAAAAGTGCCAAAAGTTTTTGTGGACGTTCGTCAAGACCTTGGCTATGCATCCGGTTGGCCCTCACGGCCATTCCGACCGATTTTCAAGGTCAAAATAGCCCCGAAGCGCGCATAACCCCATTTCGATGATTTTTCGTGTGCTATAGCACACCATATTTTGGGTGATTCGGATCCCGGCGTCAAAAGTGCCAAAATATTTTGTGGACGTCCGTCAAGACCTTGGCTATGCATTCGGTTGGCCCTCACGGCCATTCCGACCCATTTGCAAGGTCAAAATAGCCCCGAAACACGCATAACCCCATTTCGATGATTTTTCGTGTGTTATAGCACACCATTTTTGGGTGATCCGGATCCCGACGTCAAAAGTGCCAAATATTTTTGTGGTCGTCCGTCAAGACCTTGGCTATGCATCCAGTTGGCCCTCACAGCCATTCGAACCCATTTTCAAGGTCAAAATAGCCCGAAGCGCGCATACTCCTATTTCGACGACAATTTTTTGGGTGATCCGGATTCCGACGTCGAAAGTACCAAATGTTTTTGTGGACGTCCGTCAAGACCTTGGCTATGCATACGGTTAATCCTCACAGCCATTCCAACCCATTTTCAAGGTCAAAATAGCCCCGAAGCGCGCATACCTCCATTTTGATGATTTTTCGTGTGCTATAGCACTCCCTTTTTTTGGGTGATTCGGATACCAATGTCAAAAGTTCCAAATAATTTTGAGGACGTCCGTGAAGACCTTTTCTATGCATCCGGTTGGACCTCACGGCCATTCCGACCCATTTTCAAGGTCAAAATAGCCCGGAAGCGCGCATACCACCATTTCGATGATTTTTCGTGTGCTACCGCACACCATTTTTTGGGTGATTCGGATCCCGATATCAAAAGTGCCAAAAATTTTTGTGGACGTCATTCAAGACCTTGTCTATGCATCCGGTTAGCCCTCACGGCCATTCCGACCCATTTTTAAGGTCAAAATAGCCGTAAAGCGCGCATACCCCTATTTCGACAATTTTTTGTGTTCACCATTTTTGGGGTGATTCGGATCCCGACATCAAAAGTGCCAAAAAAATTTGTGGACGTCCGTCAAGACCTTGGCTATGCATCCGGTTGGACCTCATGGCCATTCCGACCCATTTTCAAGGTCAAAATAGCCCTGAAGCGCGCATACCCCCATTTCGATGATTTTTTGTGTGCTATAGCACACCATTTTTTGGGTGATCCGGATCCCGACGTCAAAAGTGCCAAAAATTATTGTGGACATCCGTCAAGACCTTGGCTATGCATCCGGTTGGACCTCACGGCCAATACGACACATTTTCAAGGTCAAAATAGCCCAAAAGCGCGCATACCCCCATTTCGACGATTTTTCGTGTGCTATAGCACACCATTTTTTGGATGATCCGAGTCCCGATGTCAAAAGTACCAAAATTTTTTGTGGACATCCGTCAAGACCTTGTTTATGCATCCGGTTGGCCCTCACGGCTATTTTGGCCCATTTTCAAGTTCAAAATAGCCCCGAAGCGTATACCCCCATTTATACGATTTTTCGTGTGATATAGCACACCATTTTTTGGGTGATCCAGATCCCGATGTCAAAAGTGCCAAAAAAATTTTTGAACGTCCTTAAAGACCTTGGCTATGCATCCGGTTGGCCCTCACATCCATTCCGATCCATTTTCATGGTCAAAATAGCCCCGAAGCTCGTATACCCCCATTTCGATGATTTTTCGTGTGCTATATAGCACACCATTTTTTGGCTGATCCGGATCCCGACGTCAAAAGTACCAAAATTTTTTGTGGACGTACGTCAAGACCTTGGCTATGCACCCGGTTGGCCCTCATGGCCATTACGACCCATTTTCAAGGTAAAAATAGCCCCGAAGCGCGCATACCCCCATTTCGATGATCGTGTGCTATAGCACACCATCTTTCGGGTGATCCGGATCCCGACGTCAAAAGTTCCAAAATTTTTTGTGGACGTCCATCAAGACCTTCGCTATGCATCCGGTTGGCCCTCACGGCCATTCTGACCCATTTTCAAGGTAAAAATACCACCGAAACACGCATACCCCCATTTCGATGATTTTTCGTGTGCTATAGCTCACCATTTTTTGGTGATTCAGATCTCGACGTCAAAAGTGCAAAAAAAGTTTGTGGACGTCTGTCAAGACCTTGGCTATGCATCCGGTTGGCCCTCACGGCTATTTCAACCCATTTTCAAGGTCAAAATAGCCTCGAAGCGTGCATACCCCCATTTCAATGATTTTTCGTGTGTTATAGCACACCATGTTTTGGGTGATCCGGATACTGATGTCAAAAGTGCCAAACATTTTTGTGGACGTCCATAAAGACCTTGGATATGCATCTGGTTGGCCCTCACGGCCATTCCGACCTATTTTCAAGGTCAAAATAGCCCCGAAACGCGCATACCCCTATTTCGATGATTTTTCGTGTGCTATAGCACACCATTTTTTGGGTGATCCGCATCCTGATGTCAAAAGTACCAAAAGTTTTTGTGGACGTCCGTCAAGACCTTGGATATGCATCCGGTTGGCCCTCACGGCCATTCCAACCCATTTTTAAGGTCAAAATAGCCCCGAAGCGCGCATACCCCCATTTCGATGATTTTTTGTGTTCACCATTTTTTGGGTGATCCGGATCCCGACGTTAAAAGTGCCAAAAAAATTTTTGGACATCTGTAAAGACCTTGGCTATGCGTCCGGTTGTCCCTGACGCCATTCCGACCTATTTCAAGGTAAAAATAGCCCCAAAGCGCGCATACACCCATTTCGACGATTTTTCGTGTGCAATAGCACACCATTATTTGGGTGATCCGGATCCCGACGTCAAAAGTGCCAAAATTTTTTGTAGACATCCTTCAAGACCATGGCTATGCATCCGGTAGACCCTCACGGCCATTTCGACCCATTTTCAAGGTCAAAGTAGCCCCAAAGAGAGCATACCCCCATTTCGACGATTTTTCGTGTGCTATAGCACACTATTTTTTGGGTGATCCGGATCTCGACGTCAAAAAAGCCAAATATTTTTGTGGACATCCGTCAAGACCTTGTCTATGCATCCGGTTGGCCCTCATAGCCATTCCGACTCATTTTCAAGGTCAAAATAGCACCGAAGCGCGCATACCCCCATTTCGACGATTTTTCGTGTGCTATAACACACCATTTTTTGGGTGATCCAAGTTTCGACGTCGAAAGTGCCAAAACTTTTTGTGGACGTCCGTCAAGACCTTGGCTATGCATCTGGTTAACCCTCATAGCCATTCCAATTCATTTTCAAGGTCAAAATAGCCCGAAGCGCGCACACCCCATTTCGACGATTTTTCGTGTGCTATAGCACACCATTTTTTGGTGATTCGGATCTCGATGTAAAAAGTGCCAAACATTTTTGTGGAAGTCCATCAAGACCTTTTTTATGCATTCGATTGTCCCTCACGGCTATTCCGACCATTTTCAAGGTCAAAATAGCCCCGAAGCGCGCATACACCCATTTCAATGATTTTTCGTGTGCTATAGCACACCATTTTTTGGGTGATCCGGATCCCGACGTCAGAAGTGCCAAAATTTTTTGTGGACGTCCGTCAAGACCTTGGCTATGGATCCGGTACCTCACGGCCAATACGACCTATTTTCAAGGTCAAAATAGCCCCGAAGCGCTCATACCCCCATTTCGATGATTTTTCGTGTGCTACAGCACACCATTTTTTGGGTGATTCGGATTCCAACGTCAAAAGTGCCAAAATGTTTTGTGGACGTCAGTCAAGACCTTGGCTATGCATTCGGTTAGACCTCACGGCCATTCCGACCCATTTTCAAGGTCAAAATAGCCCCGAAGTGCGCATACCCCCATTTCGACAATTTTTCGTGTGCTATAGCACACCATTTTTTGGGTGATTCGGATCCCGACGTCAAAAGTACCAACATTTTTTTTGGACGTTCGTCAAGACCTTGGCTATTCATCCGGTTGGCCCTCACGGCCATTTCGACCGATTTTCAAGGTCAAAATAGCCTCAAAGCGCGCATACCCCCATTTCGACGATTTTTCGTGGTCATCATTTTTTCGGTGATTCGGATCCCGACATCAAAAGTGCCAAAAAATTTTGTGGACGTCCGTCAAAACCTTGGCTATGCATTCGGTTGGACCTCACGGCCATTCCGACCTATTTTCAAGGTCAAAATAGCCCTGAAGCGCGCATACCCCCATTTCGACGATTTTTCGTGTGCTATAACACACCATTTTTTGGGTGATCCAGATCCCGACGTCAAAAGTGCCTAAACTTTTTGTGGACGTCCGTCAAGACCTTGGCTATGCATCTGTTTGGCCCTCACGGTCAATACGACCCATTTTCAAGGTCAAAATAGCCACGAAGCGCGCATACCCCCATTTCGACGATTTTTCGTGTGCTATATAGCACACCATTTTTTGGGTGATCCAAATCCCGACGTCAAAAGTGTCAAAAATTTTTGTGGACGTCCGTCAAGACCTTGTCTATGCATCCGGTTGGCCCTCACGGCCATTTCGACCCATTTTCAAGTTCAAAATAGCCCCGAAGCGCATACCCCATTTATACGATTTTTCATGTGCTATAGCACACCATTTTTTGGGTGATCCGGATCCCGACGTCAAAAGTGCCAAAAAAATTTGTGGACGTCCGTCAAGACCTTGGTTATGCATCCGGTTGGCCCTCACGCCCATTCCGACCCATTTTCAAGGTCAAAATAGCCCCGAAGCTCGTATACCCCCATTTCGATGATTTTTCGTGTACTATATAGCACACCATTTTTTGGGTGATCCGGATCCCGACGTCAAAAGTACCAAAAGTTTTTGTGGACATCCGTCAAGACCTTGACTATGCATCAAGTTGGCCCTCACGGCCATTCCAACCCATTTTCAAGCTAAAAATAGCCCCAAAGCGCGCATACCCCCATTTCAATGATTTTTCGTGTGCTATATCACACCATCTTTTGGGTGATTCGGATCCCGACGTCAAAATTTCCAAAGGTTTTTGTGGACGTGCGTCAAGACCTTGGCTATGCATCCGATTGGCCTTCACGGCCATTCCGACCCATTTTCAAGGTAAAAATACCCCCGAAGCGCGCATACCCCCATTTTGATGATTTTTCGTGTGCTATATAGCACACCATTTTTTGGGTGATCCTGATCCCGTCTGCCAAAATTATTTGTGGACGTCCGTCAAGACCTTGGCTATGCATCCGGTTGGCCCTCACGGCCATTCCGACCCATTTTCAAGGTCAAAATAGCCCAAAGCGCATACCCCAATTTATTCAATTTTTCATGTGCTATAGCACACCATTTTTTGGGTGATCCGGATCCCGACAACAAAAATGCCAAAAATTTTTGTGGACGTCCGTCAAGACCTTAGATTTGCATCTGGTGGGCCCTCACATCCATTCCGACCCATTTTCAAGGTTAAAATATCCCCGATGCGCGTATACCCCCATTTTGATGATTTTTTGTGTGCCATAGCACACCATTTTTTCGGTGATTCGGATCCCGACGTCAAAAGTGCCAAAAACTTTTGTGGACATCCGTCAAGTTCTTGGCTATGCATTCGGTTGGCCCTCACGGCCAATACGACCCATTTTCAAGGTCAAAATAGCCCCAAAGCGCGCATACCCCCATTTCGATGATTTTTCGTGTGCTATAGCACACCATTTTTTGGGTGATCCGAATCCCGAAGTCAAAAGTGCCAAAGTTTTTTGTGGACGTCCGTCAACACCTTGGATATGCATCCGGTTGGCCCTCACGGCCATTTCGACCCATTTTCAAGTTCAAAATAGCCCCGAAGGGCATACCCCCATTTCGACGATTTTTCGTGTGCTATAGCAGACCATTTTTTTGGTGATCCGCATCCCGACGTCAAAAGTGCCAAAAATTTTTGTTGACGTCCGTCAAGACCTTGCTATGCATCCGGTTGGCCCTCACGGCCATTCCAACCCATTTTCAAGGTCAAAATAGCCCCGAAGCGCGCATACCCCCATTTCGACGATTTTTTGTGTTCACCATTTTTTGGGTGATTTGAATCCCGACTTCAAAAGTGCCAAAAATTTTTGTGGACATCCTTCAAGACCTTGGCTATGCGTATGGTTGGCCCTGACGGCCATTCCGACCCATTTTAATGTAAAAATAGCCCCGAAGCGCGCATACACCCATTTCTTGATTTTTTGTGTGCTATAGCACACCATTTTTTGGGTGATCCGGATCCCGACGTCAAAAGTGCCAAACATTTTTGTGGACATCCGTCAAGACCTTGGCTATGCATCCGGTTGGCCCTCACGGCCATTCCAACCCATTTTCAAGGTCAAAGTAGCCCCGAAGAGCGCATACCCCCATTTCGACGATTTTTCGTGTGCTATAGCACACTATTTTTTGAGTGATCCGGATTCTGACGTCGAAAGTGCCAAAACTTTTTATGGACGTCCGTCAAGACCTTGGCTATGCATCCGGTTAACCCTCACAGCCATTCCGATCCATTTTCAAGGTCAAAATAGCCCCGAAGCGCGCATACCCCCATTTCGACGATTTTTCGTGTTCTATAGCACACCATTTTTTGGGTGATCCGGATCCCGACGTCAAAAGTGCCAAACATTTTTGTGGACGTCCATAAAGACCTTGGATATGCATCCGGTTGGCCCTCAAGGCCATTCCGACTCATTTTCAAGGTCAAAATAGCCCCGAAGCGCGCATACCCACATTTCGACGATTTTTTGTGTGCTATAGCACACTATTTTTTCGGTGATCCGGATCCTCACGTCAAAAGTGCCAATAATTTTGTGGACGTCCGTCAAGACCTTCACTAAGCATCCTTTTGGACCTCACGGCCTATACGACCCATTTTCAAGGTCAAAATAGCCCCGATACGCGCATACCCCCATTTCGATGATTTTTCGTGTTCTATAGCACACCAATTTTTTGGGTGATTCGGATACCGACGTCAAAAGTGCCAAAAAATTTTATGACGTTCGTCAAGACCTTGGCTATGCATCCGGTTGGCCCTCACGGTCAATACGACTCATTTTCAAGGTAAAAATACCCCCGAAGCGCGCATACCCCCATTTTGATGATTTTTCGTGTGCTATATAGCACACCATTTTCTGGGTGATCCTGATCCCGTCTGCCAAAATTATTTGTGAACGTCCGTCAAGCCCTTGGCTATGCATCCGGTTGGCCCTCACGGCCATTCCGACCCATTTTCAAGGTCAAAATAGCCCCAAAGCGCATACCCCCATTTATTCGATTTTTTATGTGCTATAGCACACCATCTTTTGGGTGAGCCGGATCCCGACAACAAAAATGCCAAAAATTTTTGTGGACGTCCGTCAAGACCTTAGCTTTGCATCTGGTGGGCCCTCACATCCATTTCGAACCATTTTCAAGGTTAAAATATCCCCGATGCGCGTATACCCCCATTTTGATGATTTTTCGTATGCCATAGCACACCATTTTTTGGGTGATTCGGATCCCGACGTCAAAAGTGCCAAAAAATTTTGTGGACATCCGTCAAGTTCTTGGCTATGCATTCGGTTGGCCCTCACGGCCAATACGACGCATTTTCAAGGTCAAAATAGCCCCAAAGCGCGCATACCCCTATTTTGACGATTTTTCGTGTGCTATAGCACACCATTTTTTGGGTGATCCGAATCCCGAAGTCAAAAGTGCCAAATTTTTTTGTGGACGTCCGTCAACACCTTGGATATGCATATGGTTGGCCCTCATGGCCATTTCGACCCATTTTCAAGTTCAAAATAGCCCCCAAGGGCATACCCCCATTTCGACGATTTTTCGTGTGCTATAGCATACCATTTTTTGGGTGATCCGCATCCCGACGTCAAAAGTGCCAAAAAAATTTGTTGACGTCCGTCAAGACCTTGCTATGCATCCGGTTGGCCCTCACGGCCATTCCAACCCATTTTCAAGGTCAAAATAGCCCCGAAGCGCGCATACCCCCATTTCGACGATTTTTTGTGTTCACCATTTTTTGGGTGATCCGAATCCCGACGTCAAAAGTGCCAAAAATTTTTGTGGACATCCTTCAAGACCTTGGCTATGCGTACGGTTGGCCCTCACGGCCATTCCGACCCATTTTAATGTAAAAATAGCCCCGAAGCGCGCATACACCCATTTCGATGATTTTTCGTGTGCTATAGCACACCATTTTTTGGGTGATCCGGATCCCGACGTCAAAAGTGCCAAACATTTTTGTGGACGTCCGTCAAGACCTTGGCTATGCATCCGGTTGGCCCTCACGGCCATTCCAACCCGTTTTCAAGGTCAAAGTAGCCCCGAAGAGCGCATACCCCCATTTCGACGATTTTTCGTGTGCTATAGCACACTATTTTTTGAGTGATCCGGATTCCGACGTCGAATTTGCCAAAACTTTTTGTGGACGTCCGTCAAGACCTTGGCTATGCATCCGGTTAACCCTCACAGCCATTCCGATCCATTTTCAAGGTCAAAATAGCCCCGAAGCGCGCATACCCCCATTTCGACGATTTTTCGTGTGCTATAGCACACCATTTTTTGGTGATCCGGATCCCGACGTCAAAAGTGCTAAACATTTTTGTGGACGTCCATAAAGACCTTGGCTATGCATCCCGTTGGCCCTCACGGCCATTTCGACTCATTTTCAAGGTCAAAATAGCCCCGAAGCGCGCATACCCACATTTCGACAATTTTTCGTGTGCTATAGCACACCATTTTTTCGGTGATCCGGATCCTCACGTCAAAAGTGCCAATAATTTTTGTGGACGTCCGTCAAGACCTTCACTAAGCATCCTTTTGGACCTCACGGCCTATACGACCCATTTTCAAGGTCAAAATAGCCCCGATACGCGTATACCCCATTTCGATAATTTTTCGTGTTCTATAGCACACCATTTTTTTGGGTGATTCGGATACCGACGTCAAAAGTGCCAAAAATTTTTGATGACGTTCGTCAAGACCTTGGCTATGCATCCGGTTGGCCCTCACGGCCATTCCGACCCATTTTCAAGGTCAAAATAGCCTTGAAGCGCGCATACCCCCATTTCGAAGATTTTTCGTGTTCACCATTTTTTGGGTGATTCGGATTCCGACTTCAAAAGTGCCAAAATCTTTTGTGGACGTCCGTCAAGACCTTGGTTATGCATCCGGTTGGCCCTCACGCCCATTCCGACCCATTTTCAAGGTCAAAATAGCCCCAAAGCTCGTATACCCCCATTTCGATGATTTTTCGTGTACTATATAGCACACCATTTTTTGGGTGATCCGGATCCCGACGTCAAAAGTACCAAAATTTTTTGTGGACATTCGTTAAGACCTTTATTATGCATCCAGTTGGCCCTCACGGCCATTCCGACCCATTTTCAAGCTAAAAATAGCCCCAAAGAGCGCATACCCCCATTTCAATGATTTTTCGTGTGCTATATCACACCATCTTTTGGGTGATCCAGATCCCGACGTCAAAAATGCCAAAGGTTTTTGTGGACGTGCTTCAAGACCTTGGCTATGCATCCGGTTGGCCCTCACGGCCATTCCGACCCATTTTCAAGGTAAAAATACCCCCGAAGCGCGCATACCCCCATTTTGATGATTTTTCGTGTGCTATATAGCACACCATTTTCTGGGTGATCCTGATCCCGTCTGCCAAAATTATTTGTGAACATCCGTCAAGCCCTTGGCTATGCATCCGGTTGGCCCTCACGGCCATTCCGACCCATTTTCAAGGTCAAAATAGCCCCAAAGCGCATACCCCCATTTATTCGATTTTTCATGTGCTATAGCACACCATCTTTTGGGTGATCCGGATCCCGACAACAAAAATGCCAAAAATTTTTGTGGACATCCGTCAAGACCTTAGCTTTGCATCTGGTGGGCCCTCACATCCATTCCGAACCATTTTCAAGGTTAAAATATCCCCGATGCGCGTATACCCCCATTTTGATGATTTTTCGTATGCCATAGCACACCATCTTTTGGGTGATTCGGATCCCGACGTCAAAAGTGCCAAAAAATTTTGTGGACATCCGTCAAGTTCCTGGCTATGCATTCGGTTGGCCCTCACGGCCAATACGACGCATTTTCAAGGTCAAAATAGCCCCAAAGCGCGCATACCCCCATTTTGACGATTTTTCGTGTGCTATAGCACACCATTTTTTGGGTGATCCGAATCCCGAAGTCAAAAGTGCCAAATTTTTTTGTGGACGTCCGTCAACACCTTGGATATGCATATGGTTGGCCCTCATGGCCATTTCGACCCATTTTCAAGTTCAAAATAGCCCCCAAGGGCATACCCCCATTTCGACGATTTTTCGTTACTATAGCATACCATTTTTTGGGTGATCCGCATCCCGACGTCAAAAGTGCCAAAAAAATTTGTTGACGTCCGTCAAGACCTTGCTATGCATCCGGTTGGCCCTCACGGCCATTCCAACCCATTTTCAAGGTCAAAATAGCCCCGAAGCGCGCATACCCCCATTTCGACGATTTTTTGTGTTCACCATTTTTTGGGTGATCCGAATCCCGACGTCAAAAGTGCCAAA
This sequence comes from Solanum sitiens, assembly GCA_016801875.1. Lineage (NCBI taxonomy): Eukaryota > Viridiplantae > Streptophyta > Magnoliopsida > Solanales > Solanaceae > Solanum > Solanum sitiens. The sequence goes on along the minus strand of JABWTJ010000011.1, from coordinate 1,662,890 downwards.
AATTTTTGTGGACATCCTTCAAGACCTTGGCTATGCGTACGGTTGGCCCTCACGGCCATTCCGACCCATTTTAATGTAAAAATAGCCCCGAAGCGCGCATACACCCATTTCGATGATTTTTCGTGTGCTATAGCACACCATTTTTTGGGTGATCCGGATCCCGACGTCAAAAGTGCCAAACATTTTTGTGGACGTCCGTCAAGACCTTGGCTATGCATCCGGTTGGCCCTCACGGCCATTCCAACCCGTTTTCAAGGTCAAAGTAGCCCCGAAGAGCGCATACCCCCATTTCGACGATTTTTCGTGTGCTATAGCACACTATTTTTTGAGTGATCCGGATTCCGACGTCGAATTTGCCAAAACTTTTTGTGGACGTCCGTCAAGACCTTGGCTATGCATCCGGTTAACCCTCACAGCCATTCCGATCCATTTTCAAGGTCAAAATAGCCCCGAAGCGCGCATACCCCCATTTCGACGATTTTTCGTGTGCTATAGCACACCATTTTTTGGGTGATCCGGATCCCGACGTCAAAAGTGCCAAACATTTTTGTGGACGTCCATAAAGACCTTGGCTATGCATCCCGTTGGCCCTCACGGCCATTTCGACTCATTTTCAAGGTCAAAATAGCCCCGAAGCGCGCATACCCACATTTCGACAATTTTTCGTGTGCTATAGCACACCATTTTTTCGGTGATCCGGATCCTCACGTCAAAAGTGCCAATAATTTTTGTGGACGTCCGTCAAGACCTTCACTAAGCATCCTTTTGGACCTCACGGCCTATACGACCCATTTTCAAGGTCAAAATAGCCCCGATACGCGTATACCCCATTTCGATAATTTTTCATGTTCTATAGCACACCATTTTTTTGGGTGATTCGGATACCGACGTCAAAAGTGCCAAAAATTTTTGATGACGTTCGTCAAGACCTTGGCTATGCATCCGGTTGGCCCTCACGGCCATTCCGACCCATTTTCAAGGTCAAAATAGCCTTGAAGCGCGCATACCCCCATTTCGAAGATTTTTCGTGTTCACCATTTTTTGGGTGATTCGGATTCCGACTTCAAAAGTGCCAAAATCTTTTGTGGACGTCCGTCAAGACCTTGGTTATGCATCCGGTTGGCCCTCACGCCCATTCCGACCCATTTTCAAGGTCAAAATAGCCCCAAAGCTCGTATACCCCCATTTCGATGATTTTTCGTGTACTATATAGCACACCATTTTTTGGGTGATCCGGATCCCGACGTCAAAAGTACCAAAATTTTTTGTGGACATTCGTTAAGACCTTTATTATGCATCCAGTTGGCCCTCACGGCCATTCCGACCCATTTTCAAGCTAAAAATAGCCCCAAAGAGCGCATACCCCCATTTCAATGATTTTTCGTGTGCTATATCACACCATCTTTTGGGTGATCCAGATCCCGACGTCAAAAATGCCAAAGGTTTTTGTGGACGTGCTTCAAGACCTTGGCTATGCATCCGGTTGGCCCTCACGGCCATTCCGACCCATTTTCAAGGTAAAAATACCCCCGAAGCGTGCATACCCCCATTTTGATGATTTTTCGTGTGCTATATAGCACACCATTTTCTGGGTGATCCTGATCCCGTCTGCCAAAATTATTTGTGAACATCCGTCAAGCCCTTGGCTATGCATCCGGTTGGCCCTCACGGCCATTCCGACCCATTTTCAAGGTCAAAATAGCCCCAAAGCGCATACCCCCATTTATTCGATTTTTCATGTGCTATAGCACACCATCTTTTGGGTGATCCGGATCCCGACAACAAAAATGCCAAAAATTTTTGTGGACATCCGTCAAGACCTTAGCTTTGCATCTGGTGGGCCCTCACATCCATTCCGAACCATTTTCAAGGTTAAAATATCCCCGATGCGCGTATACCCCCATTTTGATGATTTTTCGTATGCCATAGCACACCATCTTTTGGGTGATTCGGATCCCGACGTCAAAAGTGCCAATAAATTTTGTGGACATCCGTCAAGTTCCTGGCTATGCATTCGGTTGGCCCTCACGGCCAATACGACGCATTTTCAAGGTCAAAATAGCCCCAAAGCGCGCATACCCCCATTTTGACGATTTTTCGTGTGCTATAGCACACCATTTTTTGGGTGATCCGAATCCCGAAGTCAAAAGTGCCAAATGTTTTTGTGGACGTCCGTCAACACCTTGGATATGCATATGGTTGGCCCTCATGGCCATTTCGACCCATTTTCAAGTTCAAAATAGCCCCCAAGGGCATACCCCCATTTCGACGATTTTTCGTGTGCTATAGCATACCATTTTTTGGGTGATCCGCATCCCGACGTCAAAAGTGCCAAAAAATTTTGTTGACGTCCGTCAAGACCTTGCTATGCATCCGGTTGGACCTCACGGCCATTCCAACCCATTTTCAAGGTCAAAATAGCCCCGAAGCGCGCATACCCCCATTTCGACGATTTTTTGTGTTCACCATTTTTTGGGTGATCCGAATCCCGACGTCAAAAGTGCCAAAAATTTTTGTGGACATCCTTCAAGACCTTGGCTATGCGTACGGTTGGCCCTCACGGCCATTCCGACCCATTTTAATGTAAAAATAGCCCCGAAGCGCGCATACACCCATTTCGATGATTTTTCATGTGCTATAGCACACCATTTTTTGGGTGATCCGAATCCCGACGTCAAAAGTGCCAAACATTTTTGTGGACGTCTGTCAAGACCTTGGCTATGCATCCGGTTGGCCCTCACGGCCATTCCAACCCGTTTTCAAGGTCAAAGTAGCCCCGAAGAGCGCATACCCCCATTTCGACGATTTTTCGTGTGCTATAGCACACTATTTTTTGAGTGATCCGGATTCCGACGTCAAATTTGCCAAAACTTTTTGTGGACGTCCGTCAAGACCTTGGCTATGCATCCGGTTAACCCTCACAGCCTATACGACCCATTTTCAAGGTCAAAATAGCCCCGAAGCGCGCATACCCCCATTTCGACGATTTTTCGTGTTCTGTAGCACACCATTTTTTTGGGTGATTCGGATACCGACGTCAAAAGTGCCAAAAATTTTTGATGACGTTCGTCAAGACCTTGGCTATGCATCCGGTTGGCCTCACGGCCATTCTGACCCATTTTCAAGGTCAAAATAGCCTTGAAGCGCGCATACCCCCATTTCGAAGATTTTTCGTGTTCACCATTTTTTGGGTGATTCGGATTCCGACTTCAAAAGTGCCAAAATCTTTTGTGGACGTCCGTCAAGACCTTGGATATGCATACGGTTGGCCCTCACGGCCATTCCGACCCATTTTCAAGGTCAAAATAGCCCCGAAACGCGCATACCCCCATTTCGACGATTTTTCTATAGCACACCATTTTTTGGGTGATCCACATCCCGACGTCAAAAGTGCCAAAGAATTTTGTGGACTTCCGTCAAGACCTTGGCTATGCATCCGATTGGACCTCACAGCCATTCCGACCCATTTTCATGGTCAAAATAGCCCTGAAGCGCGCATACCCCCATTTCGACGATTTTTCATGTGCTATAGCACACCATTTTTAGGGTGATCCGGATCCCGACGTCAAAAGTGCCAAAAGTTTTTGTGGACGTCCGTCAAGACCTTGGCTATGCATTCGGTTGGCCCTCACGGCCAATACGACCTATTTTCAAGGTCAAAAGAGCCCCGAAGCGCGCATACCCCCATTTCGACGATTATTTTTTGGGTGATCCGAATCCCGAAGTCAAAGGTGCCAAAAATTTTTGTGGACATCCATCAAGACCTTGGATATGCATCCGTTTGGCCCTCATGGCCATTTTGACCCATTTTCAAGTTCAAAATAGCGCTGAAGCGCATACCCCCATTTATACGATTTTTCGTGTGCTATAGCACACCATTTGTTTGGGTGATCCGGATCCCGATGTGAAAAGTGCCAAAAATTTTGTGGACGTCCGTCAAGACCTTGGCTATGCATCCGGTTGGACCTCACGCCCATTCTGACCCATTTTCAAGGTCAAAATAGCCTCGAAGCTCGTATACCCCCATTTCACGATGATTTTTCGTGTCCTATATAGCACACCATTTTTTAGGTGATCCGGATCCCGACGTCAAAAGAACCAAAATTTTTTGTGGACGTCCGTCAAGACCTTGGCTATGCATCCGGTTGGCCCTCACGGCCATTCTGACCCATTTTCAAGGTCAAAATAGCCCCGAAGTGCATTCCCCCATTTATACAATTTTTCATGTGCTATAGCACACCATTTTTTGGGTGATCCGAATCCTAATGTCAAAAGTGCCAAAAAATTTTGTGGACGTCCGTCAAGACCTTAGCTATGCATCCGGTTGGCCCTCACGGCCATTTCGACCCATTTTCAAGGTCAAAATAGCCCCGAAGCGCGCATACCCCCATTTCGACGATTTTTTGTGTGCTATATAGCACACCATTTTTTGGGTGATCACTATCCCGACGTTAAAAGTGCCAAATATTTTTGTGGACGTACGTCAAGACCTTGGCTATGCATTCGGTTGGCCCTCACGGCCGTTTCGACCCATTTTCAAGGTTAAAAGAGCCTCGAAGCGCGCATACACCCATTTCGATGATTTCTCGTGTGCTATAGCACACCATTTTTTGGGTGATCCGGATCTCGACGTCAAAAGTGCGAAAAATTTTTGTGGACGTCCGTCAAGACCTTGGCCATGCATGCGGTTTGCCTTCACGGCCTATACGACCCATTTTCAAGGTCAAAATAGCCCCGAAGCGCGCATACCCCCATTTCAACGATTTTTCGTGTGCTATAGCACACCATTTTTTGGGTGATCCACATCCCGACGTCAAAAGTGCCAAAAAATTTTGTGGACGTCCGTCAAGACCTTGGCTATGCATCCGGTTGGCCCTCACGGCCATTACAATCCATTTTCAAGGTCAAATTAGCCCCGAAGCGCGCATACCCCCATTTCGACGATTTTTTGTGTTCACCATCTTTTGGGTGATCCGCATCCCGACGTCAAAAGTGCCAATATTTTTTGTGGACGTCCGTAAAGACCTTGTCTATGCGTATGGTTGGCCCTCATGGCCATTCCGACCCATTTTCAAGGTAAAAATAGCCTTGAAGCGCGCATTCATCCATTTCGACAATTTTTCATGTGCTATAGCACACCATTTTTTGGGTGATTTGCATCCCGACGTCAAAAGTGCCAAACATTTTTGTGGACGTCCATCAAGACCTTGGCTATGCATCCAGTTGGCCCTCACGGACATTCCGACCCATTTCAAGGTCAAAATAGCCCCGAAGCACGCATACCCCCATTTCGACGATTTTTCGTGTACACCATTTTTTGGGTGATCCCGATCCCGACGTCAGAAGTGCAAAAATATTTTTGTGGACGTCCGTCAAGACCTTGTATATGCATCCGGTTAGCCCTCACGGCCATTCCAAACCATTTTCAAGGTCAAAATATCCCCATAGCGCGCATACCCCCATTTCGATGATTTTTCTTGTACTATAGCGCACCATTTTTTGGGTGATCCGGATCCCGATGTCAAAAGTGCCAATAATTTTTGTGGATGTTCGTCAAGAACTTTTCTATGCATCCGGTTGGCCCTCACGTCCATTCCGACCCATTTTCAAGGTCAAAAGAGCCCCAAAGTGCGCATACCCCCATTTCGACGATTTTTCGTGTGCTATAGCACACCATTTTTTGGGTGATCCGGATCCCGACGTCAAAAGTGCCAAAAATTTTTGTGGACGTCTGTCAAGACCTTGGCTATCCATCCCGTTGGCCCTCATGGCCATTCTGACCCATTTTCAAGATCAAAATAGCCCCGAAGCGCGTATACCCCCATTTCGATGATTTTTCGTGTGCTATAGCACCATTTTTTGGGTGATCTGGATCCCGACGTCAAAATTTCCAAAACTTTTTGTGGACGTCCATCAAGACCTTGGATATGCATCCGGTTGGCCTTCACGGCCATTCCTAAACATTTTCAAGGTCAAAATACCCCCGAAGCGCGCATACCCCCATTTCGACGATTTTTTGTGTGCTATATAGCACACCATTTTTTGGGTGATCCGGATCCCGACGTCAAAAGTTCCAAATATTTTTTTGGACGTCCGTCAAGACCTTGGCTATGCATCCGGTTGGCCCTCATGGACATTCCGACCCATTTTCAAGGTCAAAATAGCCCCGAAGCGTGCATACCCCCATTTCGACGATTTTTCATGTGCTATAGCACACCATTTTTTGGGTGATCTGGATCCCAACGTCAAAAGTGCCAAAACTTTTTGTGGACGTCCGTCAAGACCTTGGCTATGCATCCAGTTGGACCTCACGGACATTACGACCCATTTTCAAGGTCAAAATAGCCCCGAAGCGCGCATACCCCATTTTGACAATTTTTCGTGTGCTATAGCACACCATTTTTTGGGTGATCCGGATCCCGAAGTCAAAAGTACCAAAACTTTTTGTGGACATCCGTCAAGACCTTGGCTATGCATCCGGTTGGACCTCACGGCCATTCCGACCCATTTTCAAAGTCAAAATAGCCCCGAAGCATATACCCCCATTTATACGATTTTTCGTGTGCTATATCACACCATTTTTTGGATGAACCGGATCCCGACGTCAAAAGTGCCAAACATTTTTGTGGACGTCCGTCAAGACCTTGGCTATGCATCCGGTTGGCCCTCACGGCCATTCCGACCCATTTTCAAGGTCAAAATAGCCGTGAAGCGCGCATACCCCCATTTTGACGATTTTTCATGTGCTATTTTTGGGTGATTCGGATCCCGACATCAAAAGTGCCAAAAATTTTTGTGTGCTATATAGCACACCATTTTTTGGTTGATCCGGATCCCGACTTCAAAAGTTCCAAATTTGTTATTGGACGTCCGTCAAGACCTTGGCTATGCATCCGGTTGGCCCTCATGGACATTCCGACCCATTTTCAAGGTCAAAATAGCCCCGAAGCGCGCATACCCCCATTTCGACGATTTTTCATGTGCTATCGCACACCATTTTTTGGGTGATCCGGATCCCAATGTCAAAAGTGCCAAAAATTTTTGTGGACATCCGTCAAGACCTTGGCTATGCATCCGGTTGGCCCTCACGGCCATTCCGACCCATTTTCAAGGTCAAAATAGCCTCGAAGCGCGTATACCCCCATTTCGACGATTTTTCGTGTGCTATATAGCAAACCATTTTTTGGATGATCCGGATCCCGACGTCAAAAGTGCCAAAATTTTTTGTGGACGTCCGTCAAGACCTTGGCTATGCATCCGGTTGACCCTCACGGCCAATACGACCCATTTTCAAGGTCATAATAGCCTTGAAACGCGCATACCCCCATTTCGATGATTTTTCTTGTGCTATAGCACACCATTTTTTGGGTGATCCCGATCCCGACGTCAAAAGTGCCAAACAATTTTGTGGACGAATGTCAAGACCTTGGCTATGCATCCGGTTGGCCCTCGCGGCCATTCCGACCCATTTTCAAGGTCAAAATAGCCCCTAAGCGCGCATACCCCTATTTCGATGATTTTTCGTGTGCTATAGCACACTATTTTTTGGGTGATCCGGATCCCGATGTCAAAAGTGCCAATAATTTTTGTGGATGTTCGTCAAGACCTTGGCTATGCATCAGGTTGGCCCTCACGGCTATTCCGACCCATTTTCAAGGTCAAAATAGCCCCGAAGCACGCATACCCCCATTTCGAAGATTTTTCGTGTGCTATAACACACCATTTTTTGGGTGATCTAGATCCCGATGACAAAAGTGCCAAAATTTTTTGTGGACGTCCGTCAAGACCTTGACTATGCATACGGTTGGCCCTCACGGCCATTCCGACCCATTTTCAAGGTCAAAATAACCCCAAAGCGCGCATACCCCCATTTCGACGATTTTTCGTGTGCTATAGCACACCATTTTTTGGGTGATCCGGATCCCGATGTCAAAAGTGCCAAATATTTTTGTGGACGTCTATCAAGACCTTGGATATGCATCCGGTTGGCCTTCACGGCCATTCCGAACCAATTTCAAGGATAAAATACCCCCGAAGTGCGCATACCCCCATTTCGACAATTTTTCGTGTACTATATAGCACACCATTTTTTGGTTGATCCGGATCCCGACGTCAAAAGTTCCAAAATTTTTTTGGACGTCCGTCAAGACCTTGGCTATGCATCCGGTCCTCATGGCCATTCCGACCCATTTTCAAGGTCAAAATAGCCCCGAAGCGCGCATACCCCCATTTTCGATGATTTTTCGTGTGCTATAGCACACCATTTTTTGGGTGATCCGGATCCCAACGTCAAAAGTACCAAATTTTTTTGTGGACGTCCGTCAAGACCTTGGTTAAGCATCCGGTTGGCCCTCACGGCCATTCTGACCCATTTTCACAGTCAATATATCCCCGAAGCGCGCATACCCCATTTTGACGATTTTTCGTGTGCTATAGCACACCATTTTTTGGGTGATCCGGATCCCGAAGTCAAAAGTACCAAATTGTTTTGTGGACGTCCGTCAAGACCTCTTCTATGCATCCGGTTGGCCCTCACGGCCATTCCGACCCATTTTCAAGGTAAAAAAAGCCTCGAAGCGCATACCCCCATTTATACGAATTTTAGTGTGCTATATCACACCATTTTTTTGATGATCCGGATCCCGACGTCAAAAGTGCCAAACAATTTTGTGGACGTCCGTCAAGACCTTGGCTATGCATCCGATTGGCCCTCACGGCCATTCCGACCCATTTTGAAGGTAAAAATAGCCCCGAAGCGTGCATACCTCCATTTCGACGATTTTTCGTGTGCTATATAGCACATCATTTTTTGGGTGATCCGAATCCCGACGTCAAAAGTGCCAAAATTTTTTGTGGACGTCCGTCAAGACCTTTGCTATGCATCCGGTTGGCCCTCACGGCCAATACGACCCATTTTCAAGGTCAAAATAGCCTTGAAACGCCCATACCCCCATTTCAACGATTTTTCGTGTGCTATAGCACACCATTTTTTGGGTGATTCGGATCCCGATGTTAAAAGTGCCAAAAAAAATTTTTGGACGTCCGTCAAGACCTTGGCTATGCATCCGGTTGGCCCTCACGGACATTCCAACATATTTTCAAGGTCAAAATAGCCCCGAAGCGCATACCCCCATTTATACGATTTTTCGTGTGCTATGGCACACCATTTTTTGGGTGATCCGGATCCCGACGTCAAAAGTGCAAACAAAACTTGTGGACGTCCGTCAAGACCTTTGCTATGCATCCGGTTGGCCCTCACGGCCATTCCGACACATTTTCAAAGTCAAAATAGCCCCGAAGCTTGCATACCCCCATTTCAACGATTTTTCGTGTGCTATAGCACACCATTTTTTGGGTGATCCGGATCCCGACGTCAAAAGTGCCAAAAATTTTTGTGGAAGTCCGTCAAGAACTTAGCTATGCATTCGGTTGGCCCTCACGGATATTCCGACCCATTTTCAAGGTCAAAATAGCCCCGAAGCGCGCATACCCCCTTTTCGACGATTTTTCGTGTGCTATAGCACACCATTTTTTGGGTGATCCCGATCCCGACGTCAAAAGTGCCAAATATTTTTGTGAACATCTGTCAAGACCTGGGCTATGCATCCGGATGGTCCTCACGTCCATTTCGACCAATTTTCAAGGTCAAAATAGCCTCGAAGCGCGCATACCCCCATTTCAACGATTTTTCGTGTGCTATAGCACACCATTTTTTGGGTGATCCGGATCCCGACGTTAAAAGTGCCAAAAATTTTTGTGGACGTCCGTCAAGACCTTGGCTATGCATCCGTTTGTCCCTCACGGCCATTTCGACCCATTTTTAAGGTCAAAATAGCCCCGAAGCGCGCATACCCCCATTTCGACGATTTTTCATGTGCTATAGCACATCATTTTTTGGGTGATCCGCATCCCGACGTCAAAAGTGCCAAAATTTTTTGTGGACGTCCGTCAAGACCTTGGTTATGCATCCGGTTGGCACTCAGCCCATTCCAACCCATTTTCAAGGTCAAAATAGCCCCGAAGCGTGCATACCCCATTTTGATGATTTTTTGTGTTCACCATTTTTTGGGTGATCCGGATCCCAACGTCAAACGTTTTTTTGGACGTCCGTCAAGACTTTGTCTATGCATCCGGTTGGCCCTCACGGCTATTCCGACCCATTTTCAAGGTAAAAATATTCCCGAAGCGCGCATACACCCATTTCGATGATTTTTCGTGTGCTATAGCACACCATTTTTTGGGTGATCCGGATCCCGATGTCTAAAGTACCAAAATTTTTGTGGACGTCTATCAAGACCTTGGATATGCATCCGGTTGGCCCTCACGGCCATTCTGAACCATTTTCAAGGTCAAAATACCGCCGAAGCGCGCATACCCCCATTTTGACAATTTTTCGTGTGCTATATAGCACACCATTTTTTGGGTGATCCGGATCCGACGTCAAAAGTTCCAACTTTTTTTGTGGACGTCCGTCAAGACCTTGGCTATGCATCCGGCTGGCCCTCACGGCCATTCCGACCCATTTTCAAGGTCAAAATAGCCTCGAAACGCGCATACCCCCATTTCGACGATTTTTCGTGTGCTATAGCACACCATTTTTTGGGTGATCCCGATCCCGACGTCAGAAGTGCCAAAATTTTTTTGTGGACGTCCGTCAAGACCTTGGATATGAATTCGGTTGGCCCTCACGGCCATTCCGAACCATTTTCAAGGTCAAAATATCCCCGAAGCGCGCATACCCCCATTTCGATGATTTTTCTTGTACTATAGCACACCATTTTATGGGTGATCCGGATCCCGATGTCAAAAGTGCCAATAATTTTTGTGGATGTTCGTCAAGAACTTTTCTATGCATCCGGTTGGCCCTTACGTCCATTCCGACCCATTTTCAAGGTCAAAAGAGCCCCGAAGTGCGCATACCCCCATTTCGACGATTTTTCGTGTGCTATATCACACCATTTTTTGGATGAACCGGATCCCGACGTCAAAAGTGCCAAACATTTTTGTGGACGTCCGTCAAGACCTTGGCTATGCATCCGGTTGGCCCTCACGGCCATTCCGACCCATTTTCAAGGTCAAAATAGCCGCGAAGCGCGCATACCCCCATTTTTTGGGTGATCCGGATCCCGACGTCAAAAGTGCCAAAATATTTTGTGGACGTCCGTCAAGACCTTGGCTATGCATCTGGTTGGCCCTCACGGCCAATACGACCCATTTTCAAGGTCAAAATAGCCTTGAAGCGCGCATACCCCCATTTCGACGATTTTTCTTGTGCTATAGCACACCATTTTTTGGGTGATCCCGATCCCGACGTCAAAAGTGCCAAACAATTTTGTGGACGTCCGTCAAGACCTTGGCTATGCATCCGGTTGGCCCTCACGGCCATTCCGACCCATTTTCAAGGTCAAAATAGCCCCTAAGCGCGCATACCCCTATTTCGATGATTTTTCGTGTGCTATAGCACACCATTTTTTGGGTGGTCCGGATCCCGATGTCAAAAGTTGCCAATATTTTGTGGATGTTCGTCAAGACCTATGCTATGCATTCAGGTTGGCCCTCACGGCCATTCCGACCCATTTTCAAGGTCAAAAATAGCCTTGAAGCGCGGATACCCCATTTCGACGATTTTTCTTGTGCTATAGCACACCATTTTTTGGGTGATCCCGAATCCCGACGTCAAAAGTGCCAAACAATTTTGTGGACGTCCGTCAAGACCTTGGCTATGCATCCGGTTGGCCCTCACGGCCATTCCGACCCATTTTCAAGGTCAAAATAGCCCCTAAGCGCGCATACCCCTATTTCGATGATTTTTCGTGTGCTATAGCACACCATTTTTTGGGTGATCCGGATCCCGATGTCAAAAGTGCCAATAATTTTTGTGGATGTTCGTCAAGACCTTGGCTATGCATCAGGTTGGCCCTCACGGCCATTCCGACCCATTTTCAAGGTCAAAATAGCCCCGAAGCGCGCAGACCCCCATTTCGACGATTTTTGGTGTGCTATAACACACCATTTTTTGGTTGATCCGGATCCCGACGTCAAAAGTTCCAAAATTATTTTGGACGTACGTCAAGACCTTGGCTATGCATCCAGTCCTCATGGCCATTCCAACCCATTTTCAAGGTCAAAATAGCCCCAAAGCGCGCATACCCCCATTTTCGACGATTTTTCGTGTGCCATAGCACACCATTTTTTGGGTGATCTGGATCCCAACGTCAAAAGTACCAAATTTTTTTGTGAACGTCCGTCAAGACCTTGGCTATGCATCCGGTTGGCCCTCGCGGCCATTCTGACCCATTTTCACAGTCAATATAGCCCCGAAGCGCGCATACCCCATTTTGACGATTTTTCGTATGCTATAGCACACCATTTTTTGGGTGATCCGGATCCCAAATTCAAAAGTACCAAATTGTTTTGTGGACGTCCGTCAAGACCTCGTCTATGCATCCGGTTGGCCCTCACGGCCATTCCGACCCATTTTCAAGGTCAAAAAAGCCCCGAAATGCATGCCCCCATTTATACGAATTTTAGTGTGCTATATCACACCATTTTTTTGATGATCCGGATCCCCACGTCAAAAGTGCCAAACAATTTTGTGGACGTCCGTCAAGACCTTGCCTATGCATCCGATTGGCCCTCACGGCCATTCCGACCCATTTTCAAGGTAAAAATAGCCCCGAAGCGTGCATACCTCCATTTCGATGATTTTTCGTGTGCTATATAGCACACCATTTTTTGGGTGATCCGAATCTCGACGTCAAAAGTGCCAAAAATTTTTGTGGACGTCCGTCAAGACCTTGGCTATGCATCCGGTTGGACCTCACGGCCAATACGACCCATTTTCAAGGTCAAAATAGCCTTGAAACGCCCATACCCCCATTTCAATGATTTTTCGTGTTCTATAGCACACCATTTTTTGGGTGATCCGGATCCCGACGTTATAAGTGCCAAAAGTTTTTGTGGACATCCATCAAGACCTTGGCTATGCATCTGGTTGGCCCTCACGTCCATTCCGACCCATTTTCAACGTCAAAATAGCCCCGAGCGCATACCCCCATTTCGACGATTTTTCGTGCGCTATAACACATCATTTTTTGGGTGATCCGGATCCCGATGTCTAAAGTGCCAAAATATTTTGTGGACATCCGTCAAGACCTTGGCTTTGCATCCGGTTGGCCCTCACGGACATTCCGACCCATTTTAAAGGTCAAAATAGCCCCGAAGCGCGCATACCCCCATTTCGATAATTTTTCGTGTTCTATATAGCACACCATTTTTTGGGTGATCCGGATCCCGATGTCAAAAGTGCCAAAATGTTTTGTGGACGTCCGTCAAGACCTTGGCTATGCATCTGGTTGGCCCACACGGCCATTCCGACCTATTTTCAAGATCAAAATAGCCCCGAAGCGCGCATACCCCCATTTCGATAATTTTTCGTGTTCTATATAGCACACCATTTTTTGGGTGATCCGGATCCCGATGTCAAAAGTGCCAAAATGTTTTGTGGACGTCCGTCAAGACCTTGGCTATGCATCTGGTTGGCCCACACGGCCATTCCGACCCATTTTCAAGGTCAAAATAGCCCCGAAGCACGCATACCCCCATTTCGATGATTTTTCGTGTGCTATAGCACACCATTTTTTGGGTGATCCAGATCCCGATGTCAAAAGTGCCAAAAATATTTGTGGACGTTCGTCAAGACCTTGGCTATGCATCCGGTTGGCCCTCACGGCCATTCTGACCCATTTCTGACCCATTTTCAAGGTCAAAATAGCCCCGAAGCGCATACCCCCATTTCGATGATTTTTTGTGTGCTATAGCACACCATTTTTTGGGTGATCCGGATCCCGACTTCAAAAGTGCCAAAAAAATTTGAGAAAATTCGTCAAGACCTATGTTATGCATCCGGTTGGCATTCACGGCTATTCCGACCCATTTTCAAGGTCAAAATAGCCCCGAATCGCGCATACCCCCATGTTGATGATTTTTCGTGTGCTATAAGCACACCATTTTTTGGGTGATCCAGATCCCGACGTCAAAAGTGCTAAAAAATTTTGTGCACGTCTTTCAAGACCTTGGATATGCATCCAGTTGGCCCTCACGGCCATTCCGAGCAATTTTCAAGGTCAAAATACCCCCGAAGCGCGCATACCCCCATTTTGACGATTTTTCGTGTACTATATAGCACACTATTTTTTGGGTGATCCAGATCCCGACGTCAAAAGTTCCAAAATTTTTTGTGGACTCCGTCAAGACCTTGGCTATGCATCCGGTTGTCCCTCACGGCCATTCCGACTCATTTTCAAGGTCAAAATAGCCACGAAGCGCGCATACCCCCATTTCAATCATTTTTTGGGTGATCCGGATCCCAACGTCAAAAGTGCCAAAATCTTTAGTGGACGTCCGTCAAGAACTTGGAAATGCATCCGGTTGTCCCTCACGGCCATTCCAACACATTTTCAAGGTTAAAATAGCCCCGAAGCGCGCATACCCCCATTTTGATGATTTTTCGTGTGCTATAGCACACCATTTTTTGGGTGATCTGGATCCCGACATCAAAAGTGACAAACAATTTTGTGAACGTCTTTCAAGACCTTGGATATGCATCCGGTTGGCCCTCACGTCCATTTCGACCCATTTTCAAGGTCAAAATAGCCTCGAAGCGCGCATACCCCCATTTCGACGGATTTTCGTGTGCTATAGCAACCATTTTTTGGGTGATTCGGATCCCAATGTCAAAAGTGCCAAAATATTTTGTGGACGTCTGTAAATACCTTGGCTATGCATCCGCATGGCCCTCACGTCCATTCCGACCCATTTTCAAGGTCAAAATAGCCCCGAAGTGCACATAACCCATTTTGACAATTTTTCGTATGCTATTGCACACCATTTTTTGGGTGATCCGGATCCCAAAGTCAAAAGTGCCAAAAAGTTTTGTGGACGTCCGTCAAGACCTTGGCTATGCATCCGGTTGGCCCTCACGGCCATTCTGACCCATTTTCAAGGTCAAAATAGCCCCGAAGCGCATACCCTAATTTATACAATTTTTCGTGTGCTATATTACACCATTTTTTGGGTGATCCGGATCTCGACGTCAAAAGTGCCAAAAAATTTTGTGGACATCCGTCAAGAACTCGGCTATGCATCCGGTTGGCCCTCATGGCCATTCCAACCCATTTTCAAGGTCAAAATAGCCCCGAAGCTCGCATACCCCCATTTCGACGATTTTTCGTGTGCTATAACACACCATTTTTTGGTTGATCCGGATCCCGACGTCAAAAGTTCCAAAATTATTTTGGACGTACGTCAAGACCTTGGCTATGCATCCGGTCCTCATGGCCATTCCAACCCATTTTCAAGGTCAAAATAGCCCCAAAGCGCGCATACCCCCATTTTCGACGATTTTTCGTGTGCCATAGCACACCATTTTTTGGGTGATCTGGATCCCAACGTCAAAAGTACCAAATTTTTTTGTGAACGTCCGTCAAGACCTTGGCTATGCATCCGGTTGGCCCTCGCGGCCATTCCGACCCATTTTCACAGTCAATATAGCCCCGAAGCGCGCATACCCCATTTTGACGATTTTTCGTATGCTATAGCACACCATTTTTTGGGTGATCCGGATCCCAAATTCAAAAGTACCAAATTGTTTTGTGGACGTCCGTCAAGACCTCGTCTATGCATCCGGTTGGCCCTCACGGCCATTCCGACCCATTTTCAAGGTCAAAAAAGCCCCGAAATGCATGCCCCCATTTATACGAATTTTAGTGTGCTATATCACACCATTTTTTTGATGATCCGGATCCCCACGTCAAAAGTGCCAAACAATTTTGTGGACGTCCGTCAAGACCTTGCCTATGCATCCGATTGGCCCTCACGGCCATTCCGACCCATTTTCAAGGTAAAAATAGCCCCGAAGCGTGCATACCTCCATTTCGATGATTTTTCGTGTGCTATATAGCACACCATTTTTTGGGTGATCCGAATCTCGACGTCAAAAGTGCCAAATTTTTTGTGGACGTCCGTCAAGACCTTTGCTATGCATCCGGTTGGACCTCACGGCCAATACGACCCATTTTCAAGGTCAAAATAGCCTTGAAACGCCCATACCCCCATTTCAATGATTTTTCGTGTGCTATAGCACACCATTTTTTGGGTGATCCGGATCCCGACGTTAAAATTGCCAAAAGTTTTTGTGGACATCCATCAAGACCTTGGCTATGCATCTTGTTGGCCCTCACGTCCATTCCGACCCATTTTCAACGTCAAAATAGCCCCGAGCGCATACCCCCATTTCGACGATTTTTCGTGCGCTATAACACATCATTTTTTGGGTGATCCGGATCCCGATGTCTAAAGTGCCAAAATATTTTGTGGACATCCGTCAAGACCTTGGCTTTGCATCCGGTTGGCCCTCACGGACATTCCGACCCATTTTAAAGGTCAAAATAGCCCCGAAGCGCGCATACCCCCATTTCGATAATTTTTCGTGTTCTATATAGCACACCATTTTTTGGGTGATCCGGATCCCGATGTCAAAAGTGCCAAAATGTTTTGTGGACGTCCGTCAAGACCTTGGCTATGCATCTGGTTGGCCCACACGGCCATTCCGACCTATTTTCAAGATCAAAATAGCCCCGAAGCGCGCATACCCCCATTTCGATAATTTTTCGTGTTCTATATAGCACACCATTTTTTGGGTGATCCGGATCCCGATGTCAAAAGTGCCAAAATGTTTTGTGGACGTCCGTCAAGACCTTGGCTATGCATCTGGTTGGCCCACACGGCCATTCCGACCCATTTTCAAGGTCAAAATAGCCCCGAAGCACGCATACCCCCATTTCGATGATTTTTCGTGTGCTATAGCACACCATTTTTTGGGTGATCCAGATCCCGATGTCAAAAGTGCCAAAAATATTTGTGGACGTTCGTCAAGACCTTGGCTATGCATCCGGTTGGCCCTCACGGCCATTCTGACCCATTTTCAAGGTCAAAATAGCCCCGAAGCGCATACCCCCATTTCGATGATTTTTTGTGTGCTATAGCACACCATTTTTTGGGTGATCCGGATCCCGACTTCAAAAGTGCCAAACAAATTTGAGAAAATTCGTCAAGACCTATGTTATGCATCCGGTTGGCATTCACGGCTATTCCGACCCATTTTCAAGGTCAAAATAGCCCCGAATCGCGCATACCCCCATGTTGATGATTTTTCGTGTGCTATAAGCACACCATTTTTTGGGTGATCCAGATCCCGACGTCAAAAGTGCTAAAAAATTTTGTGCACGTCTTTCAAGACCTTGGATATGCATCCAGTTGGCCCTCACGGCCATTCCGAGCAATTTTCAAGGTCAAAATACCCCCGAAGCGCGCATACCCCCATTTCGACGATTTTTCGTGTACTATATAGCACACTATTTTTTGGGTGATCCAGATCCCGACGTCAAAAGTTCCAAAATTTTTTGTGGACTCCGTCAAGACCTTGGCTATGCATCCGGTTGTCCCTCACGGCCATTCCGACTCATTTTCAAGGTCAAAATAGCCACGAAGCGTGCATACCCCCATTTCAATGATTTTTCATGTGCTATAGCACACCATTTTTTGGGTGATCCGGATCCCAACGTCAAAAGTGCCAAAATCTTTAGTGGACGTCCGTCAAGAACTTGGAAATGCATCCGGTTGTCCCTCACGGCCATTCCAACACATTTTCAAGGTTAAAATAGCCCCGAAGCGCGCATACCCCCATTTTGATGATTTTTCGTGTGCTATAGCACACCATTTTTTGGGTGATCTGGATCCCGACATCAAAAGTGACAAACAATTTTGTGAACGTCTTTCAAGACCTTGGATATGCATCCGGTTGGCCCTCACGGCCATTTCGACCCATTTTCAAGGTCAAAATAGCCCCGAAGCGCGCATACCCCCATTTCGACGGATTTTCGTGTGCTATAGCAACCATTTTTTGGGTGATTCGGATCCCAATGTCAAAAGTGCCAAAATATTTTGTGGACGTCTGTAAAGACCTTGGCTATGCATCCGCATGGCCCTCACGTCCATTCCGACCCATTTTCAAGGTCAAAATAGACCCGAAGCGCACATAACCCATTTTGACAATTTTTCGTATGCTATTGCACACCATTTTTTGGGTGATCCGGATCCCAAAGTCAAAAGTGCCAAAAAGTTTTGTGGACGTCCGTCAAGACCTTGGCTATGCATCCGGTTGGCCCTCACGGCCATTCTGACCCATTTTCAAGGTCAAAATAGCCCCGAAGCGCATACCCTAATTTATACAATTTTTCGTGTGCTATATTACACCATTTTTTGGGTGATCCGGATCTCGACGTCAAAAGTGCCAAACAAATTTGTGGACGTCCGTCAAGACCTTGGGTATGCATCCGGTTGGCCCTCACGGCCATTCCAACCCATTTTCAAGGTCAAAATAGCCCTGAAGCGCGCATAACCCCATTTCGACGATTTTTCGTGTGCTATAGCACACCATTTTTTAGGTGATCCGGATCCCGACGTCAAAAGTGCCAAAAAATTTTGTGGACATCCGTCAAGAACTCGGCTATGCATCCGGTTGGCCCTCATGGCCATTCCAACCCATTTTCAAGGTCAAAATAGCCCCGAAGCGCGCATACCCTCATTTCGACGATTTTTCGTGTGCTATATCACACTATTTTTTTGGGTGATCCGGATCCCGACGTCAAAAGTGCCAAACAAATTTGTGGACGTTCTTCAAGACCTTAGCTATGCATCCGATTGGCCCTCACGGCCATTACGACCCATTTTTAAGGTCAAAATAGCCCCGAAGCGCGCATACCCCGATTTCGATGATTTTTTGTGTGCTATAGCACACCATTTTTTGGGTAATCCGGATCCCGACGTCAAAAGTGCTAAATATTTTTGAGAAAATCCGTCAATACCTTGTCTATGCATCCGGTTGGCCCTCACGGCCATTTCGACCCATTTTCAAGGTCAAAATAGCCCCGAAGCGCGCATACCCCCATGTTGACGATTTTTCGTGTGCTAAGCACACCATTTTTTGGGTGATCCGGATTCTGACATCAAAAGTGCCAAACATATTTGTGGACGTCTATCAAGACCTTGGATATGCATCTGGTTGGCCCTAACGGCCATTCCGAACCATTTTCAAGGTCAAAATACCCCCGAAGCGCGCATACCCCCATTTCGACGATTTTTCGTGTGCTATTTCAAAAGATCTAATTTTTTTTGTGAACGTCCGTCAAGATCTTGGCTATGCATCCGGTTGGCCCTCACGGCCATTCCGACCCATTTTCAAGGTCAAAATAGCCCCGAAGCGCGCATACCCCCATTTCAACGATTTGTTGTGTTCACCATTTTTTGGGTGATCTGGAACCCGACGTCAAAAGTGCCAAAACCTTTTGTGGACGTCCGTCAAGACCTTGGCTATGCATCCGCATGGCCCTCACGGCCATTCCGACCCATTTTCAAGGTCAAAATAGCCCCAAAGCGCGCATACACCCATTTCAATAATTTTTCGTGGGCTATAGCACACCACTTTTTGGGTTATCCGGGTCCCGACGTCAAAAGTGCTAAATTTTTTGTGGACGTTCTTCAAGACCTTGGTTATGCATCCGGTTGGCCCTCACGGCCATTCCGACCCATTTTCAAGGTCAAAATAGCCCCGAAGCGCATACCCCCATTTCGACGTTTTTTCAATTTTTTGGGTGATCCGGATCCCGACTTCAAAAGTGCCAAAACATTTTGAGGAAATCCATCAAGACCTTGGCTATGCATCCGGTTGGCCCTTACGGACATTCTGACCCATTTTCAAGGTCAAAATAGCCCCGAAGTCCGCATACCCCCATTTCGACGATTTTTGGTGTGCTATAGCACAATTTTTTGGGTGATCCAGATCCCGACGTCAAAAGTGCCAAATTTTTTTGTGCACGTCTGTCAAGACCTTGGATATGCATCCAGTTGGCCCTCACGGCCATTCCGACCCATTTTCAAGGTCAAAATACCCCCGAAGCGCGCATACCCCCATTTCAATGATTTTTCGTGTGCTATATAGCACACCATTTTTTTGGTGATCCGGATCCCGACGTCAAAAGTGCCAAAAAAATTTGAGGAAATCCGTCAAGACCATGGCTATGCATTCAGTTGGCCCTCACGGATATTCTGACCCATTTTCAATGTCAAAATCGCCCCGAAGTGCGCATACCCCCATGTCGACGATTTTTAGTGTGCTATAGCACACCATTTTTTGGGTTATCCAGATTCCGACGTCAAAAGTGCTAAATTTTTTTGTGCACGTCTGTCAAGACCTTGGATATGCATCCAGTTGGCCCTCACGGCCATTCCGACCCATTTTCAAGGTCAAAATACCCCCGAAGCGCGCATACCCCCATTTTGACGATTTTTCGTGTGCTATATAGCACACCATTTTTTGGGTGATCCGGATCCCGACGTCAAAATTTCCAATTTTTTTTGTGGACGTCCGTCAAGACCTTAGCTATGCATCCGGTTGGCCCTCACGGCCATTCTGACTCATTTTCAAGGTCAAAATAGCCCCGAAGCGTGCATACCCCTATTTCGACGATTTTTCGTTTGCTATAGCACACCATTTTTTGGGTGATCCGGATCCCAACGTCAAAAGTGCCAAAAAATTTTGTGGAAATCTGTCAAGACCTTGGCTATGCATCCGGTTGGCCCTCACAGCCATTTCGACCCATTATCAAGGTCAAAATAGCCCCGAAGCGCGCATACCCCCATTTTGACGATTTTTCGTGTGCTATAGCACACCATTTTTTGGGTGATCCGGATCCCGACATCAAAAGTGCCAAAAAGTTTTGTGGACGTCCGTCAAGACCTTGGCTATGCATCCGGTTGGCCCTTACGGACATTCTAACCCATTTTCAAGGTCAAAATAGCCCGAAGCGCGCATACCCCCGACAATTTTTCGTGTGCTATAGCATACCATTTTCTGGGTGATCCAGATCCTGATGTCAAAACTGCCAAACATTATTGTGGACGTCCGTGAAGACCTTGGCTATGCATCCGGTTGGCCCTCACGGCCATTCCGACCCATTTTCAAGGTCAAAATAGCCCCGAAGCGCGCATACCCCCATTTCGATGATTTTTTGTGTTCATCATTTTTTGGATGATCCGAATCCCGACGTCAAAAGTGCCAAAATCTTTTGTGGACGTCCATCAAGACCTTGGCTATGCATCCGGTTGTCCCTCACGGCCATTCCGACCCATTTTCAAGGTCAAAATAGCCCCGAAGCGCATACCCATTTTGACAATTTTTCGTGTGCTATGGCACACCATTTTTTGGGTGATCCAGATACCGAAGTCAAAAGTGCCAAAATATTTTGTGGACGTCCGTCAAGACCTTGGCTATTCATCCGGTTGGCCCTCGCGGCCATTCCGATCCATTTTCAAGGTCAAAATTGCCCCAAAGCGCATACTCTCATTTATACGATTTTTCGTGTACTATATCACAACATTTTTTGGGTGATCCGGATCCCGACGTCAAAAGTGCCAAAAGTTTTTGTGGACGTCCGTCAAGACCTTGGCTATGCATCCGGTTGGCCCTCACGGCCATTCCGACCAATTTTCAAGGTCAAAACAGCCTGAAGCGCGCATAACCCCATTTCGACGATTTTTCGTATGCTATTGCACACCATTTTTTGGGTGATCCGGATCCCGACGTCAAAAGTGCCAAACAATTTTGTGGATGTCCGTCAAGACCTTGGCTATGCATCCGGTTGGTCCTCACGGCTCTTTCGACCCATTTTCAAGGTCAAAATAGCCCTGAAGCGCGCATACCCCCATATCGATGATTTTTCGTGTGCTTTGGCACACCATTTTTGGGTGATCCGGATCCCGACTTCAAAAGTGCCAAAAAATTTCGTGGACGTCTATCAATACCTTGGATATGCATCCGGTTGGCCCTCACGGCCATTCCGAACCATTTTCAAGGTCAAAATACCCCCGAAGCGCGCATACCCCCATTTCGACGAATTTTCGTGTACTATATAGCACACCTTTTTTTGGTTGATTCGAATCCTGACGTCAAAAGTTCCAATTGTTTTTGTGGACGCCCATCAAGACCTTGGCTATACATTCGGTTGGCCCTCATGGCCATTCCGACCCATTTTGAAGGTCAAAATAGCCCCGAAACGTGCATACCTCCATTTCGACGATTTTTTGGGTGATCCGAATCCCGACGTCAAAAGAGACAAAATCTTTTGTGGACGTCCGTCAAGACCTTGGCTATGCATCCGTATGGCCCTCACGGTCATTCCGACCCATTTTCAAGGTTAAAATAGCCTCGAAGAGCGCATACCCCCATTTCAACGAATTTTCGTGTGCTATAGCACACCATTTTTTGGGTTCCTGATCCCGACGTCAAAAGTGCCAAAAGTTTTTGTGGACGTCCGTCAATACCTTGGCTATGCATCCAGTTGGCCCTCACGGCCATTCCGACCCATTATCATGGTCAAAATAGCCCCGAAGCGCGCATACCCCCATTTTGACGATTGTTTGTGTGCTATAGCACACCATTTTTTGGGTGATCCGGATCCCGACATCAAAAGTGCCAATATTTTTTGTGGACGTCCGTCAAGACCTTGTCTATGCATCCGGTTGTCCCTCACGAACATTTCGACCCATTTTCAAGGTCAAAATAACCCCGAAGCGCGCATACCCCCATGTCGACGATTTTTCGTGTGCTATAACACACCATTTTTTGGGTGATCCGGATCCCGATGTCAAAAGTGCCAAATATTTATATGGACGTCTATCAAAACCTTGGATATGCATCTGGTTGGCCCTCACGGCCATTCCGAACCATTTTCAAGGTCAAAATACCCCCAAAGCTCGCATACCCCCATTTCGACGATTTTTCGTGTGCTATATAGCACACCATTTTTTGGGTGATTCGGATCACGACGTTAAAAGTTCCCATTTTTTTGTGGACGTCCGTCAAGATCTTGGCTATGCATCCGGTTGGCCCTTACGGCCATTCCGACCCATTTTCAAGGTCAAAATAGCCCCGAAGCGCGCATACCCCCATTTCGACGATTTTTTGGGTGATATGGATCCTGACGTCAAAAGTGCCAAATTCTGTTGTGGACGTCCGTCAAGACCTTGGCTAATCATCCGCATGGCCCTCATGGACATTCCGACCCATTTTCAAGGTCAAAATATCCCCGAAGCACGCATACCCCCATTTCGATGATTTTTCGTGTGCTATAGCACACCATTTTTTGGGTTATCCGGATCCCGACGTCAAAAGTGCCAAAAGGTTTTGTGGACGTTTGTCAAGACCTTGGCTATGCATCCGGTTGGCCCTCAAGGCCATTCCGACCCATTTTGAAGGTCAAAATAGCCCCGAAGCGCATACCCCCAATTCGACGATTTTTTAATTTTTTAAGTGATCTGGATCCCGACGTCAAAAGTGCCAAAACATTTTGAGGAAATCCATCAAGACCTTGGCTATGCATTCGGTTGGCCCTTACGGACATTCCGACCCATTTTCAAGGTCAAAATAGCCCCGAAGTGCGCATTCTCCCATTTCGATGATTTTTCGTGTGCTATAGCACACCATTTTTTGGGTGATCCAGATCCCGACGTCAAAAGTGCCAAATTTTTTTGTGCACGTCTGTCAAAACCTTGGATATGCATCCAGTTGGCCCTCACGGCCATTCTGACCTATTTTCAAGGTCAAAATACCCCCGAAGCGCGCATACCCCCATTTCAACGATTTTTCGTGTACTATATAGCACACCATTTTTTGGGTGATGCGGATCCCGACGTCAAAAGTGCCAAAAAATTTTGAGGAAATCCGTCAAGATCATGGCTATGCATCCGGTTGGACCTCACGGACATTCTGACCCATTTTCAATGTCAAAATAGCCCCGAAGTGCGCATACCCCCATGTCGACTATTTTTCGTTTGCTATAGCACACCATTTTTTGGGTGATCCAGATCTCGACGTCAAAAGTGCTAAATTTTTTTGTGCACGTCTGTTAAGACCTTTGATATGCATACAGTTGGCCCTCACGGCCATTCCGACCCATTTTCAAGGTGAAAATAACCCCGAAGCGCGCATACCCCCATTTCGATGATTTTTCGTGTGCTATATAGCACACCATTTTTTTTGTGATCCGGATCCCGACGTCAAAAGTTCCAAATTTTTTTGTGGACGTCCGTCAAGACCTTGGCTATGCATCCGGTTGGCCCTCACAGCCATTCTGACTCATTTTCAAGGTCAAAATAGCCCCAAAGCGCGCATACCCCATTTCGACGATTTTTCGTGTGCTAGCACACCATTTTTTGGGTGATCCGGATCCCAACGTCAAAAGTGCCAAAAGTTTTTGTGGAAATCCGTCAAGACTTTGGCTATGCATCCGGTTGGCCCTCAAGGCCATTCCGTCCCATTATCAAGGTCAAAATAGCCCCGAAGTTCGCATACCCCCATTTTGACGATTTTTCGTGTGCTATAGCACACCATTTTTTTGGTGATCAGGATCCCGACATTAAAAGTGCCAAAAATTTTTGTTGACGTCCGTCAAGACCTTGGATATGCATCCGGTTGGCCCTCACGGCCATTCCGACCCATTTTCAAGGTCAAAATAGCCCCAAAGCGCGCATACCCCGACAAATTTTCGTGTGCTATAGCACACCATTTTCTGGGTGATCCGGATCCTGATGTCAAAACTGCCAAAAATTTTTGTTGACGTCCGTCAAGACTTTGGCTATGCATCCGGTTGGCCCTCATGGCCATTCCGACCCATTTTCAAGGTCAAAATAACCTCGACGTGCGCATACCCCCATTTCGATGATTTTTTGTGTTCACCATTTTTTGGGTGATCCGGATCCCAACGTCAAAAGTGCCAAAATCTTTTGTGGACGTCCGTCAAAACCTTGGTTATGCATCCGGTTGGCCTTAATGGCCATTCCGACCCATTTTCAAGGTCAAAATAGCCCGAAGCGCGCATAACCCCATTTCGATGATTTTTCGTATGCTATTGCACACCATTTTTTGGGTGATCCGGATCCCGAAGTCAAAAGTGCCAAAACTTTTTGTGGACGTCCGTCAAGACCTTGGCTATTCATCCGGTTGGCCCTCACGGCCATTCCGACCAATTTTCAAGGTCAAAATAGTCCCGAAGCACGCATACCCCCATTTCGATGATTTTTTGTGTTCATCATTTTTTGGGTGATCCGGATCCCGACGTCAAAAGTGCCAAAATCTTTTTTGGACGTCCGTCAATACCTTGGCTATGCATCCGGTTGTCCCTCACGGCCATTCCAACCCATTTTCAAGGTCAAAATAGCCCCGAAGCGCGCATACCCATTTTGACAATTTTTTGTGTGCTATGGCACACCATTTTTTGGGTGATCCGGATCCCGAAGTCAAAAGTGCCAAAATGTTTTGTGGACGTCCGTCAAGACCTTGGCTATTCATCCGGTTGGCCCTCGCGGCCATTCCTATCAATTTTCAAGGTCAAAATTGCCCCGAAGCGCATACCCTCATTTATACAATTTTTCGTGTGCTATATCAAACCATTTTTTGGGTGATCCGGATCCCGACGTCAAAAGTGCCAAATTTTTTGTGTACGTCCGTCAAGACCTTGGCTATGCATCCGGTTGGCCCTCACGGCCATTCCGACCCATTTTCAAGGTCAAAATAGCCCCAAAGCGCGCATACCCCATTTCGACGATTTTTCGTGTGCTAGCACACCATTTTTTGGGTGATCCGGATCCCAACGTCAAAAGTGCCAAAATTTTTTGTGGAAATCCGTCAAGACCTTGGCTATGCATCCGGTTGGCCCTCAAGGCCATTCCGTCCCATTATCAAGGTCAAAATAGCCCCGAAGTTCGCATACCCCCATTTTGATGATTTTTCGTGTGCTATAGCACACCATTTTTTTGGTGATCAGGATCCCGACATCAAAAGTGCCAAAAATTTTTGTTGACGTCCGTCAAGACCTTGGCTATGCATCCGGTTGGCCCTCACGGCCATTCCGACCCATTTTCAAGGTCAAAATAGCCCCGAAGCGCGCATACCCCGACAAATTTTCGTGTGCTACAGCACACCATTTTCTGGGTGATCCGGATCCTGATGTCAAAACTGCCAAAAATTTTTGTTGACGTCCGTCAAGACTTTGGCTATGCATCCGGTTGGCCCTCATGGCCATTCCGACCCATTTTCAAGGTCAAAATAACCTCGAAGTGCGCATACCCCCATTTCGATGATTTTTTGTGTTCACCATTTTTTGGGTGATCCGGATCCCAACGTCAAAAGTGCCAAAATCTTTTGTGGACGTCCGTCAAAACCTTGGTTATGCATCCGGTTGGCCTTAACGGCCATTCCGACCCATTTTCAAGGTCAAAATAGCCCGAAGCGCGCATAACCCCATTTCGATGATTTTTCGTATGCTATTGCACACCATTTTTTGGGTGATCCGGATCCCGAAGTCAAAAGTGCCAAAACTTTTTGTGGACGTCCGTCAAGACCTTGGCTATTCATCCGGTTGGCCCTCACGGCCATTCCGACCAATTTTCAAGGTCAAAATAGTCCCGAAGCACGCATACCCCCATTTTGATGATTTTTTGTGTTCATCATTTTTTGGGTGATCCGGATCCCGATGTCAAAAGTGCCAAAATCTTTTTTGGACGTCCGTCAATACCTTGGCTATGCATCCGGTTGTACCTCACGGCCATTCCAACCTATTTTCAAGGTCAAAATAGCCCCGAAGCGCGCATACCCATTTTGACAATTTTTTGGGTGATCCGGATCCCGAAGTCAAAAGTGCCAAAACGTTTTGTGGACGTCCGTCAAGACCTTGGCTATTCATCCGGTTGGCCCTCGCGGCCATTCCTATCAATTTTCAAGGTCAAAATTGCCCCGAAGCGCATACCCTCATTTATACGATTTTTCGTGTGCTATATCACACCATTTTTTGGGTGATCCGGATCCCGACGTCAAAAGTGCCAAATTTTTTGTGTACGTCCGTCAAGACCTTGGCTATGCATCCGGTTGGCCCTCACGGCCATTCCGACCCATTTTCAAGGTCAAAACAGCCCGAAGCGCGCATAACCCCATTTCGACAATTTTTCGTATGCTATTGCACACCATTTTTTGGGTGATCCGGATCCCGATGTCAAATGTGCCAAAAAATTTTGTGGATGTCCGTCAAGACCTTGGCTATGCATCCGGTTGGCCCTCACGGCTATTTCGACCCATTTTCAAGGTCAAAATAGCCCTGAAGCGCGCATACCCCTCATATCGACAATTTTTCGTGTGCTTTAGCACACCATTTTTTGGGTGATCCGGATCCCGACGTCAAAAGTGCCAAAAATTTATATGGACGTCTATAAAGACCTTGGATATGCATCCGGTTGTCCCTCACGGCCATTCCGAACCATTTTCAAGGTCAAAATACCCCCGAAGCGCGCATACCCCCATTTCGACGAATTTTCGTGTGCTATATAGCACACCTTTTTTTGGGGTGATTCGGATACTGACGTCAAAAGTTCCAATTTTTTTTGTGGACGTCTGTCAAGACCTTGGCTATGCATTCGGTTGGCCCTCACGGCCATTCCGACCCATTTTCAAGGTCAAAATAGCCCCGAAATGTGCATACCCCCGTTTTGATGATTTTTTGGGTGATCCGGATCCCGATGTCAAAAGTGCCAAAATCTTTTGTGGACGTCTGTCAAGACCTTGGCTATGCATCTACATGGCCCTCACGGCCATTTCGACCCATTTTAAAGGTCAAAATAGCCTCGAAGCGCGCATACCCCCATTTCGATGATTTTTCATGTGCTATAGCACACCATTTTTTGGGTTCCTGATCCCGACGTCAAAAGTGCCAAAAGTTTTTGTGGACGTCCCTCAAGACCTTGGCTATGCATCCGGTTGGCCCTCACGGCCATTCCGACCCATTATCAAGGTCAAAATAGCCCCGAAGCGCGCATACCCCCATTTTGACGATTTTTCGTGTGCTATAGCACACCATTTTTTGGGTGATCCGGATCCCGACATCAAAAGTGCCAATATTTTTTGTGGACGTCCGTCAAGACCTTGGCTATGCATCCGGTTGTCCCTCACAAACATTTCGACCCATTTACAAGGTCAAAATAGCCCCGAAGCGCGCATACCCATATGTCGACGATTTTTCGTGTGCTATAACACACCATTTTTTGGGTGATCCGGATCCCGACGTCAAAAGTGCCAAATATTTATATGGACGTCTATCAAGACCTTGGATATGCATCCGGTTGGCCCTCACGGCCATTCCAAACCATTTTCAAGGTCAAAATACCCCCAAAGCTCGCATACCCCCATTTCGACGATTTTTCGTGTGCTATATAGCACACCATTTTTTGGGTGATTCGGATCACGACGTTAAAAGTTCCCATTTTTTTGTGGACGTCCATCAAGATCTAGGCTATGCATCCGCTTGGCCTTTACGGCCATTCCGACCCATTTTAAAGGTCAAAATATCCCCGAAGCGCGCATACCCCCATTTCGACGATTTTTTGTGTTCACCATTTTTTGGGTGATCTGGATCCCGACGTCAAAAGTGCCAAAATCTGTTGTGGACGTCCGTCAAGACCTTGGCTATGCATCCGCATGGCCCTCACGGCCATTCCGACCCATTTTCAAGGTCAAAATAGCCCCGAAGCGCGCATAACCCCATTTCAACGATTTTTCGTGTGCTATAGCACACCATTTTTTGGGTTATCCGGATCCCGACGTCAAAAGTGCCAAAAAATTTTGTGGACGTTTGTCAAGACCTTGGCTATGCATCCGGTTGGCCCTCACGGCCATTCCGACCCAGTTTCAAGGTCAAAATAGCCCCGAAGCGCATACCCCCAATTCGACGATTTTTTGATTTTTCGGGTGATCTGGATCCCGACGTCAAAAGTGCCAAAACATTTTGAGGAAATCCATCAAGACCTTGGCTATGCATTCGGTTGGCCCTTACGGACATTCCGACCCATTTTCAAGGTCAAAATAGCCCCGAAGTGTGCATACTCCCATTTCGACGATTTTTCATGTGCTATAGCACACCATTTTTTGGGTGATCCAGATCCCGAAGTCAAAAGTGCCAAATTGTTTTGTGCACATCTGTCAAGACCTTGGATATGCATCCAGTTGGCCCTCACGGCCATTCCGACCTATTTTCAAGGTCAAAATACCCTCGAAGCGCGCATACCCCCGTTTCAACGATTTTTCCTGTGCTATATAGCACACTATTGTTTGGGTGATCCGGATCCCGACGTCAAAAGTGCCAAAAAATTTTGAGGAAATCCATCAAGACCATGGCTATGCATCCGGTTGCCCGTCATGGACATTCCGACCCATTTTCAATGTCAAAATAGCCCCGAAGTGCGCATACCCCCATGTCGACGATTTTTCGTGTGCTATAGCACACCATTTTTTGGGTGATCCAGATCCCGACGTCAAAAGTGCTAAATTTTTTTGTGCACGTCTGTCAAGACCTTGGATATGCATACAGTTGGCCCTCACGGCCATTCCAACCCAATTTCAAGGTCAAAATACCCCCGAAGCGCGCATACCCCCATTTCGACGATTTTCGTGTGCTATATAGCACACCATTTTTTGGGTGATCCGGATCCCGACGTCAAAAGTTCCAAATTTTTTTTTGGACGTCCTTCAAGACCTTGGCTATGCATACGGTTGGCCCTCACGGCCATTCTGACTCATTTTCAAGGTCAAAATAGCCCCGAAGCGCGCATACCCCCATTTCGACGATTTTTCGTGTGCTATAGCACACCATTTTTTGGGTGATCCGGATCCCAACGTCAAAAGTGCCAAAATTTTTTGTGGAAATCCGTCAAGACCTTGGCTATGCATCCGGTTGGCCCTCAAGGCCATTCCGACCCATTATCAAGGTCAAAATAGCCCCGAAGCGCGCATACCCCTATTTTGACGATTTTTCGTGTGCTATAGCACACCATTTTTTGGCTGATCAGGATCCCGACATCAAAAGTGCCAAATATTTTTGTGGACGTCCGTCAAGACCTCGGCTATGCATCCAGTTGGCCCTTACGGACATTCCGACCCATTTTCAAGGTCAAAATAGCCTCGAAGTGCGCATACTCCCATTTTGACGATTTTTCGTGTGCTATAGCATACCATTTTTTGGGTGATCCAGATCCCGACGTCAAAAGTGCTAAATTGTTTTGTGCACGTCTTTCAAGACCTTGGATATGCATCTAGTTGTCCCTCACGGCCATTCCGACCTATTTTCAAGGTCAAAATACCCCCGAAGCGCGCATACCCCCATTTCAACGATTTTTCGTGTGCTATATAGCACACCATTTTTTGGGTGATCCGGATCCCGACGTCAAAAGTGCCAAAAATTTTTGAGGAAATCCGTCAAGACCATGGCTATGCATCCGGTTGGCCCTCACGGACATTCCAACCCATTTTCAATGTCAAAATAGCCCCGAAGTGCGCATACCCCCATATCGACAATTTTTCGTGTGCTATAGCACACCATTTTTTGGATGATCCAGATCCCGACGTCAAAAGTGCTAAATTTTTTTGTGCACGTCTGACAAGACCTTGGATATGCATACAGTTGGCCCTCACGGACATTCCGACCCATT
This sequence comes from Solanum sitiens, assembly GCA_016801875.1. NCBI lineage: Eukaryota > Viridiplantae > Streptophyta > Magnoliopsida > Solanales > Solanaceae > Solanum > Solanum sitiens. The sequence goes on along the minus strand of JABWTJ010000011.1, from coordinate 1,632,245 downwards.
TGTAAGGTCAAAATACCCCCGAAGCGCAAATACCCCCATTTCAACGATTTTTCGTGTGCTATATAGCACACCATTTTTTGGGTGATACGGATCCCGACGTCAAAAGTGCCAAAAATATTTGTGGATGTCCGTCAAGACCTATGCTATGCATTCGGTTAGCCCTCACGGCCATTCTGACCCATTTTCAAGGTCAAAATAGCATCAAAATAGCCCCAAAGCGCGCATACCCCATTTCAACGATTTTTCGTGTGCTATAGCACACTATTTTTTGGGTGATTCGGATCCCGACATCAAAAGTGCCAAAAATTTTTAGGACGTCCTTCAAGACCTTGGCTATGCATCCGGTTGTCCCTCACGGCCATTCCGACCCATTTTCAAGGTCAAAATAGCCCTGAAGCGCGCATACCCCCATTTCGACGATTTTTAGTGTGCTATAGCACACAATTTTTTGGGTGATCCAAATACCAACGTCAAAAGTGCCAAACAATTTTGTGGACGTCCGTCAAGACCTTGGCTATGCATCTGGTTGGCCCTCACGGCCATTCCGACCCATTTTTAAGGTAAAAATAGCCCCGAAGCGCGCATACCCCATTTCAACGATTTTTCGTGTGCTATAGCACACCATTTTTTGGGTGATTCGGATCCCAACGTAAAAAGTGCCAAAAATTTTTGTGGACGTCCGTCAAGACCTTGGCTATGCATCCGGTTGGCCCTCACGTCCATTTCGACCCATTTTCAAGGTCAAAATAGCCCCCAAGCGCGCATATCCCCATTTCGACGATTTTTCGTGTACTATAGCACACCATTTTTTGGGTGATCCGAATTACGACGTCAAAAGTGCCAAATTTTTTGTGGACGTCTGTCAATACCTTGGATATGCATCCGGTTGGCCCTCACGGCCACTCCGACCCATTTTCAAGGTCAAAAAAGCCCCGAAGCGCGCATACCCCCATGTCGACGATTTTTCGTGTGCAATAGCACACCATTTTTTTGGGTGATCCGGATCCCGACGTCCAAAGTGCCAAAAATTTTTGTGGACGTCCGTCAAGACCTTGGCTATGCATCTGGTTGTCCCTCACGGCCATTCTGACCCATTTTCAAGGTCAAAATAGCCCCGAAGCGCGCATACCCCATTTTGATGATTTTTCGTGTGCTATTGCTCACCATTTTTTGGGTGATCCGGATCCCGACGTCAAAAGTTCCAAAAAACGTTTTTGACGTCCGTCACGACCTTGGCTATGCATCCGGCTGGCCCTCACGACCATTCCAACCCATTTTCAAGGTCAAAATAGCCCCGAAGCGCGCATACCCCCATTTCGACGATTTTTCGTGTTTTATAGCACACCATTTTTTGGGTGATCCGAATCCCGACATCAAAGTGCCAAAAAAAATTGTGGATATCCATAAAGACCTTGGCTATGCATCCGATTGTACCTCACGGCCATTCCAACCCATTTTCAAGGTCAAAATAGCCCCGAAGCGCGCATACCCCCATTTCGACGATTTTTCATGTGCTATAGCACACCATTTTTTGGGTGATCCGGATCCCGACGTCAAAAGTGCAAAATATTTTTGTGAACGTCAGTCAAGACCTTATCTATGCATCCGGTTGGCCCTCACGGCCATTCCAACCCATTTTCAAGGTCAAAATACCCCGAAGCGTGCATACCCCCATTTCGACAATTTTTCATGTGCTATAGCACACCATTTTTTGGGTGATCCGGATCCCGACGTCAAAAGTGCCAAAAATTTTGTGGACATCCGTCAAGACCTTGGCTTTGCATCTGGTTGGCCCTCACGGACATTCTGACCCATTTTAAAGGTCAAAATAGCCCCGAAGCGCGCATACCCCCATTTCGATAATTTTTTGTGTTCTATATAGCACACCATTTTTTGGGTGATCCGGATCCCGATGTCAAAAGTGCCAAAATGTTTTGTGGACGTCCGTCAAGACCTTCGCTATGCATCTGGTTGGCCCACACGGCCATTCCTATCAATTTTCAAGGTCAAAATTGCCCCGAAGCGCATACCCTCATTTATACGATTTTTCGTGTGCTATATCACACCATTTTTTGGGTGATCCGGATCCCGACGTCAAAAGTGCCAAATTTTTTGTGTACGTCCGTCAAGACCTTGGCTATGCATCCGGTTGGCCCTCACGGCCATTCCGACCCATTTTCAAGGTCAAAACAGCCCGAAGCGCGCATAACCCCATTTCGACGATTTTTCGTATGCTATTGCACACCATTTTTTGGGTGATCCGGATCCCGATGTCAAAAGTGCCAAAAAATATTTGTGGACGTTCGTCAAGACCTTGGCTATGCATCCGGTTAGCCCTCACGGCCATTCTGACCCATTTTCAAGGTCAAAATAGCCCCGAAGCGCATACCCCCATTTCGATGATTTTTTGTGTGCTATAGCACACCATTTTTTGGGTGATCCGGATCCCGACGTCAAAAGTGCCAAAAAAATTTGAGAACATCCGTCAAGACCTATGTTATGCATCCGGTTGGCATTCACGGCTATTCCGACCCATTTTAAAGGTCAAAATAGCCCCGAATCGCGCATACCCCCATGTTGATGATTTTTCGTGTGCTATAAGCACACCATTTTTTGGGTGATCCAGATCCCGACGTCAAAAGTGCTAAAAAATTTTGTGCACGTCTTTCAAGACCTTGGATATGCATCCAGTTGGCCCTCACGGCCATTCCGAGCCATTTTCAAGGTCAAAATACCCCCGAAGCGCGCATACCCCCATTTCGACGATTTTTTGTGTGCTATATAGCACACTATGTTTTGGGTGATCCAGATCCCGACGTCAAAAGTTCCAAAATTTTTTGTGGACTCCGTCAAGACCTTGGCTATGCATTCAGTTGTCCCTCACGGCCATTCCGACTCATTTTCAAGGTCAAAATAGCCACGAAGCGCGCATACCCCCATTTCGATGATTTTTCGTGTGCTATAGCACACCATTTTTTGGGTGATCCGGATCCCAACGTCAAAAGTGCCAAAATCTTTAGTGGACGTCCGTCAAGAACTTGGAAATGCATCCGGTTGTCCCTCACGGCCATTCCAACCCATTTTCAAGGTTAAAATAGCCCCGAAGCGCGCATACCCCCATTTCGATGATTTTTCGTGTCCAATAGCACACTATTTTTTGGGTGATCTGGATCCCGACATCAAAAGTGACAAACAATTTTGTGAACGTCTTTCAAGACCTTGGATATGCATCCGGTTGGCCCTCACGGCCATTTCGACCCATTTTCAAGGTCAAAATAGTCCCGAAGCGCGCATACCCCCATTTCATGGATTTTCGTGTGCTATAGCACACCATTTTTTGGCTGATCAGGATCCCGACATCAAAAGTGCCAAATATTTTTGTGGACGTCCGTCAAGACCTTGGCTATGCATCCGGTTGGCCCTCACGGCCATTCCGACCCATTTTCAAGGTCAAAATAGTCTCAAAGCGCGCATACCCCGACAATTTTTCGTGTGCTATAGCACACCATTTTCTGGGTGATCCGGTTCCTGATGTCAAAACTGCCAAACATTTTTGTGAACGTCCGTCAAGACTTTGGCTATGCATCCGGTTGGCCCTCACGGCCATTCCTACCCATTTTCAAGGTCAAAATAACCCCGAAGTGCGCATACCACCATTTCGATGATTTTTTGTGTTCACCATTTTTTGGGTGATCCGGATCCCGACGTCAAAAGTGCCAAAATCTTTTGTGGACGTCCGTCAAAATGTTGGTTATGCATCCGGTTGGCCCTCACGGCCATTCCGACCCATTTTCAAGATCAGAATAGCCCCGAAGCGCGCATACCCATTTTGACAATTTTTCGTGTGCTATGACACACCATTTTTTGGGTGATCCGGATCCCGAAGTCAAAAGTGCCAAAACTTTTTGTGAACGTCCGTCAAGACCTTGGCTATTCATCCGATTGGCCCTCACCGCCATTCCGACCCATTTTCAAGGTCAAAATTGCCCCGAAGCGCATACCCTCATTTATACGATTTTTCGTGTGCTAAATCACACCATTTTTTGGGTGATCCGGATCCCGACGTCAAAAGTGCCAAAAATTTATATGGACGTCTATCAAGACCTTGGATATGCATCCAGTTAGCCCTCACGGCCATTCCGACCCATTTTCAAGGTCAAAACAGCCCGAAGCGCGCATAACCCCATTTCGGCGATTTTTCGTATGCTATTGCACACCATTTTTTGGGTGATCCGGATCCCGACGTCAAAAGTGCCAAAAAATTTTGTGGATGTCCGTCAAGACCTTGGCTATGCATCCGGTTGGCCCTCACGGCCATTCCGACCCATTATCAAGGTCAAAATAGCCCCGAAGAGCGCATACCCCCATTTCGACGATTTTTCGTGTGCTATATAGCACACCTTTTTTTTGGGTGATTCGGATCCTGACGTCAAAAGTTCCAATTTTTTTTGTGGACGTCCGTCAAGAACTTTGCTATGCATTCGGTTGGCCCTCACGGCCATTCCGACCCATTTTCAAGGTCAAAATAGCCCCGAAACGTGCATACCTCCATTTCGACGATTTTTTGGGTGATCCGGATCCCGACGTCAAAAGTGCCAAAATCTTTTGTGGACGTCCCTCAAGACCTTGGCTATGCATCCGCATGGCCCTCACGGCCATTCCGACCCATTTTCAAGGTCAAAATAGCCTCGAACCTCACGACCATTCCAACCCATTTTCAAGGTCAAAATAGCCCCGAAGCGCGCATACCCCCATTTCGACGATTTTTCGTGTTTTATAGCACACCATTTTTTGGGTGATCCGAATCCCGACATCAAAGTGCCAAAAAAATTTGTGGATATCCGTAAAGACCTTGGCTATGCATCCGATTGTACCTCACGGCCATTCCGACCCATTTTCAAGGTCAAAATAGCTCCGAAGCGTGCATACCCCCATTTCGACGATTTTTCGTGTGCTATAGCACACCATTTTTTGGTGATCCGGATTCCGACGTCAAATGTGCCAAAAAAATTTGTGGACGTCCGTCAGGACCTTGGTTGTGCATCCGGTTGGACCTCACGGCCATTTCGACACATTTTCAAGGTCAAAATAGCACCGAATCGCATACTCCTATTTCGACGATTTTTCGTGTGCTTTAGCACACCATTTTTTGGGTGATCCAGATCTCAACGTCAAAAGTGCCAAAATTTTTTGTGGACGTCCGTCAAGACCTTGGCTATGCATCCGGTGGCCCTCACGGCCATTCCGATCCATTTTCAAGGTCAAAATAACACCGAAGCGTGCATTCCCCCATTTTGACGATTTTTCGTATGCCATAACACACCATTTTTTGGGTGATCCGGATCCCGATTTAAAAGTGCCAAAAAAATTTGTGGATGTCCGTCAAGACCTTGGCTATACATCCGGTTGGCCCTCACGGCCATTCCGACCCATTTTCAAGGTCAAAATACCCCGAAGCGCGCCAACCCCCATTTTGACGATTTTTCGTATGCTATAACACACCATTTTTTGGGTGATCCGGATCCCGATGTCAAAAGTGCCAAAAAATTTTGTGGACGTCCGTCAAGACCTTGGATATACATCCGGTTCACGGCCATTACGACCCATTTTCAAGGTCAAAATAGCCCTGAAGCGCGCATACCCCTATTTCGACGATTTTTCATGTGCTATAGCACACCATTTTCTGCGTGATCCGGATCCCGACGTTAAAAGTGCAAAATATTTTTGTGAACGTCAGTCAAGACCTTATCTATGCATCCGGTTGGCCCTCACGGCCATTCTGACCCATTTTCAAGGTCAAAATACCCAGAAGCGCGCATACCCCCATTTCGACAATTTTTCATGTGCTATAGCACACCATTTTTTGGGTGATCCGGATCCCGACGTCAAAAGTGCCAAAAATTTTGTGGACATCCGTCAAGACCTTGGCTATGCATCCGGTGGCCCTCACGGCCATTCCGACCCATTTTCAAGGTCAAAATAGACCCGAAGCGCGCATACCCCCATTTCAAAGATTTTTCGTGTGCTATAGCACACCATTTTTTGGGTGATCCGGATCCGATGTCAAAAGTGCCAAACAATTTTGTGGAAGTCCGTCAAGACCTTGGCGATACATCCGGTTGGCCCTCACGGCCATTCCGACCCATTTTCATGGTCAAAATAGCTCCGAAGCGCGCCTACCCCCATTTCGACGATTTTTCGTGTGCTATAGCACAGCATTTTTTGGGTGATCCGGATCCCGATGTCAAAAGTGCCAAAAAATTTTGTGGACGTCCTTCAAGACCTTGGCTATGTATCCGGTTGGCCCTCTTGGCCATTCCGACCCATTTTCAAGGTCAAAATAGCCCTAAAGCGCGCATACCCCCATTTCGACGATTTTTCATGTGCTATATTTGGGTGATCCGGATCCAAACGTCAAAAGTGCCAAAAAATTTTGTGGACGTCCGTCAAGACCTTGGCTATGCATTCGGTTGGCCCTCACGGCCATTCTGACCCATTTTCAAGGTCAAAATAGCCCCGAAGCGCGCATACCCCCATTTCGATGATTTTTCATGTGCTATAACACCCCATTTTTTGGGTGATCCGGATCCCGACGTCAAAAGTGCCAACAAATTTTGTCGATGTCCGTCAGGACCTTTGCTGTGCATTCGGTTGGACCTCACGGCCATTCCGACCCATTTTCAAGGTCATAATAGCACCGAAGCGCGTATTCTCCCATTTCGATGATTTTTCGTGTGCTATAGCACACCATTTTTTGGGTGATCCGGATCCCAACGTCAAAAGTGCCAAAAAATTTTGTGGACGTCTGTCAAGACCTTGGCTATGCATCTGGTGGCCCTCACGGCCATTCCGACCCATTTTCAAGGTCAAAATAGCCCCGAAGCGCAAATACCCCCATTTTGATGATTTTTTCTGTGCTATAGCACACCAATTTTTAGGTGATCCGGATCCCGACGTCAAAAGTGTCAAAAAATTTTGTGGACGTCCGTCAAGACCTTGGCTATGTATCCGGTTGGCCCTCACGGCCATTCGAACTTATTTTCAAGGACAAAATAGCCCGAAGCGCACATACCCCTAATTCGACGATTTTTCGTGTGCAATAGCACAACATTTTTTGGGTGATCCGTATTCCGACGTCAAAAGTGCCAAAATATAATTTTGACATCCGCCAAGACCTTGGCTATACATCCGATTGGCCCTCACGGCCATTCCGACCCATTTTCAAGGTCAAAATAGCCCCGAAGCGTGTATACCCCCATTTCAATGATTTTTCGTGCGCTATAACACACCTTTTTTTGGGTGATCCGTATCCCGATGTCAAAAGTGCCAAAAAAAAATTTGACGTCCATCAAGACCTTGGATATGCATTCGGTTGTCCCTCATGGCCATTCTGACCCATTTTCAAGGTCAAAATAGCCCCAAAGTGCGTATACCCCCATTTCAACGATTTTTCGTGTTCTATAGCACACCATTTTTTGGGTGATCCAGATCTCGATGTCAAAAGTGCCAAATATTTTTGTGGACGTCCGTCAAGACCTTAGCTATGCATCCGGTTGGCCCTCACGGCCATTTCGTCCCATTTTCAAGGTCAAAATAGCCCCGAAGCGCGCATACCCCCATTTCGATGATTTTTCATGTACTATAGCACACCATTTTTTGGGTGATACGGATCGCGACGTCAAAAGTGCAAAGACATTTTGTGGACGTCCGTCAAGACCTTGGCTATGCATCCGGTTGGCCCTCACGGCCATTCCGACCCATTTTCATTTTCAAGGTCAAGATACCCCGAAGTGCGCATACCCCCATTTCGACGATTTTTCTTGCGCTATAGCACACTATTTTTTGGCTGATCCGGATCCCGACGTCAAAAGTGCCAAAAAATTTTGTGCACGTCCGTCTAGACCTTGGCTATGCATCCGGTTAGCCCTCACGGCCATTCCGACCCATTTTCAAGGTCAAATAGCCCCGAAGGGCGCATACCCCCATTTCGACGATTTTTCATGTTTTATAGCACACCATTTTTTGGGTGATCCGAATCCCGACGTCAAATTGCCAAAAATTTTTGTGGACGTCCGTCAAGACCTTGGCTATGCATCCGGTTGTCCCTCACGGCCATTTAAACCCATTGTCAAGGTCAAAATAGCCCCGAAGCGCGCATACCCCCATTTCGAAGATTTTTCGTGTGCTATATAGCACACCATTTTTTGGGTGATCCGGATCCCGACGTCAAAAGTGCCAAATTTTTTTGTGGACGTCCGTCAAGACCTTGGCTATGCATCCGGTTGGCCCTCACGGCCATTCCGACCTATTTTCAAGGTCAAAATAGCCCCGAAACGCGCATACCCCCATTTCGATGATTTTTCGTGTGCTATAGCACACCATTTTTTGGGTGATCCGGATCCCGACGTCAAAAGTGCCAAAAAAAAATTTTGACGTCCGTCACGACCTTGGATTTGCATCCGGTTGGCCCTCCGGCCATTCCGACCCATTTTCAAGGTCAAAATAGCCCCGAAGCGCGCATACCCCCATTTCGACGATTTTTCGTGTGCTATAGCACACCATTTTTTGGGTGATCCGGATCCCGACGTCAAAAGTGCCAAATAATTTTGTTAACGTCCGTCAAGACCTTGGTTGTGCATCCGGTTGGCCCTCACGGCCATTCCGACCCATTTTCAAGGTCAAAATAGCCCCAAAGCGCGCATACCCCCATTTCGATTTTTTTCGTGTGCTATAGCACACCATTTTTCGGCTAATCCGGATCCCGACATCAACAGTGCCAAACCTTTTTGTGGACGTCTGTCAAGACCTTGGCTATGCATCCGGTTGGCCCTCACGGCCATTCCGACCCATTTTCAAGATCAAAATAGCCCCGAAGCGCGCATACCCCCATTTCGATGATTTTTTCTGTGCTATAGCATACCAATATTTAGGTGATCCGGATCCCGACGTCAAAAGTGTCAAAAAATTTTGTGGACGTCCATCAAGACCTTGGCTATGCATACAGTTGGCCCACACGGCCATTTCGACCCATTTTCGAGGTCATAATAGCCCCGAAGCGCGCATACCCCCATTTCGACGAGTTTTCGTGTGCTATAGCACACCATTTTTTGGGTGATCCGGATCCCGACATCAAAAGTGCCATAAATAAATTTTGACGTCCGTCAAGACCTTGGATATGCATCCGGTTGGCCCTCACGGCCATTCAGACCCATTTTCAAGGTCAAGATAGCCCCAAAGCGCGCATATCCCCATTTCGACGATTTTTCGTGTGCTATAGCACACCATTTTTTGGGTGATCCGGATCCCGACGTCAAAAGTGCCAAACAATTTTGTTGACGTCCGTCAAGACCTTGGCTGTGCATCCGGTTGGCCCTCACGGCCATTCCAACCCATTTTCAAAATCAAAATAGCCCCGAAGCGCGCATACCCCCATTTTGATGATTTTTCGTGCGCTATAACACACCTTTTTTTGGGTGATCCGGATCCCGACATCAAAAGTACCAAAAAAAAATTTTGACGTCCATCAAGACCTTGGCTATGCATCCGGTTGTCCCTCATGGCCATTCTGACCCATTTTCAAGGTCAAAATAGCCCCGAAGTGCGCATACCCCAATTTCGACGATTTTTCGTGTGCTATAGCACACCATTTTTTGGGTGATCCGGATCCCGATGTCAAAAGTGCCAAGAATTTTTGTGGACGTCCGTCAAGACCTTGGTTATGCATCCGCTTGGCCCTCACGGCCATTCCGACCAATTTTCAAGGTTAAAATAGCCCCGAAGCGTGCATACCCCCATTTCGATGATTTTTCGTGTGCTATAGCACACCATTTTTTAGGTGATCCGGATCCTGACGTCAAAACTGGAAAAACATTTTGTGGATGTCCGTCAAGACCTTGGCTATGCATTCGGTTGGCCCTCACGGCCATTCCGACCTATTTTCAAGGTCAAATACCCGAAGCGCGCATACCCCCATTTCGACGATTTTTCTTGTGCTATAGCACACCATTTTTTGGGTGATCCGGATCCCGACGTCAAAAGTGCCAAAAACTTTTGTGGACGTCCGTCTAGACCTTGGCTATGCATCTGGTTGGCCCTCACGGCCATTCCGACCCATTTTCAAGGTCAAATAGCCCAAAGCGCGCATACCCCCATTTCAACGATTTTTCGTGTGCTATAGCACACCATTTTTTGGGTGATCCGGATCCCGACGTTAAAAGTGACAACAATTTTTGTGGACGTCCGTCAAGACCTTGGCTATGCATCCGGTTGGCCCTCACGGCCATTCCAACCCATTTTTAAGGTCAAAATAGCCCCGAAGCGCGCATACCCCCTTTTCGATGATTTTTCGTGTGCTATAGCACACCATTTTTTTGGGTGATCCAGATCCCGACGTAAAAAGTGCCAAAAATATTTGTGGACGTCCGTCAAGACATTGGCTATGCATCCGGTTGGCCCTCACGGCCATTCCGACCCATTTTCAAGGTCAAAATAGCCCCAAAGCGCGCATACCCCCATTTCGATGATTTTTCGTGTGCTATAGCACACCATTTTTTGGGTGATCCGGATCCCGACGTCAAAAGTGCCAAAAAAGGTTTTTGACATCCGTCAAGACCTTGGCTATGCATCCGGTTGGCCTTCACGGCCATTTCAACCTATTTTCAAGGTCAAAACAGCCACAAAGCGCGCATACCCCCATTTCGATGATTTTTCGTGATCTATAGCATACCATTTTTTGGGTGATCCAGATCCAGACGTCAAAAGTGCCAAATATTTTTGTGGACGTCCGTCAAGACCTTGTCAATGCATCCGGTATGCCCTCACGGCCATTCTGACCCATTTTCAAGGTCAAAATACCCCCGAAGCGCGCATACCCCTATTTCGACGATTTTTCGTGTGCTATATAGCACACTATGTTTTGGGTGATCCAGATCCCGACGTCAAAAGTTCCAAAATTTTTTGTGGACTCCGTCAAGACCTTGGCTATGCATTCAGTTGTCCCTCACGGCCATTCCGACTCATTTTCAAGGTCAAAATAGCCACGAAGCGCGCATACCCCCATTTCGATGATTTTTGGTGTGCTATAGCACACCATTTTTTGGGTGATCCGGATCCCAACGTCAAAAGTGCCAAAATCTTTAGTGGACGTCCGTCAAGAACTTGGAAATGCATCCGGTTGTCCCTCACGGCCATTCCAACCCATTTTCAAGGTTAAAATAGCCCCGAAGCGCGCATACCCCCATTTCGATGATTTTTCGTGTCCAATAGCACACTATTTTTTGGGTGATCTGGATCCCGACATCAAAAGTGACAAACAATTTTGTGAACGTCTTTCAAGACCTTGGATATGCATCCGGTTGGCCCTCACGGCCATTTCGACCCATTTTCAAGGTCAAAATAGTCCCAAAGCGCGCATACCCCCATTTCATGGATTTTCGTGTGCTATAGCACACCATTTTTTGGCTGATCAGGATCCCGACATCAAAAGTGCCAAATATTTTTGTGGACGTCCGTCAAGACCTTGGCTATGCATCCGGTTGGCCCTCACGGCCATTCCGACCCATTTTCAAGGTCAAAATAGTCTCAAAGCGCGCATACCCCGACAATTTTTCGTGTGCTATGGCACACCATTTTCTGGGTGATCCGGTTCCTGATGTCAAAACTGCCAAACATTTTTGTGAACGTCCGTCAAGACTTTGGCTATGCATCCGGTTGGCCCTCACGGCCATTCCTACCCATTTTCAAGGTCAAAATAACCCCGAAGTGCGCATACCACCATTTCGATGATTTTTTGTGTTCACCATTTTTTGGGTGATCCGGATCCCGACGTCAAAAGTGCCAAAATCTTTTGTGGACGTCCGTCAAAATGTTGGTTATGCATCCGGTTGGCCCTCACGGCCATTCCGACCCATTTTCAAGATCAGAATAGCCCCGAAGCGCGCATACCCATTTTGACAATTTTTCGTGTGCTATGACACACCATTTTTTGGGTGATCCGGATCCCGAAGTCAAAAGTGCCATAACTTTTTGTGAACGTCCGTCAAGACCTTGGCTATTCATCCGATTGGCCCTCACCGCCATTCCGACCCATTTTCAAGGTCAAAATTGCCCCGAAGCGCATACCCTCATTTATACGATTTTTCGTGTGCTAAATCACACCATTTTTTGGGTGATCCGGATCCCGACGTCAAAAGTGCCAAAAATTTATATGGACGTCTATCAAGACCTTGGATATGCATCCAGTTAGCCCTCACGGCCATTCCGACCCATTTTCAAGGTCAAAACAGCCCGAAGCGCGCATAACCCCATTTCGGCGATTTTTCGTATGCTATTGCACACCATTTTTTGGGTGATCCGGATCCCGACGTCAAAAGTGCCAAAAAATTTTGTGGATGTCCGTCAAGACCTTGGCTATGCATCCGGTTGGCCCTCACGGCCATTCCGACCCATTATCAAGGTCAAAATAGCCCCGAAGAGCGCATACCCCCATTTCGACGATTTTTCGTGTGCTATATAGCACACCTTTTTTTTGGGTGATTCGGATCCTGACGTCAAAAGTTCCAATTTTTTTTGTGGACGTCCGTCAAGAACTTTGCTATGCATTTGGTTGGCCCTCACGGCCATTCCGACCCATTTTCAAGGTCAAAATAGCCCCGAAACGTGCATACCTCCATTTCGACCATTTTTTGGGTGATCCGGATCCCGACGTCAAAAGTGCCAAAATCTTTTGTGGACGTCCCTCAAGACCTTGGCTATGCATCCGCATGGCCCTTACGGCCATTCCGACCCATTTTCAAGGTCAAAATAGCCTCGAACCTCACGACCATTCCAACCCATTTTCAAGGTCAAAATAGCCCCGAAGCGCGCATACCCCCATTTCGACGATTTTTCGTGTTTTATAGCACACCATTTTTTGGGTGATCCGAATCCCGACATCAAAGTGCCAAAAAAATTTGTGGATATCCGTAAAGACCTTGGCTATGCATCCGATTGTACCTCACGGCCATTCCGACCCATTTTCAAGGTCAAAATAGCCCCGAAGCGTGCATACCCCCATTTCGACGATTTTTCGTGTGCTATAGCACACCATTTTTTGGTGATCCGGATTCCGACGTCAAATGTGCCAAAAAAATTTGTGGACGTCCGTCAGGACCTTGGTTGTGCATCCGGTTGGACCTCACGGCCATTTCGACACATTTTCAAGGTCAAAATAGCACCGAATCGCATACTCCTATTTCGACGATTTTTCGTGTGCTTTAGCACACCATTTTTTGGGTGATCCAGATCTCAACGTCAAAAGTGCCAAAATTTTTTGTGGACGTCCGTCAAGACCTTGGCTATGCATCCGGTGGCCCTCACGGCCATTCCGATCCATTTTCAAGGTCAAAATAACATCGAAGCGTGCATTCCCCCATTTTGACGATTTTTCGTATGCCATAACACACCATTTTTTGGGTGATCCGGATCCCGATTTAAAAGTGCCAAAAAAATTTGTGGATGTCCGTCAAGACCTTGGCTATACATCCGGTTGGCCCTCACGGCCATTCCGACCCATTTTCAAGGTCAAAATACCCCGAAGCGCGCAAACCCCCATTTTGACGATTTTTCGTATGCTATAACACACCATTTTTTGGGTGATCCGGATCCCGATGTCAAAAGTGCCAAAAAATTTTGTGGACGTCCGTCAAGACCTTGGATATACATCCGGTTCACGGCCATTACGACCCATTTTCAAGGTCAAAATAGCCCTGAAGCGCGCATACCCCTATTTCGACGATTTTTCATGTGCTATAGCACACCATTTTCTGCGTGATCCGGATCCCGACGTTAAAAGTGCAAAATATTTTTGTGAACGTCAGTCAAGACCTTATCTATGCATCCGGTTGGCCCTCACGGCCATTCTGACCCATTTTCAAGGTCAAAATACCCAGAAGCGCGCATACCCCCATTTCGACAATTTTTCATGTGCTATAGCACACCATTTTTTGGGTGATCCGGATCCCGACGTCAAAAGTGCCAAAAATTTTGTGGACATCCGTCAAGACCTTGGCTATGCATCCGGTGGCCCTCACGGCCATTCCGACCCATTTTCAAGGTCAAAATAGACCCGAAGCGCGCATACCCCCATTTCAAAGATTTTTCGTGTGCTATAGCACACCATTTTTTGGGTGATCCGGATCCGATGTCAAAAGTGCCAAACAATTTTGTGGACGTCCGTCAAGACCTTGGCGATACATCCGGTTGGCCCTCACGGCCATTCCGACCCATTTTCATGGTCAAAATAGCTCCGAAGCGCGCCTACCCCCATTTCGACGATTTTTCGTGTGCTATAGCACAGCATTTTTTGGGTGATCCGGATCCCGATGTCAAAAGTGCCAAAAAATTTTGTGGACGTCCTTCAAGACCTTGGCTATGTATCCGGTTGGCCCTCTTGGCCATTCCGACCCATTTTCAAGGTCAAAATAGCCCTAAAGCGCGCATACCCCCATTCGAGATTTTTCATGTTGCTATATTTGGGTGATCCGGATCCAAACGGTCAAAAGTGCCAAAAAATTTTGGGACGTCCGTCAAGACCTTGGCTATGCATTCGGTTGGCCCTCACGGCCATTCTGACCCATTTTCAAGGTCAAAATAGCCCCGAAGCGCGCATACCCCCATTTCGATGATTTTTCATGTGCTATAACACCCCATTTTTTGGGTGATCCGGATCCCGACGTCAAAAGTGCCAACAAATTTTGTCGATGTCCGTCAGGACCTTTGCTGTGCATTCGGTTGGACCTCACGGCCATTCCGACCCATTTTCAAGGTCATAATAGCACCGAAGCGCGTATTCTCCCATTTCGATGATTTTTCGTGTGCTATAGCACACCATTTTTTGGGTGATCCGGATCCCAACGTCAAAAGTGCCAAAAAATTTTGTGGACGTCTGTCAAGACCTTGGCTATGCATCTGGTGGCCCTCACGGCCATTCCGACCCATTTTCAAGGTCAAAATAGCCCCGAAGCGCAAATACCCCCATTTTGATGATTTTTTCTGTGCTATAGCACACCAATTTTTAGGTGATCCGGATCCCGACGTCAAAAGTGTCAAAAAATTTTGTGGACGTCCGTCAAGACCTTGGCTATGTATCCGGTTGGCCCTCACGGCCATTCGAACTTATTTTCAAGGACAAAATAGCCCGAAGCGCACATACCCCTAATTCGACGATTTTTCGTGTGCAATAGCACAACATTTTTTGGGTGATCCGTATTCCGACGTCAAAAGTGCCAAAATATAATTTTGACATCCGCCAAGACCTTGGCTATACATCCGATTGGCCCTCACGGCCATTCCGACCCATTTTCAAGGTCAAAATAGCCCCGAAGCGTGTATACCCCCATTTCAATGATTTTTCGTGCGCTATAACACACCTTTTTTTGGGTGATCCGTATCCCGATGTCAAAAGTGCCAAAAAAAAATTTGACGTCCATCAAGACCTTGGATATGCATTCGGTTGTCCCTCATGGCCATTCTGACCCATTTTCAAGGTCAAAATAGCCCCAAAGTGCGTATACCCCCATTTCAACGATTTTTCGTGTTCTATAGCACACCATTTTTTGGGTGATCCAGATCTCGATGTCAAAAGTGCCAAATATTTTTGTGGACGTCCGTCAAGACCTTAGCTATGCATCCGGTTGGCCCTCACGGCCATTTCGTCCCATTTTCAAGGTCAAAATAGCCCCGAAGCGCGCATACCCCCATTTCGATGATTTTTCATGTACTATAGCACACCATTTTTTGGGTGATACGGATCGCGACGTCAAAAGTGCAAAGACATTTTGTGGACGTCCGTCAAGACCTTGGCTATGCATCCGGTTGGCCCTCACGGCCATTCCGACCCATTTTCATTTTCAAGGTCAAGATACCCCGAAGTGCGCATACCCCCATTTCGACGATTTTTCTTGCGCTATAGCACACTATTTTTTGGCTGATCCGGATCCCGACGTCAAAAGTGCCAAAAAATTTTGTGCACGTCCGTCTAGACCTTGGCTATGCATCCGGTTAGCCCTCACGGCCATTCCGACCCATTTTCAAGGTCAAATAGCCCCGAAGGGCGCATACCCCCATTTCGACGATTTTTCATGTTTTATAGCACACCATTTTTTGGGTGATCCGAATCCCGACGTCAAATTGCCAAAAATTTTTGTGGACGTCCGTCAAGACCTTGGCTATGCATCCGGTTGTCCCTCACGGCCATTTAAACCCATTGTCAAGGTCAAAATAGCCCCGAAGCGCGCATACCCCCATTTCGAAGATTTTTCGTGTGCTATATAGCACACCATTTTTTGGGTGATCCGGATCCCGACGTCAAAAGTGCCAAATTTTTTTGTGGACGTCCGTCAAGACCTTGGCTATGCATCCGGTTGGCCCTCACGGCCATTCCGACCTATTTTCAAGGTCAAAATAGCCCCGAAACGCGCATACCCCCATTTCGATGATTTTTCGTGTGCTATAGCACACCATTTTTTGGGTGATCCGGATCCCGACGTCAAAAGTGCCAAAAAAAAATTTTGACGTCCGTCACGACCTTGGATTTGCATCCGGTTGGCCCTCCGGCCATTCCGACCCATTTTCAAGGTCAAAATAGCCCCGAAGCGCGCATACCCCCATTTCGACGATTTTTCGTGTGCTATAGCACACCATTTTTTGGGTGATCCGGATCCCGACGTCAAAAGTGCCAAATAATTTTGTTAACGTCCGTCAAGACCTTGGTTGTGCATCCGGTTGGCCCTCACGGCCATTCCGACCCATTTTCAAGGTCAAAATAGCCCCAAAGCGCGCATACCCCCATTTCGATTTTTTTCGTGTGCTATAGCACACCATTTTTCGGCTAATCCGGATCCCGACATCAACAGTGCCAAACCTTTTTGTGGACGTCTGTCAAGACCTTGGCTATGCATCCGGTTGGCCCTCACGGCCATTCCGACCCATTTTCAAGATCAAAATAGCCCCGAAGCGCGCATACCCCCATTTCGATGATTTTTTCTGTGCTATAGCATACCAATATTTAGGTGATCCGGATCCCGACGTCAAAAGTGTCAAAAAATTTTGTGGACGTCCATCAAGACCTTGGCTATGCATACAGTTGGCCCACACGGCCATTTCGACCCATTTTCGAGGTCATAATAGCCCCGAAGCGCGCATACCCCCATTTCGACGAGTTTTCGTGTGCTATAGCACACCATTTTTTGGGTGATCCGGATCCCGACATCAAAAGTGCCATAAATAAATTTTGACGTCCGTCAAGACCTTGGATATGCATCCGGTTGGCCCTCACGGCCATTCAGACCCATTTTCAAGGTCAAGATAGCCCCAAAGCGCGCATATCCCCATTTCGACGATTTTTCGTGTGCTATAGCACACCATTTTTTGGGTGATCCGGATCCCGACGTCAAAAGTGCCAAACAATTTTGTTGACGTCCGTCAAGACCTTGGCTGTGCATCCGGTTGGCCCTCACGGCCATTCCAACCCATTTTCAAAATCAAAATAGCCCCGAAGCGCGCATACCCCCATTTTGATGATTTTTCGTGCGCTATAACACACCTTTTTTTGGGTGATCCGGATCCCGACATCAAAAGTACCAAAAAAAAATTTTGACGTCCATCAAGACCTTGGCTATGCATCCGGTTGTCCCTCATGGCCATTCTGACCCATTTTCAAGGTCAAAATAGCCCCGAAGTGCGCATACCCCAATTTCGACGATTTTTCGTGTGCTATAGCACACCATTTTTTGGGTGATCCGGATCCCGATGTCAAAAGTGCCAAGAATTTTTGTGGACGTCCGTCAAGACCTTGGTTATGCATCCGCTTGGCCCTCACGGCCATTCCGACCAATTTTCAAGGTTAAAATAGCCCCGAAGCGTGCATACCCCCATTTCGATGATTTTTCGTGTGCTATAGCACACCATTTTTTAGGTGATCCGGATCCTGACGTCAAAACTGGAAAAACATTTTGTGGATGTCCGTCAAGACCTTGGCTATGCATTCGGTTGGCCCTCACGGCCATTCCGACCTATTTTCAAGGTCAAATACCCGAAGCGCGCATACCCCCATTTCGACGATTTTTCTTGTGCTATAGCACACCATTTTTTGGGTGATCCGGATCCCGACGTCAAAAGTGCCAAAAACTTTTGTGGACGTCCGTCTAGACCTTGGCTATGCATCTGGTTGGCCCTCACGGCCATTCCGACCCATTTTCAAGGTCAAATAGCCCAAAGCGCGCATACCCCCATTTCAACGATTTTTCGTGTGCTATAGCACACCATTTTTTGGGTGATCCGGATCCCGACGTTAAAAGTGACAACAATTTTTGTGGACGTCCGTCAAGACCTTGGCTATGCATCCGGTTGGCCCTCACGGCCATTCCAACCCATTTTTAAGGTCAAAATAGCCCCGAAGCGCGCATACCCCCTTTTCGATGATTTTTCGTGTGCTATAGCACACCATTTTTTTGGGTGATCCGGATCCCGACGTCAAAAGTGCCAAATGTTTTTGTGGACGTCCGTCAAGACATTGGCTATGCATCTGGTTGGCCCTAACGGCCATTCCGACCCATTTTGAAGGTCAAAATAGCCCCGAAACGCGCATACCCCCATTTCGACGATTTTTCGTGTGCTATAGCACACCATTTTTTGGGTGATCCGGATCCCGACGTCAAAAGTGCCAAAAAAGGTTTTTGACATCCGTCAAGACCTTGGCTATGCATCCGGTTGGCCTTCACGGCCATTTCAACCTATTTTCAAGGTCAAAACAGCCACAAAGCGCGCATACCCCCATTTCGATGATTTTTCGTGTGCTATAGCATACCATTTTTTGGGTGATCCAGATCCAGACGTCAAAAGTGCCAAATATTTTTGTGGACGTCCGTCAAGACCTTGTCAATGCATCCGGTATGCCCTCACGGCCATTCTGACCCATTTTCAATGTCAAAATAGCCCCGAAGCGCGCATACCCCCATTTCGATGATTTTTTCTGTGCTATAGCACACCAATTTTTAGGTGATTCGGATCCCGACGTCAAAAGTGTCAAAATATTTTGTGGATGTCCGTCAAGACCTTGGTTATGCATCCAGTTGGCCCACACGGCCATTTCGACCCATTTTCAAGGTCAAAATAGCCCCGAAGCACGCATACCCCCATTTCGATGATTTTTCGTGTGCTATAGCACACCATTTTTTGGGTGATCCGGATCCCGCCATCAAAAGTGCCAAAAAATTTTGTGGAAGTCCATCAAGACCTTGGCTATGCATTCGGTTGGCCCTCACGGCCATTCTGACCCATTTTCAAGGTCAAAATAGACCCGAAGCGCATACCCCCATTTTGATGATTTTTCGTGTGCTATAACACACCATTTTTTGGGTGATCCGGATCCCGACGTCAAAAGTGCCAAAAAACTTTATTGACGTCCGTCAAGATCTTGGCTGTGCATCCGGTTGGCCCTCACGGCCATTCCGACCCATTTTCAAGGTCAAAATAGCCCCGAAGCGCGCATACCCTCATTTCGATGATTTTTCGTGTGCTATAGCATACCATTTTTTGGCTGATCTGGATCCCGACGCAAAAGTGCCAAACTTTTTTGTGGACGTCCGTCAAGCCCTTGGCTATGCATCCGGTTGGCCCTCACGGCCATTCCGACCCATTTTCAAGGTCAAAATAGCCCCAAAGCGCGCATACCCCCATTTCGACGATTTTTCGTGTACTATAGCACACCATTTTTTGGGTGATCCGGATCCCGATGTCAAAAGTGCAAAAAATTTTTGTGGACGTCCGTCAAGACCTTGGCTATGCATCCGGTTGTCCCTCACGGCCATTCCGACCCATTTTCAAGGTCAAAATAGCCCCAAAGCGCATATACCCCTATTTCGACGATTTTTCGTGTGCTATAGCACACCATTTTTTGGGTGATCCGGATCCCGACATCAAAAGTGCCAAAATTTATTGTGGACGTCCGTCAAGACCTTGGCTATGCATCCGGTTGGCCTTCACGGCCATTCCGACCCATTTTCAAGGTCAAAATAGCCCCGAAGCGCGCATACCCCCATTTCGACGATTTTTCGTGTGCTATAGCACAACATTTTTTGGGTGATCCAGATCCCGACGTCAAAAGTGCCATAAATAAATTTTGACGTCCGTCAAGACCTTGGATATGCATCCGGTTGGCCCTCACGGCCATTCCAACCCATTTTCAAGGTCAAGATAGCCCAAAAGCGCGCATATCCCCATTTCGACGATTTTTCGTGTGCTATAGCACACCATTTTTTGGGTGATCCGGATCCCGACGTCAAAAGTGCCAAAAAATTTTGTTGACGTCCGTCAAGACCTTGGCTGTGCATCCGGTTGGCCCTCACGGCCATTCCAACCCATTTTCAAAATCAAAATAGCCCCGAAGCGCGCATACCCCCATATCGATGATTTTTCGTGTGCTATAGCACACCATTTTTTGGCTGATCCGGATCCCGTTGTCAAAAGTGCAAAAAAATTTTGTGGACGTCCGTCAAGACCTTGGCTATGCATCCGGTTGGCCCTCACGGTCATTCCGACCCATTTTCAAGGTCAAAATAGCCCCAAAGCCCGCATACCCCCATTTCGACGATTTTTCGTGTGCTATAGCACACCATTTTTTGGGTGATCCGGATTCCAATGTCAAAAGTGACAAAAAAATTTGTGGACGTCTGTCAAGACCTTCGATATGCATCCGGTTGGCCCTCATGGCCATTCCGACCAATTTTCAAGGTCAAAATAGCCCCGAAGCGCACATACTCCCATTTTGATGATTTTTCGTATGCTATAACACACCATTTTTTGGGTGATCCGGATCCCGACATCAAAAGTGCCAAAATTTATTGTGGACGTCTGTCAAGACCTTGGCTATGCATCCGGTTGGCCCTCACGGCCATTCCGACCCATTTTCAAGATCAAAA
Source organism: Solanum sitiens (assembly GCA_016801875.1). Taxonomy (NCBI): domain Eukaryota; kingdom Viridiplantae; phylum Streptophyta; class Magnoliopsida; order Solanales; family Solanaceae; genus Solanum; species Solanum sitiens. Next base: position 1,611,288 of record JABWTJ010000011.1, on the reverse strand, counting down.
TAGCCCCGAAGCGCGCATACCCCCATTTCGACGATTTTTCGTGTGCTATAGCACACCATTTTTTGGGTGATCCGGATTCCGACGTCAAAAGTGCCAAAAAATTTTGTTGACGTCCGTCAAGACCTTGGTTGTGCATCCTGTTGGCCCTCACGGCCATTCCGACCCATTTTCAAGGTAAAAATAGCCCCAAAGCGCGCATACCCCCATTTCGATTTTTTTTCGTGTGCTATAGCACACCATTTTTTGGCTAATCCGGATCCCGACATCAACAGCGCCAAACCTTTTTGTGGACGTCCGTCAAGACCTTGGCTATGCATCCAGTTAGTCCACACGGCAATTTCGACACATTTTCAAGGTCATAATAGCCCCGAAGCGCGCATTCCCCCATTTCGACGAGTTTTCGTGTGCTATTGCACACCATTTTTTGGGTGATCCGGATCCCGACATCAAAAGTGCCAAAAAAATTTGTGGAAGTCCGTCAAGACCTTGGCTATGCATTCGGTTGGCCCTCACGGCCATTCTGACCCATTTTCAAGGTCAAAATAGCCCCAAAGCGCGTATACCCCCATTTTGATGATTTTTCGTGTGCTATGGCACACCATTTTTTGGGTGATCCGGATCCCGACGTCAAAAGTGCCAAAAAATTTTGTGGACGTCCGTCAAGACCTTGGATATGCATCCGGTTGTCCCTCCGGCCATTCCAACCCATTTTCAAGGTCAAAATAGCCCCGAAGCACGCATACCCCCATTTCGATGATTTTTCGTGCGCTATAACACACCGTTTTTTGGGTGATCCGAATCCCGACATCAAAAGTGCCAAAAAAAAATTTTGACGTCCATCAAGACCTTGGCTATGCGTCCGGTTGTCCCTCATGGCCATTCTGACCCATTTTCAAGGCCAAAATAGCCCCGAAGCGCGCATACCCCCATTTCGACGATTTTTCGTGTGCTATAGCACACCATTTTTTGGGTGATCCGGATCCCGATGTCATAAGTGCCAAGAATTTTTGTGGACGTCCGTCAAGACCTTGGTTATGCATCCGCTTGGCCCTCACGGCCATTCCGACCAATTTTCAAGGTTAAAATAGCCCCGAAGCGTGCATACCCCCATTTCGATGATTTTTCGTGTGCTATAGCACACCATTTTTTAGGTGATCCGGATCCCGACGTCAAAAGTGCAAAAACATTTTGTGGATGTCCGTCAAGACCTTGGCTATGTATTCGGTTGGCCCTCACGGCCATTCCGACCCATTTTCAAGGTCAAATACCCGAAGCGCGCATACCCCCATTTCGACGATTTTTCTTCTGTTATAGCTCACCATTTTTTGGGTGATCCGGATCCCGACGTCAAAAGTGCCAAAAACTTTTGTGGACGTCCGTCTAGACCTTGGTTATGCATCTGGTTGGCCCTCGCGGCCATTCCGACCCATTTTCAAGGTCAAATAGCCCCAAAGGGCGCATACCCCCATTTCAATGATTTTTCGTGTTTTATAGCACACCATTTTTTGGGTGATCCGAAACCCGACATCAAAGTGCCAAAGAAATTTGTGGACGTCCGTCAAGACCTTCGCTATGCATCCGGTTGTACCTCACGGCCATTCCGACCCATTTTCAAGGTTAAAATAGCCCGAAGCGCGCATACCCCCATTTCGACGCTTTTTCGTGTGCTATAGCACACAATTTTTTGGGTGATCCGGATTCCGACGTCAAAAGTGCCAAATTATTTTGTGGACGTCCGTCAAGACCTTGTCTATGCATCCTATTGGCCCTCACGTCCATTCCGACCCATTTTCAAGGTCAATATAGCCCCGAAGCGCGCATACCCCTATTTCGATGATCATTTTTTGGGTGATCCGGATCCCGACATCAAAAGTGCCAAAAATGTTTTTGACGTCCGTCAAGACCTTGGCTATGCATCCGGTTGGCCTTCACGGCCATTCCAACCTATTTTCAAGGTCAAAACAGCCCCATAGCGCGCATACCCCCATTTCGACGATTTTTCGTGTGCTATAGCATACCATTTTTTGGGTGATCCAGCAAAAGTGCCAAATATTTTTGTGGACGTCCGTCAAGACCTTGTCTATGCATCCGGTATGCCCTCACGGCCATTCCGACCCATTTTCAATGTCAAAATAGCCCCGAAGCGCGCATACCCCCATTTCGACGATTTTTCGTGTGCTATAGCACACCATTTTTTGGGTGATCCGGATTCCGACGTCAAAAGTGCCAAAAAATTTTGTTGACGTCCGTCAAGACCTTGGTTGTGCATCCGGTTGGCCCTCACGGCCATTCCGACCCATTTTCAAGGTAAAAATAGCCCCAAAGCGCGCATACCCCCATTTCGATTTTTTTTCGTGTGCTATAGCACACCATTTTTTGGCTAATCCGGATCCCGACATCAACAGCGCCAAACCTTTTTGTGGACGTCCGTCAAGACCTTGGCTATGCATCCAGTTAGTCCACACGGCAATTTCGACACATTTTCAAGGTCATAATAGCCCCGAAGCGCGCATTCCCCCATTTCGACGAGTTTTCGTGTGCTATTGCACACCATTTTTTGGGTGATCCGGATCCCGACATCAAAAGTGCCAAAAAAATTTGTGGAAGTCCGTCAAGACCTTGGCTATGCATTCGGTTGGCCCTCACGGCCATTCTGACCCATTTTCAAGGTCAAAATAGCCCCAAAGCGCGTATACCCCCATTTTGATGATTTTTCGTGTGCTATGGCACACCATTTTTTGGGTGATCCGGATCCCGACGTCAAAAGTGCCAAAAAAAAATTTTGACGTCCATCAAGACCTTGGCTATGCGTCCGGTTGTCCCTCATGGCCATTCTGACCCATTTTCAAGGCCAAAATAGCCCCGAAGCGCGCATACCCCCATTTCGACGATTTTTCGTGTGCTATAGCACACCATTTTTTGGGTGATCCGGATCCCGATGTCATAAGTGCCAAGAATTTTTGTGGACGTCCGTCAAGACCTTGGTTATGCATCCGCTTGGCCCTCACGGCCATTCCGACCAATTTTCAAGGTTAAAATAGCCCCGAAGCGTGCATACCCCCATTTCGATGATTTTTCGTGTGCTATAGCACACCATTTTTTAGGTGATCCGGATCCCGACGTCAAAAGTGCAAAAACATTTTGTGGATGTCCGTCAAGACCTTGGCTATGTATTCGGTTGGCCCTCACGGCCATTCCGACCCATTTTCAAGGTCAAATACCCGAAGCGCGCATACCCCCATTTCGACGATTTTTCTTCTGTTATAGCTCACCATTTTTTGGGTGATCCGGATCCCGACGTCAAAAGTGCCAAAAACTTTTGTGGACGTCCGTCTAGACCTTGGTTATGCATCTGGTTGGCCCTCGCGGCCATTCCGACCCATTTTCAAGGTCAAATAGCCCCAAAGGGCGCATACCCCCATTTCAATGATTTTTCGTGTTTTATAGCACACCATTTTTTGGGTGATCCGAAACCCGACATCAAAGTGCCAAAGAAATTTGTGGACGTCCGTCAAGACCTTCGCTATGCATCCGGTTGTACCTCACGGCCATTCCGACCCATTTTCAAGGTTAAAATAGCCCGAAGCGCGCATACCCCCATTTCGACGCTTTTTCGTGTGCTATAGCACACAATTTTTTGGGTGATCCGGATTCCGACGTCAAAAGTGCCAAATTATTTTGTGGACGTCCGTCAAGACCTTGTCTATGCATCCTATTGGCCCTCACGTCCATTCCGACCCATTTTCAAGGTCAATATAGCCCCGAAGCGCGCATACCCCTATTTCGATGATCATTTTTTGGGTGATCCGGATCCCGACATCAAAAGTGCCAAAAATGTTTTTGACGTCCGTCAAGACCTTGGCTATGCATCCGGTTGGCCTTCACGGCCATTCCAACCTATTTTCAAGGTCAAAACAGCCCCATAGCGCGCATACCCCCATTTCGACGATTTTTCGTGTGCTATAGCATACCATTTTTTGGGTGATCCAGCAAAAGTGCCAAATATTTTTGTGGACGTCCGTCAAGACCTTGTCTATGCATCCGGTATGCCCTCACGGCCATTCCGACCCATTTTCAATGTCAAAATAGCCCCGAAGCGCGCATACCCCCATTTCGACGATTTTTCGTGTGCTATAGCACACCATTTTTTGGGTGATCCGGATTCCGACGTCAAAAGTGCCAAAAAATTTTGTTGACGTCCGTCAAGACCTTGGTTGTGCATCCGGTTGGCCCTCACGGCCATTCCGACCCATTTTCAAGGTAAAAATAGCCCCAAAGCGCGCATACCCCCATTTCGATTTTTTTTCGTGTGCTATAGCACACCATTTTTTGGCTAATCCGGATCCCGACATCAACAGCGCCAAACCTTTTTGTGGACGTCCGTCAAGACCTTGGCTATGCATCCAGTTAGTCCACACGGCAATTTCGACACATTTTCAAGGTCATAATAGCCCCGAAGCGCGCATTCCCCCATTTCGACGAGTTTTCGTGTACTATTGCACACCATTTTTTGGGTGATCCGGATCCCGACATCAAAAGTGCCAAAAAAATTTGTGGAAGTCCGTCAAGACCTTGGCTATGCATTCGGTTGGCCCTCACGGCCATTCTGACCCATTTTCAAGGTCAAAATAGCCCCAAAGCGCGTATACCCCCATTTTGATGATTTTTCGTGTGCTATGGCACACCATTTTTTGGGTGATCCGGATCCCGACGTCAAAAGTGCCAAAAAATTTTGTGGACGTCCGTCAAGACCTTGGATATGCATCCGGTTGTCCCTCCGGCCATTCCAACCCATTTTCAAGGTCAAAATAGCCCCGAAGCACGCATACCCCCATTTCGATGATTTTTCGTGCGCTATAACACACTGTTTTTTGGGTGATCCGAATCCCGACATCAAAAGTGCCAAAAAAAAATTTTGACGTCCATCAAGACCTTGGCTATGCGTCCGGTTGTCCCTCATGGCCATTCTGACCCATTTTCAAGGCCAAAATAGCCCCGAAGCGCGCATACCCCCATTTCGACGATTTTTCGTGTGCTATAGCACACCATTTTTTGGGTGATCCGGATCCCGATGTCATAAGTGCCAAGAATTTTTGTGGACGTCCGTCAAGACCTTGGTTATGCATCCGCTTGGCCCTCACGGCCATTCCGACCAATTTTCAAGGTTAAAATAGCCCCGAAGCGTGCATACCCCCATTTCGATGATTTTTCGTGTGCTATAGCACACCATTTTTTAGGTGATCCGGATCCCGACGTCAAAAGTGCAAAAACATTTTGTGGATGTCCGTCAAGACCTTGGCTATGTATTCGGTTGGCCCTCACGGCCATTCCGACCCATTTTCAAGGTCAAATACCCGAAGCGCGCATACCCCCATTTCGACGATTTTTCTTCTGTTATAGCTCACCATTTTTTGGGTGATCCGGATCCCGACGTCAAAAGTGCCAAAAACTTTTGTGGACGTCCGTCTAGACCTTGGTTATGCATCTGGTTGGCCCTCGCGGCCATTCCGACCCATTTTCAAGGTCAAATAGCCCCAAAGGGCGCATACCCCCATTTCAATGATTTTTCGTGTTTTATAGCACACCATTTTTTGGGTGATCCGAAACCCGACATCAAAGTGCCAAAGAAATTTGTGGACGTCCGTCAAGACCTTCGCTATGCATCCGGTTGTACCTCACGGCCATTCCGACCCATTTTCAAGGTTAAAATAGCCCGAAGCGCGCATACCCCCATTTCGACGCTTTTTCGTGTGCTATAGCACACAATTTTTTGGGTGATCCGGATTCCGACGTCAAAAGTGCCAAATTATTTTGTGGACGTCCGTCAAGACCTTGTCTATGCATCCTATTGGCCCTCACGTCCATTCCGACCCATTTTCAAGGTCAATATAGCCCCGAAGCGCGCATACCCCTATTTCGATGATCATTTTTTGGGTGATCCGGATCCCGACATCAAAAGTGCCAAAAATGTTTTTGACGTCCGTCAAGACCTTGGCTATGCATCCGGTTGGCCTTCACGGCCATTCCAACCTATTTTCAAGGTCAAAACAGCCCCATAGCGCGCATACCCCCATTTCGACGATTTTTCGTGTGCTATAGCATACCATTTTTTGGGTGATCCAGCAAAAGTGCCAAATATTTTTGTGGACGTCCGTCAAGACCTTGTCTATGCATCCGGTATGCCCTCACGGCCATTCCGACCCATTTTCAATGTCAAAATAGCCCCGAAGCGCGCATACCCCCATTTCGATGATTTTTTCTATGCTATAGCACACCAATTTTTAGGTGATCCGGATCCTGACGTCAAAAGTGTCAAAGAATTTTGTGGACGTCCGTCAAGACCTTGGTTATGCATCCAGTTGGGCCACACGGCCATTTCGACCCATTTTCAAGGTCAAAATAGCCCCGAAGCGCGCATACCCCCATTTCGACGATTTTTCGTGTGCTATAGCACACCATTTTTTGGGTGATCCGGATCCCGCCATCAAAAGTGCCAAAAAATTTTGTGGAAGTCCATCAAGACCTTGGCTATGCATTCGGTTGGCCCTCACGGCCATTCTGACCCATTTTCAAGGTCAAAATAGCCCCAAAGCGCATACCCCCATTTTGATGATTTTTCGTGTGCTATAACACACCATTTTTTGGGTGATCCGGATCCCGACGTCAAAAGTGCCAAAAAACTTTATTGACGTCCGTCAAGATCTTGGCTGTGCATCCGGTTGGCCCTCACGGCCATTCTGACCCATTTGCAAGGTCAAAATAGCCCCGAAGCACGCATACCCTCATTTCGATGATTTTTCGTGTGCTATAGCATACCATTTTTTGGCTGATCTGGATCCCGACGTCAAAAGTGCAAACTTTTTTGTGGACGTCCGTCAAGCCCTTGGCTATGCATCCGGTTGGCCCTCACGGCCATTCCGACCCATTTTCAAGGTCAAAGTAGCCCCGAAGAGCGCATACCCCCATTTCGACAATTTTTTGTGTACTATAGCACACCATTTTTTGGGTGATCCGGATCCCGATGTCAAAAGTGCAAAAAATTTTTGTGGACGTCCGTCAAGACCTTGGCTATGCATCCGGTTGGCCCTCACGGCCATTCCGACCCATTTTCAAGGTCAAAATACCCCCAAAGCTCATATACCCCCATTTCGACGATTTTTCGTGTGCTATAGCACACCATTTTTTGGGTGATCCGGATTCTGACGTCAAAAGTGCCAAATTTTTTTGTGAACGTCCGTCAAGACCTTGGCTATGCATCCGGTTGGCCCTCACGGCCATTCCAACCCATTTTCAAGGTCAAAATAGCCCCGACGCGCGAATACTCCCATTTCAACAATTTTTCGTGTGCTATAGCACACCATTTTTTGGGTGATCCACATCCCGACGTCAAAAGTGCCATAAATAAATTTTGACGTCCGTCAAGACCTTGGCTATGCATCCGGTTGGCCCTCACGGCCATTCCGACCCATTTTCAAGGTCAAGATAGCCCCAAAGCGCACATATCCCCATTTCGACGATTTTTCGTGTGCTATAGCACACCATTTTTTGGGTGATCCAAATCCCGACGTCAAAAGTGCCAAAAAATTTTGTTGACGTCCGTCAAGACCTTGGCTGTGCATCCGGTTGGCCCTCACGGCCATTCCAACCCATTTTCAAAATCAAAATAGCCCCGAAGCTCGCATACCCCCATTTCGATGATTTTTCGTGTGCTATAGGACACCATTTTTTGGCTTATCCGGATCCCGTTGTCAAAAGTGCCAAAAAATTTTGTGGACGTCCGTCAAGACCTTGGCTATGCATCCGGTTGGCCCTCACGGTCATTCCGACCCATTTTCAAGGTCAAAATAGCCCCGAAGCCCGCATACCCCCATTTCGACGATTTTTCGTGTGCTATAGCACACCATTTTTTGGGTGATCCGGATCCCAATGTCAAAAGTGCCAAAAAAATTTGTGGACGTCTGTCAAGACCTTCGATATGCATCCGGTTGGCCCTCACGGCCATTCTGACTAATTTTCAAGGTCAAAATAGCCCCGAAGCGCACATACTCCCATTTTGATGATTTTTGGTATGCTATAACACACCATTTTTTGGGTGATTCGGATCCCGACATCAAAAGTGCCAAAATTTATTGTGTACGTCTGTCAAGACCTTGGCTATGCATCCGATTGGCCCTCACGGCCATTCCGACCCATTTTCAAGATCAAAATAGCCTCAAAGCGCGCATACCCCCATTTTGATGATTTTTCGTGTGTTATAGCACACCATTTTTTGGGTGATCCGAATCCCAATGTCAAAAGTGCCAAAAAATTTTGTTGACGTCCGTCAAGACCTTGGCTGTGCATCCGATTGGCCCTCACGTCCATTCCGACCCATTTTCAAGGTCAAAATAGCCCCGAAGCGCGCATACCCCCATTTCAACGATTTTTCGTGTGCTATAGCAATCCATTTTTTAGGTGATCCGGATCCTGATATCAAAAGTGCCAAAAAATTTTGTGGACGTCCGTGAAGACCTTGGCTATGCATCCGGTTGGCCCTCACGGCCATTCCAACCCATTTTCAAGGTCAAAATAGCCCCGAAGCGCGCATACCCCCATTTCAACAATTTTTCGTGTGCTACTACACACCATTTTTTGGGTGATCCGAATCCCGACGTCAAAAGTGCCAAATTTTTTTGTGGACGTCTGTCAAGACCTTGGCTATGCATCTGGTTGTCCCTAACAGCTATTCCGACCCATTGTCAAGGTAAAAATAGCCCCAAAGCGCGCATACCCCCATTTCGACGATTTTTCGTGTGCTATAGCACACCATTTTTTGGGTGATCCGGATCCCGACGTTAAAAGTGACAACAATTTTTGTGGACGTCCGTCAAGACCTTGGCTATGCATCCGGTTGGCCCTCACGGCCATTCCAACCCATTTTTAAGGTCAAAATAGCCCCGAAGCGCGCATACCTCCTTTTCGATGATTTTTCGTGTGCTATAGCACACTATTTTTTTGGGTGATCCAGATCCCGACGTAAAAAGTGCCAAAAATATTTGTGGACGTCCGTCAAGACATTGGCTATGCATCCGGTTAGCCCTCACGGCCATTCCGACCCATTTTCAAGGTCAAAATAGCCCCGAAGCGCGCATACCCCCATTTCGATGATTTTTCGTGTGCTATAGCACAATATTCTTTGGCTGATCCGGATCCCGACGTCAAAAGTACCAAACTTTTTGTGGACGTCCATCAAGACCTTGTCTATGCATCCGGTTGGCCCTCACGGCCATTCTGATCCATTTTCAAGATCAAAATAGCCCCGAAGCGCGCATACCCCCATTTTGACGATTTTTCGTGTGCTATAGCACACACCATTTTTTGGGTGATCCGGATCCCGACGACAAAAGTGCCAAAAAATTTTGTGGACGTCCGTCAAGACTTTGGATATGCATCCGGTTGGCCCTCCGGCCATTCAGACCCAGTTTCAATGTCAAAATAGCCCCGAAGCACGCATACCCCATTTCGATGATTTTTCGTGTGCTACAACACACCATTTTTTGGGTGATCCGGATCCCGATGTCAAAAGAGCCAAAAAATTTTGTGGACGTCGCTCATGACCTTGGCTATGCATCCGGTTGGTCCACACGGCCATTCCGACCCATTTTCAATGTAAAAATAGCTCTAAAGCGCGCACACCCCCATTTCGATGATTTCGTGTAGTATAGCACACCATTTTTTGGGTGATTCGGATCCCGACGTCAAAAGTGACAACAATTTTTTGTGGACGTCCGTCAAGACATTGGCTATGCATTCGGTTGGCCCTCATGGGCATTCCGACCCATTTTCAAGGTCAAAATAGCCCCGAAGCGTGCATACCCCCATTTCGATGATTTTTGTATGCTATAACACACCATTTTTTGGGTGATCCGGATCCCGAAGTCAAAAGTGCCAAAAAATTTTGTGAACATCCGTCAGGACCTTGGCTGTGCATCCAGTTAGACCTCACGGCCATTCCGACCCATTTTCAATGTCAAAATAGCCCCGAAGCGCATACTTCCATTTCGATGATTTTTCGTGTGCTATATCATACCGTATTTTGGGTGATCCGGATCCCGATGTCAAAAGTGCCAAAAAAAATTTTGGACGTCCATCAAGACCTTGTCTATACATACGATATGCCCTCATGGACATTACGACCCATTTTCAAGGTCAAAATAGCCCCAATGCGCGCATACCCCCATTTCGACGATTTTTCGTGTGCTATAGCACACCATTTTTTGGGTGATCCGGATCCCGACGTCAAAAGTGCCAAAAAATTTTGTGGACATCCGTCAAGACCTTGGCTATGCATCCGGTTGTCCCTCACGGCCATTCCAACCCATTTTCAAGGTCAAAAGAGCGTCGAAGCCCGCATACCCCCATTTCGATGATTTTTCGTGTGCTACAGCACACCATTTTTTGGGTGATCCGGATTCTGACGTCAAAAGTGCCAAAAAAGTTTTTGGACGTCTGTCAAGACCTTGGCTATGCATCCGGTTGGCCCTCACGGCCATTCCGACCCATTTTCAAGGTCAAAATAGCCCCGAAGCGCGCATACCCCCATTTCAATAATTTTTCGTGTGCTATAGCACACCATTTTTTGGGTGATCCGGATCCCGATGTCAAAAGTGCCAAAAAACGTTTTTGACGTCCGTCACGACCTTGGATATTCATCCGGTTGACCCTCACGTCCATTCCGACCCATTTTCAAGGTCAAAATAGCCCCGAAGCGCGCATACCCCCATTTCGACGATTTTTCGTGTGCTATAGCATACCATTTTTTGGGTGATCCAGATCCAGACGTCAAAAGTGCCAAATATTTTTGTGGACGTCCGTCAAGACCTTGGCTATGCATCCGGTTGGCCCTCACAGCCATTCCGACCAATTTTCAAGGTCAAAATAGCCCCGTAGCTCGCATACCTCCATTTCGATTATTTTTTCTGTGCTATAGCACACCATTTTTTGGGTGATCAGGATCCCGACGTCAAAAGTGTCAAAAAATTTGGTTGACGTCCATCAAGACCTTGGTTATGCATCCAGTTGGCCCACCCACACGGCCATTCCAACCCATTTTCAAGGTCAAAATAGCCCCGAAGCGCGCATACCCCCATTTCGACGATTTTTCGTGTACTATAGCACACCATTTTTTGGCTGATCCAGATACCGATGTCAAAAGTGCCAAATGTTTTTGTGGACGTCCGTCAAGACCTTGGCTATGCATCCGGTTGGCCCTCACGGCCATTCCGACCCATTTTCAAGGTCAAAATAGCCCCAAAGCGCGCATACCCCCATTTTGATGACTATTTTTTGAGTGATCCGGATCCCGACATCAAAAGTGCCAAAAAATGTTTTAACGTCCATCACGATCTTGGCTATGCATCCAATTGGCCCTCACTTCCATTACGACCCATTTTCAAGGTCAAAATAGCCCCGAAGCGCGTATACCCCCATTTCGATGATTTTTCGTGTGCTATAGCATACCATTATTTGGGTGATCCAGATCCAGACGTCAAAAGTGCCAAATATTTTTGTGTACGTCCGTCAAGACCTTGGATATGCATCCGGTTGGCCCTCACGGCCATTCTGACCCATTTTCAAGGTCAAAATAGCCCCGAAGCGCGCATACCCCCATTTTGATGATTTTTTCTGTACTATAGCACACCATTTTTTGGGTGATCCGGATCCCGACGTCAAAAGTGTCAAAAAACTTTGTGGACGTCCGTCAAGACCTTATCTATGCATCCATTTGTCCCACACGGACATTCCGACCCATTTTCAATGTCAAAATAGCCTCGAAGCGCGCATACCCCCATTTCGATGATTTTTCGTGTACTAGCACACCATTTTTTGGCTGATCGGGATCCCGACGTCAAAAGTGATAAAAAAATTTGTGACGTCCGTCAAGACCTTGGTTATGCATCCGGTTGGCCCTCACGGCCATTCCGACCCATTATCAAGGTCAAAATAGCCACAAAGCGCGCATACCACCATTTCGACAATTTTTCGTGTGCTATAGCACACTATTTTTTAGGTGATCCGGATCCTGACATCAAAAGTGCCAAAAAATTTTGTGGACATCCGTCAAGACCTTGGATATGCATCCGGTTGGCCCTCACAGCCATTCCGACCCATTTTCAAGGTCAAAATAGCCCCGAAGCGCGCATACCCCCATTTCGACGATTTTTCGTGTGCTATAACACACCATTTTTTGGGTGATCCAAATTCAGACGTCAAAAGTGACAAAATATTTGGTGGACTCCGCCAAGACCTTGGCTATGCATCCGGTTGGCCCTCACATCCATTCCGACCCATTTTCAATGTCAAAATAGCCCCAAAGCGCATATACCCCCATTTCGACGATTTTTCGTGTGCTATAGCTCACCATTTTTTGGGTGATCCGGATCCCAACAACAAAAGTGCCAAAAAATTTTATGGACGTCCGTCAAGACCTTGTCTATGCATCCGGTTGGCCCTCACGGCCATTCCGACCCATTTTCAAGATCAAAATAGCCCCGAAGCGCGTATACCCCCATTTCGATGATTTTTCATGTGCTATAGCACACCATTGTTTTGGTGATCGGAATCCCGATGTCAAAAGTGTAAAAAATTTTGTGGACATCCATCAAGACCTTGTCTATGCATCCGGTTAGCCCTCACAGCCATTCTGACCCACTTTCAAGGTTAAAATAGCCCCGAAGCGTGCATACCCCCATTTTGACGATTATTCGTGTGCTATAGCACACTTTTTTTTGGGTGATCCGGATCTTGACCTCAAAAGTGCCAAAAGTTTTTGTGGACGTCCCTCAAGACCTTGGCTATGCATCCGGTTGTCCCTAACGGCCATTCCGACCCATTTTCAAGGTCAAAATAGCCCTGAAGCGCGCATACCCATATTTCGATGATTTTTCGTGTGCTATAGGACACCATTTTTTGGGAGATCCGAATCCCGATGTCAAAAGTGCCAAAACAATTTTGTGAACGTCTGTCAATACCTTGGCTATGCATCCGATTGGCCCTCATGGCCATTCCGACCCATTTTCAAGGTCAAAATACCCCGAAGCGCGCATACCTCCATTTCGACAATTTTTCTCGTGCTACAGCACACCATTTTTTGGGTTATCCGGATCCCGACGTCAAAAGTGCCAAACAATTTTATGGACGTCCGTCAAGACCTTGGCTATGCATCCGGTTGGCCCTCACGGCCATTCCGACACATTTTCAAGGTCAAAATAGCCCCGTAGCTCGCATACCTCCATTTCGATGATTTTTTCTGTGCTATAGCACACCATTTTTTGGGTGATCCGGATCCCCACGTCAAAAGTATCAAAAAATTTTGTTGACGGCCGTCAAGACCTTGGCTATACATCCAGTTGGCCCACACGGCCATTCCAACCCATTTTCAAGGTCAAAATAGCCCCGAAGCGCGCATACCCCCATTTCGATGATTTTTCGTGTACTATAGCACACCATTTTTTGGCTGATCTAGATACCGATGTCAAAAGTGCCAAATTTTTTTGTGGACATCCGTCAAGACCTTGGCTATGCATCCGGTTGGCCCTCACGGCCATTCCGACCCATTTTCAAGGTCAAAATAGCCCCAAAGCGCGCATACCCCCATTTTGATGATTTTTCGTGTGCTATAGCACACTATTTTTTGAGTGATCCGGATCCCGACATCAAAAGTGCCAAAAAAGGTTTTAACGTCCGTCACGACCTTGGCTATGCATCCAATTGGCCCTCACGGCCATTACGACCCATTTTCAAGGTCAAAATAGCCCCGAAGCGCGTATACCCCCATTTCGACGATTTTTCGTGTGCTATAGCATACCATTATTTGGGTGATCCATATCCAGACGTCAAAAGTGCCAAATATTTTTGTGTACGTCCATCAAGACCTTGGATATGCATCCGGTTGGCCCTCACGGCCATTCCGACCCATTTTCAAGGTCAAAATAGCCCCGAAGCGCGCATACCCCCATTTCGATGATTTTTTCTGTACTATAGCACACCATTTTTTGGGTGATCCGGTCCCGACGTCAAAAGTGTCAAAAAACTTTGTGGACGTCCGTCAAGACCTTAGCTATGCATCCATTTGTCCCACACGGACATTCCGACCCATTTTCAATTTCAAAATAGCCTCGAAGCGCGCATACCCCCATTTCGATGATTTTTCGTGTACTAGCACATCATTTTTTGGCTGATCCGGATCCCGACGTCAAAAGTGATAAAAATTTTGTGACGTCCGTCAAGACCTTGGTTATGCATCCGGTTGGCCCTCACGGCCATTCCGACCCATTATCAAGGTCAAAATAGCCACAAAGCGCGCATACCCCCATTTCGACAATTTTTCGTGTGCTATAGCACACTATTTTTTAGGTGATCCGGATCCTGACATGAAAAGTGCCAAAAAATTTTGTGGACATCCGTCAAGACCTTGGATATGCATCCGGTTGGCCTTCACGGCCATTCCGACCCATTTTCAAGGTCAAAATAGCCCCGAAGCGCGCATACCCCCATTTCGACGATTTTTCGTGTGCTATAGCATACCATTATTTGGGTGATCCAGATCCACACTTCAAAAGTGCCAAATATTTTTGTGTACGTCCGTCAAGACCTTGGATATGCATCCGGTTGGCCCTCACGGCCATTCCGACCAATTTTCAAGGTCAAAATAGCCCCAAAGCGCATATACCCCCATTTCGACGATTTTTCGTGTGCTATAGCACACCATTTTTTGGGTGATTCGGATCCCGACAACAAAAGTGCCAAAAAATCTTATGGACGTCCGTCAAGACTTTGGCTATGTATCCGGTTGGCCCTCACGGCCATTCCGACCCATTTTCAAGATCAAAATAGCCCCGAAGCGATAATACCCCCATTTCGATGATTTTTCATGTGCTATAGCACACCATTGTTTTGGTGATCCGGATCCCGATGTCAAAAGTGTAAAAAATTTTGTGGACATCCGTCAAGACCTTGTCTATGCATCCGGTTGGCCCTCACAGCCATTCTGACCCACTTTCAAGGTTAAAATAGCCCCGAAGCGCGCATACCCTATTTCGACGATTATTCGTGTGCTATAGCACACTATTTTTTGGGTGATCCGGATCTTGACCTCAAAAGTGCCAAAAGTTTTTGTGGACGTCCCTCAAGACCTTGGCTATGCATCCGGTTGTCCCTAACGGCCATTCCGACCCATTTTCAAGGTCAAAATAGCCCTGAAGCGCGCATACCCACATTTCGATGATTTTTCGTGTGCTATAGCACACCATTTTTTGGGAGATCCGGTTCCCGATGTCAAAAGTGCCAAAACAATTTTGTGAACGTCCGTCAATACCTTGGCTATGCATCCGATTGGCCCTCACGGCCATTCCGACCCATTTTCAAGGTCAAAATACCCCGAAGCGCGCATACCTCCATTTCGATAATTTTACTCGTGCTACAGCACACCATTTTTTGGGTGATCCGAATCCCGACGTCAAAAGTGCCAAAAAGTTTTGTGGACGTCCGTCAAGACCTTGGCTATGCATCCGGTTGGCCCTCACGGCCATTCCGACCCATTTTCATGGTCAAAATAGCCCCGTAGCTCGCATACCTCCATTTCGATGATTTTTTCTGTGCTATAGCACACCATTTTTTGGGTGATCCGGATCCCGACGTCAAAAGTGTCAAAAATTTTAGTTGACGTCCGTCAAGACTTTGGCTATGCATCCAGTTGGCCCTCACGGCCATTCCGACCCATTTTCAAGGTCAAAATAGCCCCGTAGCTCGCATACCTCCATTTCGATGATTTTTTCTGTGCTATAGCACACCATTTTTTGGGTGATCCGGATCCCGACGTCAAAAGTGTCAAAAATTTTAGTTGACATCCGTCAAGACTTTGGCTATGCATCCAGTTGGCCCACACGGCCATTCCAACCCATTTCAAGGTCAAAATAGCCCCGAAGCGCGCATACCCCTATTTCGACGATTTTTCGTGTACTATAGCACACCATTTTTTGGCTGATCCAGATACCGATGTCAAAAGTGGCAAATTTTTTTGTGGACGTCCGTCAAGACCTTGGCTATGCATCCGGTTGGCCCTCACGGCAATTCCGACCCATTTTCAAGGTCAAAATAGCCCCAAAGTGCGCATACCCCCATTTTGGTGATTTTTCGTGTGCTATAGCACACTATTTTTTGAGTGATACGGATCCCAACATCAAAAGTGCCAAAAAACGTTTGGACGTCCGTCACGACCTTGGCTATGCATCCGATTGGCCCTCACGGCCATGACGACCCATATTCAAGGTCAAAATAGCCCCGAAGCGCGCATACCCCCATTTCAACAATTTTTCGTGTGCTATAGCATACCATTATTTGGGTTATCCAGATCCAGACGTCAAAAGTGCCAAATATTTTTGTGTACGTCCGTCAAGACCTTGGATATGCATCCGGTTGGCCCTCACGGCCATTCCGACCTATTTTCAAGGTCAAGATAGCCCCGAAGCGTGCATACCCCCATTTCGACGATTGTTCGTATGCTATAGCACACCATTTTTTGGGTGATCCGGATCCCGACGTCAAAAGTGCCAAAACTTTTTGTGGACATCCGTCAAGACCTTGGATATGCATCCGGTTGGCCCTCACGGCCATTCCGACCCATTTTCAAGGTCAAAATAGCGTCAAAGCCCGCATACCCCCATTTCAACGATTTTTCGTGTGCTACAGCACACCATTTTTTGGGTGATCCAGATCCAGACGTCAAAAGTGCCAAATATTTTTGTGGACATCCGTCAAGACCTTGGCTATGCATCCGGTTGGCCCTCACGGCCATTCCGACCCATTTCAAGGTCAAAATAGCCCCGTAGCTCGCATACCTCCATTTCGATGATTTTTTCTGTGCTATAGCACACCATTTTTTGGGTGATCCGGATCCCGACGTCAAAAGTGTCAAAAAATTTTGTTGACGTCCGTCAAGACCTTGGTTATGCATCCAGTTGGCCCACACGGCCATTCCAACCCATTTTCAAGGTCAAAATAGCCCCGAAGCGCGCATACCCCCATTTCGACGATTTTTCGTATACTATAGCACACCATTTTTTGACTGATCCAGATACCGATGTCAAAAGTGCCAAATGTTTTTGTGGACGTCCGTCAAGACCTTGGCTATGCATCCGGTTGGCCCTCACGGCCATTCCGACCCATTTTCAAGGTCAAAATAGCCCCAAAGCGCGCATACCCCCATTTTGATGATTTTTCGTGTACTATAGCACACTATTTTTTGAGTGATCCGGATCCCGACATCAAAAGTGCCAAAAAAAGTTTTAACGTCCGTCACGACCTTGGATATGCATCCGATTGGCCCTCACGGCCATTACGACCCATTTTCAAGGTCAAAATAGCCCCGAAGCGCGTATACCCCCATTTCGATGATTTTCGTGTGCTATAGCATACCATTATTTGGGTGATCCAGATACAGACGTCAAAAGTGCAAAATATTTTTGTGTACGTCCATCAAGACCTTGGATATGCATCCGGTTGGCCCTCACGGCCATTCCGACCCATTTTCAAGGTCAAAATAGCCCCGAAGCGCGCATACCCCCATTTCGATGATTTTTTCTGTGCTATAGCACACCATTTTTTGGGTGATCCGGATCCCGACGTCAAAAGTGTCAGAAAACTTTGTGGACGTCCGTCAAGACCTTAACTATGCATCCATTTGTCCCACACGGACATTCCGACCCATTTTCAATGTCAAAATAGCCTCGAAGCGCGCATACCCCTATTTCGATGATTTTTCGAGTACTAGCACACCATTTTTTGGCTGATCCGGATCCCGACGTCAAAAGTGATAAAAAATTTTATGACGTCCGTCAAGACCTTGGTTATGCATCCGATTGGCCCTCACGGCCATTCCGGCCCATTTTCAAGGTCAAAATAGCCACAAAGCGCGCATACCCCCATTTCGACGATTTTTCGTGTGCTATAGCACACTATTTTTTAGGTAATCCGGATCCTGACATCAAAAGTGCCAAAAAATTTTGTGGACGTCCGTCAAGACCTTGGCTATGCATCCGGTTGGCCCTAACGGCCATTCCGACCCATTTTCAAGGTCAAAATAGCCCCAAAGCGCGCATACCCCCATTTCGATGATTTTTCGTGTGCTATAACACACCATTTTTTGGGTGATCCAAATTCAGACGTCAAAAGTGACAAAATATTTTGTGGACTCCGTCAAGACCTTGGCTATGCATCCGGTTGGCCCTCACATCCATTCTGACCCTTTTTCAAGGTCAAAATAGCCCCAAAGCGCATATACCCCCATTTCGACGATTTTTCGTGTGCAATAGCACACCATTTTTGGGGTGATCCGGATCCCAACAACAAAAGTGCCAAAAAATTTTATGGACGTCCATCAAGACCTTGGCTATGCATCCGGTTGGCCCTCACGGCCATTCCAACCCATTTTCAAGATCAAAATAGCCCCGAGGCACGCATACCCCCATTTCGATGATTTTTCATGTGCTATAGCACACCATTGTTTTGGTGATCCAGATCCCAATGTCAAAAGTGTAAAAAATTTCATGGACATCCGTCAAGACCTTGTCTATGCATCCGGTTGGCCCTCACAGCCATTCTGACCCACTTTCAAGGTTAAAATATCCCCGAAGCGCGCATACCCCCATTTCGACGATTATTCGTGTGCTATAGCACACTATTTTTTGGGTGATCCGGATCTTTACCTCAAAAGTGCCAAAAGTTTTTGTGGACGTCCCTCAAGACCTTGGCTATGCATCCGGTTGTCCCTAACGGCCATTCCGACCCATTTTCAAGGTCAAAATAGCCCTGAAGCGCGCATACCCACATTTCGATGATTTTTCGTGTGCTATACCACACCATTTTTTGGGAGATCCGGATCCCGATGTCAAAAGTGCCAAAACAATTTTGTGAACGTCCGTCAATACCTTGGCTATGCATCCGATTGGCCCTCACGGCCATTCCGACCCATTTTCAAGGTCAAAATACCCCGAAGCGCGTATACCTCCATTTCGACAATTTTTCTCGTGCTACAGCACACCATTTTTTGGGTGATCCGGATCCCGACGTCAAAAGTGCCAAACATTTTTGTGGACGTCCGTCAAGACCTTGGATATGCATCCTGTTGGCCCTCACGGCCATTCCAACCCATTTTCAAGGTCAAAATAGCCACGAAGCGCGCATACCCCCATTTCGACGATTTTTCGTGTACTATAGCACACCATTTTTTGGGTGAGCCGGATACCGACGACAAAAGTGCCAAAAATATTTGTGGACGTCCGTCAAGACCTTGACTATGCATCCGGTTGGCCCTCACGGCCATTCAGACCCATTTTCAAGGTCAAAATAGCCCCGAAGCGCGCATACCCCCATTTCGATGATTTTTCATATACTATAACACACCATTTTTTGGGTGATCCGAATCCCGACGTCAAAAGTACCAAAACAAAATTGACGACCTTCAAGACCTTGGCTTTGCATTCGGTTGTCCCTCATGGCCATTCCGACCCATTTTCAAGGTCAAAATAGCCCCGAAGCGCGCATACCCCCATTTCGACGATTTTTCGTGTGCTATAGCACACCATTTTTTGGGTGATCCGAATCCCGACAATGAAAGTACGAAAAAATTTTGTGGACGTCCGTCAAGACCTTGGCTATGCATCCGGTTGGCCTTCACGGCCATTCCAACCCATTTTCAATGTCAAAATATCCCGAAGCGCGCGTACCCCCATTTCGATGATTTTTCGTGTGCTATAGCGCACCATTTTTTGGGTGATATGGATTTCGACGTTAAAAGTGCCAAAAAACTTTGTGGACGTCCGTCAAGACCTTGGCTATGCATCCGGTTGGCCCTCATGGCTATTCCAACCCATTTTCAAGGTCAAATAGCCCCGAAGCGCGCATACCCCCATTTCGACGATTGTTTGTGTGCTATAGCACACCATTTTTGGGTGAATAGGATCCCGACGTCAAAGTGCCAAATATTTTTGTGGACGTCCGTGAAGACCTTGGCTATGCATTCGGTGTTCCGTCATGGCCATTCCGACCCATTTTCAAGGTCAAAATAGCCCCGAAGCGCGTATACCCCTATTTCAACGATTTTTCGTGTGCTATACCACACCATTTTTTGGGTGATCCGGATCCCGACGTCAAAAGTGCCAAATATTTTTGTGGACGTCCGTCAAGACCTTGGCTATGTATCCGATTGGCCCTCACGGCCATTCCGACCCTTTTTCAAGGTCAAAATAGCCCCGAAGCGCGCATACCCCCATTTCGACAATTTTTCGTGTGCTATAGCACACCATTTTTGGGTGATCCGGATCCCGACGTCAAAAGTGCCAAAAGTTTTTGTTGACGTCCGTCAAGACCTTGGCTGTGCATCCGGTTGTCCCTCACGGCCATTTCAACCCATTTTCAAGGTCAAAATAGCCTCGAAGCGCGCATACCCCCATTTCAACGATTTTTCGTGTGCTATAGCACACCATTTTTTGGGTGATCCGGATCCCGATGTCAAAAGTGCCAAAAGAATTTGTGGACGTCCGTCAATACCTTGGCTATACATCCGGTTGGCCCTCACGGCCATTCCGACCCAATTTCAAGGTCAAAACAGCCCCGAAGCGCGCCTACCCCCATTTCGACGATTTTTCGTGTGCTATAGCACACCATTTTTTGGGTGATCCAGATCCCGACGTCAAAAGTGCCAAAACAATTTTGTGGACGTCCGTCAAGACCTTGGCTATGCATCTGGTTGGCCGTCATGGCCATTCTGACCCATTTTCAAGGTAAAAATAACCCTAAAGCGCGCATACCCCCATTTCGACGATTTTTCGTGTGCTATAGCACACCATTTTTTGGGTGATCCAGATCCCAACGTCAAAAGTGCCAAACAATTTTGTGGACGTCCGTCAAGACCTTGGCTATGCATACGGTTGGCCTCACGGCCATTCTGACCCATTTTCAAGGTCAAAATAGCCCCAAAGCGCGCATACCCCCATTTCGACAATTTTTCGAATGCTATAGCACACCATTTTTTGGGTGATCCGGATCCCGACGTCAAAAGTGCCAAAAATTTTTGTTGACGTCCGTCAAGACCTTGGCTGTGCATCCGGTTGTCCCTCACGGCCATTCCAACACATTTTCAAGGTCAAAATAGCCCCGAAGCGCGCATACCCCCATTTCGATTTTTTTTTTTGGCTGATCCGGATCTCGACGTCAAAAGTGCCAAACAAATTTGTGGACGTTCTTCAAGACCTTGGCTATGCATTCGTTTGGCCCTGACGGCCATTCCGACCAATTTTCAAGGTCAAAATAGCCCCGAAGCGCGCATACCCCCATTTCGATGATTTTTCGTGTGCTTGGGTGATCCGGATCCCGACGTCAAAAGTGCAAAAAAAATTTGTGGACGTCCGTCAAGACCTTGGCTATGCATCTAGTTGTCCCTCACGGCCATTCCGACTAATTTTCAAGGTCAAAATAGCCCCAAAGCGCGCATACCCCCATTTCAACGATTTTTCGTGTGCTATAGCACACCATTTTTTGGGTGATCCGGATTCCGACGTCAAAAGTGCCAATTATTTTTGTGGACGTCCGTCAAGACCTTGGATATACATCCGGTTGGCCCTCACGGCCATTCCGACCCATTTTCAAGGTCAAAATAGCCCCGAAGTGCGCATACCCCCATTTCGACGATTTTTCGTGTGCTATGGCACACTATTTTTTGGGTGATCCGGATCCCGACGTCAAAAGTGACAAAAAATTTTGTGGACGTCCATCAAGACCTTGTATATGCATCCGGTTGGACCTCACGGCCATTCCGACCCATTTTCAAGGTCAAAATAGCCCCGAAGCGCGTATACCCCCATTTCGATAATTTTTCGTGTGCTATAGCACACCATTTTTTGGGTGATCGGGATCCCTACGTCAAAAGTGCCAAAAAAATTTTTGACGTCCGTCACCATCTTGGCTATGCATCCGCTTGGCCCTCACGGCCATTCTGACCAATTTTCAAGGTCAAAATAGCCCCGAAGCGCGCATACCCCCATTTCGATGATTTTTCGTGTGCTATAACACACCATTTTTTGGGTGATCCGGATCCAGACAACAAAAGTGCCAAAAATTTTGTTGGACGTCCGTCAAGACCTTGGCTATGCATCCGGTTGGCCCTCACGGCCATTCCAACCAATTTTTAAGGTCAAAATAGCCCCGAAGCGCGCATACCCCCATTTCGACGATTTTTCGTGTGCTATAGCACACCATTTTTTGGGTGATCCGGATCCCGACGTCAAAAGTGTCAAAAAACTTTGTGGACGTCCGTCAAGACCTTAGCTATGCATCCATTTGTCCCACACGGACATTCTGACCCATTTTCAATGTCAAAATAGCCTCGAAGCGCGCATACCCCCATTTCGATGATTTTTCGTATACTAGCACACCATTTTTTGGGTGATCATGATCCCGATGTCAAAAGTGCCAAAATAATTTGTGGACGTCCGTCAGGACCTTGGCTATGCATCCTGTTGGCCCTCACGGCCATTCTGACCCATTTTCAAGGTCAAAATAGCCCCGAAGCGCGCATACCCCCATTTCGACGATTTTTCGTGTGCTATAGCACACCATTTTTTGGGTGATCCGGATCCCGATGTCAAAAGTGCCAAAAAAATTTGTGGACGTCTGTCAAGACCTTGGCTATGCATCCGGTTGTCCCTCACGGCCATTCCGACCCATTTTCAAGATCAAAATAGCCCCGAAGCGCGCATACACCCATCCATATTAGGAACACACAACCTCCCTTGATACCTCAATACACTGTCTTCTCCTAAGGAGAATGACTCGTTCGTCTTGCCAAGAACCTATTCCGTTAACTCCATCAATAGTTGATCAAGGTGTTGTTTGGACTTCACCTCAACCACCAATGATGACTCGGAGCTATGATGAACCGTGGCACCTCCATTTAGCAAACTCACCAATCGCACTCCCAATCTAGTCAAGCGATAAACATCTTTTACTAGATCTTTCTTGTCTTCTTCGATATGAGACACACTACCCATAGTCGTACGACTTAAAGCATCCGCCACCACATTTGCCTTGCCGGGATGATATAGGACACTCATATCATAATCTTTGAACAAATCTAACCACCTTCTTTGTCGAAGATTCAAATCTTTTTGGGTAAACACATATTGAAGGCTCTTATGATCAGTGAAAACATCCACATGAACACCATACAAGTAGTGTGTCCATATTTTTAAAGCAAACACCACGGCCGCTAACTCAAGGTCATGAGTAGGATAATTTCTCTCATGCACCTTAAGTTGCCGCGAAGCATAGGCAATCACCTTCCCATTTTGCATAAGCACACACCCCAAACCTACGCGGGATGCATCATAATACACAATGAACCCTTTAGATCCTTCCGGTAAAGTTAACACCGGAGCGGAAGTAAGCCTATCCTTCAATAATTGAAAACTCTTCTCGCATGCCTCTGACCATTCAAACTTTTTACCTTTTTGAGTCAATGAAGTCAAAGGAGATGCAATGGATGAAAAGCCTTCTACGAACCTTCGATAATAACCCGCTAGACCCAAGAAACTCCTAATGTCAGTTTGGGTCAAGGGTCTAGGCCAGTTTCTTACCGCATCTGTCTTCCTTGGGTCTACCTCAACTCCCTCACTAGAGATGATGTGCCCAAGAAATGCCACCGACCTCAGCCAAAACTCGCACTTGCTATACTTGGCAAACAATTTATGTTCCCTAAGGGTTTGCAATACTACCCTTAGATGATCCATGTGGTCAACCTCATTTTTCGAATACACCAAGATATCATCGATAAATACAATAACGAATGAATCAAGGTAATTTCGAAACACCCTGTTCATCAGATCCATAAACGCCGCCGGAGCATTTGTGAGACCAAAGGACATAACCACAAACTCATAATGCCCATATCGAGTCCGAAAAGCTGTCTTTGGAATATCTTCATTTCTCACTCTAAGCTGGTGGTACCCGAACCTCAAATCAATCTTTGAGAAGTAACTCGCTCCTTGGAGTTGATCAAATAAATCATCAATCCGAGGAAGAGGATACTTGTTCTTGATGGTAACCTTGTTGAGTTGTCGGTAGTCAATACACATCCTCAAGGACCCATCCTTCTTTTTCACGAACAAGACCGGACCACCCCATGGAGAAATTCTAGGCCTTATAAAGCCCTTGTCTAGCAAATCTTTAAGTTGTGCCTTCAATTCCTTTAACTCGGCCGCAGCCATTCTATAAGGAGGAATAGAGATAGGATTTGTTTCCGGTAGCAAATCGATACCGAAATCGATTTCCCGTTCGGGAGGAATGCCTGGAAGGTAATCAGGAAAGACCTCCTTAAATTCACTCACCCCGGGGACTAACTCTATAGGAGGAACTTCGGAATCCACTTCTTGGACTCTCACAATATGGTAGAGATACCCCTTCGAGATCATTTTACACGCCTTTAGGCATGTTATGAAACGACCTCTAGGAAGAGAATTTCCACCCTTCCACTCTATAACGGGTTCATTTGGGAAACAAAACCTCACAATTTTGGTCCTACAATCGATGGAAGCGAAACTAGCATGCAACCAGTCCATACCTAATATGACATCAAAATCAAGCATGTCTAGCTCAACTAGATCAATATGAGAAACTCTATGAGCCATTGAAATAGGGCAATTTCGATAGACCCTTTTTGCTACCACTGATTCACCAACCGGAGTAGACACCAAAATAGGTTCATGAAAAAAATCGGGTAATGTACTAAACTTCTTAGCTACTAATGGAGTAACGAAAGACAAAGTAGCACCCGGATCAAGTAATGCATACACATCAATGGCAAAGATTTGTAACATACCAGTCACCACATCGGGAGAGGCCTCTTGGTCATCTCTCGAACGAAGAGCATAAAAACGGTTCTTCTTAGGAGCCTCACTCACTTACTTTTGCACATTCCTTTCTCGGTTCCTTATGTTAGGGCAGTCCCTAACTTTGTGATCACTCTTCCCACAACTAAAGCAATTTCCCGTTCCGATCAAACATTCACCATAGTGCTCCTTCCCACACTTAACACAAGTAGGCTTCTCATTAGATGAGTTTCCACCCTTTCCTTTTGCAACTTTTGATCTAGGGGCTTTAGGATCCCTAGTCTTGGGAAATTTGGATGGAACGTGGTTTGAGAACCTCTTCTTGAATCTAGGCCTGTCTTGAATTCCCAACCTATCTTTAGCAGTTTCACTCTCAGAATACCTTGTCCTTCTTGAGTCCTTATCCTTATCCTTCCTTTCTGCTCTAGCCTCCTCAACCCTTCTTGCATGCACCATGAGATGACCAATGTTCATGTTATCATGTAGCATAGCCGATTGACATTCCTCTTGTAAGTCGTCCGATATACCTGTCACATATCGACTCATTTCGTCTCTAGGGTCGGAGACCAAAGACGGAGCATATTTGGCCAATTGAGTAAATTTCAGAGAATACTCATGAACACTCATCGTTCCTTGGCGGAGATTGATGAATTCCACCACCTTCGTTTCCCTCATCTCTCTAGGGAAGAACCAATCAATGAAGGCCCCTTTGAATAACTCCCACGTCACTAACCCACTTCCAAGTGGCCTGTTGTCCTTCCATTGCACATACCATATCTGAGCGACATCCTTGAGTTGGTATGAGGCCAACTCGGCATTCTCGCTAGATGACAGCCCCATAGCACACAAAATCTTGTGAACCTCATCAATAAATTCCTGAGGGTCTTTATCAACCTTCGACCCATAAAAGACAAGAGGATTCATTCGAGTGAAATCCCTAAGTCTGGAGGCCATAGTCTGTTCATGGACTCTAGGTGCCAAATCCCTATTGGCTTGAGCAGTCATAGCTTGGGCTTGCACGGTTGAGGCTTGAGCTTGAGTAGTCATGGCTTGAGCCATTTGAGCAATAATAGCTCTCATCTGAGCTTCTGTCATCGGTGGAGGATCAGCAGGAACCTGGTCATCAATAGCAACCTCTTCAAGAGGAGGAGCAGGTTCATCACGAGGAATTCCCGCAGCAGCCATCTCTTTCTCAAGTCTTCGAGCCGCGTTTCTTCTAGTATTCATCTCCTATAATCAAAACACAAGGTTCAGGCGAAAGCATATCCGACGTACATTCTAGGGGCACGATATGGATTTCCAACAATGAGAATGATTCCTAATCACCAAATAAGTTCCTTATCATAAGTGTGGCGCGCTTCACAATTATGAATATAAACTTAAATAACGTGGTTGAGAGAGAGACGTTAACATCAAGGATATTCAACCTCATGCTCTGATACTAAGTTTGTTACATTCGGGTTTACCCCCCAGACGTAACCGGCGTCGTCGTCCTCTCGGAGGACTAAGACAAGCCTCTTAGCTTCGTCATAGCATTCATCGACTAAAAATCAGAAAGAATTAAAAACTTTTTATCTACAACTACTCGGAGGTTTACATAGACCTCTACATACACATCATTATATATATCAAGTATACATAGACTTGTTCATATACGAAGATTACTTAGTCTTCTACTTTTATTTCATACACTTATATATTTAGAAAATAATAGTCATAAAACTGTCTCATCTCATTAACCATCTATCGATTACAATAAGTCTTGGGCATAGCCCTACATCAAATGAAAGAAGCCGCATATAGGTTGTCTACTACATCGTCTCAAGAGAATAGCAGAGTCAACATAGAATCATAGTAACTACACATCATAAAAGAGAGATATCGGCCACGTCCTCGAGAGAGTGAGGACCTACCACTTGGATGGCAAAATACCCAAGTCTTCCTTCCTAGCAATTTGGATCAAGCTCAACGACCCGAACCTAAAATGTTTGGGAAAAGGGAAAGAAAAGGGATTAGTACTCCACATGTACTAAGTATGGAATCTCATATACAATTACCAATCAAATATATTTAAAAAGGGACATTTATGAAAACATAATAGACTACATATGCAATTAAACCATAGCAAAGCAAAGTATACTAATGATAACCTTCAATAAGTCACAAGTGCAATGATCAAGTAAAATTACCATGTCTCCTACTCAATCAAGTAACCTACCAAGACTACAATTAGCAATTTGCTTACCAACATACTCTTCATATCATAATACGTCCTTCTTCAAGCAAAGACAACAACATTATATTCATAAGCATGTTATTCAACATACAAACCATTTACATTATACCATCTCTTTACATATATAATATTGACCTCTCAAAGTTCCTATCAAGGAAAACTGGTGCAAGGCGCAGGTAGAGTCCCATACCCCTACCTAAGCTATAGCCAACCTCTCAAGTTACTTTGATTAGCCTATACCTTATTCATTCATTTTAGTTTAGGGAACATTTGCCTTAACCGACATAGACCACATAATCGAACGTGGAATCCGGTGTCGTGAAACCTTACACCGATGGAAGGTGGTCTACCGGCCAAGGTAGAACCTAATGTAAACATAACTATATAGGTGGATCCACTAGCTAGTATCCTATGGTGGCAACAGAGTTCAAGAACTAAGAGGTAGATATCCCTATTTATACCATTTGGTAATATGGGCTGCTCCTCATGGGAATCCCTTTAAGTGACACATCCCTCATACATGGGAGTTATCGTCACATGGGCAACTTCTAGGATGAATCTTTCCTTTCTAGGGACAAGTCATCACCTCCCATTGTCAAGTTCGCTCGGTGCTAAGCTAAGTCCCCATTTAGAGAAATCTTTAGTCTTTATTAATTTTCTCAATTTAATTAGATAGGAGGGTCAATCCCTCGTATAATCATCATTATAGCTCAATAAGAATTTTATGAGAATTAGTCCTTTCATTAACAATTCATATAGGTGAAGTCAACCCTCGTACATCTCATCATATTAGGGCACATCGTACAACTTCCCTATATTGCATTACACCTAGCAACCTCACAACCAACCTAAGCATATCCATTCATGTATCATATCAACTTATCACATCAATCAAAGCATACTTCAACATAACATTATCACTTGATGACAATTAACCATAATTTGAAGTAAAGGCTAGGATCATCAAGACTTACCCATACTCCTCCATAATCCATCAATAAAGGACCATAACATTAACCCATAGATCAACCAGTCTTAGATCATCACGTCAATGTAATTCAATAATAAATCACAAGAAATAATCAAGGAGAAGCACTATACTATGAAGCAATACTACATCAAAGCTTAGTAACGTGATCTCAAGTGTAACTTCTTAATTTAGATTCAATATTCAAGAACATAGGTGTGAAGAACTTCAATTCATCATAATAGATCCATAATCAATGCAATATCAATCATTAAAGACCATTTAACTAAATATGAGATCAATCAAACACGACCTAATTCATATCAATTCTACATTTAGGGTTAAGGGTTAGGGGTCATCACCCACAATCTAGATCAAACTACATCAATTAACCATAATCAAGTTACAATTCATGATAATCTATTCATTCTAACCCAAGGAATACCTAATTAACTCAATTCACATGATCAAATTCGGATTTGGATGAAACCCATAAGAAACTCAACTTTTTGGAAAAAGCTTTGAAGGAACCCTTTGAGGAAAGAATCTCAAAGGTGAATTAGATCCCATACCTTAAGGTTTGATGACGTTTTGATGGTGAATTTCGTGCTAATCCAGCACCCAATGATCTCCCCAAGTTGATCTCCAATGGAGTCTTCCAATAGAGAGAGAAAGTAGAGAGAAGGAAGAGAGTTTTATTTTTGAGAGAATGATTAGGCTAATGAGGCTTGGGGTATTTATAGTAGGGTCTTAAGTCACTTAATTAGTCTCTCTTAAACCCCTAATTAACCCTAAGTCACTTAATTAATTAACTAACTAAAAACTAACTTTTCCGAAACTGTCACAGACCTTCCACGACGGATCCCCGACGACGGTCCGTCGTGGGCGTGACGGACTGACATCCCTCCGTCCTGCACATCCGTCACGTTGGTCAGAGACTTGTGCAGGAGGAGGCTTTCTCCCCAAGCGCACGACGGTTCCACGACAACGGAGCGTCGTGGCCATGATGGACTGGCTCCCCTCCGTCCTGCACATCCCTCACGCTGGCCAGAGACTTGTGCAGGCGGAGGCTTTCTCCCCAAGCGCTAAGGCTGGCATAACGGAGGCCTCGATGCCTCGTCGCGCCTGTGACGCCCCGCCATGGGGTTCGTCATGCCCTGCTGCTTCAGGGGTCCTCCTCGAGGGTCCTTGTTTGGTTCGTGGGGAGTCGTACCCTGACTTTTCCAGCATGATACCATCCCAAACAATATTCTACACCTATGGTTACAACTTTTTACCAAATTCCGACTCTTTAACTTGGTTAAATCAAAAGGACACTCTAGCCCTCTTATGAACCAATTTGCCGGACGTTTAAGAGTTTCGGTTCCAACACCACTTCAAAAGACTCCAAATATGCCTAATTGGCTAGGAACACTGGTTTAGATCCTAAGGAGACCATTTAAGTCTTATCACATGACCTCGGTAATTCAAAATGTTACATGGGTTGACTGATGCTGAGGTGAGGACATCTCTGGCCCAGATGGCACAGGCCATTACTATGCAGGCCCAGGCTATGACTGCCCAGGCCAACCGACAGGATGTTCAGAGGGAGAACCCACCACTTCGTAGCATGGCTGACAGGCTGAGAGACTTCACGAGGATGAATCCTCCTATTTTCACAGGGTCTAAGACTTCAGAGGACCCCCAAGAGTTTGTGGATGAGGTGCATAAGATTCTGGTGGCTATGGGGGCCACATATATTGAGAAGGCTGAGCTGGCTTCTTATCAGCTCAAGGATGTGGCACAGACTTGGTGCAAGATGTGGCAGGATAGCCGAGCTTTGGGCGGAGTTCCAGTCACTTGGGAGCTGTTTAAGATAGCCTTTCTGGAGAGATTCTTTCCCAGAGAGATGAGAGAAGCCAAGGTTGAGGAGTTCATCAACCTTAAACAAGGCTCTATGACGGTCAGGGAGTATTCCCTGAAGTTTGTTAAGCTATCAAGGTATGTTACTTTCCTTAGTATTTAATAGCAAGGATGAGGAGAGTACTGAGCTTTGTTGAAATTATCCAGGTATGCTACTTCCCTTGTTTCGAACAACAAGGATGAGATGAGCAGGTTCCTCACACGAATCAATGGAGACCTGGAGGAGGAGTGTCGGTCTGCGATGCTTCATGATAATATGGACCTTTCCAGGTTGATGGTGCATGTCCAGCAGGTGGAGGACAACCGCATAAAGAGGGGTATTCGTGATGCTAGGAGGCCTAAGCCTCAAGATCAGGCAGGTCCCAGCCATAGAGGCCATAGAAACAACTTTTGCGTCCGTGAGCAGCCAAGGTTTAAGAAGGGACTCTCCCACCAAGGGGAGTTAAGTTCACCCAATGGTCGCTATGATAGGGATTCCGAGTCCAGAGATAAGATAAAAAAGGGAATAGATACACCTAAGGAAAGGCAACCTTGCAGGAAGTGTTGCAGACAACATGGAGAAGAGTGTATGATGGGCTTTAACGCTTGTTACAACTGTGGAAAATCGGGTCACATGGTGAAGGATTGTCCGAATAGGAGAAGTCAAGAACAAGGGAAGGAGAGAGTTCAGACTAATGGCCCAAATGAAGAGGCTCCAAGAAGGCAATGATTCTTCGTACTCAAGTCTAGGGGTGCAGGGGAAGGCACTTCTGATGAAGCCTCGGGTGCGTAGCCTGAATTAGTCTTTCATTTATTTGACTGTGTATGGTGTTTATGCACTAGTATGAGGTTAATATGTTTGAGTCATCATGTTGGTTGCTGATTTGTATGACTTATATGGTGACTTGTGTTATATGCTTTAATGAGACTAGTTCAGGAAAGAATTCCTTAGTCTATTAATGTGAAGCTACTAGTAGGTTTCAAGGATGGGCACCATCATGTTAATATGTGAATCAGATATTCGCCAATGGAAGTATGGAAGTACCTATGTATGTGTACGTTCTATAGATGAATTATTTATTGTTAGTAAAGAGTAGTGTCATTCGGGGACGAATGTTCCTAAGGGGGGGATAATGTAACAACCCTAAAAATGAATAAGATAAATGCTTAAGGTGTCAAGAATGCTTGCGATTAGACCAAGGTTCACACGGATTGGTACGCGTAGAACCAGACCTTAGAACCCTTACTACGGCCAAGCCAACTAAATTGGGGAGTTAGTTGAGCTTGGAAAGGTTGGAGCCAACCAAGTAAGGCTCTCGAAAACGAAGATTTAATCGAAGGAGTTTTTATCGGACTTAAAAAGAAGAAATCTTAAGTTTTGAGGGTCTAGGGGTAAAATGGTCTTTTACCAGGCTAAGGGTAATATCGTAATTACCCTAAATATATAATTAATTAATTATTTAATAAAATGGAGGGGCAATTTGGGGAGAGAGAGCCGAAATTGAGCTCTTGAAGTGGAGTCTTGCTCCACCCGGGTTCGAACCTAGGTGGAAGCAATGATTTAAATTGTTTTTATTTAAATTGATAAATTAATGTAATTAATTTATATTTATTATTTATTAGCTGATTTAAAATAAAAGGAAAAATCAGATTTTTTATTATTAAGGAGAGTCCTAAATTGACTAAGTCATTATCTAAGCCTAAACAACTTCACACGTTTCACTCTCTCACAATCTCTCTCACGTTTCATCACCTCTCTCACGTTTGTTTCTGCCAAAACAACTTGAAGAACTGAAAAATATTAATAGTTCTTCACACTTGAAGAACTCACATGAAATTATAAGAAAAACAAAGTAACCAAAAACGTTAAGGCAAAGAGAAGATTCCATTGAGTTGGTGGTGAAACTTAAGGAGGCTTGGACTGATTTTTGGAGAGGATTTTGGGCAGAAACTTCACGTTTGAACAAGAAAATTAAGGTATGGGTTTCTTGTCTCTTGGTCCCTTTCCCAAGAGGCCCCTTACGATTCAAGATATTCACTCCGAAACTAGGGTTGTTCTCCCTTTTGCATGTCCTTGTCACTAGATCCCAATGATTTCGTAGGTTGGGTTTGTTTGCTGGTAGATTTAGGTAAGTGTGATGTTTTTATGTTGAATGTGAATATGTTTATGTGCGTGAAATCACGAAAATGACAACCAATGTGTGATCGAAAAAAGTGATGTGTGTGTGTGCGCGCTTGGTAGTGAGTTTAGCCACTGTTTTGAAGACGTGTAAAGCATGCTTTTTGTTGTATTTTATGTGTAAAAGTTGTACACAAAGTGATGTTCATTGTGATGAAATGTGGTTGATTGAATAACAATCTTATCGCCAAATAAATCTATGAAAGATGGGCCTAAAAATGTGTTAAAATGATTTATGAATGCACCCTATGAATCATGTGAAAACGTTGATGAAAATGAGTTGAAAAATGACCAAAATTTACAGCAACTATGCAATATTAATTTAGATTAAAGCTTAACAAAGAAATCTGGAAATTTACATGAATTTTAAAGGGGTGAGGCTGATACGCTCAAACTTACTTCTCAAATAAGAAGTAAAGCGGTCGTATCAAGTAAAGAACCCAACTAATGAGGTTGGGATCGATCCCACAAGGAAAATAGTTCAGACTTAACTTTATTTTATTATTACTATTATTTAGCCAACTGTTTTCCAATAAATCAAAAGACAAAAAGGGGGGTTTTATTTCTAAATTAATGAAAATAATTAACTAAATAAGAATGAACAACTAACAATTTTAACTTTCAGAGTTCAATCAAATTATAAAAGTAACTAGGGTTTTAGTGTTCCCCACAGGTTCCTAACTTGGTAAATCTAACTATAACATCTCTATCCTGATATCTTGCATGTAAAGTGATAAGTTATGTATCTCTAAATCCTTGGTCCGGCATCTAGAGAATTTCACTCCGCACCTTGGTCCGGCTACGTGTGTTGCTATACTAACCCTTATCTTTACCTCATATTAAACATCGTATTCGGTATTTGACTAAGCTATGAACTCGTACCAACCAATACTAGTCTATTAGATAGTCTACACTAAATCTATGTTGATAATTCTTTTCCTATTATCTACCTCCTTGGTCCGGCAAGTAGCATTAAGGCGAGTTCTAACGTTGGCCACCGTTAAAAAGAATTCTAAACGAAAGAATTATCAATACATGCAAGACACCACTCTAGAAATTGTTATTGAAGTTAGATTTCTACCTTGTTATTCACCCATGGTTCCCACAACCCTAGCTATGAGGTTTAGTTACCCATGTTCGTAATTACACAATTCATATTGTTAATGGAAAAGTTCATGCACTTACTTTTATGAAAACGAATAATTTCCCAGAATTCAACTTGATTAATCACCGAAATCCACAACAATCAATTCCCGGAAAATATCTTAATTTCCAAAATCAAGAGTTTACTAATATAATCGAGGAACTATAAACTAAAAATTATCCAGAAAGTCTAACCTCAAAAACGAGGTTTTTCCAACTATTTATAAGAAAAATAAAAACCTAATCAAATAAGGATTCTATTTACTAAAAATCTGTCCAAACGCGTCTGGGTCGACGGACCACGTGACGGACCGTCATAGACACGACGGACCGTCATAGCCTCCGTCGTCCCATACTTCACATCTTCTCATGTTGCTTTCTTCATTCCCCCGACGGACAAGTATGACGGCCCGTCGCACGCATGACGGCCCGTCGAGGGTCTTCGTTCCAATACACTTGAACTTTGGAATTTTGGGTACTGGGATTACTCTCTGATAATTACGACGAACATGCAGGACGGACCGTCGTATATGTGACGGTCCGTCACGAACTTCCGTAATCCCACACTTGGTCAGACTTCCCCAAATTTCCTTCAGCAACTTCTTCCTTCACTACGATGCCACCTACGGACCGTCACAGCCGCGACGGACCGTCATAGGCTCCGTAGGTGGTCTCTTCTGCAATTCTTTCTCAAAAACTCCCGCGTTCTTCCTTAGACAGATTTTCTGCAAACAAAGATAAACTTATATCAAAATCAACACAAAAAGGCTCTCGACACACACTAAACTTAAGGAAAAAGTATTAGAAATACCGTGAAACCACGGTACATCAACACCCTCAACTTAAATTCGTTGTTTGTCCTCAAGCGACGCACTATGACTCACTACAAATTCTTTGTACAAAAGTATCCATATTTTAATTTCAGCAATCATTTGGCTATCAACCTCGATTATTCTCATTATGTTCATGCATGGTCTCACTATTAGGCATTGATTTGTGTAGAATCAAACCATAACCCAGATTTACTACGCAATGATGCCTATCCTCTTCAATTTCTCACCGAGATGCTAATATTTCTGGTATTACAACTCCTGTCCTTACTTCAAATAACATCCTCATTTTTCACACAATGATTTTAGTTTGAGTATAAGGATCACGTTTCGACACTCACTCTCAGAACAAATTCACCACTCATTTATACATATTGCCATAGGCTTGCCCTTATTTTCACTACTTCAAATTCCTCATACGCACTTAGGATCACAATAGGACTTTTTTAGATTGTAACATAGGCTCAGGGTCAGGTAGGGTGTATTTAGATATACTTTAGTGACTTGTTGCCCTCCTTGACATATCATTCTTATTTCGCCCTATTACTCAATTTTCTTTTCACTTTGCTGTTTTCCCTTTCTTATCCTTATGTGTAAGTGACTTTTCTCTTTTCTTGTGTTTATTTTGCTTTTGGTTATTATTAACTTTTTTTTTTTTTTTTTTTTTTTTTTTTTTTTTTTTTTTTTTTTTTTTTTTTTTTTTTTAGTCACTTCTGTTTTATTCTTTCTTTCTCTTCATTCTTTCAACCCCACTTTCCGTGGTTTTCCTTATAGCAGCCACCCTCAACTCATGATTTTGCCATGAGTCAAGGTTCACAATACCCATGGTTGGGTCAGGGCCAAAACAAGGTTGCTTTCTGCATTAGCCACCCTCAACTTATGCTTTTGGCATAAGCTGAGGTGCACATGTCCTAGGAGGGACCAGGGCCAACACATTGCTCCCAGAGAAGATCATTTGGGGTAAAAAAAAATCTAGTTTAGGCTCAATTCATTTGGATCAAAAAGGGATTAACTTCATTTGGTTTTCTGTTATTTTTTTTTTTTAGGCTCAAGATTGACTATTTCGAACAAGGGCCTATGATCCTTTCCTAAGTGATTGTTTTGACTCACTTTCAGTAGGACTAACCAGGCAAGTTCTAGCTCAGTATTAATGGTGGTCATTCGACTTTACCTCACACTCACATGACATTCCTTGCATTCCCAGAGTATTAGACACCTAGTTCAAATCTTAGATTCAGGATCATGCAGAAGTGTATCCTTGTTTCATGTTTCAAACCACACAATTATCACTTACTGTGCCTAGTCATGCAAATGATTATCGAGATATCATATTTATATTAGCCATCATGCTTCAGATTTATACTGTGTACATAAGATATGACATGCCGGTTCAACAGTAAAAGTAATCAGTCTTTTGGGGAAAAAGAACACAGGCAAGAAAACCCCAAAAGAGGATCGTGAACTTGGGCTACTCAAAATTCACCCAAGTGTTCACTTTCCATTTACCCCACCCCCTACAAAAAAATATGCAATTGTCCCCAATGCATGGAAAAGTTAAACTACGTAAAAGGGTAAGTGAAGCAAACCTGAGGCGCTAAGCGCCGGTGATCAGCAAGCTGGTGGGTCCGGTTCCCCGAAACCTGCTCCCTGCGTAGTCTGGACATCCTCAGTAATGTCCGCAGCAACCACAGCACCATCAGTAGCGCCTTCCACAGAATCTACAATTTTGGAGCTAGACGCCCCGGCAGCTACTTCTACAGCCCTCAACCTACGGGCCTCCTCATCGGCAATCGAGGCTCTCCTCGCAGATTCCATCTCACGGCGCTCCTTCTTCCTTGCCCTAGCCTCATCCTCCTCTCGACCCCTGCGTCTCTTGACATGCTCTTGTGGGGGAGGTGGTGGAACATCAGAAGTGGTAAACAGGGCGGCCATCACGGTGTCATCGGCAGGCTCCGCAGAAGGGGCCTCAGACTCAGGCACCCTCGCCTCTAAAATCATATCAAGATCGGGGCTGGTCGGGCTAGTACTCGTAATTCAAATGCGTCTAAGCGCTGGTGTACCCCGGCGATCTGCCTCTCTGTATGCTGTATCATCTTGCGCTCCATGCGCTCCTCTGCCTCAGCAATAGTCTTCTGCATCCACGGCTGAATGTGATGCAGAAGAGTAGCCATCTGTGCCTCAAGTTTCTGAACCCGAGCTAGTGGGACCAGAGTGGCAGAAGGAGCCCAGCGAGAGGAGCTCGGGGCAGTGCTACTACCCGGGATAGACTCGACCGGAGTAGTGTCAGTGTGTGCAGAAGCAGCACGGGAAGCATCATGAGCATGCTCTACGGTGTCGGCCAGGTTCTCACCAAATGGGGCCACCTCTGGACGGGGCCCTCTGCGTGGGGCCAACTCATTGGCCTCATCCCTGATGAGGCCGATGTCAACATTTCCTGGCGGGGTCTTGAGCTGGTCAATGTGCCAAATGGGCACACCTGCTGATCTGCACAAAGAGAAAATCATGCAAGGGAAAGGGTACGTTGTGGTGACCTTGAAGGCCCTCTCGTGCATGACCGCTTGGAGAAGCCAAGCGAAATCGACCTCGAACCCTGCCATCATAGCAGCCATCAGCACTGCACGATCCCAGGTGACTATGTTATCCGCAGCAGTGGGGGAGAGACAATGGCGGACGATCAACCAGAGAAACTTGGCCGTAAAGGTCAAGTTGGCCTTCCTGATGGCCCCCTTCGGCTCCATCACCCAATCCGCAGCCTCTCCATCAATAGATAGGTGCAGTGCCATCCACCTCTTGGTGGTCTCTCTCAGTGAAGGCTCACGTAAGAACCGGCCCTCTTTAACAATTTGCCACCGGTAATCAAACTCGGCGGTGAGAGGTGTGCTGGTGGAGTCAGAATCCGGGCCGTACAGATATCGGCGGATGGCTGGTAGGGAGATGTCAACCTGGATGCCTCGTACTCGGACGTGCTCAAGTGGGGCCTGTTTGGCGGGGGCAGACCGCCTATCGATCTGCGAGCGAAGAGTAGCCACATAAGAGGCATAGAACTCGCGGACTAGCTCCTCACTGTAGCGACCCAAAGAACGAGCCGTCCACTCTAGCCGGTGTCTGGTGAAGAGGGTGTGAATATCTGGCATGGTGGGGAGACTTCCCGTGAGGACCCGCCTCTCCAGTGTAAGAGTCCGTGTCATGACGCCTTTGTCATTGAGAACCTTGGCGTCTAAGTATACCTTGTATTGCCCGTCAACACACCACCGGTTGGGCTGATCGGCAACCGGGGCAGGGACTCCTTTTGGTGAGCCAGGGGTGGAGTCGGTGCTGTTAGCCTCATCATCTGAAGCAGACTGTGTAGCTGTGGCAGGAGCAGAGGCGTCTGCAGACCCAGAGGCTTCCTCTGACCACGAAACTCTTAAGGAGCCAGATGCTCCTTCGTCTTGGGCAGCTGACCCAGAAGGAGTGCCGGTCAGTGTGCGCTCCTCATCAGACTGGGAGGCAGTGACTACGCCGGGCGCCACCTTCTTGGGCGTGACTCGCGGTACACGTGGAGCTCGTGCTGGAGTAGCAGTAGGGGGCACGTATTCTGGATCATGCTCATCATCAGAGCCTATCACCAATCGGGCAGACGGGGCGACAGATTTTGAACGCCCACGTGCGTAAACGCGATCTTGTTTAGGTGCCATGATAGGTAGTACCTTGGAAGAGGAGACAATAATGCACAAATGATGGCACTCAAGTTAGAAGGTTAAGAATCACTGCAGCAAATTCCGACCAAGAGGGAAAATTTTGGGATGAAGATGGGGAATTTGGGAAGAGAGTGAAGTTGGAAGGGGAGAAAATGGAGGGAAGATTAAGTGAAAACTGATAATGAAGGGGTGGGGGGGTTTAAAACGTTTTAAACTTTTAAAATTCTGAAGCCGGGTCGGGTCGGGTAGCCGGTTAATGGCGTGACGAAACCCCGATGACGGTTCGTCGCAGTTGTGACGGTCCGTCACATGGTCCGTCGCCTGTGCCCTAGTTTTTCAACATTACAAGAGAGCGTACCTGGCGCGACGGAGGAATGCGACGGTCCGTCACAGGAGTGACGGTCCGTCGATGTATCCGTCAGTGACTGATGTAGAGTAACTTGTCTGCAGTACTTCCTGTAGATGTGCTACCTGAAAATTTACAACCCATAAATAGAAAATGCTACTGTTACTAGAAAGAGAAAAAACACAAAAACTATAAACGTGATTAGATGATAACTATTGGGTTGCCTCCCAACTAGCGCCTGATTTAACATCGCGGCACGACTGAGGACACTTGATTACTCAGACTTCATCAAGATAATATGCCTCAACCACCTCATTCGCTGATTCCGCATGACCAATATAGATTTTGAGACGTTGTCCGTTCACCTTAAACCGCACACCTTCCTTGTTTTCCAACTCAACGGCTCCGTGAGGGAATAATTTGGTGATCAAGTACGGTCCAGTCCATTTAGACTTTAGCTTGCCCGGAAACAAGCGCAATCTAGAGGTGAATAAAAGCACCGAATCCCCAATCATAAACTCTCGTTTCTCGATTTTTAGGTCATGGTACTTCTTCATCTTTTCTTTGTAGAGGGCTGAGCTTTCATAAGCTTTTAGGCGAAATTCATCGAGTTCATTTAACCCATTTAACCGTTGTTCTGCAGCTTCGTTCCAGTCCATTTTTAACTTCTTCATAGCCCACATGGCTTTATGCTCTAATTCAACCGGAAGATGACATGCTTTCCCATATACTAGTTGGTATGGGGACATACCTATGGGAGTCTTATACGCTGTCCGGTAAGCCCAAAGAGCATCATCAAGCCTCCTTGACCAATCTGTTCTACTAGCGTTCACTGTTTTCGACAAAAACTGTTTGATTTCCCTATTTGATACTTCAACTTGCCCACTAGTTTGAGGATGGTAAGGAGTGGCCACATTATGGCGAACCCCATATTTCTCCAATAATCCCTTGAACAATTTGTTGCAAAAGTGGGATCCCCCATCACTAATAATTGCCCGTGGGGTACCAAATCGAGAAAATATATTCTTTTTCAAGAATGCAGTGACACTCTTTCCTTCATTGTTTGCGAGGGCGATAGCTTCCACCCACTTGGATACATAATCCACTGCTACTAAAATATACTTCATTCCATGAGAACTCACAAACGGACCCATAAAGTCAATACCCCAAACATCAAATAACTCAATTACAAGAATGGGATTTAGAGGGAGCTCTTGCTTTCTTGAAATGCCGCCATCTCTTTGACATCTATCACATGCTTTGACGAACTCATGAGCATCTTGATGAATAGTTGGCCAATAGTAACCACTTTGGAAGATCTTGTGAGCAGTCCGGACACCACTATGATGTCCACCAAAGGGTGAGGAATGGCATGCCTCTAAAATACTCAACATCTCGACTTCTGGCACACAACGCCGAATAAGCCCGTCAGCACAACTCCTGTATAAGTATGGTTCATCCCAAAAGAATTTCTTCACATCGTACATGAATTTTTTCCTTTGATGAAAAGACAAGTCCGATGGAACAAGATCACTAGCTAGGTAGTT